>JAKSZT010053770.1:35806320-35992841 GCA_026826555.1 Tolypeutes matacus
ATTCTTGCAATGCAAGAAATTATAACAATGAGGTGGAGCCAGTGGCCACTTGACAGTTTTTGGGTAGGGAGGGGATGAGCAGTTGAAATACAGGGGCTTCTTTGGGAGTTGGAGGTTGTCCTGAGTACTGTTGTGGCAATGGATGCAGGCCATTTTAAATCAGCACACACCACTCATAACTGAGTGGGAGAGAGTGTGGTCTACAGTGTGAACTGTGGTCTATGGTTGGTGGCAAGGCTCCAGGATGTGTAAGTTCATTGAGGTTGGTGGGCCACACTGTGGGAGATGTTTGTGTTGGATGTGGTGGGAGGTGTGGGAGGTGGGCAACATGGGAATCCCAGTGGGTTCCGTGTAATATTTTAGGTAATCTAAGCACCTCTTAAAATATATGTATATATATATATATATAAATAACATTTTTGTAAGCAAATACACATATATGCATATATATTTATATATCATTTTGCAAATGTTTGTATGTATTGTGAGAATTTTGATTTTTACCCATGATAAAAAAAAAAAATAAATAAAAAAAATAAATAAATAAATAAAAAAAAGAATTTAAAATCCAAATACTCTAAATATTAATATTTTCTATTTCTTGTTATACTTGAGTATCTTGAAAAGGGTATTTATACATTTTAAATACAAATTATTAAAAACAACAATGTATATATTTACATAGAAATTCTATCTCTACTTATGTTAGTAAGGACACTTTTGATTATAAGTGATTACAAGTCAATTAAAACGAGGATTTATTGGTTCAGAAAAGAAAAACCCAGGCATTATTTAGGCATAGCTGGATCCAGAAACTCAAATAATATAACCTGCCCTTTTTTGTGCCATCTCTATGCTAATTTTATGCTTTGATGGTTTTATGCTCCAAAAGTTTCTTTGCCATCATCAGATATAGCTTATATTATAATTTTTTCTAGCAATGCCAGAGGAAAGTGCATAGCATCTCTTTCCCAAGATTATATCAATCTTTAAAAGTAAAGTGACTGGGCCTTTTTTTCTTTCATATGTACCATGAAATTGAAGGAGTGAAGCCAGGTGTCTCTTGGCTCAACCAGGAAGGAGAAAGAATTGCCCTTCTTAGAGGAAAGGATGCAAAGAAAGGTTGCCAGGAAGATAAAAACAACAGATATACACTATGCTGTGAAGCATATTTTCGGTAAAATAATCAAACATCAATAACTGAAAATATTTCACATGGTTTCTTCACTTATTTTATCATGTAGAACAAATATAAGGAAGCATAGTATCATTTTACTCCTGACTATTGTTTAGAATAGTTCATTGTCCAAAGCAAAATAATTAAATATAACTATAACATTTCTTTGTGAGTCATTCATTGAAACTAGAGTTCTAATGAAGGATTTGAATTGCTCTGTTTTGAATTTGTTAACTATTTGTTTAATCTGTGCTGCCAGAAGCCCTATAAATCCATCTTGGATAATTGTGTGTGCCTTTTTTGCTTGCTGGATACTCTTTAATGTCACTGGGTCTATTTTTCCTCATAATGGCTATTTTTTCTTAAATGATATATTTAGATTGAAAGATGAGGAAATAGCATATAATACCTGGAAATCCTTCTAGGAAGGAGAGCCAAAAATAACACACCTGAAAAAGTAAAGAGCATAACAATTATGCCTGTGATATACCAATTTAAAACATAAATAATCATAATATTGATTGGCTATTTATAAAGCCTTTTCTTTACATAAGCATATGAAAGCAATGCTGAATCTCAGTTTTGATAAGCCTTCCATCTATGCTTTCAGAAAAGATTTACATATTTCACATAAACTCAAGTTTTACTACTGCATTCATTAATCATTTCACAGATGTTTCATGAGCATCTATTGTGTGCTAGCCACTCCTCTAGACTTTGGGGACAAAGTACCTATCTCCTGGACTTTACATAATTGTGTGTTGTTGTTTTGTTTTTGTTGTTGTTGTTTTTCTGATGGTGGCTGAGATTTAAGGTTTGAGAGAAAGGAATTGAAGATGACTCCTAAGTCTTTGGCCTAACCAACAAGGTAATTGTGGTGCCATTCATTGAGATGGGAAAGAAGAGAAGATTGAGGTCTTAAGTAGGAAAAACTTCTACTTTGCACATATTTCCTTTGACATACCTTTTATATACAAATGGAAACATAAAGGAGGCTGTTAGATAAAGTGATCTGGAATCAAGATAGAAGTTAAGGAGGGAGATATAGATTTAAAAGTGAAAAATGGATAGATGGTATATAAAGGCCATCAGACTGGGTGAGATTGTCCTGGGAGTGACTGAAGAGAGAGAAGGAAAAAAGACCTTGGATGAGCCTTGAGGCACCAGATAATTTAGAGATATAGTAAAGAAAGAGGAGTCGGTAACAAAGGTCAAGAAAAAGTGGCTATGGACTCCTGGGAAGATGGAGGACTAGTAAGACATGGGAATCTCTTCTCCAGAAAAATAGCTAGAGGACAGGCTGAAACAGCCCTGAAAAAGATCTTCTAGGATTTAGGACAGCAGGTGAAGTCTGCACAACACCGAAAGGAGAGAGGGACAAAAGAGGGAAATCTCGACGACAGAATGGTGAGTTGGAACCAGCAGCAGCTGCTCCTGGCACCCTCCCCCACACTAAAGACTCTTTAGAATTCTTGGGCCTCTGGGCCTGCTACTACAGACAAAGGGGGCTCCAGGGATCTACCACCCCAGGAAAGGAGAGAGGGAGGGTCACAGCCTAAGGCTGACTCAGGTTCTGACCCACAAATTTGGGCTGCGGTGCCCCACGGGCCCTTCCAGACCAGGTGGGACCACATGGTGGTTTGCCCTGGGAGCCAGCAAAGGACTGGAGAAATCCGACACTTGACCCCCGCAATCTCCCTCTCTTATAGCCTGGACTAATTGTTGAGGACTCCACAGGAGAGTGGAGAGAGAGCCTGGGGCAGGCTCGGCTTTTGACTTCCAGGTTTGGTCTGCTGTGTCCCGAGAGCCCTTCCAGGCTGGGCAGGGCTGCGCCATTGTTTGCCTTGGAGCCTGCAAGGGGCTAAAGATATACAAACCTCCCAATCTCCTCCTCTACTAACAGGGACTGATTGTTGAGGACTCAGAGAGGAGTGGGAATATTTCCTAGCTGGGAAAAGGGAGGGGCTGCCAGAGAAGACTGAAGAACTGTTTCAGAAAGTTTGAATTACAAGGCTCTTAGACTCCAGACAGGAAGCTCTATCACATTGATCTGGTCTGTGTTGCAACAAATACACTCTGACCAGGCATTGAATTGAGAGCTGCCAAAGAGCACCATCTCCTGGCAGACCAAGGAAGTGCACATAAAAAATTTAAAAATAAGTAGAAAAGGTTTTTCCTGGCCTCTATAGCCTTCCTGCCCAAGGCCCTAGGAAGCAATTCTACAACCAATTACTGGGTCCTGTGTCCAGTTTTGAACAAACAGCAGGACAATCCTAATAATCCAGGTCGAGCCAAAAATCAAAGAGCTGTGTTAACTCACAGCCTCCTGCCACTAAATCCCTAGAAAAGAGAAAGATATTGAGCATCTGAGTAAACTACATCTTAACCAGATGCCGAAACACCAGCAAAAAATTACGAGCCATATAAGAAAATAGAAGACATGGACCAAGAAAAAGAATACATCAAAATCCCAGAAGAGATGCAGAATTTGAGAGAACTAGTCAGCGAGATGAACATAAATTTCCAAAATCAAATTAATGACTTGAAAGTCAATATAGTTAAAGAGATAAATGACATCAAGAAGACATTTAGTGAATGCAAAGAAGAAGTTGAAATCCTGAACAGAAAAGTAACAGAGCTCATGGGAATGAAAGACGCAATAGGTGAGGTCAAAAACACATTTGAGGCATACAACAGCAGACTCGAAATGCTAGAAGAAAGAATAGGTGATACCAAAGACAGAGCAGCTAAAACTGAAGAGAGAAAAGAACACAGAGAGAAAAGAATGGAAAAAATTGAGCAGGGGCTCAGAGAGTTGAATGACAACACAAAACGCAACAACATATGTGTCATTGGAGTTCCAGAAAGAGATGAGAAGGGAAAAGGGGCAGAAAGAGGATTTGAGGAAATAATAGCTGAAAATTTTCCATTATCATGAAAGAAATTAACTTACATGTCCAAGAAGCACACCGTACTCCAATCAGAATAAAACCAAATAGACCTATGCCAAGACACATACTACTCAGAATGTCAAATGTCAAAGATAAAGAGAAAATTCTCAGAGTAGCAAGAGAGAAGCAAACAATCACATACAAGGGACATCCAGTAAGACTTAGTGCAGATTTCTCTTCAGAAACCATGGATCCAAGAAGACAGTGGTATGAAACAACTAGGAAAATGAAAGAGAAAAACTGCCAGCCGAGAATTCTTGATCCAGCAAAACTGTCCTTCAAATATGAAGGTGAGTATAAAGTATTCACAATCAAATAGAAACTAAGAGAGTTTGCAAAAAAGAATCCACCTTTGCAGGAAATATTAAAGGAAGCCTTAGAACCTAAAAGAAAGAGACAGGAGAAAGAGACTTGGAGGAGAGTATAGAAGAAAGAATAGCAGAAAGGATAACCAAAAAAGTAAAAAGAGAGACAAAAACAAGATGACATATGAAAACCAAAGAATAAAATGGAGGAAGTAAATAGTGCATTTACAGTAATATCATTGAATATGAATGGATTAAACTCCCCAATCAAAAGATACAGGCTGATAGAATGGATAAAAAAACATGAGCCATCCATATGCTGCTTACAAGAAACTCATCTTAGACCCAGGGATACAAACTGGCTGAAAGTAAAAGGTTGGAAAAAGATACTCCATGTGAATAGTTACCAGAAAAGAGCAGGGGTAGCTATACTATTATCAGACAAAACAGACTTTAAATGCAAAAAAGTTATAAGAGATACAGAAGGTCATTATATATTAATAAAAGGGATGATCCACCAAGAAGATGTAAGTCATAAATATCTACGCACCTAACCAGGGTGCCCCAAGATATATGAGACAAACTCTGGCAAAACTGAAGGAAGAAACAGACATTTCTACAGTAATCATTGGAGTCTTCAACACCCCACTCACATCATTAGATAGAACAACTAGACAGAAGATCAACAAGGAAACAGAGAACTTGAACAATATGATAAACAAGTTAGACCTAACAGACATATACAGAACACTGCATCCAAACTCGGCGGGTTATACATTCTTCTCAAGAACCCATGGATCTTTCTCCAGGGTAGACCACATGTTAGGTCACAATTCAGCTCCCAATAAATATAAAAAAAATTAAATTATACAAAGCAACTTCTCAGATCATAATGGAATGAAACTAGAAATCAATAATAGACAAGAAAAAAGTAAATTCACAAATGTGTGGAGACTGAACAACACACTCCTAAATGATCGGTGGGTCAAAGAAGAAATTGCAAGTGAAATCAGTAAATATATTGAGGCAAATGAAAATTAGAACACAACATGTCAAAACTTATGGGATACAGTGAAGGCAGTCTTGAGAGGGAAATTTATAGCCCTAAATGCCTATATTAAAAAAACAAGAAAGAGCTAAACTCAAAGATTTAACTGAACAACTAGAGAAACTAGAAAAAGAATAGCAAACCAATCCCAAAGCAAGCAGAAGGAAAGAAATAACAAAGATTAGAGCAGAAGTAAATGAAAATGAGAGCAGAAAAACAATAGAGAAAATCAACAAAACCAAAAGCTGGTTCTTTGAGAAGATCAGTAAAATTGACAAACCCCTAGCTAGACTAACAAAGAAAAAAAGAGAGAAGATGCAAATAAATACAAACAGAAATGAAAGGTGGGAATTTACAAGTGACCCCACAGAAATAAATAGAATCATAAGAGGATATTATGAGAAACTATATGCCAACAATTTTCTTTTGAATATACTTCTATTTTGTATTGATTATCAATAAATATCACAATCTAGGACTTTTTCCAAAGGAAAAAGAAAAAAGAAAAAGTGGCTAGTGTAATAGGAATAACATCTAGGGGCCAACTGAAGAAAGAATTTCAAGATAGATGTAAGTTAAAAGTTGTTGAGAAATTAATAAAAGGTGAGGCTTGAGACGTGACCTTAGAATTTAGGAAGATGTTGGTTGTTAGCAATCTCAACAGAACAAGTTTCAGTGCAACTATCGAGATAAAGAAATCATGAAAACTGAGGGAATAGGCAAAGAGGTTACTGATGATTGCTTCAAAGGGTGCTGCTACACAGGGTGGTAATTAGAGAATGTGTGTTCCAGGGAAAGCTCTGAAAAAAAAAATAGTTGTGTGCTGATGAGAATGACCCAGGAAAGAATGGCATAACCAATTTATTATGTAGGAGAAACAAGATAGATACTTTAGGGACAAAATCTTGAGGGGTGGAAGGGATGGAATTTAGCAAATCTGTGGAGGGATTAGTCTCCACCAGCAGTGACATTTCATCCATGTGATCGGGACAGATGATCTGTGTAGGTATATCTATAAATGATTTTTTTATAGATTTGCTTCTTTTTAATCAGTGATATAATAAACAAGATCATTCATGGAACTGAGGAGTGGAGAACGTCTGGTCAATTTAAAGACAGAGAAGGCTTGAAGTAGGTAGAAGAATGGAAAGATAATGCTGGAACCCAAGAAGTGCTACTCTCTCAGGGGAAGTGCTGAGAAGATGAGAGTGATAATGTGCAATATATTTAAACAACAGTCATAAGGAATGATCCTCATCCTATCAAGCAAACAGCTGAGATATAAGTGCAGCATATTCTACGCCCTACACTAGGGTATATAATTTTGATTCAATAGTGACTTTGGGGTAAAAAGTTTTACATGTTTTAACAACTATTTGGATAGTGAGAATTCAGATAGCACAGAAAGTACAGAATTCCTGTACTTTCACTAAAGCATTGTTTGTAATAATGTAATATTGGAAAGAAAATCAATTTAATCAATAAATGTATACTTCTTTTTTAATGTAGTAAAGTAACATGATGAAATAATGAAACTAGAACTACACGAGGTTGGAAAGACATTCAACCTGACTGATAAATAAGGAAATGCAAATTACAGTACTAACAGAGCATTTCTACCTTGAAGATTGGTAAAAATAGAAATGCCACAATATCAAATTTTGCAGCAGAGTGGGGAACACTCATTAATTGCTAATCAAAATATAAATTATCAAAATCACTCTGGAGAACACTGGCAATATCAAATAAAATTGAAAGTGCTCAAATTCTATAACAGAAATCTCACTTCTAGGGAGATACCCGAGAGAAACACTTGTCAGTTTACACAGGTAAGTAGAAGAATGAAAGGGAAATAAATAAAAGTAACTCAAATGTCCACTACCAGGAAAACAAATAAGTAAGTTATTATATTGTTGTATGTTAAAGTGCTCTAGAGAGATTAAAATGAATAAGCTAGCTATATGGATTTATATGGATTGTAACAATAGGAAAGATAAAAATATGAGCATGGAAGAAAGTTGGTTTGTAGATTTGCTGGTGGGAAGATAACCTTTCCAACCTTTTATTTTCTCAATGAATGAAAAGGTGAGATTATAAACTGAAATGTGATGGAGGAAGAGAAGAGGGTTCTGGAAGTTTGAGAAAGAGGAAAAAGTGCAAAGTAGTCTTCAGAAAAAGAAAGTAAATTCGCTAGTGATATCTAGAGAGTTACAATTATTGGATGCTTTCATCACATTACCACTAATAATCATTTCCATAACAACACTGTAAGTTATAATTTATATATACAAGTTTGTGCTGGTAGGCCAGTAATTTTCAACTCCTAAGGATTATTAAAGATAGTTTTTAAAAAGAGGGAGGAGAGGCTGGGAGGTCAAAGTTATATAAGTTTGCTTAATCTTCTCAGAGCCTTGAAGATACTTATGTAATTGGAAATATCTTAGAGGCTGATATAGTGTGCAATGTCTCCACAAGTTAATATTTACAGAAGTCTTTTGGCAGAAAGCTTCAAATTGGACTAGATTTGTGGGGGAAAAAGAACATTTTACATATAGCTTAAATTTTTGTTAATAATTAATATTCATATTAATCAAAGTCTAGGCTCAGCAAGATCCTGCCTTGTGAGAAAATAAATCATAATAAATGAGAAAGCCTAGTAATATACCTTAGAGATTTCAACCACTGAATCATGGAGGAAAGGAGAGTTTGAAGATGTTTCTTAGAAATCCAAGTTAGCAAAGTTCTTACAATATCAAATGCTCTGAGATAATATGTTGGGATATATTTTTAAAAACAGCCCTCATCTTTTGAGAGATGTAAATAATATTTCACATGGTTTCTTCCAAGTGTGTGCTCTAAAATTTATTTATTCCCTAAAGTAAAATGTATTGATTTCTGAAAAGTAATTTTAAAAAGAACTCTTGATTTTCATGTTATACAAAAGCTTAACCTTCATCATTCCCTAACATGCATGTATATGGAAAAAGTTCGTAAGGTGGTATTGTTTATATGTGGCCTTATTTAACATTGAATGAGCAAAAAAGGAATGCATCAGCTAAATGCTATTCTCTTTCTTCAGTTTTTTAAAAATGCTTTGCTGTCACACATTTTATGAAATAAGACTCAGTAAAAATAAAAAAAATTAACTTTTTACATGACTTTTATGTAAACCTACAACTTCTCTAAAAAGTTTTAAAATAATTAAGAAAAAAACAGATTATGCCAAGTGAAAGAAATGAGACATAAAGTACTACATAGGATATGATTCTATTTGAATAAAGTATAAGAAAGTATAAGTGTAAATAAATCTATAGATAGTTAGATTAGTGGTTATGTAGGGCTGGGGAAGGATACAGGAATTGAGAGGTGACCACTAAGGGGTGTGGAGTGTTTCTTTTTGGAGTAATGAAAATATTCTAAAATTGATTGATTGAGACTGATTATACTGAAAGCCATTGATTGTACACTTTGGATGGATTGTATGATATGTGAACATATCTCAATAAAACTGCTTAAAAATAAATCAATATATAAATGTCATATTTTAGCCAATTTTACAAAGTTGGATTTAACAATTGAGTGCAGAGAGGTAAAATAATGTTAGCAGGTGGCAGAACTGGATCCTGAACTAGGGTCTGTCTGATTCCAGAACTCCCTCTGCCACGACACATTGCTTCTCATTTGTTATTTGTACTCATTTTGCAGTAGGAGAAGCTAAAGTGTCTGTCTTATGTTCAGCCATACAGTGAAGTTATCTTGTTTGTTGGGAATGGAATCCAGGAATCCTACTACCAGGTTGTCTGTCCTGGATATACTAATTAACTATACTTGAGATGTTGGCTGCCAGGGTGAGGGTGGAAATGGGGAGGAGGATAAGGAAATGAGCTGGGTGCCTGGTCCTAGATCTAGAAATTTAAATGACAGCGAAAAGAGGTGAAGCATGACATAGGGAAAAACACGAACTTTGGAGCCAAAGAGACCTGAATTTAAATCCTGTCTACAATGTTTCTTGAGATCGAGCTTTGAGAATTTCATTCTCTCTGAGCCTAGGTGTTTTTCTGCTGATCTGGGGCATAACACCACCTCTTAGAATTGCTCTAAGGATGAGCTGAGAATGTGGGGATAAAGCAACAGGTGCCCAATAAAAGTAGCAGGGAAAGTTTTACCAGCAAGCAGAGTGGGAGGAAAGGAGGAAGAGCTGACATGTCCTGTCTGTGCTCCAGCTCTCTCTCTCTGCCAGTAGGCGCAGATGCCTGTGAGTTGAGTGCCCGGCCTGATGGCGCCTGGGAGTACCTGTGCCTTCCTGTTCCTCTGACCTCCAGCCACCCTCTCAAGTACACGTGTGCCTGTTCTGACACCATGCGGCTGGGCCCAGACATGAAGAGGTGCCACAGAGGTACAGAGAGCTACCAGAAGAGGAGGTCCCTGGCAGCGCCAAACCCCTTCCTGCTGAGATCTGCCTTTAGCTTCTGAGACATCAAATGCCTTTGGTTTGCCTCTCTTTGGCTGCTCCTTGCTTTTGCAGGCTCCTCTTCTTTACCTTCCTTGAATGCTGGTGTCCCCCAGGGTCCTTCCAAAGCTTTCTCTTCTCACCTGAAACTTGGAGAAGCAGGCAGGTCAGGCGTCGATTCTAGTTGCTCTCATGTGGGGGCAGAGCCTCCGACCAGGTTGTCTTACCACCTCCACCAGCTTCCTGGTGCTTTAGGAGTCTTTGTCGCTGTCCAGGGTTTGCTGGTACCCGTTTCTGTTCTTTTCATCTTGTCATTCCAACCTCGGTTACCTTCTGTAGTCGGTATCCTTTGCAGTATGGTTTCTGTTCTAGAGGCAAAGGGACTGAGGTGGTGTGCTGCAGCTCACTAGCAGTACTGAAATCATCCCGGTGAAACAGTGTCGGTGGTTAGGCTTGGAGCAGGATGCAGGACTCCGGGTGTTCAACCCTGAGGTCTTTAAGCG
The DNA here is from genome assembly GCA_026826555.1 of Tolypeutes matacus. NCBI lineage: Eukaryota > Metazoa > Chordata > Mammalia > Cingulata > Chlamyphoridae > Tolypeutes > Tolypeutes matacus. Next base: position 35,816,755 of record JAKSZT010053770.1, read on the forward strand.
AGAGTTAGAGACAGAAGTCCAGAGTCCCTCTGGCAGCTCCCGGCAAACTCAGGACTACAGAGAACCACGGCAGGCAGGCCTCAGGCTGTTCTTGCCTCAGGGTTAGGGGTGGGGCAGCCCTGGCCCCATCTGCAGACCGGAGGGGCCTCTTCTTTCAATTTTGTGTAGTATTCTTTTTTTTCCCCCTACACCCTGCCCCCCCCAATGGCTCCCTCCTCTGTCTTCTCCTCTTTTTTAGGAGGCAGGGGAACAGAAACCCCAGACCTCCCATGTGGGAGGCAGTCACCCAATTGCTTGAGCCACATCCCTTCCCTAGTGTTATAAATTCATTGTCCATTTCCTCTCACATAATCTTGGAGAAATTACTGAAATGGAGCCTTTCTGGACTCACAGTTGGACTTTTTTGTATTAGTTTCAATTTTATCCAAGTAATATTGCTTCAAACACCCCCAAATCCTTTTATTTATTCAAGTAAATTAGGGCGGTAAAAGTGAATTTATTTCTAGAGAGAAATTTTGGAATGATGCCTTTGGGAGAAAAGGGGCAATTAAAAGAATTCTTATCTTAATAATCTTATTTAATAGGATCTTTTTAGGTAAGGAAATATCAATCAGCATCACAGATGTCTTTCAAGATGAATTTGGTCATTTTTGGAGGATTACCCTCTTTTGAAGGACACCTACACAGAAATTTAGACCCCAAAATAATAAGGCCCTCTTCCAATTGAATTAAATTTATATATAAAAATAACTGTACATTGATTTCGATAATATCTTAAAGGAAGAAATAAAATTTGCTTTGCAATTCAAAATTACCTTTTAAGAATTTACAGGCAATTACAATGACAGATTGGTTGTTCTATATCCCTGTGCAGGATTTAGATTCTTCTAAGTATTAATCTCATGCCAATTCTAAACTGGAATATGCCACAGAGGAGTTATCTGTGAAAGGTAACCCAAAAAGGAAATGAGAATATGGAATTTATTCCAGTTGGTGGTAAAATTAGAGTCTAGATTTATGCTGTCTGATACTGCAGCCATTAGCCACATGTGACTTTTAAAATTGATTAAAATATTTTTAAAAATTAAATTCCTTAGACACTATAGCCATATCTGCAGGTGACTGGTGGCTCCATTATTGGATCACACAGATAAAACATTTCCATCATCACAAAATCTTCTATCAGACAGCCTTGTTCTATCTAGATGAAGGATCTGCAAACATTTTCTGTAAAGGACAAGATATTAAATATTTTAGGCTTTGCAGACCTGTGATCTCTGTCACAACTATTCAGCTCTGTTCTCGTGATAGCAGCCACAGACAATTTGTAAATGAAAGGCTGTGGCTGTGTTCCAATAAAACTTTGTTTACAAAAACAGGCAGCAGGCTGGATTTGGCACATGGACTATAGTTTGCTGACCTCTGGTTTGGATCATTATATAAAATAAGATCGATTTACACAAAGATATGTATTATTGGAAATATCTAGCATATATAGAAAATGAAGTAAAACAGTTTTTCCAAGAAATTAATAAAATTCCAATGAAATAGAATAAATTGTACTGACAATGGACGAAATTGTTTTTGCACATAACTTAGAATCCTTTAACAAGGCAATATATGAGTACAATAGTTGACGCTTTCTTTCTATTAAATTTTCCCTCTAAAGTATACTTTATTTTTAATCCTATTCTGTAATGATTAAACATATTTTTTCAGTTGTCTGCAAGAAAGTAACATAATACATGTTAAAAGTGTACATCTTTTATATTTCAATTTTGGCTTATTATTGTCAAATTTAAACAAGTAGGTATCTGCCTAATGCTGAAAGATAAGAGTTCATAAACAAAACTTTACTGGAAGTGGAGGGCAATTTAGCCACTATTCAAATGGAATTTTCAGTCTGCCACAATGCCTCAGTGGTATCTATTAAATTCTCCTGTACAGAACACTGGGCCTCCCAAAAGCCTATAATTTTTAGAGCTTGGGAGTAGTTTTGTGATGTATATATATATATAGGGTGAGACTTTCTCCATGGGTTTAAGCTATGTTTTTCCTCATTTCTCTGGAGATGAGCCCTATTTTTAAGTGTTACAGTTTACATAGAAGTTTATTTTATGTAAATTTAAAATAATGCTTAATGCATGATGGCATACTTCCATAGTTTCATACCTTTAAATTTTACATATTATTTCTCTTTCACCACACCTATCAGAATAGCTGTGTAGTGATATCCCATTGTGGTATTAATTTGCAATTCTCTAATGGCTAATAATGTTGACCATCTTTTTATGTATTGAGCTTTTAGTTTGTTTGTTTTTTTAGGTACCGGGCACCTGGGGATTCTAGGCCCCCGGTTAATGGGAAGCTGGCACTCAACTACTCGTATATGGGAAGCTGGCACTCAACTACTGAGCCACATGGGCTTCCCTGAGTTGGGTTTTTCATTTGTTTTGCTTGTTGTTTGTTTTTGTTTTTTCAGGGTGCACAGAGAACCAAACCTGGGACCTCCCATGTGGGAAGCCGACCCTCAACCGCTTGAGTCACATCCATTCCCCTCTATTGAGTTTTGAGAGTTGATATAATTTGAATACTAGCTCTTTGTCAGATAACTGATTTGCAAATATTTTCCACCTGTTTATAGCTGTCTTTCCATCTTTTTAACATTGCCTTCCACACAGCTAAATTTTGTTAGAATCCAATTTTTCAGTATTTCCCTGGATCAAGCTTTTGATGTCAAATCTAAGGACTCTTTGCTGAATCCTAAAACCTGAAGATTTTGTCCATTATTTTCTCTAATAGTTTCCAAATTTACATTTAAGTCTGTGGTCCATTTTGAGTTAATTTTTGTATAAGGTGTGAGAGTCAGGCCATGGTTCATTTTTGGTTTGTTTGGTTTTGTCTGTGAATGTTCAAATGCTCCAGCACCATTTGTTGAATAAGTTATTCTTTCATTATTTTGCTTTTGCATTTTTGACAAAGATTAGTTGGGCTTGGTTGTATAGGTCTATTTTGCTATTGTTGTTGTTTTCTCTCTTTCTTCACTGATCTATGTCTCTTCCTCCAACAATATCACATAGTCTTGATTACTGGAGTTATATAGTAAGTTTTGAAATGTTAGGTAAGACAGATTCCTTCCACTTTATGGTTCTTTTTCAAAATTGTTTTAGCTATTCTAGTTCCTTTGCCTTTCCACACAAAATTTAGTTTTATCTTGTTTATATGTACAAAAATTTATCTGGAATTTTGATAGGAACTGCATTAAAGTGGTATATTATTTTAGAAAGAATTGGTGTTTTTACTATGTTGAGCCTTCCAAGCCGTGAAAGCTGTATGTCTCTCCATTTATTTAGATCTTTAATTTCTTTCATCAGTGTTTTGAAGTTTTCAGCATACAAGTTCTGTACATGCTTTGTTAAATCTACATCTAGGTATTTCATTTTTTTGAGTGATTATAAATGGTATTGTATTTTTAATTTCAGTGTTCAAGTGTCCATTGCTAATCTACAGACATGCAATTGGTTTTTGTGTTTTATTGAACCAACTTATGGCTTCTAGAGGTTTTTGGGGGATTTTCTTTGTAGATTTCTTGGGATTGTCTACATAGACTACCATGTCATCTGTAAATAGGCATGATTTTATTTCTTGGCTTCAGGTCTGTATTGCTTTTGTTTCATTTTCTGTCCTTAGAGCATTGACTAGATCTTCCACTTGAGTTTTGTCAAATGTTTTTTCTGCATCAATTGATATGATTATATGGTTTTTCCTCTTTAGCCTGTTAATATGGTGAATTGCACTAATTGATTTTAAAAATATTAAGCCAGCATTGCATACCTGGATTAACTGTACTTGGTCATAGTGTAGAAATCTTTTTGTAGATTGCTGAATACTATTTGCTAATATTTCGTTAAGGAATTTTGTCAATACTCAAGTGGTATATTGGTCTGTAATTTATTGTTATATTCAGACCATAGATAATTTGCGATTAATGCTAAATTGGTATATTAGGCTTAAGGCTGCCATTTTATTTTCATTTTCTATTTGTTTTCACTGTTTTTCATTTCTCTTGTTTCATTTTGTTCCCTTCCTGTGGGGTCCTTGCATATTGTTTTAGCATTCCGTTATCATTTTTCTATAGTGTTTTTTAGTGTATTTTGTATTGATTTTTAGTGATTGCCATGATGACACAAATAGTTCTATAGGTTTCTGAAGTATTGTTCATTTTTTTCAATCTATTTTCTCTCTGTTGTTCAGATTGAGTCATTACTATTTTCTTTCCCCAAATTAACTGATTATTTTCTCTGTCCCCTCCATTCTCCTCTTGAGATTTATGTTTAGGTTACTGTATTTTTCAGTTCTAAAATTTCCATTTGGTTCCTCTTTATATTTTCTATCTCTTTGCTGAGACTTTCTATTTTTTTTTTCATTTCTTTCAAGCATGTGCTAATTGCTCATTGAAGCACTTTCATTATGGCCACGTTGAAATCTTTTTCAGATAATTCTAACATCTCTGTCATCTCAGTGTTGACATCTATTAAATGCTTTCTAAAAATTCAATTTGCAATTTTCCTGGTTCCTGGTATATGAAGTGTGGATTTTGATTGAAACGGGATATTTTGGGTATCATGCTATGAGACTGGATCTCATAGCTTTAACCAGCTTCCTCTGTCACTTCTCCAGTAGGGGAAGGCAAGGGCACTGCCTTGTTTATTTATTTATTTTTTTGTTGTGTTTTGTTTTTCTATCTGGTTGTATCAACATCTTTTTTTTTTTTTTGGTGCATCGTTTTGCCATGCAGGGGACTGCACTTCTCTGCACTGTGCAAGTCTGGGATGCCTTTTTTTTTTTTTTTTTCTTTTTACCAGGAGGCCCCAGGGATCGAAACTGGGTCCTTCATATGGTAAACAGGAGCTCAATTGCTTGAGCCACAGCCGCTTCCCAGCACTGCCTTGTTAATGCCAAGTGGGACTACAAGTCTAGGTTCTCCATTTGGCCTCTATTAACACCCAAGGGGGTGCTTCATTACTGCTGTGCTAGATGGATAAAGGTAGGAGTGCCTCTTTACTGCTCTCCATGTGGTGTTCATTGACATCATGGTGGGGTAGCCTCATTACTGTTGGGCAATGGTGAAACTCTTGACTCTCCACAGGACTTACTCTGGCACAAACCCAGCAGGAGAAATGGAGTTCTTTTTTACTGCTGGCTGAGAAAAGAAGTCAGGATCCCTATGTGGTCACCACTGACACTGCCAGGTAAGGCAGGGTTTTGTTACCACCTTGTGGAAATAGAATTCTTAATTCCCTACTTGGTCTTCTCTGACACCACACTGATGGAGTGGTTGGCATGTATAACACATTGGGAAATGTGGCTGATCTTTCTCAGCAGTACATAGAGAAGCAACTTCTGAATCTTTGGAATTTCCTATGTATGGTGGTTGGAAAGCTGTATGCACCCTAAAAAATCATCTTAAATCTAACCTATTCCTCTCAGTGTAAACCCATTGTTAGTAGGATCTTTTGATACAGCTACTTCAGTTAAGGTGTGACCCACTTCATTCAGGGTTGATTTTAATCCTATTACTGCATTCCTTTGTAAATAGAATGAATACAGAGAGAAAAAAGCACGGAAATAAAAAGCTGAAAGCAATGATACCTGGAAAGGAAGGAAGAGACCAGCAAATGTCACAGCATGACTTGCCATATGGCAGAGAAGCCAAGGATCACTGGCAACCAGTCTTCAGAAAGAATACATCAACTTTATGATGCCTTGATGTGACATTCTTATGGCCTCAAACTGTAACTTAATAAATTTCTATTATTTAAAGCCAGTACAGTTCATGGTATCTTCTTTAAGCAGTGTCGGAAACGAAAACATTGTGATAGGAGCATCTTGTTTTTCATGGTGGGCCCAGGACTGCACTTGATAGTTAACAACCTGCAGTCTAATCAACTCGTGTGATTAGAGGGTTGGGATTTTGAGCCATGTCACATCATTCCATATCTGCCCGTATCAGCCCACATTAGTCCACCTTCCTGACCTCTGGGAGGAGAGAGGGATTAGAGATTGAGTTATGACATATAAAGTTTGTACAATTGAAGCTGGGAAAAGTGTCCATGATTGAGAAGACACATCTATGTCCCAGTAGGGTGACATGTTCTGACTTGTGTTTGATACCCTCAGAGATCTTGCCCTATGCATCTATTGGTTTCTTCTTATTTGTATCCTTTTATTACAATAAAACTATAATCAAAAGTATAGTAATTTTTGTGAGTTATTCTAAGTGAATTATGGTGATGGAAAACCCCAGATTTATAGCCAGTGGGTGAGAATTGTAGGTAGTCTGGGCCTCCAAATTTGTGGTTCTGTCTGAAGGACAATCTTATAGAGGAATGCCCTGAATCTGTGGAATCCAGCCTAATTTTGGTAGTTAGAGTAAGAACTGAACTAACTGAGTTACTGTAATATTTGTAGTTGGGATCAGAAGCTGTGTTGGAAGTTGCAGAGGTTTTTGAAAACCTTTAGAAGTGTTGGAAGTTGCAAAGGTTTTTGAAAATCTTTAGAAGGTGCCTTATTAGAGCCTGATGAAGGTGAACTCTAGATTCTCCGCTTGATCTTTGATGAATGTGGGTGGACACACAGTTTTTTTTTTCTGTGAGTTGTGTGGTTACTGTGTAAACATTTTCTATTTTGTTGGGTTGTCCCTTTCCTGGTCATTTGGCTAGCCAGAGCAGACTTTGGTTGGAATTTTTTTCTCTGCCCTAGTTGATATTTTCAAGTCACTTGGCTTCTTCAGCTTTGTATGTGGGCTATATGAGGCAGAAGAACAGCCAGGAAATCATCCACTTTGTCATTCTTTGAGTCCTCAGTTCTCTAGCCTGTCTGTCTTCTCTCCACCCTTTACAGTTTCCTTAAGTTTTACAAATGATATCCAGGATTTTTTGTTGTATTTAGTAAGAGGAAGTGGGAAAAGTATGTATACTCCATCTTGCTGGAAGAAGACAGACAGAAACTGCTGTGAGTCATTTCATTTCCACTGATATGAAACATCATCCACAAAGTAGCTAATAACTATATGGAAATTTTGTTTGATAGTTTACACTGTCCAAATCTATAATTAATTTTATATAATCACAGTGTGAGAGAGTAGTAATAACAACTCAAAACAAAAAAGGAATTGCATTCTGTTACTAAGAGTTCATCTTTTAAATGGTATTTTATTTTTACTCTGCAATTCCTCTCCCATTCACCACTTTTAGAGATAAAAATTTTTTTGTTTTGCCAATTTTACAAAGAAAACCATGGAATAAAGGTTAACATGAACTGCACAAAGTTGAAAAAAAAATTGACAAATGATATCAGAGCAAAGTGCTCTTGAGGTTAAAGGAGAGGGAGAGAGAGAGGGAAGAGGGAGGAGAGAGAAAGAATGCTTATATCTCAATGGGTGGAGATCATAAAAGCTTCTTAAAATAAGTTGCATTTCAGATAGTTTTAAATGAGTGAATAGGGTGGAAGAGATAGAGAGGGCATTCTAGAAGATGGCATTATAAAATAGACAAATTAAAAGTGTGAGTATGTCCTAGCTACTCCTTAGACCAGCCTGAGAGAAAAGAGGTTATGTGTATGGAAGTAGTCAATAAATTTGTTGAAGATTGGGGGATTATTCTTATTACTAAAATTATTTTAGTAGCTATCATGTGAACACACAGCCCCTCTTTTCTATTTGTTTTGAGTGGGCTAATATTTTGTGTTTAATTTTATCAGACTGTAGCATTATTAGCTTTACTTGAAGTGACCAGAGTATGAAAATTGACTGTGATTGGGAGGAAAGTGTAAAACAATAGATGGTGGATATTTAAACTTGAATAAATTGGTACACATTTTGATGGAAGATATGGAGTCAATGAAAAGTTCATTTAGAAGACTATTATCTACAGGAATTAGCAATTGTTTATTAGGAGGCAAAGACAAGACAAAAATTAAAAATATGGGTATCTAGAAAACAGCAATTAAACTAACATATTCTTGCAGTGACTTTATGGGTGCCAGAGGTTCCCAAGAGGAAATTCCAAGTAAACACTTAAAACACAGGCATGAATTTAGCATCCAGACTAGAGAAGCCTAGAGAAGAAGATTATGTGTTCATCTAAATAGAACTGAGAGTAGACCTGTGTCAGAGAGCTAGATGATGAGAGTAAGAAAATAATGAAGGATAGTCCTTGAGGAAAAAGCATCCATAAGATAGAAAGAGAAATAAACAAAGTAAAAGAAGAGAGGAGAATTATGGATTAAATTTTAAGAGGTAAGGAAACAATAACAGTATCCATGTGGGAGGTGAGGCCAAAGAAAGCCTCACCAAGTGGGGTGGAGGAAGAAATGAGAGAATAGATAGGGTAGGAGAGAAAAATAGTATATTGATAAGTGTGGTAAATGATATTGGATTTCCCCTATGTCTTTCATCTGTCCCCGACAAAGAATGAAATTGCTTCATATTTTCCTTTTGGCCTTAAAACAGTGAGTCTTGATTGTATTCCATTCTATGGTGTTTCTGTTTCCTAAGCTGCTTAAAGCTGATACCATAAATTGGATTGACTTTTAACAATGAGATTTTATTAGCTTACAACCTTACAGTTTTGAAGATGAGAAAAATGTACAAATCAAGGCATCATCAAGGTGATGCTTTCTTCCCAATGATTGGCTGCCAGTGATCCTTGGCTCCTCTGCCACATGGCAAGGCATATGGAAGCATCTGCTGGCCTCTCCTTCTCTTCCAGGTTTTGTTTCTTTCAGCTTTTTGCTTCCATGGCTCTCTCTTTGTTTCTCTCTCTCTCTCTCTCTTTCCATCCTGTTTATAAAAGACTCCAGTAAGAAGATTAAGATCCACTCTGGGCCATGCCTTAACTGAAGTAACCTATTCAAACGGTCCTAATTACAATAGGTATACACCCACCGGAATAGATTAGCTTTAAGGACATGATTATCTGGGATACATACAATTCCAAACTACCACATTCCATCCTCTGGATCCTAAACAGACATGTTTTTTCTATATTCAAAATACATTCATTCCATCACAATATCCCAAAAGTCTTAAATAATTTCAGTAACAATGCTAAGTATAGTCTCATCAAAACCAGTCATAAGAATTGTGGGAAGATGGCAATGGACTAATAGGCAGAGCTGAATGCTCTCACAAAAACAATGGAGAAAGAGCCAAAAGCTGTCCAAGGGACCTTCTCTGAGGGTCAGAAGACCAGGAGAGTGCTATACAACTCCCAGTAAGGTGAGGGACAGAAAGACCAAGAAGCTGAGATGATAAAAGTGAGTTACCAAGCCTGTATTAGTCAGCCAAAGGGGTATTGATACAAAGTACCAAACTCTGTTGGCTTTTATAAAGGGTATTTCTTTGGGGTAGAAGCTTACAGTCATAAGGCCATAAAGCATAAGTTACTTTCCTCACCAAAGTCTGTTGGCACATGTTGGAGCAAGATGGCTGCTGTTCTCTACAAGGGTTCAGCCTTCCTCTTCAGGCTCTGTGGTTCTAGCTTCTTCTGGTCTCAGCTGTAGACTGGTATAAGGCTTGTCTCTTTCCCTGGGGCTCGTTTCTTCCCAGGCTCAGCTGCTCTGTTCTCTCTACAAGGTCAGCTATAGACTATCAGGTTCATCTCTCTTCCTGGGGCCTCTGCCATGTCTATGGAGCCATCAGTATTCCACTGTATTCTTCTCCTGTATATTTACTTTCCAGGACTCCAGCATCAAAACTCCAACTCTCTCCTCTGCCATGTCGTTTTCTCAACATCCTACTGACATAGCCAAATCAAAACCCTAATCATAATTTAATCAAGTAAAAGTGAAACCTCTGAATTTAATACAATCTAATATGCCCAGAGGAACAGACTAGTTTACAAATACAAGCCAATATCTATTTTTGGAATTCATAAACAATATCAAACTGCTACAAAGCCCCTGTGGTTGCCAGGAAGGACTTCCCTCCCCACCCCCAAGACATTAAGCTGGGGTAAAACACCTGGCTCACTGCAGCTAACTGAGAAGGGAACAGACATCTTCCTCCCAGTCAGCTGTTTCAAGGGGAAAGGGAGGGGAGGTCAGGGTGCTTTTCTTCAGTGTATTGGGCCAGCAGAGCCAGCTGTGAATCTCCAATCTGGAGATTCAACACAGGAACACAGGAAGGCTGAAACTGAAACACTTTTGTGGAAAAGTGCACCAACTAGCGCCATCTGCTGACCAGTCTAGAAATTGCTTGGATAAAAACTGCGTTCTCTGTATCCAACCCCTGGGAGAAAATCTGTGCCCCACTAGTGAGTCCCTGGCCTGACTTTGAAAACTTAAGCTGGCAATTTTAAAGACGGAGAATAGGTTGAACCAAATATCAAAGAAGAGCTGTGAAAAAAAATATAGGCAAGAGAGAGAAATTAGCCATCAGAGTAAATTCACCAACATATTCAGATGCCTAGACATCAGCATAGAAATTGCAAGCCATATTAGGAAACAGGAAGAGATGGCCCAGCCCAAGAACTAACCAAATATCCTGAGGAGATACAGGATTTAAGACAATTAATCAGTGATAATCACACAACTCTCATAAATCACTTCAAAGAATTTAAAGAAAATATGACTAAAGAGAAAAAAGGATATTAAGAAGACATGGGGAGAGCACAAAGAACAATTTGAAAGCCTGCAAAGAAAATTAACAGACCTTATGGGAATGAAAGACACAATGGATAAGGTTAAAAATACATTGGAGGCACATAAGAGTAGATTTGAATTGTGTGAAGACAGAATTAGTGATTTCAAAAACAGAACATCTGAACTGGAAAAGACAGGGGAACAGAAAGAGAAGAGAATGGATAAAATGGAACAGAGTCTCAGGGAATTGAATGGCAAAACAAAATGCACAAACATTCACATTATTGGTGTCCCAGAAAGAGAAGAGAATGGAAAAGGGACAGAAAGAATATTTGAGGAAATAATGACTGAAAACTTCTCAACCCTTATGAAGGACATAAATATCAATGTCCAAGAAGGACAACACACCGCAAACAGAATAAATCCAAATAGACCTACCCTGAGACATGTATTATTCAGAATGACAAATATCAGAGATTAAGAGAGGATTCTAAAAGCAACAAGAGAAAAGCAAAGCATCACATACAAGGGAAACTCAATAAGATTAAGTGCTGACCTCTCATTAGAAACCATGGAGGAGAGAAAAAATTCGTATGATATATTTAAGGTACTGAAAGAGAAAAACTGCCAGTCAAGAATTCTGTATCCAGCAAAGCTGTCCTTCAAAAATGTGGGTGAATCCAAAGTCTTCATGAGCAAAAACTGATATAATGTGTTACCAAAAGACCAGATTTGCAAGAGATACTAAAGTGGGTGCCACAGCCTGAAAGGAAAAAAACATGGGTGAGAGATTTGGAAAAGAGTTTAGAAATAAAGATTATTAGGAAGGGTAAACTAAAGGATAAGGCGACAGACAATAGAACAATATGACAACAGAGAGCCAAAGGGCAAAATGAATGAAGTATGTAATGTCTTTACATTAATAACATTGAATGTTAATGGATTGAACTCTCCAAACAAAATTCATAGACAGATAGAATGGACAAGAAAATATGAGCCATCTATATGTTATCTACAAGAGACCCACCTCAGATATAAGGACACAACCAGGTTAAAAGTGAAAGGTTGGAAAAAGGTATTCCATGCAAATAGTAACCATAAAAGAACTGGAGTAGACCAGATAAATGTAAAATAACAACATTATAGTATATGAACAATAATTACTCAGTGCACCTGGCAAATTGTTCCTGTGGTCAGTATTCTTTAATTTTTTTTTTCATACAAAATTAACACTGCTTTTAATTGAGGAGGGCAGGAGAAGAGGTATATTTTTGGACACTTCATTTTTCTTTAACTCTTTCTTATTCATACTCTTTAATTTAAAATAATCTATCTGGATTAATAATGATTTAGCATGACTATTGTTGAACAAGATTTTGAGTTTTTCTGCCTCATAAAATTGTGTATTGGCATATTGTTATCTGCTATAATTCATTCCAATAAGATGTGAAGAATTCCCAAATAGGAATTTGATTATCTAGGAAGAATTATGACCTAAATGGAAATTAAATAACTAAACCAATAATTTATTTCATTCTTAGAGATTGTCCAATAGTTAGAGCTGTAATATAAAAATTAAAATTATTATAACTAATTTTTATTATATTTGAATTATTTACATCTATAAGGTTTGTTGTTATGCTATTTTTTAAATAATTGATTATATTAAATCTAACCTGGCCTTGTACTCTTTTAAAATTTGTAATTTCTTTCCATCTATTTTTTTATTTATTTCACAATTTTACAATAAAGGACTTTAACACCTAAAAATAAAAGTCATTGATTATACACTTTGGATAGATCATATGGTATATGATTTATTTCAATAAAACTGATTAAAAATCAAGAATAGCCAGAAATAGCAGCTATGTACAACAGAGGAAACAGAGATTGAGAGGTGAGGATGTTTCTTGTTTGTTTGTTTGATTTTATTATTTTTATTATTGAAATAATGAAAATGCTCTAATAATGATTGAAGTGATGAATGCACAACCATGTGATTATACTAAGTACCATTGATTGTACTCTTTGGATAAATTGTATGCTTTATTAATATGTATCAATAAAATGGATTTGTTTAAAACAAAGTAAAAAAATATCAAAGAATGAATAAGCTATGCCTGGTGAGCAAGAAGCAGACGAAGAAGGAACGGAGCAATGGAGCTGAGTAGAAATGTTAGTAGATAAGGGGAATAAAAAAAAAAGCCTAGCACAAATTGAGCGAACATTTTTGAGTGCTTATGTTTTATCAAGTGACTCTGTGAGCACTTTACACATTTAATTAACTCATTTAATGTTTACAATAAATAGCTACAATTACACTTGTTTTATAAGTGAAGAAACCGAGACACAATGACATTAAGGCAATTGCTCAAGATCTCAGAGCTAAAAAGTATTGTAACCTGAGTTTGAGTTTTCTACCACTCAAGAGGTGTGACCCAAGAGGGCACACTCTAAACAACAACAACTAAAATGGTCATAGGTGTGGTCTGTCCTGGGGCACAATCCCCCTCCAGCTGTGGACCTGTAAAACCTAGAGAACAAGTTGTCTGCTTCCAATACACAACAGAGGGACAGGCATAGGATAAACATTTCCGTCCCCATATGGAGAAATTGGAAGGAAAGTCTCAGGTCCCAAACAATTCTAAAACCCTGCAGGGCATACTCTATTAGATTTCAAGGACTGAGAGTTATCTATGAAATGATGGTTTCTCCTCCAAGCCTGATGGAGTGGCAGCCCCAAACCCTTCCAAGTGCTTGTAGAGCAGCCATGTTTTCTCCAAACCCTGGGATGAAGGCTTCAAACTCTTCAAGCATTGGGGTGATGGACAGGATCTCAGATCCAACCTCCTTAAGCATCAGGGTAGAGGTTGGACTCTAGGCTCCACCCTTGTCAAACACTGGGGTTGCAGCCAAGCTCTGTACAATCCCCCAGGCACCGGAGAAAACTGGGTGGTAACACTCTTCCTGAACAATGGAGCAGAAGGCCTACACTCTTGAGGTGCTGGGGCATACTCACCCTTTCCACAGACATGGGTGGGACTGCTCTTTTGGCCTCAGAAGATGTCTTTGGTCCAGACCTTAGCTTCTATGATTGTGAAGTCATTTTTTTCCTTCAATCTATCCCTTTTTTGTCTCTTTTAGTCCAGGTTGCCAGTGGTTCCATTCATACAGGTCTTGCTAAAAACTTGTCACTTTCATATGTAGCACACAGGGGTCCAAACCATCAGACAAAAGAACATTCCACAGATCCTTTCTGAATAACTGCATTTCCAATCCTGACTTGCACTGAAACGCAATGTTCAGTTAAGCACTCACATGGAGCAGTACTATCTGGGGACTCATTTTATGGAAGCTCCTCCTTCACATGGCAAGGCATATGGCAGTGTCTGATGATCTCTCCTTCCTTTTTCAAATTTTGTTGATTTCAGCTTCTTGCTTCTGTGGCTTTCTCTCTCTCTCTGTGTTCATCCCGTTTATAAAGGGCTACCAGAAGATTAAGACCCACCCTGAGCCATGCCTTAACTGAAGCAATCTATTCAAAATGTCATATTTACAATAGATTTACACCCACAGGGATGGACTAGCTTTAAGAACATGATTTTCTAAGGTACATACACTTCCAAACCACCACATTTGGTTAAGCCATTTGTAAAAAAATTTTGTGTGGAACTATGAAACCAAAATGTTTTAACAGGAAAATAATCTTGGGGTAAAGAGAATCTGCCATTAAGAAACTGAAATATCAATAAGATATATTTCTATGAGCCAAATGTGTTAGAGATGTGATATTAAGTGGACAATGGGAAATTTAGGATTCTCACAACAGAGCATGAGGAGAATAGACAGGAAGTTTTAAGGCTGTCACAAGTCAAATGTAATTACTTTTGCAAACTTGCCTATAACATTGCATTCCAATGGACACTTTTGGTGCTATGAAAAATAATTTACTAATAAATTTTAACTACATTCTATTACACAAAAGTTAACTAATCCTTTGGCTTACACACTGTTTTCAGTGTAACATCGAACAATTCCTTTTAGCAATTTTTTATGGCCCACTCGGAAAAGAAAAATGGACAAGAGTAGAAGTGTTTGTTTATTTTATTCTTTTATTACCTAGGAGTAAGTTTCTAAGTTGTGAGAAAAAACAGAGAAGTAGCTCTCAGAACCTAGAAATGTTTAGAAAACCATTTATGCAGAATATATGTATGTATATATATACACACACATCTATAAATATATATACATATATATAAACATATATATACAGATGCAGAGATATTTATATATTTATATATTGCATCAATGTATTTGTAATATATTTTATGAGTAAAAATAATACTTGCCTGTAATTTAACAAAAAATTATATAATATATAACACATTTATATATAATTATTTACATAATATACATACATACACATGTATTCATGCACTAATTAACATTTGAAGCCACCTCCCTGAAAACCTGTAAACATTTTTGAATGCAGATGAATTTCAAAATTATTAGCTAAGTTTTAATCAAGTATTCCTTTAGGAATGGTCTATGGAACAAGAAATATGTAATGGGAGATCACTTTTTCCAGTGCATTAAGAATCTTTTCAATTAAGCCTTTGTTTATAAAATCAAAATGGAATGCATTCATTTCCTGTAGTGAATGTTTGGTTCACATAAGAGCTGCCAATCACTTTTCGTGATTCCACTGCTTCTGGCTTAATTTTTTCCTTACCAATTAACTCTAGGGGTTAAGAATTGGCATGGCTTCTGTTTGATAATGAGGATGACCAAGAATCTAAGAATCAAAACTAAAAAATTATTCATATGTATATTTAAAGATTCTTTCCTGCTTGTTTCTTTTGGTTTTACTCACAGTTCATGAAATTATAAAATTAAATACCTTAATTGAACAAAAATGTGTTTCATTAGGAGAGTTTGACACCACATTTTTCCAAATTAATACTGTTTGCATACCATAGATTTTTTGAAAATGAAATAAAATTTCTAGAATATGAGAGAAATAAAATTTCTAAAATATTTAGGAAAATATGTAAAGTGAAACACAAAATTTGATATATGACTTAAAGAAAGAAATAGGGCAGATATGTTTTGAAGACTATTTTAGGCAAGAAGTCTGAAAATGATTCCCACAATTAAGCTGTATATATAAAAGTAAACATTTACACTTCTCATTCTCCTTATTCTTTAGATAACCAAGAACAACTAAGGGGAGTGTTGTTGGTTTTCCATATATTTCTATTGGCTTATTCTATCTTTTCCTTTATTGTATTTTCTTTCTCTAGTCCTGTTAACTAACAACTTTATCTCAGATTGCTATTTTCATTCTTCTCCACAGCCAATGTCTATTTTTACTAAGTCATCAGAAAATCATTTAAATATGCAAGATTAGTTAATTTTACTGAAGACAATCTCTCCAATCTCACTTTAAGTTGCCAGAAACTGTGCAAAAATCAAATCAATATTTGATTCTCTCCATAAACATGTATTGATTGTCTTCTATAGGCTAAGATTATGCAGAATGTTGGAATTAAAAAGATAAAGAAGAGAAATTTCTTGGAGACCAGGTGTAAAAGTATAGAGAGGTAGTTTTTAAAGAGGCCGATTATTTCATTTTCTTTTAGAGAAACTGCTCATCTCAAACCCAGAATTGTAACAAGTATTAGTTCAGATTTTAAGCAGATAAACATTAACTAATGCAAATTATATATGAGAAATTCAAATTAATGATAATGACATAGTCTTTATAGGTATATGCATACAGTATTATGACATCCAAAAGGAGATACAACAAAGGAATTTTGAAATTTGTTCTTCAGGAAAGGTTTTTCTGGAAATATGACCCATACTTCAGTCTAAATGAATAATTTTTAGATTCCCAACTGACTGGTGAAAAAATTTAACGGGGATGTTAAAGAATTTAAAATATTTAAGAGGTTACAAATGATTCTGTACAGATTTAATACCAGTATGTTTGTGACTATCTGGAAAATAGGTTAGAAAGGATTTTGGAGATACCTTATTATGAAGGCAAGTGGGAACAATTAAAGTATTTAAATCCTGTGAAAGGCAAGTTCATGATTAGAAATTTACTTTAGTGGCAGTATTCAGTATTGATCAGAATAAGCAATGTTGTATGGTAGGGAAATAAGTTAGGGGCTACTATAGAAAAGAGGAGAGATTGTAGTGTTAAATGGAAGGCAAAATTAGTACAACTTAATGAATATGGTTAACCTACTGTGTGAGTGTGTGCATAGCTGGCAAATTGCAGAATGCAGTGAGACTGTTGGGTGGTACTCCTAGGCTTATGGCTTGAGTGGCCTCATGGTGTTCTCTTTCAACAAGATGGAAAATATAGGTTAAAGGGTCAGTTTGTTGCCAAGAGGTAGGGTTGGGGTGGGAGGTGGTTGTGAGTGTGTATATGGGGTTGGGTGATGCCAAATTTTACTTATGAATATACAAGAGTGATATCCAATAGGCAAAAGAGAATGATTTTGATGATCAGAAGAGCTAAAACGCTCAAGCAGTAGTTAAAATCATAAACAAGGATTAGATGTATCAAAAAGAGCATATAGTTTGAGAAGAAAATAGGGATTGACAGAAAACTAATGTTTTGTGAGAAAGAGGGAAAACAGGAGTCAGAGTCCAAGTAACAATAAAAATTCAGAGAGATTATTGATAAAGAGGCCAAAGAAGGAAAGAGTTGATGGATTGCTGTGCTGCAAATGACTAAGATCAAAACTGGAAAGTGCCAAATAGATTTAAAAATTACTTTAATTAATGACATTGACAAATGGCTCTTGGAGCCTACCAGGTGCCTGACTTGGTGAAAAGCTCTGAGAATAGAATGGTAGATCTTAGGCATGGTCCCTGTATTAGTAGGTTTTACTGTCCTATGGAAGAGACTAATGATGAATAAGTCAACAAACAAACAAATAAAGATAACTGTGAAACTGGAATGATACATAATTTTACTAACCATCTTGATTTGCTTAAGCTTCCATTTTATCCAGGGAATTACAAAGAAGAAACAGAGAAGAACTGAAGCAGGCTGACATACCAATGATCCTTTGTAGTGCTGATAAAGAGCCCTGCCCCTGCTAAAAAGAAGGAACCGTAAAAAACAAATAAAGATGGAACAAACAAATCTTGACAGTTTGCTAAAGACTGGGACCCAAGGACATCCTGCTCCAGGCACTTCACATCCCCCTTGCAGTTCTCATAGCTCAAGTCCCTCTCAAAGCTCACATCTCCCTCATCTCTCCCTTCCCCACCCCACCTCCACCCCCTTCCCTTTGTCTCTAAGGAGCCATAAAAGCCACTACCCCAGCTCAGCCTTTGTAGTAGAAACCACTTTTGGCACTGCTTTGCACGAATGCTACTGTATCTCAGTAAACTTGCTCTACACCCCCTTTGTAAGTCTGTTCATTCTGTTTTTAGCACAACATTTATTAAAGTGATTGGAGTTGGTCTCTTTGTGGTAAAATTTTAGCTGAGAAATGAAAGATGAGAAGGAGCTAACAAGGGTAAAGACATGACAGATAGAAGGTTAAACATGATCAAAAAGCTCAAGACAGGAAAGAGGATGGCATATTTTAAAAAACATGAAAAATCACATAATTGGAGACAAGGGGAACAGTTTGAGATGAGGTTGGAGAAGTAAACATACAATCATGTTTGTTTTAAAGTCAAAGAGAGTTGAATTTGTGACATTTCATTAAAATTATGAAAAAGTTATCAAATTGCACTGATTCATATGCTGACCTCATTTACCTAGCAAAGTTTACAAATAAAAGTGAAAACCTGTGGAAGAATTACATAAAGCTCAGAAAGATCAGTATGATACAGATAACTTCAGCTGCATAGTTTGCTTGGAGAACACTGGTATTTTTACAGCAGGAATGAAAAGAGAATAATGGAGTCCACAATCAGGTTTTGACATTCAGAGTCAGACCAGACTGCACCTATGAGCAGGAGAACCAGCCCAAAACCAGCCACTACCCTGAAGAACACGAGAACTAGAATATCTGGGGAAGTAGGAGAGAAAGGCAAGAACTATCCCTCCAGGACTGGAACTTGTCACTGACAAAGTTGAACTGACAATAACTAAGATACTCTTATTGGCAAGTTTAGGGATCTCCTAAACTTAGTTATGGCTCAACTAAAAAGTGGGAGGTTTGTGAGAAAAACTAGAATAATTATGGAAAAAAAAAAAAATCTGCATCTTCTTTGTGAGTGCAAATGTGTGGCCCTTCTACACTAGCAACAGAAGAAAAAAAGGCGGGGGGATGATTTTATTAAAGAATCACCAATGAGGTGATCAAGTTAATATAAACCTACTAATGTCCAGCTGTTAGCCAGATGCTCCCACCACTATTGCCCACTTGCTGGCAGAAAAGTTCTTACTCTTTTTAATTAAAAATTATGTTTTCATCTCTACACCTGAAATAAACATGCGATCACATGACAACTCATTTTACCAAGGGTTTGTAACATTCACAAATGGATATGCTTTGATCTGACAACTGCCCTATCTCTGGTAAAATCTCACATTCATTTTTATTAAGTACACTTATTAGTGTGGTGATATAAAAATGTGGGCATTATTCACATGCATTGTCAGTGCTGTTAGAGAGGTAAATTGCAGGACTTGACAAGTTTGTGAAAATTATAAAAGGTATTAGTGTAAGGGGATCATTATGTTCTTCTATGATTTTGCAAAGACGTTAATGTTCCTGTACCTGATATTTGGAATTAACAGTGTTCCTTACTTTCCTTTTCTTCCTCCAAAATATATTCTCCAGAAGATGACCATTGAGAGAATTAGTTGTGTATATGCCATTAAAGAAGCATTCATTCTTTTTCTAATGAGAATTGCATCTATTTGGAGGCAACATTTAATCTTTGATTATTCTTTAAGAAAAATACAATCTTGCATCCAATGGAAGTGCTTCATGAGAATTCGTTGTCTAAGCTAATTTTCATGTTCCAGACAATGCCAATTTATTAACATTGTTGTGTTTTTGCACATTTAAAATTTGAGGCTCCTGAGCATTTCTTGGTATTTCTAGAAGACCTTTATGACTAGATGCTCCAGAGAAGAGAAGAGGAATAAGATAGAAAAATTGAAAATGGGAGGTTGTCTGTCTAGGGAGAAGTTAGATAACACTGTGAAAATATACCATGCACATTACAAAGAGCATAACTTCCTGGTATGTTTTGTTAAGGACAGCCTGAGCATTCTTTTATGCTGCATTTAAATTCAAAGGATAAAGTTACTGCAGCATTTCAATGTTAACTTTTAGTTCACACTTTAAAATGTGCCTTAAAATCACTCAGGATTAAAAATAACTTGCAAATTGTGTGTTAACTACAACCTTCTTGTTATATTTGTTATATTTATGAGTTACATCACCCTAGAAGCAATTTATGATAGCTAAAAAAACATTCATTTATCCCAAAGATAAACTCACCTTTATTTACTCTCTTTCATTTACAGTGGATAAACAAAATAAGCCTGAACACCATACCATTTTCTGGAAGAATTGCCCAAATTAGGAAGAAATAATAAGGCATTTTAAAGACTAGGATTCAATAAGACTACACTCTTGTGTCTTGTCTATCTTGTGATATATAACCGCTCATTTAGAATGATTTAGTTATTATTTATATTACAAAGTAGTATTCTACTCAATCCTTATGGCACTGTAATTTTTTCCCCAAAAAACATTTAGAATGGCTTGGAAGATTTTCAAATACTTAACTCTTTGTTAGTATTTAAAAACCCTCTGCCTCACAGGAAATGCATTGCTGGAGGCCTAGGCTAAGATAGTATTGTGTATTTTTTAAAAAGCTGCAAATATATTCTTTGGAAATCCATACGTCTTTAGGAAGATTGCTGGTCAGTATGTGGATAAAAATGTTCCTGATGATAGAGACTAGTGCCCTGAGCCTAATTTGCAAAAAGGCTAATTAGCCAATGCTTTGATCTAATAATTTGGACTCTTCTGAATTTGTTCTACATATGAAATACATTACAAATTGAGCCGCTGTCAGTCCTTCTTCCGGATTGGCTAGGGCCGTTAATGCAGTCCATCAACTTGCCATCATGCCATTACTTTCTCAACAGTGTTCCCTGAGGACTTGCATTGCTCACTTTGAACATATTGCTTTAATAAGGAGAATTATTTCAGAAAGCTTGAGTTATCTTGGGGCTGGGAAGAAGCACTTCAGAACCTGACAAAGTGCTTTCTACAGTAAATGGTTTTGGAGATCACAGAGGAAAAAATGTATATTTGGCTTCATTTACATAAAAACATCCAGCACAGCATTTCACAAATTAACAGAAATTTGACATAATACTTGATGATATATGACTAAAATTTTCCATTTCTAGGATTCCAGATGTGTTTTTTATGTTGGTTGATTTATTTGAGATTAGTTGTTAGAACTTAAGACATCTGTTGGCATTGTGTAGTGTAGAATATTTTAATGGTATTACTAAATACCATGTGTTTATCAGTGCCTAATCATGTGTCTAATGCTAAAGCATCTCCCTGGGTAGGCTTTTCTACACAGATGTGGAACACTAGACTGATGATTGTGAAATTTTGCAAAAACAGCAATTACGAAAAAGCAACTTCTTAGTGTTCCAATTTAGGTAGAAAAAATAGTGCTAAAATTGTTCAAAAAATAATTCAGAGAGTTTCATGATTTTATTCATTTTCAAAATTGCAGTAATTTTAGTGAAATATAGTTTCTGAAGTGGCAGTGTATGTTTAAGAAACTTAATTTCGTGTTTATTGATTACAACAGATCTCTCTTTTTGTCTCTGAAGTTCAGGAAAATAAATACCACTATGTCCAATGTCTAATAACAAATCAAGGTGGAACTAATGCAAATCAGACTGTGAGTAGCAAGATAACCATATACTATCCCCAAATGAACTGAATACACTCTTCCTTATTATTGCATTATTACCCAATTTTTATGGAATGCATGTCTATTGAGGGAAATTAGAGGGCTTACTAGCAATCTAAGCTCAATTCTTTTAAATTATTAATAGTAAAGTCCATGAAAATATGAGATGATGACAGGAAGAACAATCACAGATAAGGAAAATTTCAGAAATGAATAAAATATTACAGTTCAAAAATAATACCAGTCATATACTGAAAGGTGATTTGACATACATAGAATTCACATTGTCCACAGTCCCCTGAGCTTCTTTAGGTAATAACTACTACAATTGGGCACATGCTCATTAAGAGAAAGGTCCAAATGCATTCTCTCTGGGCCATGGTCCCCAGGTAGACCTGGAGTAGTAATGATTCCTGACTCGTCCAAATGCTATGGAAATGTGTGAAAGTAGGACTCAGCTGCTAAACCCCTTATATATTTATATATATATATATATAAATATATATATATATATTTTTATATATATATATCTTCAAGGAAGGCTGAGATTGATTGACACCATTTTAGATAAACTGGAAGACTATTCTCTGGTTTAAAAAAAATGGAAACATGGTGAAATAATAGGATAAGGATTCATAGCTGTAGCAAATCTTTGAAGTCAAAACTTTGTTCAAATTCATGCTTCGCCATTTCTACATTGTGTGACCATGGGCAAGTTATGTAGCCTATTTCTGACTCTGGATGCCAATAATTGTGAAAATAAAGATTACTACTTCATAGTATTTAGTAAAATAAATGATGTGAAGTACTTAATGTTTGCAGCATAGAGTTTGCACATACGAAGTGTTCAATAAACTATTATTATTATTGTTTTATTATTATTATTTCTCCTCCTCTCTGATATCAATTAAGGTTATCATTTTGATAAAAATATATTTATGAGTGAATTAAAGTAGATGCTTAATTATTGAAAAGAAGTGAAAAGAACACTTTCACATCATCTATACACAATGAAATCTTTTTCTTTTATCTGCTGTGGTTTTTATTTTATCTTAAGAAGTTTTTGCCTAACTGAAGTTTTTGAATATTTTCTCCTATGTTTTCTTCTAAAACTTTATTGTTTTATCCATTACATTTAGTCTATTGTCCAATTAACTTTAGTGTATATTATAGATGCAAGAGTTCTAGGTTCATGTTTTTGCCTATGGGCCTACAGTTGTCCCAGCACCATTTGTTGAATAGAAGGTTATTTTCCCATTAAATTGCCTTGACTCCTTTGTTGAAAATCAAGATGTGATTGGGTTTGGTGACCTTGGTCTGTGAGGAGGAGTAGGTGGGGAAGTTGGGTTGGACTATCCATGGAACTGGGAGGAGGGTCCAGGGAAGGAGCAGGTGAAATCTGGGGATTTGTAAGTCTGTGGTTACACTACAATGTTGGAATGTTCTTTTGGCAAATATGACAGGGGAGGGTTACTGGTATATGGTGTTGGATGTGGGGGGTGGTATGGGGCAGGGCACACCTGAGGCAGGCTTCTAGGGCATATGTAAGTGCTCACCTTGTCATAGTATGTTATATCAGTGGGTGGAGACCCACACAATAAACAAGAAAATATTAAATTCACATCCTGGTGAGTCCTGCTATGTTCTCAATTAGAGGGACAAGAATCCCTCGAGAACATAGGCAATGCCTAATGAAAGAAAACAGACCAATATGTCAAGCCCTCAATATTATTGCAAGTAACTATGAATCTTATTCTTCAAAAATTGAAATTTAATGGTTACATAGGTTCTGAGGGGTTGGGGAGGGAAGACTAGAATAGATGGAACATAGGGCATTTTTAGGGCATCAGAATTGTTTTGCATGATCTTGCAAAAATGGATACAGGCCATTTCAAATTTTGTCAAAACCTATAAAAGTGTATGGTCAAAAATGTAAACCATAATGTAAACCATTGACCATGGTTGTAGCAATGCTTCGATATTTGTACATCAATTGTAACTAATGTACCATCTGCATGTAAAATGTTATTAATAAAGGAGAGGGGAAAAGGGGTAGGGCATTGGGTTTATGGGAATCCCCTATATTCTCTATGTGACTTTTCTGTAACCTAAAGCTTCTTTGAAGATAAAATGAAAAAAAAAAGACACTGGGTGAATATATAGAAGAAAATGTCACTGTACATATAAGACAGCAGATCTTACGGTGATGAAAGACCCAATGTCTAAAAAAATTTTTTATTATTTCAAATTTTAAAAAATTTTCTTTGTATTTTGTTATTTTTAAAACTATTTTTATTATTTCATTTTCTGATTAATGTTATTTGGTTATTTTGTTGGCTTCATTTTTGGAGAGGTTTTGGATCACAAAAGGGTTGCAACTGTGGCAGGGGAAGATCACTGGTGTGGGGTGTTGGTGATAGAGGGAAGCATGGAGAGGTGTTTACCCGGGGCATGCCTCTAAGGCATATGAATATGTTCAAGTGTTCATGGAGTAATGTCTTGGTGGGTAGAAATCCACACAATAACTGAAAGAATATTAAATTCCCATCCTGGGGAGTTCTGCTACATTCTCTATTAAGACAGCAAGAATCCCGAGTACAGAAGCAGTGCCTAGTGAAGGAAGACAGACCATTACACCAGGCCCTTGATATTGGTGATTGTACTTATGAACCTTTTCTTTTGAAATTGAAACTTAGCTTAGTATTTTATATTGCTTAAGAGTTACCTCTTGAAAGCCTCCTTGTTGCTCAAATGGAGCCTCTCTCCAAGCCAAACTTAGCATATAAACACACTTCCTTCCCCCTGGCATGGAACATGACTCCCAGGCATGAGCCTCCCTGGTACCGAGGGATTATTACCAAGTGCCAACTAGCAATACATCTGGAAAAAGACCTTGACCAAAAGGGGGAAATGGTAAATACAGATAAGTTTTTATGGCTAAGAGATTTCAAAACAAGTTGGGAAGTCTTTCCAGAGGTTACGCTTATGCATGTCTCAACAGGATCTCATTGGCTGCCACAATAAACAGTACCTCAAACAGCAGGGCTCCTGAGGGCTCTAGAGACATTCAGACACTATAAGCAGGACAGAGAGCTCAGGAATTCAGGACCCTGTCAGTGGGGCTTACTTTAGAATTTATGTTCCCCAGTGTAACAGAGTTAAACTCATTTATAATTTCCCTACACATGGCTCTTCTACCCCTTTTATATGAACCTATAATTAGCACTATATATGATAAATATATGTCCCAGAGACTTAAATCTTTGGTCTGTTCACGTGCCAGTTGAGCCCTGAATTTCAGCAGAATTGGAACACCTGCTCTCCAGTTCATTGGACTCACCCAGGATAACTAACAAAAGGATGATGATGGACAAACATCCATCTCAAGAAATAGAGAGTATCTACAACTGCAAGCAAAACAGTTCCACCCACCTGTCCCATGAAATCTAAGCCCCCTCTCAATTAGAAGCAGAGTGGACATCACCATCCCAAAATCATCAAGATTGGGGAATGAGCAATGGACTAAAATAGACTTATTATTCTAGCAATGGAAGAACTTTTACCATTGATATAAAGGCAGTGGCCACCAGAGGTTCTGAAGGGAGGGAGGGAGAGAGAAAAATGGTTGTAACATGGGGGCATTTTGGGGACACTGGAATTGTTCTGCATGACATAGCAATGATAGATGCAAGCCATTACATATTTTGCCATAACCTACAAAATTGTGCGGGACAGAGTGTAAACTATAATGTAAACAATAGTCCATGGTTAGTTGCAATGCTTCAATAGGTATTCATCAATTGTAACAAATGTACCACACTAATGAAGGATATTGTTATTGTGTGAAAGTGTGGGAGGGGGAGGGAGTGGAGCATATGAGAATCACCTATATTTTTTATGTAACATTTATGTAATCTGAAGCTTCTTTAAAAATTAAAAAAATTGGGAAGCGGCTGTGGCTCAATCAGTGGGGCTCCCGTTTACCATATGGGAGGCCCCGGGTTCGGTTCCCGGGGCCTCCTGGTGAGGGCAGGCCCGCCCACACGGCGTGGTTGGCTGACCCACCGAGCGCGGATAGCAAGGGGGGGATAAATGAATAAATAAATAAAATCTTTAAAAAAAAAAAATTAATTAAAAAAAGGAAAATATAAATTTTTTTTTTTTAAAAACATGTGATGCAACTTGAAAAACACAAAGAAAGAAAACCACTTGATCATAAATGTTAAGGTTTATTTGTGGACTATCAATTCTATTGATCTATATGTCTATCCTTATGCCAGTACCAGAGTTATATGAAAACTATAGATTTAGTATAAGGTTTGAAATTAGGAAGTAACAGTCTTCCAAACTTGTTCTTCTTTTCTAAAATTGCTTCGGCAATTTTAGGTCTTTAGTATTTCCTAAAATTAAGATCAGCTTGTCAAATTCTGCAAAATAAAATAATAAAATAAATTAAAATAGCCTCCTGGACATTTTGTAGGGATTGCATTAAATCTATTAATGAATTTCGGGAGAATTCCTAAATTAATAATGTTAAGTCTTCCAAACCATGAACACGAGTTGCATATCCATTTATCAAGGTCTTCTTTAATTTTTTTCAATCATCTCTTTTAAATTTCAGTGTACTAGTCTTGTAGTTTTTTTGTGAAATTTATTCCTGGATATTTTATTCTTTTTTGATGCTACTATACATGGAATTGTATTCTTAATTTCATTTTCAGATTGTTTATTCCCTGTATGTGGAAAAACAATTGATTTCTGAACATACAGATCTTTTATCCTGTGAAATTCCTGAATGTGTTTATTACTTCCAATTTATTTTGCGGGGGTTCTTTGGGATTTTTACATATAAGATTATGTCATGAATAAAGACAAGTCTACCTTTTATTTTCCAATCTAGATATTTCTCTTTCTTGCTTGGTTTCATCTAGAACCTACAGACCAATGTTGAATAGAAGTGGTAAGAGTGTAGACATCATTGTCTTGTCCCTGATTTTAGAGGTACCACATCCAG
Source organism: Tolypeutes matacus (assembly GCA_026826555.1). Lineage (NCBI taxonomy): Eukaryota > Metazoa > Chordata > Mammalia > Cingulata > Chlamyphoridae > Tolypeutes > Tolypeutes matacus. The sequence continues at coordinate 35,843,351 of JAKSZT010053770.1, forward strand.
TCTTTCATCATTCAAAATGATATTACCAATAGGTTTTCAATAGAATGACTTTATTAGGTTGAGTTTATTGAGAGTTTTTCTCATGAATGGGTGTTGTTTTTTTGTCAAAGGCTTTTTCCACATCTATTTAGACAATCAGGCTATGTTTGTCTTTATGATGTATGGCATAAATTGTGTTTGGGTACTAATAAATCTTTTTATTTTTTATTTTATTTTATTTTTTTTTAGGTGCTGGCCTGGGGATTGAACCCAGGACCTCATATGAGGGAAGCCAGCACTCAACCACTGAGCCACATCGGCTCCCTAAACAAATCTTATATTCCCAGTATAAGTCTGACTTAGTTACTGTGTACAATACTAATTTTTATGTATTCTTGGATTACTTTGTCATACTAAATGGCTTCTTAAGATTATACAAATATACAAATGTAGTTCTTGAGTGTTTGTTATGTTCCAAACCTAAATCTTAGTCTAAATTTGTTACTTAAAGTTTGTGTTGATAATGACTAGATATCTTAAGCTCTAATTATAATGTAATATGGTGCCTATAAGGATATATAAGCTCCAAAATCAGTTTAAATAGCTCTGGGGAATCACTCACCATGCTCATTATTAGTCCAAAACTTTTAAACTATTGCCATCAGAGAGCTGGTAACACAAAGGAATGTGAATTTTTTTCTCCCATCCAACTCAATTTCAAACCCCAATCCATAGTTTGTGAAATATCTCCATCTCTTTCAGATATAATAAATGTCATCTTTGATCAGACTATGTCATGTACTTGCTTAATAATCCCATTCCATGCATTCCATTAATTATCTTCTGCCTATGTTATGATCCCCTGCCTACATTAGATGCTTAGTGTCAGCCTCTCCAAATCTATCCTTAATAGCTTCTTCCTCTTTTTGCTTTCAAGCCTACACCCACCGGGTCATCCCGATCATTTTTAATCGGAGTTATTAGAGAAAATCTCAATATCATATTGATCTAAATCATTGCAAAATCACAGTTTATCTGTATAATTCTCCACTTTCTTATCTGGGCTGGCCTCATGATTTGCTTTGACCAATAGAATTTGGAACAATAACATTATGCAAGTTTCATATTTTAGGGCTTACATTCTTAAGCAGTGATGCAAATTCCACTATTGCTGTTTGTGAGCCATGAAACCATCATGCTGTGAAAAAGCACAGGCTACTGAAGGATATGAGGCCATTGGAGGAGAACTGGGATAACCTACCTAATAGCCAACACCAACTTTCAGTATGTAAGACTATCTTAGACCCTCCAACTCTAGTCAACTCTATAGATAACTGCTGTAACTGCATATATTTATAACTTTCTGGGGGGCAGATGTTTTGCGCACAATTATAATAAAGTTGTTCAAGACTTTCTGTCTTTTAGCCTAAGCCCTTAGTATTATATAATTATTCTACATTTTGCAATTATTCTTGTAAGATTAATTCCATAATTAACAATTTCATTTATTTTACTGGTGTCTACTGTTTTACTGCCCTGGTAGAGTTAAAATGTTATTGGAACAATTACTCCATTTATTATATATAGTCTCTTGAGATTTGTAAAATAATCTCCAACAATCTAAACAGAAATCAAAAATGCTTTATTCTTTGTATAGCAATGGCTGAAAACTTCCCATTAAGTAATTTTGACAATTTAAAGAAATTCTCTATTCATGTGTATGATAAGTAAATTGCTAGTTTATAATTTACCTTAATGAATAGGTGCTGGAATATTACTAACTTACTAAATTACTTACTAACTAGTTTATAAAAGTACTAATCTAACAAATATGTGTGATGTAAAAATAAGTGATATGATTCCTGTGTAAATTGAAAAAGTGGGTGATAACCAAAAGGTTACTCTAATTGAAAAAGTAAGAAAGTACTACATAGTTCTCCCAAGGCAAATACTTCATTGAATCACTTTTTGTCATATTTTCAAGCACTGAATGTTCCTTTGGGTAAGAAACATCTGACTAGATTCACAAAAGCTTTAATGAGTCAGAAAGAAGTCAGAAAACATTGGCAACTTGTAAAAGTCTTCTACTGATTCAAAGTGATGGCATCTCTGTAGCATCAAAACAATAACTGGACCACTTTCAACCCACTGCAACACTATTTATTTAGACAGATTCTCTGGAAGGGGATTCAGTACTCAAGCAAAAATTAGGAGTAATCTCAAAGGAATCTGTCTGAACAATGAAATTTAAGGAAATAAACAAATAGCCACCATTTTCAACAGTAAAGGATGTAATTAATAGATTAAACAAATGGCAGGTCTTCAGGAATCTATTGTTAAACAAAAAGAAATTGCTGACTCATAAAGAGATTAAAATTAATGTTAACTGAATGGTCAAATGATCATTTGAAATTGTCCAGCAAAATAAAAATGATAAAAATCAGTTTCTTAAATTGTGCAGGGCAATCAATTTTATGGGAAGCTGTGTAATAGACTAATATGTTTCCTAAGAATTAATATGAAAAGTAGAGTAAATGCCCTTCTCTGCAGTGGACTCTAAATCTAAATCAGTGGGATTGGAAGTCACTATTTCTGATTTTTAGCTAAAAGACCAAGACTATTCTCCTTAAGCAGATATTCAATCCCCTGAAATCCTTTTCTGCATAGGTCAGAGCCACTAAGTCCAAATAATCAATGCATAAATGCCAGGAAATCAATTCTAAGATTTCAAGCAATAAAAATTTATACTGAAGTCTGTTGTTAGAATCACTGTAGGATGGTGAATCTAAATTTAGAGCTCCTGCCAAATTCAATAAACATGTAGCTATAGTTTAGGGTGCTTCAAAAATTATGGTAGTTAAGATGTCTTAGTTTGTCCCAAAAAGGGACATTAGCAGACTTGCTCAAATGTATAACTCCTAATTTTGCATGTTCTCCCTGGATATCAAGCACATATTTTTCTTATTAAATATGTTTTTGGAGGGTAGGTCATCATATTCCTGTCAAGATCATCCCTTGTCATGACTCAGAATTGTCCAGCAAATCTCTAGTGATTTCCTTCAAGCACACTATTTCTAGGAAAGATCTTTACTTTTTAACCCCAACGTTTCTTCTCTAAATAGAAAAGCTATGAGAAACATGAAAAATATGTATGCACTGGTGGTGTGGAATGAATTAGAAATTAAAGACAGGTTTCTTATGATGTGCGTTTTCCTCAATCCAAAAGTGGCATTCAAAATATCCATATTTCACTACCAGCTTTCATATTCAATACTAAAACCATGAAATTTTCAGTGAACTTAATCTGATCCTGTGGCTGTACAGACACAAACCAGGTTAGAAGAGCTATTAGTCATTAATAATTTACCACAATGATTAGATTCTTGTAACATAAATTCAGAGTAAAATCATCCTGCTTACTTCATACCTTGTTTCCCAGAAAAGGAAGTTAAAGAGCACACATACATACATTGTAACCCAATATGTGAAACATTAGGGAGTTTGGAGAAATTCCTTTTTTCCCCAAGTGTGTTCTCTTATTTTATATGTCTGAAAAGGGTTACAAGTCCAAGAGTTGTGATGAAAGCATCCAAGATTTCTCAGGAAAAAAAAAAAATCAATGTTAAAGGGAGAAAAATAATATACAGTATTCTATATGGAGTACCAACTTTTCCAGAAATAAATAACTAAAAACTCAATGCTTCATATATTTTAAGTTGTAATGATATTTTCCCTAGTGTCAGAAATTAGAAGTTTTAACAACTGTAACCATTATCAAATACAACCTAAAATTTGTATATCATTTTTATAACTGTAAATTTTTAACTATTTTAATACCATTTATCATTCTGGGATTAGAATAATCTTAGTATGATTTTTTCATAAAATGATTTATATTTATTTATGAGCATATTTAACATTTCTATCACTGACTTGATCAAATGAAGTAGTTCCAATGTAGCCATTTTTTCAGAGAAAAAATCCTAAATTAATTTCCCTTAACACTCTGAAAAAAAATTCTGATAGCCATTCCAAATAAGTTTTGCTACTTAAGTGATCCTTTGGTTCCTCAGTAAGATATTCCCAGTGCCTACCACAGTACCTCTCACATATTTGTGGCTCATTATTTGTTGAGTAAATAAGTGATTGCTATTGAAACTCAATTTTATCCATCTTTGAAAGTTTCAAACTTTTATATAAAGGAATATTTAGTCTATAATTATTTTTAAAAACTGAATATAAATATATAAATGTAAGACTAGTCTAATTTCAGACATTTCATTTTATTAGAATCTAAGGGAAAAAACACCATTGAAATTCTAAGTCAGAAGAAAAACTCTAGAGAAAAAATTTTTCTTTTCATACAAAATTATCCTTCAATGCAAAGAGAATCAGATATTTTCAGTGTTCAGAAACTATAAGACATCTAAATTGGATAAATAATTATATAAGTTGATGTCAGAGTCCCAAGAAACAAAACAAATGAGCCAAATATCCTACATTAAATCTAGAGGAGGCCATAAAATAGAGTCTAATAATTCTCAGTTATCAGACAGATTCATTTCAGCATGCCTTTGCTTTTCCCAGTTTCCCTGGCCTTTAACACTCATTTTTATTATAGCAGCTCTCCTTTCCTTTGTTTTCTAACAACTTTTTACATCTCACTGTTTTTTTTCGAACATATCTCTCTGATTTTAAATATATTCCATTGTGTAATTATTGCCTTAAATATTGTTAATCAATGTTTTAGAATCATAAAAGAAACAAAAAGCATTTATTCTTATCTTAAGTAGGATTGTATTACTAACATAGTTTGAAACAGTGTGCATGGGGAAAACAATAATCTATGTAAAGTCATTTTAAAATATCAAATAGATGAAAAAGAAAGTTTATTCCTCAAGTACTTTCATTATGTCATGACAGAATTTTATTACTCATTTATCATCAGGAGCAGACTTTAACTTATATATAATCTCTTAGGTTGTACTTAGTTAGAAATAGTCAAGCACAATATGCACACATCTCTCTACAAGCCTGTGTTTTAAGGAAATGTTAGTACCTACTTTGGCTATAACATGGAGAATCCTAAACATTTTTATCTCATGGAATGAATAGAATTCAACCATTCCACGTAAGGAGACCCCAGAAATCTGTCCTCCACTTATAAATTGATTGACTTGTACATTTTAATATTAAAAGGCATAAACACTTCTTGGAGCTATAATGACTTTCTTATATCAGAGAAAAAAATATCATTATATATATATATATTTTTTTCATCGTTAAAATAATAAGTCTGCTTTATTCCATAGTTGCTTTCCCTTCCTCATGTTTGCTCATGCTTCAATCTTGAGGATTTTGGGGTGGTGACTCAGGCCATTATACATTTTGTCAAAACCTATAAAATTGTGCAATTATATTTTAATTTGAAAATGTAACTAGAAATTTAAAATATTTTACAATCAAGTTTATGTATATTTCTATCGAGAAATATATCTTTTAATTATTATATAATAATCACTTTAAATAAAGATAGAATTAGGTTCAATAATCAATAAACCAGGGAGTAGATGTAGCTCAAGGGGTTGAGTGCCTGCTTCCCACGTATGAGGTCTTGGGTTCAATGCCTGGTACCTTCTAAAAAAAAAAAAAAAAAAACAATAAACTAAAAATAGCACTGAAGTATTGAGAAAATAGCCTACTTCTCAACTGCAAAAGCCAATGGATGTTTGAAGTGAATGTACATAAATAAAAGCCATCCAAATATAAACAGTGTCTTTCCAGTTCTTACTCTGGAGAGGTAAAATAAGTATTTTAAAATGTTTGCACTCAAAATTAAACATGCAGGAAAACACCATTTGGTTAAAGTCACTTTAATCTAATATACGAATTTCTCTGCAGGCCTATTAAGCACTTTAGAGGCTGCATCATATTTTCAGTTTATTCTGTCAGTCGTTAAGTATTTATAAGCCCATTTCTTGATTTTTTAATTCACAATAGTCCACTTATTTATTTCTGGGTATCTGATTCTTGTGGGCAGGCTCATTGATTATACTTACCTTTATTTTCCTATATCCAAGGACTGTATCTTCCTAGCAGATAGTTATTAATCTTGTGTTTAACTCTGCTGCAATTGGGTAAGTTATTCCTATCTCATCACAGCCATGTTCCTGTTTATGAACAAAAGTAGTATGTGGCTCTAAGGAGCTGCTGAGAGAGATACCCTAGGATGTCTCTGACATGTCTCTTAAATGATATTAAATGTTCTTAAAATACACACAAATCCCTAGAGTGCCATCAAGGTTTACCCAACCATGAATTTGAGATACTGAACTGAACTTATTATACATTTGTTGGAAGGTAGCTGAGGGATACATCTAATACTTCCATGGTATATCATACACTGAACACATATATAATATATCTCCCTGTCAATATGCCATGTACTTTCCATGCACTGTTTCAATTAATTCCTCTCATTAATCCTATGTCTTAGAATCTATAATTAACCCTGCTTTGCATATGAGAAAACTAAAGTTCAGAAGGAATAATTAACTTTGCCAAAGTTAATGGTGGAGCTGAGATTCAAACCCTGATCGATATTACCCCAGAGTTCTAGCTAAGATATGTATCAGTTTTTAAAAGAGAATCATTCTTGAGGTATAATCTATAAATTTTAAAAGGACCCATATTTAAAATATACATTTTGATGTATTTTGACAGTTTTACACCCATGTAATCATCATCATAAATCAAGATGCAGAACATTTATATCAGTCCAAGAAGGTGTTTTTTGCCTCTTTCCAATAAATTGTCACACTATTCCCACTCCCAGACAACCACTGACCTGTTTTCATTCACTACAGATGCTTTTGTATTTTATAGAATGGAATACAACATTATGAACTTTTTTGTGTCTGTTTTCTATCACTAAGCATAATGTTTTAAAAATGCATCCATGTTGTTGTCTATGTCAGTAGCTAATTTATTTTTATTACTGAGTAGTACTCCATTGTAATTATATAACAAACTTTGTTTAGTCATTCACCTTTTGATGGACACATACTTTGTTTCCAGGTTTTTGCTATCATGAATAAATGTGCTATGAACATTTGTGTAGGTCTTTGTATGGATATGTGTATTATTTTTTAAGTAAATGCCTAGGAGTGAAAATGCTGGATCATATGATAAATTTTTGCTTAACTTTATAAAACACTGCAAAAGTGTTTTTCAAAGTGGTTGTACCATTTCACATTCCCCGCAGCAATGTATAAGAGTTCGAATTGCATTATAGCCTCTCTTAAACTTGGTATTTCTGGGGTTTATTTAATTTTATTTTTTTTTACTTTTAGTCACTCTAATATTTGTACAGTGATATTTCATTTTGGTTTTAATTTTCATTTCCCTAATCACAAATAATGTTGAGCACATTTCATGTGCTTATTAGCTGTTTATATTTCTTGTTTGGTGAAGTGTCTGTTCAAATTTTTGGCCATAATTTAAATTGGGCAGTTTATCTTCTTACTATTAAATTGCAAATGTTCTGTATATTTTCCATATACAATCTTCTATCAGCTGTGTGTGTGTGTGTGTGTTTATGGTTTCTTCTAATTTGTGAGTTGCCATTTTATTTCTTAATGGTGCCACTCAAAGAACAGAATTTTGTGTGTGTGTGATTGTATACATTTTTCCACCTAGACTTTGTGCTTTTTATTTCCTAAGATATGTTTGCTACCACAGGTTTGTGAAGGATGAAGATTTTTTTCTCTTACATTTTCTTCTAGAAGTTTTCTAACTTTAGCCATACATTTAGGCCTATAATTCATTTTTGCATGATTTGAGGTAAAAACAAAGGATCATTTCTTTACCATATGGATATCCAGTTCTGCAGCACCATTTATGAAAAAGACTCTCCTTTCATCATTGAATTACCAAAGGCCCTTTGTTGAAAATTAGTTGACCAAATATATGTAGCTCTGCTTCTGGACTTTATATTTTGTTCTATTGTTCTATATAGGTCTATCCTTATACCAATAATATGTTGTATGTTTACTGAAACTTTATAATGAATATTGAAATCAGGTAGTGAAAATATTCCAATTAATTCTAAAATTGTTTTAGTTATTCCAGGTCCTGGGCAGATTCACATAAATTTTAATATCAGTTTTTCAATGTATGAAAAAACACATTTAAGTCCACTTGAATTTTTGTTGGTATTGCATTTAATACAGAGATCACTTTGGGGAAGAATTGAAATATCTTAACAATATTAAATCAACCAATCTATTAATATGGTATATAGATCTACCTTTAATTTTCCTCAGCAATAATTTTTGGATTTTACTAAATGGTCTTCCTCTTATTTTGTAAAATATATGTCTAAGTATTTATTTTCTTTGTTTCTTTGTTTCTTTTTTTTTTTTAGGTACTGGGGCCCGGGGATTGAACCTGGGACCTTGTATATGGGAAGCCGGTGCTCAACCACTGAGCCACATTGGTGCCCCTAAGTTGTTTTTTTCGTTTGTTTTGCTTGTTGTTGTTTTTTTGTTGTTGTTGTTTAGGAGGCATCAGGAACTGAACCCAGGACCTCTCATGTGGGAAACAGGTGTTCAATTGCTTGAGCCCCAGCTGCTCGCCCTAAATATTTCTTTTTAATGCTGCTATAGTAAATGGTATTGTTTTCTTAATTTCAGTTGCTAAGTATTCATTTCTAGTTTATAAAAGGGGGATTAATTTTTCATATATTCACATTATATATTGTGACCTTACTGAACTCTTGTTTCAGTTCTAGCTGTTTGACTAATCCTTAGGATTTCCTATGAACATAATCATGTTATCTGTAAATATATTTTTCCATTTTCCTTTGCAATTTTTATGAATTATGCTTCTTTTTATTTCCTTATTGCATTGGTTAGACTTCCAGAAAAATGTTGAATAGAAATGTTATGAATGGAAAAACTTGCCTTGTTCCCTATCTTAGGTATTAAGAGTTTATACATATCACATTTAAATATGTCAGCTATAGATTTTTGAAGATGAAACATTTAAATTATGAGTAGGCTTTGAAATTTGTCAAATGTTTTATCTATGTCTATTGAAATGATTATATGAATTTCCTATTTTATTCTATTTATATGATTAATTATACACACTGAGTTTTAAATGTTAAACCAACAATTTTACATTAGTGAGATTAACTCTAGTTGGTATAATGCTTTTAATATATTACTGGATACTATTTGCTAATGTTTTCTGTGTTTTTTTTTGCTAATATTTTGTTAAGGATTTTAGCTTCAATGTTCATAAAGGATATTGTAGCTGTGTGTTCTTGTAAATCATTGTTTCATTGGAGTAATTCTGGCTTTATTATATGAATAGAGAAGATTTCCTTGTCCTCTATTTTCTGAAGCATTTGTGGTGTTTTAGTATTTTTATTTCTTGATTGCTTAGTAGAATTTACCAGTGAAGACATCTGAGACTGAAATTTTTCTTCTGGGAAGGTTTTTACTTAAGCTGTCAATTTCTCTATTATTTATAGTGCTATTCAGATTTTCTATTTCTTCTTGAGTCAGATTTGTTATTTTTTTGTCTTTCAATGAACTTGTCTATTTCATCTATTATTTACTATATTGGCATATTTCTTTATTATCTTTTTAATGAATGTAGGCTCTCTAATAATATTCACTCCTTCACTCTGGATGTTGGTAATTTTTTTGGTTTTGTTTTGTCTTGTTTTCTTGATCAACTTCTGGAATTCTTCAATTTTATTAATATTTTCAGATATCAATCTTATGACTTTTTATCTTCTCTATTTTTCTCTTTTCTAATTCATTTATTTCTGCTCTTACATTTAATATTTCCTTTCTTCTTTTTACGTAGAGCTTCATTTGCTCTTCTTCTTCTAGCTTTTTAAGGTGGAAGCTTAGATCTTGGTTTTACAGATTACTTTATTTCTTATATAAGCATTTAATGTTACAGATTTGCTTCTAGCACTGCTTCAGCTGCATCCCATGAATTTTCATGTATGATGTTATCATAATTGTTTTTTTTTTAATATTTTCTAATTTCCATTGTGAATTCTTCTATTACCATTTTGTTATCTAGAAGTGCTTTTTTATTTTTGAAATATTAGGGGATTTTCTAAATATTTCTCAATTATTGAATTATAGTTAATTATAATTGTGGTCAGAGAATACACATCTATGATTTTAATCATGTTAACTTTGGCAAGCTTTGTTTTATGGCCTATAATATAGGCTATATTGATGAATGCTCCATGCACACTTAAAAATAGTGTTTATTCTATTGTTGTTGGGGGCAGAATGCTGTAAATATCAAGTATATGATGTTAGGTGATAATGTTGTTTAAATCTTCTATATGTATACTGCTTTTCTGCCTGCTTTTTTAAAATCAATTACATTGAGAGGAGTGTTGAAGTGCCCATCTGTGGTTGGGGATTTGTTTATTTTTCCTTTCATTTCCATCATTTTTTTTTCATGTACTCTGAACCTCGGTTATTGGATTGCTATATTTATGATTACTATATTTTCCTGATGAATTTGAACCTTTATAGTATGTTTTTTTTCTGTCTGTTTCTTTTAACCTATTTGTGCATGTGTTTTTAAAGTGAGTTTCTCATAAGTGCTATATATTTGAATCTTGTTTTGTTTTTTTTTTTTTAAGTATGACAATTTCTTCTTTTAATTGAAGTCGTTTAACCATTTATATATAATTTGATTATTGATGTTTTGGGGTTTAAATTGACCGTCTTGATATTTGTTTTCCATTTGTAGGATTTGCTCACTTTGTTCTGTTTCTTTGACTTTGGAATAATTGAGTTTTTTTTTTAAGTATCCCATTATATTCCCCCAATTGGTTTGTTTTATTTAGTGGTTGCTTGGGTTTTCTATATGCATCTTTAATTTATCATCATCTCCATTCCAGTAATATTATATCACTTAACTTATAATGTACGACTTTTACAACAGTATATTCCCATTTTTCTGCTCCTGTTTCTGTGGTATTGTTGTCATATTAATTTACTTCTACACTCATTATAAAACTTTAAATTTCTGCTTTAAACATAAAATTATCTTTTGAATAAATTAAAAATAGAAAAAAGGTATTTTATATTTACCCACAGTTTCCCAATTCTGGTGCTCTTTATTCCTTTGTATAGATCCAAGTTTCCATTTGATATCATTACCTTCTGCCTAAATACTTCCCTTATCATTTTCTGTTTGGTAGATCTTCTGGCAATGAATTTTCTCAGCATTTGTTTTCAAAAGATTTATTTACTTTCATTGTAAATGATATTTTCTCTGGTATGGAAATCTAAATTGTTTTTTGTTATTATTTGCTTTTAGCACTTTATGTTGTTCTATTATCTTCTGGCTTGTACAGTATCTCAAAAAAGTCATCTGTAATTCTTATCATTATGCCACTGTACATAAAGTGTGATTTCTCCTCTGCTACTTTTTCCCTTTACATTGGTTTTCATCAATTTCATTATGTTGCAACTTAGTGTGTTGAGAGCTTGGATGTGCTTTTCCTATACATAATTCATTGAGCTTCCTGGATCCTGAGTTAATAATTTCCATCAAATTCAGAAAAAGAATAGCCCTTATTTCTACAACTTTTTTCTGCTCCCTCTTCCTTACCTCTGTATACAGCAACCATATATTTGTCAGATAGCTTTATATTATTCCACCTGTCACTGAAGCTTTTTTGGTTTTTCTTCACTCTTTTAGCTTTCTGTGTTCCATTTCACTTAGTTTATAATGCAATGTTGGCAAGACCTTTGATGATTTCTTCTACAGTGTCTAATATGAGATTAATCTTATACATTAAATTTTTTTCAGATTATTTTTCATAACTAAAATTTTTATTTAGTTCTTTTTGATATCTTCCATCATCTCTTCATTTTGTTGATATTTTCCTTTAATTGCTTGTATATATTTATATTGTGTGTTTTGATATCCTTTTCTGCATATTCTATCATCACAGTAATTTCTTTGCCTATTTTTATTATCACATTTTTCTGCTTTTTGGAAAGTCTAGTAATTTTGGGTTGAGGACTAAGTATTGTGTTATGTTGTTAGTAGTCTGGCTTTTGTTGTTTTCTTTTTAAAGCAGGGGTTCTTAACCGTTTTTTGTTCCATGGACCCCCTTGCCAGTCAGGTGAAATGAATACTTCTGTAATTTATTTATTGCATAAATTCATAAGTGAAGGAAATGTTAGATTTCAGTTAGAGGTCAGAGAAAATAAAGAAAATAAGTTGATTTTTTCAATTCAAGCTCATGGACCCCCTGAAATCTTTCCATGGGCCCCTTGGGGGTCTGTGGACCCTTGGTTAAGAACCCTTGTTTTAGAATGATGGACTTTATTTTGACAAACACCTAAATTATGTGGTGGTCAGTTTCATCCCTTGAAGGCCTGTTTTGAGCTTTATTATAAATGGCTTAATGCAGACTTCATTCCAGAGACAGTTCATTTCCATTACTAAGGCATAGCTTTCCTGGGGTCTCCGCCAAATAGTCTTAGTAATCATTGAAGATTCTCTACTTTGGCTTATAAAAGCTCAAATATCTCCCCACCCTTTGTAAGCCCAAGACATTATTCTGGTACAATTTCTTGTCATTGTTTGTCTCACCTTATGGAAATTTACTCCCAAATGAGCAGCCTAATTCTCAGAAAAGAGGACCAAAAGCAGAATTCAACATTCTTTTTCTTTATAGATCCTTTGTTTCTGAAAAGTTACCATGTGATTTCCATTCATCCCAGATTCTCCAAACTCCAGTCTTCACCTCTAAGTTTCCCGTTTTTGCACCTGTAGTTCAGAAAATGGCTAAAGGCAGAAAGCCGGAAGGTAGCCTTTGCTTCCTTTTGTCCAAAGTCTTGAAAAAGCTGTCTCATATATTTTGTTCCATTTTATAATTGTTTTCAGCAAGAGGTTAAGTTTAGTCTTGTTACTCCATCATGACTAGAATAAGAAGTCTAACGGAGGCTTACCTCTTATTCTGGGACCCAGACTCTTAACTAATTTCCTTGCTGCTTTTATTGCCACTTGATTTCTCTTTTGGTGCATACTGAGCCCATGAAAAATTAAAACCTCCATGTCTTTTTCATGTGAAGTGCTATCAAACCAAGTTTTAAAATATCTATATCTGCATACAATAAGATGTATTTTTATATTCAAGTTCAATATGGATCTTGCTTTTCTTATTATTAAATGTACACATTTTGGCACATCTTGATTTTGTTATCCATTACATAAACCATCACTATCATTGTTTTGTGTTTTCAAATGTAATAAGCATTGTCTTCCAGTTTTTGTTTTTATTATTGTCTTTGAGCCATATAAAACTACATGCATATCCATTTCATTAAAGACCTCTATTCAATTTGAAATCTACCCAAATACATTTTTTAGGTTACCCATTCATTTACATCTTCTATCACCCAGATATATTTATCTCCCTTTTCCATAAGGATATCATGAGAGATTTTTGACAATTACTAGGGCCTATGCCTTCAGCAATCATTTGATCTAGGAATCTAGTAACATATTTCAAGAAAGAATTGAAGCTTGCTTGACATGATGTTCCTAGTAAATTCATCCTGGCACATAGCATTCTCAACATTCCTAAGACCACATGAGCCACATGCTTAGGAACCTAGTAAAGGAGACTATAATGGCATTTACTATATCTTCTTATTTTCCATTTCCCTTAAATTCTGAAAATTTATCGAAGTGATTATGCTAATATAACTGTAAATACTTTTGGCCTAAATATAATTTGTCTGGACCCAAAGACCTAAATACTTTTAATTTCAAGAGCTCATGATAGCTCCTCTTTGTTATCTTTCTGCTGTATTTAAATTTTATTCTAGTAAATATTTATTGCGCATCTACCTTTTGCCAGGCTAAAAGTTAATTGTAAGATCTCTTCCATTATGAGGCATTGGAGAGCAAGGGTAGCCATGGGCCTGGTCCTCATGAAATTCACAATTCTGTAAAGGAAACTGATAAAAATATAACATAAAATATGTAAAATGACTAATGTGGTAAGTCTTAAGAAAGGCAAGCACATAGTGTTGTGAGAGCAGGAGACTCAGAATGAATTTGGGAAGTCCAAGAAGTCTTCCCTAAAGGAATTTAAAAATTGTGTAGTAATAAACAAACAAGGAAGTGGTAAAGGTAAGAAAGCTACCATTCTAAGCAGAAGGAACAGCATGTGCAAAGGGCTGGACTTTCATGGCTCTAATGCTGCATATCCAGTAATATTTCTCATTAGGTGCCATTTTCTTACTACTCCTCATTTACAGTAGAATGGAAGAATATTTTTTTTTTTTCTTGATGTATGACTTCTATCAGTACCTGGCATGGTGGACATTCAATAAATATTTGCTGACTGACTGAAAAAAGTTAAAGATCAAATAAATCTATGCTTCAGTCAAAATTATCACCTCACTTTTCATGCATTTATCATATTTATTCTTTCCTTGGTTTGTTGTTTGAGTCACTTCCCCACCTGGAATATAACATTTCACCTTTTCTTCACAGTCAATATTTTACTTCAGTGCTTCAAGTCAAACATACATTGCTCCACAAATCCCTTCCTCTTGCTGTACTCAGGTTAATCTTTCTTTCTCTGAAGATTCCTTTACTACTATCTAATTGCTTGATATGAAGTCATCTAGCCATATTATCTTTGTTCTTAAAGTTCTTAAAGATAATGACCTTTAAAACGTCTAGTCTTACCTAAAATATGACCACAATTTCTTATTCTAACACACTCATGCTTGAAAACATGAACTTTACATTTGTGTACTAATCTGCTCTTATCTGTCATTTAGCAATGTGCTAAGTACATTGATGTATTCAAAATATTCTTTCTGGTTAACTTTCTAATGTCTTAAATTTACTTCCTATGTGAAACAAAGTAATGAGAAATTAGATTCTAGATGAAATCTGAGCAGTGCTGATGGAGTCAATTCATACAACAAATCAAAACATATATATTATCAAATGCAAAGGTGCCATATGTCAAGGTAAACCAGAGAGGCAGAGATTAGATGAGAAATCAGAACAAACAGGAGAAAACACTGTGAAACAAATTTTGGTTCTGAACCCAGTTCTCATGAGGCATTCATTCATGCTGGGATCTGCTGAGTAGGTAACAGGGCATCAGGAGAATACCTTAATTCAGTACCTACCAATGCTAGTTACTTTACATACTGACCCTCTTTTAATCACACATAACCATGTGCGATTGGGGGGCAGCGGGGGGGTTTCTTTGAGATAACCATGAGGAGTGGTTATTTCCTCACTTTGTAAATCAGTGCTTTTGAAGAATATTGGTATATTTGGGCAACATTTGCACAACGTTCAAAAGAAAAGGCTTAAATACAACTAATAGTCTTTGGTATATGTCTTCAACATGGTTTATATTAAACCATCCAATGTTGCAGGAAATTTTGTCATTTTTGTTATTATCTGGTGTGCATTTTGTAATTAGTTTATCTTAGAAATTGAATTGCTAATCATTAGTCATTTTATGTGTGCAATGAATTTTTATGGTCATGTTGAAATATTGGTAGTGTTCCAAAAATATTACAGAATTGCATTAATTCATCCAAACTCTGTAAGAAATGTCAAGATCTCTTCTCTATTATTTATTTGTTCTTCTTTGGTGTGATATTGAAATATTTATTGGACAAAGATCTTGCCAATACCTTAAAAATGCTCCTTTAGCTGCCTTTGTTTTTATTCTGAGTGGTGTCTGGACACTTTAATTTACTTAAGAGGCTATCAAGTCTGCCAGCTGAACAAGACTCTGCCCTAAATCAGTAACATGTAATATTTATCCTCTAGATTTTTACTAGAGAATATAACCTAGAAAATTCTGATGACAAAATCTTACCAAAGGAGCAGATATGGCTTAAGCAGTTGAGCACCTGCTTCCCACATGGGAGGTTCCAGGTTCAGTTCCCAGTGTCCCCTGAAAACAAAAAAAAAACAAAACAACAAGCAAACAAATGAAAAAAAACAACTCAGGGGAGCCTATTCGGCTCAGTGGTTGAGAGCCAGCTTTGCACAAACAAGGTCTGAGTTTCAATCCCTGGCCCTGGTATCTCAAAGAACCCTCCCCTCCACAGCCCCCCTAAAAACACACCTCACCAAAAGCATATTTGTAAAAAATGGAGGTTTGTCTGAAGGACATAGAATGTATTCATAAACCTAGCAAAATTTTTCTTATGGATAAAACTTAGCAAGATAGGTTCTGTTATTTATGTTTAGTTATATATGTGTGTGTGTGTGTATATATATATATACAGTAATGCTTATCAATATATGCATATATTTAATATATATATTTAAACTTGGGAGAGTTCACACTAAAATTCAGCCTTCTCTGAAAAAAATTAAAATTTGACAAAATGGTGCCCACAGCTCCAAATGGCAACACCCTCCCGTTTGCTACAGTTTCTTTTCACCTTCCCATCCCACTCCATGCTAAGCTGCTTGGCCTTTGAAGACCATTTCAGTTTAGAATACCTGAACTAAATCATTAGAGAGCTGTACACTTGGTAACATTGTTTTGACATACTCAGTAACTGATTTCATTGAACTAAACTTTGCTGTGTGCTTTTGTTCCATACCAAATATTGCTTTTGCAAAATAGCTATATGAAACTCCACAAGGAAATCATTGGAAGGATGTTGTTAAAGACAATTATCTATTATTGCTCATTGTCTCCCTTTTTCCACTACACCATAGGTAGCAAAAACTATTATTTTATGAGAAATTGACACTGCACCACAGGGGTCATGGGACCAGACTCTGAAGAGAAAGTGTTTGCATTTGCCCTACACTTGCACCACAAGCTTTGACACTTGCTACTGTGCTATCTTGGAAATTATTTAAACTTTTTGCCTCAGCTCCTTCATCAACAAAATCAGGATGAGAATAATAAAAGGATCTATCTTATAAGGTAGTTTTAAGGAATAAATAAATTAATAAATGTAAAGAAATTATAATGGTGCCAGGAACATACCGAGAACTCAATAAATGTTAGGTATTAATTCTATAACTAATCTTATTAAAAAATTTCCAAACCTGAAAGTAAGGGCAAACCATAAGCCACATGTTCTTTCCATGCCAAATATTAGTGAAGCCACCTAAGGATTATCTAGGCAAACGTATTTAGTTTAAGCCTGTATTTAATATTGATTAAAGGTCCAAGATTTTGTAAAATTTGCTGATTTTTGTGCAGTAGAGATATAAATTATTTCTGTCCTATGTCACAGATAAGACCAAAAGTGATAGTTTATTGCCCTTTAAGACATTATGGAGTTTTGACTTTAACCCAGGAATCTAATACCATGTAACTATACAATTATATAAATTTCATAATTTATATTAATTATTATATATGTGATCACTTCTCAAATGCTCTTTGGCTCTTTGAACTGGTTTTAATATTTTACCAGTTTCCTTGTGTAGTGAGTTGAATAAAATCTTTAACACATGCTCATTTTATATTTGTATTAAATCATTATTTTTTTTCTCTTCTAAAATTTATTTTAACTGTCACTGATACTCCCTTTTCGGTTTTGCTGCATGGGAATCTCCATATCAAATTTATGACTCTCCATGTAGATCCCTCTACTAACTTCAGTGTATTTTTCTACCCTTATTTTCCCATAGCTATATCATTAGCAGCACTAAATATTTTCAATAACCACTTTAAATTATATTTTAAAGGTTGCCAGAATATACCTTGCACTAGAAATAACTCAACAAACAAAATAATTTGCATTATTCTCTTATTTCCTATGCACATCATGTTGTATTACCTCCTCATTTATGACTATGTCTTGATGGTTGAATCATGCCTTATTTTTGGTTGTTTGCATGTTTTCTTGTTTTCTTCTAAGTACAAAATATATATATATATATATATATATATATATTTTTTTTTTTATATTTATATATTTTTTTGTTTTTTTTTTTTTTTTACCGGGAGGTCCCAGAGATTGAACCCGGGTCCCTCCATATGGGAGACAGACGCCCAACCATTTGAGCCACATCTGTCCCCCTGGATAAATATTTTAATGACCAAAATATTTAGGAGACACTGTGAAAGTAATGGGAACAAAGGAATATGCAAATTTGAAAACCATTTTTTAAGGCAGCTCTAAGAAAATATCTTCCACAAATATGGAAACCTCTACTTTCCAGAGGAATTGTTTTTCAAGGATATGTGCAAATTTTTTCACATAATAAATCAATTGAATAATACTTTACACAGATGTATCACTTTTCCCAGAGAACAAATCAATATCAATGACTATTTTATAGCACTGAATCCTGAAACGCAGAGAAGTTTTGTGGCACACCCTAACTCACTCAGCGGGTGAACTGCAAATCTGGCAACTTATTTCATGTTGAATTAAAATGTTAAAAAATTGTCAATATCTAAACAATCTCATTGAATGCTTTTCAGGAATTATAGTAGGTACTACCCATCTGTGGAGAATACTGAAGAAGATAGCAGTGATGAAAACTTGACAACCACATGACACATGAAAGGAAATCCCTGCTATGATGGGAAAAGTGAAAACCACATCTGTTATTAACATTAAACAGGAATAAGGCCATGCAATGAAAAGAGGTGCAAGAAAGTACTAACAATTGTTTTTTCTTTTTCTGTTTGTACCTATCACATTTACTAATAGATGAATAACTATTGAAAAAAATATAATATATACTAAATAGTCAAGAGTATTAGCAACTATGTGTATAGGGTTCTGAACAAAACAATGGCTAAAAACCAACACATTTTAGTTTTTAATAAATATAAAAGATAACTTTTATAGCTTGATGGGTTGGGCCATGTTCATTTTAGAATTATGATGAGATTAGGTTATTTCTAACATACATTTTTAGAATTATTATGTCAGATTATTTTTTTGTTGTTTCGGTGGATACCACATGATTATAAAACAGTGGTAGCTGGACAGAACATATGGGCTTTTCCAGTTTGCTGCAGTTGTAGTTTATAGAACATCAACTAGAGAACTCACTTGGAGAAAGTGAGTTACTGCCCCTACCCCCGCCCCAGAGTCTTTTGGAGATTCATTGTTGATGTCTAATTCAGACTTGGGCATTTCAACGGCACTTAAAAGTTTGCAATTGCTTAGGAATGCATGCTAACCATTTCCCAGAATATCTCTGTCTGAGAGCAAATAGACTACATATATATTTGAAATTGCATTTTTTCCAGAACAATTCTTTATCACATTTACTCATGTCTTTCCCCTATCTTTGACGTCTACCTTAAATCTAGATTTCTATGCTGTGCATGTTTGATGGTGCACATTAATGTAGATTGCTGTCCCACATCCTACTCTAGCTAATGTGTTTATACATTCAAAAGACTAGTGATTTCAGTTTGAATGAAGATTAAGTCCAACTAGTGTTCATTTAAATAACAAATCATACATAGAATAATCGTGAGAATGCAGTCTTAAAGAGTGGGTCATATGTTACTTAAAGAAATGGTTAGCAAATGTTAATTGTATAATCAAATGGAAGAGTCACTAATTCTGTTTAGGAAATGAGAATTCTAGATTTTGGGGAAATTGATTTTTGTTTCACATTTGTCCATCATCCATGCCCTACAGCATGCTGGTGATTTGATCACTTATGTATTTTCTTTATTCCCTGATTGAGTTGTGGCTTTTTTGAAAAAAGATGGAAGTAGAAGATAGGGGCAATGACTTTATTTCTGGCTTTTTCAGCTTTTCAGTAGATAAGATCACCTTCTTCATAATGAGTAGGTTTAGCTAAGATTAAGAGGGATTTGCATTTCTCCTTAAGATGCTAGAGGCAATTACCAGTTAAAGTTCAATCAGTGAAGAAATTCTGATCTGTGTGTACCTGAGATGCCCAACAGAGATCACAATTTCTGCTGGAGAATGTGAGAACCCTCAAATGATAGATTGATTCTTCAAGAAAGAAAACTTATAAGACAAAACCAACGAAATGAGGGTGGAACTCTAGAAATCTTAACTGTCCAAATTTTAGCTCTTCCTTAAAGTTGACTATTAAATCAGTATCTCAACCATCTATTTGTCTTCTTGGTTACTCTTTGTGGATGACAGGTATGTAGATTGTGACAACCGTTTAAGTTTGGTCACCCTTTAATAAATAAAACTGAGAATACTCAAAATGAAACTGTCAGTGAAATATATTGGAATGAGGATGGTTTGGACTACATAGATCCTTATAGGAATTTTTCCTTTGCCAAATTTTCATTGTGTAGCTAAGTAACAAAAGCAAATAATATTTCTGAATTCTAGTTTCTTCATCTCTAAAATAATAACAAAAATACGTGTAGTCTTATTTTTTACTTTATGAAGTTGCTTATTCTAATATTTCATATCAGTGAGATTATACAATATTTGCCTTTTTCTATCTGGCATATGTCACTCAACATAATGTCTTCAAGGTTCATCTAGGTTGTCACATGTAATGGAATTTCATTCCTTTTTGTGGCTGATTAATATTTCATTGTTTGTCTAGACCACATTTTGTTTATCCATTCATCTGATGTTAGACACTGGGTTGCTTCCACCTTTTGGCAATTGTGAATAATGCCTCTAGGAACATCAGTGTGCAAATATCTATTCAAGTCCCTGCTTTCAATTCTTTGTTGTATATCCATAGAAGTACGATTTCTAAGTCATATGGTAATTCTATACTTAAATTTCAGAGGAACTGCCACACAGTTTTCCATAGTGGCAGCACAGTTTTACATTACCTCTAACAAAGAACAATTTCTCTACATTCTGTCAAACAGCCATTTGGAAAAAAACAAAAAACAAAAAACAACAGTCATTCTCCTGGGTGTGAAATGCTGGCTCATTGTGTTTTGATGTCATTTCCCAAATATCAAATTATGTTGAGGATTTTTTCATGTGCTTGTTGCCCATTTGTGTATCTCCTTTAGAGAGTCTATAGACTGTTTTATAGACTAAATATTAAGTATTTAGTCTATTAATGTCTTTTGACATTTTCTTGAGTTGTAGAATTTTTTTATGTATTCTGGCTAGCAAACTCTTATCAGATATGTGATTTGCAAATATTTTCTACCATTCCATAGGTTGACTTTTCACTTTCATAATGAAGTCCTTTGATGCATAAAAATTTTTATTATTTTTGATAAAGTCTCATTCATATATTTTTATTTTGTTGTTTGTTCTTTTGGTATAAAGTCTAAGGAAGCATTGCCTAAAGCAAGGTCCTGAAGATGTTTCCCTATATACATTTTTCTAAGAGTTTTACACTTTATGTTCTATATTTAGGTCTAGGATCCATTTTCAGTAAATGTTTTTATATGGTGTGAAGTAGGAGTCTATCATCATTTTTTGCATGTGTATATCTAGTTTTCCCAGCACCATTTGTTGAATAGACTATTTTTTCCCCACTGAGTGGACTTGGCACCCTTGTCAAAAATCAACATGTCAACAAAGATGTGAAGGTTTATTTCTGAACTCTCAGTTTGATTCTATTGTAAAATCCTTATGCTGTTGATTACTGTAGTGTTTAATATGTTTGAAAATTGAGAAGTGTGAGTCCTCTAAATTCATTTTCCCTTTTCAAGATGGTTTTGGCTATTCAGGGCCACTTATCCTTCCACATAAGTTTGGCGATTGGCTTTTCCATTTCTGCAAAGAAAATTGTTGGAATTTTTATTGGGATTGCATTGAATTTATAAATTGATTTGGATAGAATCAATATCTAAACAATATTTTCTCTACCAATCCATGAACACAGGATGTTTTTCCATTTATTTAGGTCTTCATTGATTTCCTTTAATGATGTTTTGCAGTTTTCCATGTATAGGTCCTGTATAACATTGGCTATATTTATTCCTAGATATTTGATTCTTTTAGTTGTTATTGTAAATGGAATTTTCTTGATTTAGTCTTCAGAATGCTCATTACTAGTATATAGAAAAACCATTGATTTCTGTAGGCTGATCCTGTAGACTGCCATGTTGCTGAATTCATTTATTAGCTCTAGTAACTTTGTTATGGACTTTCCAGAATTTTCTATATGTAGGACAAAGTTATTTGAAAATACAGAAAGTTTTACTTCTTTTTCAGTTTGGTGACTTTTATTTCTTTTTCATGTTTAATTGCTCTGGCTAGCACTTCCAGTAAAATGTGGAATAATAGTAGTAACAGTGGGTATCCTCGCCTTGTTCCTGAACTTAGAAGGAAAGCTTTTAGTCTTTCACCATTGACTATGATGTTAGCTGTGTGTTTTTCATATATGTCCTTTATCATGTTGAGGAAGTTTCTATCTATTCCTAGTCTTCTAAGTATTTTTCTCAAGAAACAGTGCTGGATTTTTTAAAATGCCTTTTCTGCATCGAGATGTTCATGTTTTTTTTTTCTTCATTCTATTAGGGGTATTACATTAATTGATTTTCTTATGCTGTATCACCCTTGCATAACTGGAATCATTTCCACTTGAACATGGGGTAATCATTTTAATGTGTTGTTAGATTCAATTTGTTGGTATTTGGTTGAGAATTTTTGCATCTATATTCATAAAGGATATTTGCCTGTAAATTTTTCTGTGGTATCTTTCACTGACTTTGGTATTAGGGTACTGATGGCTTCAAAGAATGAGTTAGTGAGTGTTCCCTTCCCTTAAAATTTTTGCAAGAATTTGAGAAAAATTGGTGTTCATTCTTTTTGGAATGTTTGGTAAAATTCACCAGTGAAATCATCTGGTCATAAACTTTACATTTGGGGGAGTTTTTGATTACTTATTCAATCACTTTACTTAATATTGATCTGTTAGATCTTCTGTTTCTTCTTGAGACAGTGTAAATTGTATTTTTCTAGGAAATTCTCCATTTCATCTAGATTCTCTAATTTATTTGTATATGGTTGTTTATAGTTGCCTTTTACAATCTTTTATTTTATTTTATTTTGTGGTTTCCATAGTAATTCTCCCCCTTTCATTTCAGACAGGTTTGTGTGTGTGTGTGTGTGTGTGCCCTCTTTCTCCTTTTGTCTGTCTAGCTAAAGGTTTGTCAATTTTATTGATCTTTTCAAAGAACCAACTTTTGTTTTCTTTGATACTATTATTTTATATGCTCTATTTATCTTTGCTCTCAGCTTTGCTATTTCCTTCCTTCTACTTGCTTTGGGTTTAGTTTGCTCTTCTCTTTCTGGATCATCCAGGTGTGAAGTTAGAGCTATGATTTGAAATTCTTCTTCTTTTTTAATATAAGGATTTTAAAAATATAAATTTCTCAACACTGCCTTTGCTGCATCCCATACATTTTGGTATGTTGTGTTTTCATTTTCAGTTGCCTCAAGATATTTTCTAATTTTCTGTGGGATTTCTTCTTTGACCCATTGTTTGTTTAAGAGTATGTTATTTAATTTCCATATATTTGTGAATTTTCCAATTCTCCTGTTGTTGGTTTCATTCCATTGTAGTCAGAGAAGATACATATATGATTTAAATAATTTTGAATTTGTTGAGCCTTGTTTTGTGACCAAAAATATGTCTAGTCCAGATAATGACCCGTGTGCATTAGACAAGAATGTGTATTCTGTTGCTGCTGGCTGAAGTGTTCTATATATGTTTGTTAGGTCTAATTGGTTTATAGTATTGTTCAAGTCTTCTATTTCCTCATTGATCTTCTGTCTAGCTGTACTATCCATTATTGTAAATGGTGTATTGAATTCTTCTACTGTTAATGTAGAACCATTTATTTCTCCATTCAAATCTGTCAATATTTGCTCCCTATATTTTGGGGTTCTGCTATAGGTATATATATATATATACTTATCATTTGGTATATTCTTATTGAACTGAGTCCTTTATCAGTATATATTGACCTTCTTTGTCCCTCATAACAGATTTTGATGTAAAGTCTATTTTATCTGATATTAGTATAGCTACCCCAGCTATATTACAACTGTATGGTATATGTTTTTTTTCATCTTTTCATATTCAGCCTACTTGTATCTGAATTTAAGGTGAATCTCTTACAAAGAGCATAGAGTTGGGTCATGCTCTTTTCTCCATTCTTTCATTCTCTGCCTTTTGACTGAAGAGTTTAATCCATTTACATTTAAGGCAACTAATAATAATGTAGGACATTCTTCTGCCATTTTGTTATTGGGTCTTTGTAAGTCTTTTTCCTATTTTTTCCCCTCAATTCTTCCAATAATGCCTACATTCTTATTTATTTGATATTTTGTAGTGTACTATTTGAATCTCTTCTCATTGCTTTCTGTATAAATTTTTCATATAGTTTCTTTGTGGGTGTCATGAGGCTTAAATTTAACATCCTTAATCTATAACAATCATGTTTGATTTGATACCAACTTAACTTCAATTACATATTCATACATTGTTCCTATACCCTTCTTTTGCCCCATATTTTTACTTATTACAGATTATATCTTTATATATTGTATTTCCAAAGCCATAGAATTATCATTACTTTTATGCATTTGCATTTAGAACCTGTAAGAAGTAAAACAGTGGAGGATATGCCAAAATAATACAATAATACTGGCATTTATAATTATTCATATGGTTACCTTTAGCAGATGTCTTTTTTTATGCCACTTCAATCCACTCTCTATTGTCCTTCCCTTTCAATCTGAATGACTCCTTTTATCATTGTTTATAGAGAATATTTGGTAGTCAGGAACTCCCTCTGGTTTTGCTTACGTGGAAATGTCATAATCTCACCCTCATTTTAAAAAGACAGTCTCACTGGACATAAAATTCTTGTTTAGCAATTGTTTTCTTTCAGCACTTTAAATATTCATCCCACTGCCTTATTGTCTCCATAGTTTCTGATGAGAAATAAGCACTTAATCTTATTGGGGCTCCCTTCACATAACACAGTACTTTTCTCTTGCAGCTTTCAGAACTCTGTTCTTTCCCTTGGCATTCTACAATTTGACTACTATGTGTCTGGGCATTGTTCTTTTCATATTTATCCTGTTTGGGTTTCATGGGGATTCTTGAATGTGCATAACCCTGTCTTTCATTAAAATTGGGAAGTTTTCTTCCATTATTTCTTCAGTTATTTCTTCAGACACTTTCTTTCTTATTCTCCTTCTGGGACTGACATAAACTATGTATTAGTTTTTGATGGTGTCCCACAAGTCTCTTAGGCTCTGTTCACATTTTTTTTTCATTCTTTTTCCTTACTTTTCCTCAGCTTGAAGCTATTCAATTGTCTTAGCTTTGATTTCACTGATTCTTTCTTCTTCCAGCTCCAATCTGCTATTGAAACCTTCTAAGGAATTTTTCATTTCAGTTATTGTGGTCTTCAACTCCAGTGTTTCCATTTAGTTCTTACTGAGAATCTCAAAAAGGTTATCATATTGTACATTCATTGTTTCCCAATATCCTTTTGTTCTTTCTCTGTATTTTCCTCCATCTTCTTCTGCATATTAAGGATTTTTTTCCAGTCTTTATCTGATATATCCACATTCTGGTCTTCTTTGCTGGTGTTTTTTGGATTTTTATCTTACTCTTTTGGATGGGCCATCATTTCCTGTTTCTTTGTTTTTTATCATTTTTTTACACACTAGATATTTTTTTCTATTCTGGTGTTAAGTCTGGTATTTAGTCCATGAACTGTCTGTTCTTTAAATTTGTATCCAGATGGTAATATGACAGAAATTTTCTTGGGTACCATTAACTAACAAAAACAAACAAAGGCAAAAAGCACTTTTCAGAGACTTTGAAAATTGGCTCTGATTTCTCTGGTACTCTCCTTCAGATTTTAGCCCTCCTATCATGTTTATCAGCCCTAGGTGAAAATAAAGTACAGGGTCCTCTCCATCTTTTCTGAACCTGAGTTTTGTCCTGGGTTTGTCCTTGCTCACTGCCTTAGGAATTGTTTTAGTTTCCTATGCTGCTTAGGCAAATACCAATGCAATGGTGTGACTTAAACAAGGGGAATTTATTACCTTAGAGTTTTGAGGCTAAAAGAATGTCCAAATTAAGGCATCATTAAAGAAATATTTTCTCCTCAAAGACTGTTCTGGGGCTTGCTGTCAGTGATCCTGGGGTCCTTAGCTTGTCACAAGGTTAGGCAATATCTTCTGGTCTCTCCCTTCTCTTCTGGGTTCAGTTTCTTGCCTCCTGTGGCTTTCTCTCTGTCTGCCTGAATTTCACTCTGGTTATAAAGGATTCCAGTTATAGAAATAAGATCCATCCTGATTGAGGTGGGCCACACCTTCTTAACTGAGATAATCTCATCAAAAGGTCCTACTTACAATGGGTTCACACCCACAGGAATGGATTAAATTTAAGAACATGTATTTCTGGGGTACATGCAGCTTCAAACCACCACAGGAATTCTCCTATTTATGGGAATTTTAATGTCCCCTGTATTCTCTAAGAAATAGACTTTCTTCCCCTCATGAGTGCTTTAACGTGATGACTTAAAGCAGGTGTTCTTCTGCTCCAAGCTGTTTTGACTTAATTTTTGTTGCATTGCTCTAGTTGTCAGAAAGCTGTTACTGCTTACAGGTAAGTTCTGGGAGGGTGAGACAGAGAGGAATTTCTTAGTTCCGTCTTTCCAGCTGTCACCCAGTAGATCAGCACTGACATACAGGCACCCGGGTATGCACATAGGAGTTATGCTGTTTCCTCTGGAACAGGGAGTGCAGGCTGGCTCCAAACTGTGCCAGGGAGGGGTGGAGGAGATGTCAGCAAGGGCACCATGAGGTTCTCCTAACATTTTTTAAAGCTGAATTTTCTTGGTTTGGCACTTTTCCAGTTACTGCAACATTTTAACTGTTTTCCAGAGTTCTGAGAAAGATGGCCCTGCCAGGTTTGCTAGTTTTTCAAAGATTCTGTGGTAAAATTGCACCCTGGACACCTTATTTTGCCATCTTGGACAACCAGGCACCCGGCCTATTATTTTTTAACCAAGGTCATGTGCCTCGGTCAGGCCCATTGGAGTACTGATTGTTTATGCTTATAAGGGACTCACCCATGTCTCATTAATAGTTAGTCTTTCTGAATAAATAGAACCTTTTTGAAGATTTTTTTTGGTATGCAAAGTCCCAAAAAATAATTGTAAATTTAGTTTCTGTTGATTAAAAAATAATGATAAAAACTAATTATGAATTCAAATAGTGAATAATAATCGCAGCAGTTATCAAGGCTGTTAAGAAATATTTTGTTTCTTTTCCTTCTAGCCATCTGATAGGATTCTTCTCTGCCTCTTTTGAAATTAAGCATGGCAATTTCACTTACTCTATCCAATAAAAATTAAGCATAAGCAACATGATTTATTTCTGGGCAGAAGTTGTAAGGACTTGTGTGTGAAATACTACCTTCCCTTTTCTTTCATTAGTGATTATTAAAACATATATCAAGATGGAGCATCCATTATTGTGGGTACCTAAGTGATTATAAGGGGACTCTAGACTCCTTTCCCTGAAGTCACTTATTGGTCATATAAGCAGAACAGGCAATATGAATTCAACCACAGATATTTGGGGTCACTTGTTACTGCAACATAATGTAGCCTAACCTGAGTGATGCAATTACTAACTGCATACTTTAGAGAAATAATGTTGTAGTAGTATACAAGTCAAGATCTTATTTTCCTCTTACTAGATGCATTAAATGATTTATCTCCATATCAATTCTTAAGCTCCTTATTATTACTGTTCTGAAGTATCAGGAATCCATTGAATATCCCAAACAATAAGCATTGTTGTGGCATCTCTAACAATGAAAATATATATTCCTGTACCAAATACACAGGTATTTTTGAGATTTGTGCTGTTCCTGAAGTAGAGGATGATATAATTTTACTCTTTAGAGAGACTCTCAATAATGAAAAATTCCTAGGCTTATCCCTCCTTTTTTATCACCTAGGTTTAAAGCCATTTATCCAGTTTAGTTCACATTCATTGAACATTTGTTTTGAGTTTTACATTATAATAAGTACTTTTATGTATTGTCCCAGTTAACCATCACAACCCCATAAGCCCTTGATATTCCATTGTACAAGGATGAAATTAATGCATGCAAAAGTTCAAAATATGTCACTAGTTACATAAATAGATGATTGAGCACCTGCCTCCTAGCTATTTTATATTATCAAAATCATTTAATCAGCTTTTCCTAATTGATATCTTATCCACTCTATTTTAACATTCTCATGTAACATTATTATGATTTAACATCTCAAAATGGTGAAATCTATTGCATTTTTAAACATTTGAATGTGACTAACTGTATTTAAATAGCTATATTATGTATAAAAAACCACATGGATAATTGACAAGGAGTAGAAAAGTATGAGAGATAGGTAGAGCAATGACAATTGTGCTTAGTGCTGCTGTGCTTGTGTCTTCACAGATCTCCAAAACTGAGGTTACAGAGCACACTAGTCAGTAGACTGAGTAGCTTGTGGGAGAAAAACACCAGCTCTCGAACTGTCCCTCAGTGCAGTGTATTGAAGTAAAGCTAGTGATATGATGATTTATTAAGCAGCATGTTGCCTGTTATAAAGATAATACCTATAGATTCAAAGGGGTTGGAAGCAGTATCCATTTTCAAATTAGTACTCAGCACAAAGCACAGTGGTCAACTGATGTGTTCCTTAATGGGACAATAAACTTATCAATAGTTGAAATAACTAGCAGAAAACAAGTAGAACAGAATGCTATTTTCCTCATTAATACCACACAAATTGATAAATTCATAAATAATAAGCACATAATAAAATATTAATTTTGACCAAAAATGTTGAGGTTGACAGTTCCTAGCTAGTAAAACAAAAATTGGTCTACTAGGCTCTCCAATAAAGAAGAATACATGCTGTGATATAAAAGTTGATTTTGTTGAAAACTTGGAACCAATTATAAAGATTTTTTTCTTTGACCTATTTCATCTCAAATGCAAGTCAATACACAACTATTGGTTAAATGATACTGTATAATATATTGTTCAGTATTGTCTATGATATGTGTCTATATGGGAAATTGTATATACACTTGCATATATAAATTAAAGCAAGCTCCTTTAAACTCCCTTAGGATAAGAACATAAGAATAAGAAAAAAATAAATCATGGCTAGATTTGGCACTCACTAATTATAAAATATTTAAATACTGGTAAAAAATGTCCTTTTTAATCAAAGAAATATGTGTATCTATTAATATCAGACCTCTTTCCTAAAGAATTTGAGGCAATAGTGGTAACTTCTTAAAATGAAGGTTTTCTTAGTCAGTGAAAATTATATCAGGTCATTGGAGTGACTATATGAAGCCTCTTGGTTTAAATTACTCAGGATACAAGGAGCAAAAAATAGAGACCAACATGAGTGAAATATAAGATTTGAACTTCCTGAGTGATTCACTAAGGGCAATAGCAGGCTATCAATAAAAACTACAAACTCTCTCAACCATATGTAAAAAATAAATAAAGTGCTGCACACAGAGCTAAATCTCATGTTGCAGATTATTTTTATATCCTTGTTTAAATATTAAATTCTAAAGAGAATACCCAAGAGAACTGTGGACAAGGAGCTGGTGAACTAGGGATAAAGAAATGCATGGAATGCCTGGAAAGGGCTTATTTTATTAAGCTCTGAAGGAACTAAAATGGCAAGAGAATGGTTAGGGCACTCTAATTTCTGGGCCCTCAGCCTGTTCTGCAGGAAATATCTATGTATATTTGTTTATTCTAAAATGCTAAAATTCCTAATTCAAAACTTACACAATACATCTCATCCTGGAAATAGTTCAGGAAACTCTAAGAATCAAGTATTGTGAAGAGAAAACTCAGATGAATGGACAATTATATCCAAAGCATCTGCTTTTAGTGTTCTAGTGTGCTCTGATTGGACACAAAGGCATGAATAAGTCATGCAAGAACTCTGGATTCTCACGGAAAATCATGCAAGCAGGATGTGTTTTTGCCAAAAAAAAAAAAAAAAAAAAAAGTAATGGATTAAATCTTTAAATGGTATATAAATTAAAGACAGTATTATAGTGTGATGCAAGAACATTTATTCACTCTGGTGTTAATAGTTTGTGTGCATTCAGTTTTAAAGAGAGTGATCACAGAATGTGCAGCAGTTAGCTGTTGTCACAAGGATGCTAAGTGAAAGACAACAACAAAGATCTCAGTAACGTACAAGTCTGTGGGTCAACGAGGGTGAGTGAGCCTGGGTGACTTGGCTCTGCTCTATGTGCTTCTCATTCTTCACCTGGGACCACTGGACCAGCATGGGCATATCCTTCTCATCTGGATGGCAGAAGGGCAAAAAGGCAGTCCCATCTTGGCAAGTGTTTTTCAAGAAGGAACAATCTTTGTAATATTCCTTTGGCAAGTGACATGGCCAAGTGCAAAAGTCAAGGGAGTGAGTAAAATGTTTATTCCACTTGTGGAGTTGGGATGGGGGAAGAAAAATAAATATTTCTAATGTATAATCTACCATAGAAAGCCTCTCTGGAAACACCTCATTTAAACAAAAATCTGATAGAGCTAAGGGAACAAGCTATGCTTATTTTAGAGGAAAACATTCCTGACAGAGGTAACAGAGAACAAAGACAGAGATTTGGCATCATTACATCAATGTAGCCAGGAGCTAGTACAGGATGATTTTGAAGCAGAGAGTAGGGGTTGGGGTAAAATAGTTAACAAGAGAGAAGACTATGCATTTTGTTGATGTTTACTCTGAGATATGAAGTTATTGGAGGCTTTTGGAAAGAAAAACAACATGATCCACCCTAATTTCAAAAAGATCACCATGGCTTCTATTTTGAAAATAGAATTTAGAGGGCATAGATGGAAAGAGTGAAACAAGGTAGGAGACAAATACAGCAATCTAACCAAAAGGGTAATGGTAGAAGAAGTGTGAAATATTGAATTTGGAATATTAAATCATTCATACTATGCACAATTATTTATTGAACACATACTATGTTCCAGGCACTGTTCTAGATACATTAGTAAACAAACAGATGAACACACTTCATGTAACATATCTAGGATGAATTTTGAAGGTGTGCATGTAGAATTTATTAATAGATTAGATATTGGGAGGAGGAGAAAGGAACCAAGGATATCAGCAAGTTTTTGGCCTGGGAAACTAGAGAGGTTGGAGTTGGGGAAAATGCAGAAAAGGTTTGAGGACCAAGAATGGGAGTCTATATTTGTACATGCTAAATTTGAAATGCTTATTACCCAGGAGGAGATGCTGAATAGACAGATGGATTTGTGAATATGGAGAACAAGGTAGAGGCCTGGACTATAGATATAAATTTGAAAATGATCAGCTTACAAATATATTTAGATCCATGAGAAGAGACTGAGAAGTGAATGTCAGTCAAACATGTTTCAGATCACTGAAACATGTGAGCAAATGTAGGCAGAGAAGTAAAGATGATTAAAGGCTAAACCTTAGTGAATCCAGTATTGACGTTCAGGAAGATAAGTAATATAGATTGAGAAATGGCTAATTAGGTAGGATGAAAATCAGAAAATACATTGTTCTACAAGAAAAATAGAATACTTCAAGAAAGAAGGAGTGATCAACCATTATAAAAAACTGTTCTCATTAAAACAAATCACATAACCCCCCAAGGTTTAGGAGACTGAGAAGAACCTCCAGGATCAGTGAGGTAGCAGATCAAGCTGCTTAAATGTGTTCCCTCTCAATCCACCTTTTCCATAAAACTCTCTCTCTCTCTCTTTTTTTTTTAAATACATTGCCATCACCATACTGGCAGGCTGGTTTATGCCACTTCTTTTTTACAATTTCTGTCTTGAGCATGAAACATATCTCCTTCCTTGGTTCTCTTTAGAGTAGCTGAGAGACAAAGAGAGAACAAAGGGGAAATAAACAAAAAAAAATTGTCTTACCAAACCCACCATACTGATACATCCAAGGAGTTGACATAGTGACAACAATGTAGGATAAGAAAATGAGAATCCTAAATCTTGGTGGTTCTGAGTTTTGTTTTAACAGAGAAAGACATATTCTCCCTTACATAAGGAAAATGAAGAATAGTAACTACATATAGAACATTGTATTGAATCTTTAATTTCTTTAGTTAAAAATTAAATGTAGGCTGGCCCAGATCAAGATGACAGTATAGATGCTTCAGGGCTCTGTCCCCACACAGAAATTTTGAACAGCCAGGAAAAACTGGCAGAAACATCTTTCTCAAATCTCCAGAGAAGAGTTAAAGGACTGCCATAACAGAACAAGTACAAATCAAGAAAAAGGTTACTTAAAAGCAGTCAGACCTCATGGCACCCTGGCTGGCCCATCCTCAACTTGTTCACCAGCTGGGCATGGGGCTGGCCCATGCCCCCAGTGTGGATCCCTGGTATCACTTCCAGAGAGAGCAGTGTACAACCTGGAAACATGTATGTTTGGCTCAATCTGTCTGGTGGTGGCCTGGGGATTTGCCCAGAGTAGAGAAGGTCGCTCACTGAGTGAGCTTTCTTTTAGAATGCTGTGGAAGAACAGTCAAATAGCTGCTTGGGGCAAAAGATTGCTGGCCATAGGACATAGGACATAGGACATGGAAGAAGGGATAATATCCATGTAAACAAGGGAATTCCCAAGGGAATGGGGAAGGGATAGGGGTAATATCCATGGGAAGGGATAGGGATAATATCCATGTAAACAAGGGAATTCCCAAGGGAATGGGGAAGGGATAGGGGTAATATCCATGGGAAGGGATAGGGATAATATCCATGTAAACAAGGGAATTCCCAAAGCCACATGTGCATGCCCAAGAGGAGGGGTATGCACCAGGACAGCACCTACACTTTAGCTTTAGCTGTTCTCTAAACTCATTGTATGGATAAGCTCTGAAGTAGAACACTTGCACAGGTCAATCTTCAAAAACTGGCAAAGGGATTCTCTCTCTCTCTCTCTCGTCCACACCTGGCATTGAAGGAAAGCTCTGTCATACTAGCTGGGTACAGCATAAGGAGCAGATGCCCCAGAGTCTAAATTTCAGTGATATCATATTAAAATATTAAAATGTCCAGGATTCAATAAAAGGTTACAAAACATACAAAGAAAGGAAAATGATGGAGAAAATGAAAGCATTAGAACCATAAATGAAAAGGACCAGAACTAGGATACACCAGACAAAGGCTTTTTAAAAATGGTCTTAACTAGTGTCAGAGAATATTTTAATGCACAAATTTAACAATGAAAGATTCTAAAATAAAAGTTAAGATGTATATATTGAACACAAAAGAGAAACAGGATAATGTCATAACATTGCATCAACTGCTCTATGGATTTTACTGGTTTAAAACTCTACTTGCTTTCTATTACATAAAAGCAGAAAAAGGAGTGACGTGCTGACAGCCACTCAATCTAGAACAAAGGGCATATTCCACAATAGAATACATTCCTCCAAATAACACATGAGAACTAGCAATGGGCCATGTACTAAGCATGTTAAAACAACAACCTTAGAGAAGATTTAAAGCAGGGATGTGGCAGGAAAAATATTGAGTAAAAATCGAGACCAGTTCTTTGAGGTAGGTAGCTTTTGAGCCTCTCCAATGCATTCATCTTTTATGTTACATGCTCTGCATGAGGGGGTCATGTCATATAGTTGTCTAGTGATAACAAGTGGAGATGAGCTGGAACTAAAATCTGTGACATGTCTTCTGGCATGAAGTGTCAAACACACATTGGAAATCCAACCATGGTAGCTGTAAAAGAACAGACCCCATGTATGGAATTATTCTTGCTTTTCCAGTTCTCCAAATCCCAATGATAATGCTTAAGTCATGGTAGATTATTCTATTTTTTTTTTTAATTACTTTTGTCTTCATCTGATATTTTCCACTGGACACATTGAAAATACTTATGTTAAATATCTTTATCATCAAAAAGTATGAGCAATATTGCCTTTGATGAAATTATTCAGAGAGCCAGTGAGATTATTTTCTTCCTATACATAATCTCCTTAATAATTTTATTCTTCTTTGCTATCATCTACACACACTGCAAACACATGCACATTTGTATTATGGAAGTAATTAGGTTTAAGGAATCCCCTTTAATGCAAAGTAAAATTTAGACAAGGGACATTTGAAAGCAGTTGATCTGAAATATAGCAACTTTTACACCCTATTTCTTAAAAAAATATATTAAGCTTGTCCTGAAACATGGCCCAGTAGCATTTTTAATCATCATCAGCTACTCAAATCACTTTTTACAGTGATTATCTCAAAAAATGTGAAAGTTGTAGGTTACAGAAGACATTAGCAATTGCTTTTTTGAGGAATTCATTTATAACTGGAGTATTTGAGCTAAAGTTACTGTTATTAGTATTGCTGTTATTGATGCTTCTAGTATTTTAAAATTTCCTTACAGCTTCCACAAGTAATATCTTAAATTTATTATCTCATTCCAGTATCATAGCAGCCAGAGAGAGAGAGAGAGAGAGAGAGAGAGAGAGAATTTTATTTCCCCAACTTATATTTGAGAAAAGAAGGAAAAATGAAAGTTTGAGTGACTTGCCCAAAATCACTTGGGATGTCATGGCAAAAATATCTGCCATTTCTATGATGTCATACTGTGTGCAAAAATTGGATCAGAGATTTAATTTTAGCAGTTATGGCTGCAAATAAGATCAATAACCCTTTAAGTATCTTTTGATACTGGAACTTCAGTTCTTCCAATCTGGTCTTAGCACTGGAGCTCGCCAGGGTGAATATACAAGTACAGAAGATCAGAACCTGCTCAGTATGAAATAGTTTTAAACTGTAAAATAGTTTGTTTTCTAAAATATTGAAGGATTATGTGTTAAGTGAAATCAGTGAATGTACAGCATACTTAACACATCAGAATGTTGCTCAGTTTCTAAAACAAAAGTTGTCATTCATAAACAAAAGCATGTGATGTGTCCTCAAACAGCTCATTCAATGTTCTAATTACAATTCTACTCACTTTGGTTATATTCACTTCAATAAACATTTGAGTGACTATTTTATGCCAGGCATCAGAAATGCTTTCAACAAACTTTAAGTCTAGCGAGGGAGACTGACAACAAATCAGAAAATTTTAATAATGAAAAGTGCTCAGTTAGAGATTTGCACAGGTACTTGCTCTAGATTAGAGCTCAGAGGATGGGCATTTAGCCATTTGGTTTATACAGAGGGTAAATACTTCTGTTAATCAGTAGGCTCTGGAATCTGGACGACCAATAAGTAGAAAAGCAGCTGACTTACATTCAATTATCTATTTTCAGGACAAATTAAATGTCAGAAAAAATCTGAATTTTGCTCATATTAAAGCTGACATAATTTTGTAACTCTTGAAACATATTCTGATCTAAATTTGTGTCTGTTTATAGTTTAATGGGTAAATAAATTAAAGATGAATGCACATTGTAATAATTGCTCATAAAAGGGATGCTTTGAAAATAAAGAGAAGAAAAAAAAATTTTTTTTATCTGACCAAAGAAAGGGCATCACAAAAATAAGGGATGTCTTTTCCTACAGTTTTAATCAGTCATATTTATTTTAGCTAGAAATTCTGATAGTATTTTTCAGGGAAAGAAAAAGAGCACAATCTAATGCAAATATTTATATTTTCAAAGATACCAAAAGTTATCACTCTCTTTTATATATATAAAGCTGACAGGTAAATGACACTGCTTGGATTCTTTTAAGCATTCAAAGACATATTAGAATAGATCACATCAAATGTGATCATTTAAGATAAAAGAATGTATTTTATGGAGAACATTTGAGAAAGGAGACTAAATATTAATAAAAAAGGAAATATTTTTCTTACATCACCTGTTTCAAGAATGAAAATGTTGGATATTTCCCTTTGCACATATAATCCATGATATTGGAAAGTCAAAAGAAAGTTTGTAAGAAATAAACTAGAACATAATCATATATTCACCCTCAATAAATACATCTCTTTATTATCACAATAGTAAGGAATATTTAATGTCAACAAACACTCCTATGCTAGCATTTAGATTTTTAAAATTATGCTGCAAAATGCCTAAATAATCATGAGCACAAAACCAAAATTCAAAAATGGAAATGGACTAATGGACATTATTATTTTGTGTAGTGCCTTAACTTCCACACTGTTATGGAGCCTTACAAGTTATATATCTAATATGGTTAGATTATTTGTTTCTCTATAACTCTATTTTACAAGAATCCTTTGTAAGAATTCCCATTTCAATCATATTACTTGTTTGATTTTTCAGAGATCACACATGTGTTCTTTTCAAGAAATGTAGGTTAATCTGTTTTTTTAATTTTCAGAATTTTTATTTTATATATGACTGCATGAACCCTTAGAATTTCTTGTTCTTTATTTCCTTATTTTCACTTTTCAGTGTCCTAATTTTTTTTTTTTAGCATTTATTGTTAGTTGCCCTCACTCCTGAGAAATAGAAAAAGTGTAAGCAATCCATGTAGTATCACTAAATATGATTGACATTTTATAACTGTCAAGTTTAATAGCTCTTTAGTATTTATACGAAAATTACCATCACTACTTAAAAACTTGTTTTTGGCAAATTTGCTGAGACATTACTATTATTTCAATTACTATTGAAAAATATGATGTTATCAATTGTGAAATCCTTTTTACTTTGATGTACTATTAGAAGAAAATAAAATACACTGTTAAACCATGATAGACTCTCACTGTATCAATGTTACAATGCATCTTGATTGCTAAGTAAGATGGTGAAACAGCAAAAAAATAAAAATAAAAAAGGTGAATTCTAGATTTAATAAAATACAATAATATTTAAAGTAAAATAACTCCAAAATATCATGGCAGAGATTAAGTACTTCTTCATGGGTTACATTTCATGGTCTTTGTTACAATTAAGTATGGTCATATGACTGAGTTTCTGATTGTTAGCAGCAGTGATATATTTGAAGGCCTAGCTCCAAACACCTCCCTTGTGCAATTATTGATGTTCTCCTCACCTGCTGGATATGGCCACCCAGGCAAGCCTGGAAGCCAACATGTGGCAGACTGTTAAATGGAGGCTCCAAATGACAGCATAAAACAGAACACCTCCCACCTCAGCCAATAAAGAAGATAAGTATAGATTGTTCTTTGAAAGAGAAGACATCTTTTATTGGGTTAAACCATTGGATTTAGGAGTCCTTTTTTTAATAATATCTATCATCCTAATGTATACAATTATTCCATATGTACACACCATAAGGGCTTAAAATCCTTACTAAAATAATATTAGATCTGAAAATCTAATTTTAATTTTAAGAGTCTGAAAGCAGAGGCCATTCAACTTCTTCTCAAAGTGCAAATAAACAAATACTGGAATTGAAGAAATGTCAACAAATAACTACCAATATCTATTGCAAATAAAAAAAGCACTAGTTGTTGCAAGAGTACAAATCTATGTCTAGGAAAATGCAAAGTCCAATTTCAATGGTAATGTAGCTTACTTATAAGTGTTAGTGTAATGATTAAGCAAAACAAAAACTACAACAAACAAAAAACCCTCAGGCATATTTGACCAAAAGGTTTATGAAGAATTACAGAGAAATGCTTATTAAAGTCTACAGCTGAGGCAGAGGGAGGGGGAAAGAGAAGTGGAGGGGGAAAGAGAAGTGGAGGGGGAGGAAGATGTTTTCTATTTGACTCTTTTGAAGAAACACACTTCATATTATCAAATGCTTAGAGTTTATGCACACAAAATATGTTTAACTTTGTTCATCCAATAAGATAAGCACATGAAGCTCTTCTTTTGTAGAGTACAATATCAATATCTTGTAAGACACCCAGGCTGCACTGAGCAGTTTGCTGCCATAGAGAAAAATAGCTAAAACTGTTTTAGATAAGGGGGTATCATTAAAAGCCATTTCAATTGCCTTCCTACCACTACAATAGATATAGAACAGGCATTCCCACACAGTAAAATAACCAAGTGTGGGCAATTGGAAATGTAAGACTGAATCTCCTTATGTTCCATCACAGTAAGGACTTGTGAAATAGTGAATAGGAGAAAGATGTCACCTGTGACGTCAATGGAGTACTTAAACATTGAAACTATGAGTACTACAGAAAGAAAATGCGAAGTACTTGCAAGTAGTATTTCAAGAAATTTGATGTGGTCTAGCATATATCTATGTAATATATGGACCATATCAGTCAGTATATGCTAAGTTATGCTACAGTAACAAACAACCCCTAAATTTTAAAGGCTCAAAACAACAAAGATTTATTTCTGGCCTACACCATATCCGCAACAGATTGGCTGGATATTGCATTTATGCCATCCTTGTCCTCCCCAGCAGAGGTGTCATTCTCCAGAACAGCAGCAGAAGGACAGTATAGCAAAGATGACGATGGTCTTAAAGCTTCAGTTGGAAGTGGTATGCATCATTTTTACTCGTTTCACCAGCTAGAACTACTTATGTGTCTCTATCCAATCACAAAATACCAAGAAGTTTAACCCCACCACATGTGTGAAAGGTAGAGGGATAGAGAGAGTTACTCTGGAACATTAACAGCCACCAGATGGACCAACATAGGCCACACAATGTGATGAATGGATAATGCTGGTAGATCACAAACAAGGATGATGGAGACAGGAATGAGGGCAAAGATATTTCCTTTCCTCCACATTTCTAGGGTTTTTTCACCAATTCTTTCATGTTGACTATAGAAGTAGTGGAGTTATGGCAAAAAGCATGTGGCTATAGCAGTATATTAATTACTGATAATACACACACATATACATACATACATATATCAACTGCCTAGTAAACTGCATACAGCTAATTGAACTGAATGGATTTAGTTGCTATCAACTCTTTTTGTTTTTATTGAGAAAGCTTCCATAAAGGAAAATTTTCTATTAAATATTGTTAACTTCAGGTGTTTGGAGGCTATGGAGATTCTGGACAGCTGCAGCCAAGGTTCTGGATTCCAAAGTGAAAATTAGATGAACAATACTACTTAATGAATAATGCATGAATGATTTCTGTTATGATTTTGTGTGAATTCTATTTACAAAGTGTAAAATATGCTAGTAGCAAATGCATTGCAAATTATATTCAAATTCCAGTATAGCATGGTGCTTAAGAACTTTAATTCTGGGCTAAGTCAGCTTGAGGTCAAATTAAAGTTCCATTATCAATTTTCTAGTTATAGCATCTAGAAAAAGCTACTTAAACTCCATGAAGTTAGAGCTTATAATATGCTTCACCACATAGCATTGTGAGGATTAAATGAACTAAACCATTTTAAATGTTTAGTGCAGTACTTGGCATATTGTAAGAACACAATGATACCAACACTAGCAACAAGAAACCCGAAGTCTGGAATTTGGTGTTACCTCTCCGGGCTACAACCATTTCTAATTTGCTCTTCCACATGTTGAATACTGTTCCTCTTCTCCAAAAGGAAGCAAGATGGGGAATACTCAAGGTTTGTAGAAAGTCAGAGAAAACGAGATTTCATTGTCGGTCTCTGACAGGTCATCTGAAGAAGTCCATCACCACTTTCTTCTAAATGGCATGGTTTACCTCCAGAGCCCCTTTCTCTTTTTGAATAAAGAAAGTTTCCCCATCTTCACTTGTAAATTTAGCAATTGCTTCTGAATTGACCCATCTGAACACTGTTTTTCCCGGCAGGAGCCCTGTCTTCCCAGGATGTATTCCCTTCTACCAGGTATCTCAGCTGACTGGTTAACAGCTTCCCTTTCATAAACTACCCTAGCTCTTCTCAAATATCTCTTCCTTTCTCCCATTCTTATCAACTTATCCACATTTTTTCTAGAAAAAAAAATGTTACCCTAGGAAAAGCTTGGAGTTAGGAGTGGATTATGGTCTGAAATGGCTGCAGTTTTATCTCTGAAGTCTCATGTTTTATCACATAAAATCATTCTCAACAAACAAAAGCAATAAAGATACATTTGAGTGTCTCAGTATGAGAAAAACAAGGTGTTGTTCTCCCCCCATCAGTCACTCATACTAAATTCCATGTGTTTCTGGGCTTTTGCAGAGCAAGAGTTGAATGCAGAATATTGGTAATCTGAAACTCCCGCATCTTTCTTGCTTCCTGCCCTGCCCTTTTAATCTCCAACACTTGTTGGCTCTCTACAAGTCTGAACTTCTTTAAATACAGCAGCACTTCTGCTCATCAGCTTTTCATGAAGCCTTTGTTGATTCACACCTCCACCCCCAGCTGCTTCAGAACTTCCTTCTTAAAAGGCCAGTTTTTAATGCCCTCCCCCTCATTCTTACAACTCATGACCCTGTCTTGCACTTCTCTGAAAATGTTTCAGCTTGCCTGTTTGGATTTTATCTAGATGAGAAGCATGCTTTTTAAACTGTAATCTGGTACACACCTGCCTGTTATTATTTATTAATACTATTCACATTCAATTATGACAGCACTTTCATGTATCTCTTTATTTTCAAACCCCAAGAGAAACTAGAAACGATTTTTCAGTCAGAATACAAAACTATGTACTGATAGTGTGTTTTTTAGAAGGCAAGAGTATTTCAGGTGAAAAAGGAAAAGAATCCAAGTGACCTGGCCATAAACCACATTGTCTTAAAAAAAAAAAAGAAAGAAAGCACATTGAAGTTTCATCTTTAGAGATGATTTAGGAGTAAAGACAAATT
Source organism: Tolypeutes matacus (assembly GCA_026826555.1). Classification (NCBI taxonomy): domain Eukaryota; kingdom Metazoa; phylum Chordata; class Mammalia; order Cingulata; family Chlamyphoridae; genus Tolypeutes; species Tolypeutes matacus. The sequence continues at coordinate 35,884,058 of JAKSZT010053770.1, forward strand.
GCATAAAAATTATCTTATCATACTCTAGATTTTCGTTCGGGATGGCTGAATAGGAAGCCCCTTTGAATGTCGTGTCTATATGGAAAACATTTTGGTTTGATTTAACGTACTTTCTGCAATTTTTGAATTTGAGCAGTTATACTTAAAAAGTAAAGAGTAAAATTACATGAGTGGTCCTGTAGTGGTAATTTGGGATATTACAAATAAAATGTACTTGCTGTTACTGTTTATGATAGATGTGCCTCAATATCCCTTTTTGTAAGATTTTCTTTAAAAGACATTTTTTTGATCCTCTTTTTGTTTCATGTTTAAATTAAATTCATTAGCAGCTGTCAACCCCCAAGGAAAAAAACGTCAACACTAATCAAGACAACATCTGAAGGTGTCAGCTTTCCTTCATTTATCTCCTGTCCCCAGAAGGTACAAAGCCATCAAATGAAAAACTCCAGGTAATGAATGCTTTTGTCATGTGTTAAAAGTGATTAGAATGCAGTTGCACAGGCATGAATGTGGTTTCCAACTGCCAATGACACCTGTCTTTATTTTTTTAAGAATATAAATATTACAAGCCTTACCTTTACTTAAGTCTATATATTACAATTCATTCACGTTTTGCTTCACAAAGATACTGTAATTATTTGATTTATTGCATCTGTCACACCCAGCACATTCCATTGTCCCCTAATACTCCTCTGCAACCTTTCCAATGAACAGACTACGCCTTGCAAGTAATCAATGATTTTTATTCCACTTTCTTCAGCTTACCTAATAAGGAAAAATTTAGTAAAGGTGTTAAGTATTTTTGCATATAAATTTATTCACATCTGTGAGAATGAGGGAATTGCTCAATTTTCAAGCATTTTGAGAGATATTACTCTTTTCAAATGTTATAACTGAAGTGTTACTTTTAAGAACAGAGTCTGGAGTTTTCCCAACTGAATGATTCGTGTTACCAGAGTGCCAATATGACATATTATATAATTATTCTGAAGTTACTTATTTATATTTCCATGATACTTTTTAGTAAAAAAGAAATTTAATCAAATGCAAAGAAATTTTTTTCAGTATGATTCTCTGGATTACGTTTTTCTTTGAATGTTTTGAAGCAGGAAATACCATTATTAAATTATTAACACTGCTTAAATTTATTAGGAAGTGGAATTGACTATAATGGAGAAGCTGAGAGAGGGTAAATATGTGTTTATTTATTGATACAATTCATAAACATTTACTAAGCACCTTTAATAATAGCAGATTTATGGGATTTCAGAGCAAGAAGGAATATTTGACATCATTTGATTTACTATCCTTATTTTACACATGAGTATATTAAGGACCAGAAAGTTTAAATAATTTGTGCCAAATCCAAAAGTTTAATTTTAGCAAAGCTTAAATTCCAGTTGTTTTCCCATACAGTTGAGCATTATCCCCATGCAACTATTTTATATGTAAATGTATTTATTTTATTAATTTGTATTTACATATACTCTATACCCACCTAGCAAAAACTCTGATGCAATTCTATTAACATTCTCATTTTCAGATGAAGAAACTGAGGCACAAAAGTTATTAAGTAACCTCTACGTCACTCATATAATAAGTGGCTGAATATTCTTACAACTTTGAAATTGCTTTCCTATGTTATCTATTTTCATTCTTATAGCAATCCTATTGCATGTATAGAGCTGGCATTGCCATGCAAACTTTACTGATGAGAAACCCAAACTTCTAGGAAGTTAACTTACTTATTTAAGACCATAAATCTAGTAATTGACAAATATATGACTCAAACCGAAGTCTCCAGCTCATGGCCTCTTGCTCTTTTCATTATATCATATTATGATGTGTTAGGTATGTTAGATGTTACGAGATAAAAAGAAGTTGTCCTGTCCTTTTTGTTAGTGTGTTAATGGTATGCCATGGAGCTAAATTGTGTTAAATTTCAGTTAAATGCTATTTTTTTCAATTAGTATAAGGAGTGATTAAAGGTAAATATCCATTCATAATAAGAACAAAGTATAATGAAACATTTAAGTCATGTATAGAATGAAAACATAAGTAAATATATTTTTTAGATGAAGAACAGATAAAAGCTTCTCTTTTTTTAATCTCAAGGATGTGTTTGCCAATAATGGTGAAATTGATTCTACTACTGAACCAAGAAAATACAGCCAAGATCACACTAAAATGTTAATGATTTCTTTAATTATACAAATATAAAAAGCTAAGAGCTTGCTCAAAGTGCTTTATTATGGGCTTGAAAATTCAAAAGATTTTATGGAACATCATTTCCAAATAAGAATTTGTAATGATATTTCATATATTCATAAAATATTGAAACAAAGGCCTTGTTTTAGATGATAGAACTGAATCCAATAAAGTTATTTGTCTTAGCCCAGGTTGTACAAGTAATAGTAGCAGAATCAGGATTAGGAGAGAATCCAGATAAATGTTCTTTGAGTGACATTATATTATTTCCTCCATGTAAAGAAGCATTTATAGATACTTAAAATTACTGAGTCTCACAAATCAAAATGATAGAGCCATTGAACATTTCTCAATTGGATTGTTCATAATGGTTTTCTTTAGTAGCCTCAGAAGATCTTTTGTTTTTTTTAATTCAATACAAAGTCTTTCAGAAGAAGGTTATAAAAAGTACAATTTTTTTCAGAGGTTTATTTCCCCTTGTAAAGGTCAATGTACTATAGATTCAGCACAAAACCTACCAAAATTCCAGCAGGCATTTTGTGTGTGTGTGTGTATGTATGATTAGGAATTGGAAAGCTGATCTTAAAATTTATATGGAAATTCAAAGAATCTAGAAGAGCCAAAATAATTTTGAAAAATAACAAAGTTGGAAGGCTTACACTATTTGATTTCAAAGCTTCCTATAAAACTACAGAAATCAAGACAATGTGGTATTGGCTTAAGGATAGGCAACAGAACAAAATTGAGAGTTCAGAAATAATCCCTTACATTTATGGTCAATTGAATTTCCACAAAGATACCAGGCAAATCAGTGGAGTAAAGTATAATCATTTTTTTTTTTTTTAAAGATTTTATTTATTTATTCATTTATCCCCCCCTTGCTGCTTGTGTTCGCTGGGTCAGCTAACCACGCCATGCGGGTGGGCTTGCCTTCACCAGGAGGCCCCGGGAACTGAACCCGGGGCCTCCCATATGGTAAACGGGAGCCCTACTGATTGAGCCACAGCCGCTTCCCTAAAGTACAATCTTTTATACCAAATGGTGCTTGTACAATTGTATATACACATCAAAAAAAAAAATTAAATTAAAAAGTCCTTGTAGCAGTTTGATATTGTTTATGAATTTCAAAAATAGATATTGGATTATATTTGTAAACTGGTCTGTCTCTCTGGGCATATTAGATTATATTAGATTCATAGGTTTCACTTACTTGATTAAATAATGATTAAAGATTTGATTGGGCCACATCAGTAGGACATGGTGGGCGGAGACTCACAGAGAAACTGCACTGCAGAGAAGGGAGTTTTGAGTTTTGAGCTGGAGCCTGGGAAGAGGAGCAGAGCAGCTGAGCCAGGAGAGAATCAAGCCCTGGGGAGAGAGGAACCCAGGAAGCCTGAACCCTGGCAGACGTCGGCAGCCATCTTGCTCCAACACGTGGCAACAGAGTTTGGTGAGGGAAGTAACTTATGCTTTATGGCCTGGTAACTGTAAGCTTTTACCCTAAATAAATACCCTTTATAAAAGCCAACAGACTTCTGGTACTTTGCATCAGCACACCTTTGGCTGACTAATACAATCCTAGACCTTTATCTCACACCATACATAATAATTAACTCAAAATGGTTCATAGACATAAATTTAAGAGCTAAAATTATAAAACTTCTAGAAGAAAATATAGAAAACAAATTTTGTGATATCGTTAGGCCAAGAGTTCTAGTGCTTAGATAAGGCACCAAAGGAATGATTTATAGAAGAAAAATTCATAAATAATATTTCATTAAATTAAAAATTTTGTGCTTTAAAAGACAAGAAAAATGAAAAGATATTACAGGGAAAAATATTCACAAATTATAAATTTGATAAAAGACTTGGTATTGGTTGTAGCTCAGTGGTTGAGTACCTGCTTCCTATAAACGAGATCCTGGGTTTAATCCCTGGTACCTCCTAAAAGAAAGAAAGGCTTAAAGAATTTATAAAAATTTTTACCACACACAAAAACATAAGAATACAAGTAACTGAATTTTAAAAATGGTCAAAAAGACTTCTATAGACATTCACCAAAGACATAAAAATAACTAATAAGCTCTCGAAAAGGAACAAAACATCATTAGTCATCAATGAAATGAAAATTAAAATTCCAATGACATACTACTACATACAAGCTTGAATGGCTATAATCACAAAGGCAGACATGGCATATCTTGGTGAAGATGTGGCTAAATTGGAACCTTCATACATTAGGAATGTAAAATGGTAGCCCTGATTTGCAAAACAGTTTTGAAGTTTCTTACAAGAGTTAAATATAAACTTAAATATAATCCATCATTTCTACTCTTAGGAATATACAGGAAAAATGAAAAACACATCCATGCAAAGACTTTTAGGAGTATTATTCATAACAGCCCTCATTTGGAAATAATTCAAATGTCCAGCAACTGTTTTAACAGATAAACAAAATGTGGTAAATTCATAAAATGGAATATTAGTCACCAATAAAAAGCAAGAAAATACTGTTAAATGTTACATCATGGATAAACCTTAAAAATTTTGCTAAGTAGAAAGAGTCAGGAACAAAAGACTACATAATGTATCATTGCATTTGTATGAAATGTACAGAAAGAGCAAACATAGGGAAAGAGATTATATAAGAGATTCCACTGAGGGGGTGGGGTGGGGGTTGGGAGCAAGGAATGAGGATAATCAGGCTTGAGGGATTTTTCTGGAGTGATGAAAATATTCAAAAATTGGATTGTGGTGATGGATGTACAATTCTCTAAATTATCTAAAAGTCATTGAATTGTATACTACTTATGATAGGTGGATTTTATGGTCTATAAATTATACCTCAATAGAGCTGCAAAATAATTTGTCAATTACAGTGTCCTAAATGAAAGAACATTATGCAAATAGGAATTGTATTTATTCAAAAGTAGATAATTTATACTACCATGTGGAGGGGGTTATTGGGGGTGGGGAGGGGGAAAAGGCAATGGGAGGTTTGTTTTTTGTTGTTGCGATGGTAGAAAGGAAATAGATGGCACTGAATTTGAGATGAATTGTAAAATGCTTTTTTTTCCCTTCCCATTTTCTGACATGTCCTTCTTCCTATTCTAATGCCGTCTTCCACACATTCTTGTTATACATGAAGCCAAGTGTAGGTCAAGGAATGTCACTTTATATTTTTAAATAGAGGGGCCCAGCAGGTTAACCTTTGCATTGGCATTTGAACTCCTTCCTGACAAATAAGTCAATCAAGATGAGAACATTATTTGAGCAGATGTGTATCTGCAGTATTTTAAGGAACAATAAAAAGCTGCTGTTATGCCATACTGATGATTAATATTTTTTAAATAGTTACTCACATGCAAAGATTTATGTTTATTTGACATTTTTGTTATTGAGCATGACTTCTAGAATAATTGATATACATATTATTAGTCCAATAAATTAGGAAAGTTGATTTGAAATATCTTAACCATGAGGGATAATCCTTAATGTATTAAATATCATATTTCCTAGAAATGATAGAAAATAATAAAAGCCTTGCCTCTAAAATATTTTAATAAAATTGTTTCGAGCTTATTGTTAACATCTATGAAAAGGAATTTAAAAGGATAAAGTCTAAAATTAGTGAAAAATAACTACAATTGAAAGAATAATAAAGGCTAAAAAGTTTGGTCTTAAAAAGAACAGTAAAACAGACAATCCACTCCAAGGTCTGATAAAGGCAAAATAGGGAGCAAGTATAGACAACATTAAAGACACCTAAGTTCAGATAAAGAGGAGACTTAAAAAGTTAAGAAACCACTAAACACAACTCTGGCAAAAAGCTGAAACCCAGGGAAAATATGTTACTTTGTAGCAAAGTAGAAATTACCAAAATTGACCTGAGAAGTAAAAATCAAACAAAAAATACTTCAATTTATCAATCCTTCAGAATAGTTGGGGAAGAAGAGCATTCTCATTTACAAAAAAAGCACTAAGACCAGAGTGTTATTTAACTTTAAAAACAGATAATTCAAATGTTATTTAAACTTTTCAGGGGCTGATAAAAAGATGGAAAGCTCTTCATTTTATTTTATAACATCAGCCTGACTTTTATAACAAAACACATGGTATACCAAAATGACAATTATAGACCAATTTCTCTAATAAATATGTATGCAAATTTCTGAGATTCTTGTTAACCAAGTTAAAAGTTGTGAAGCAACAAAAACATTTTCACACCAACTGAAGTGTTAGATAAGGACAGAGAAGACATCATCTAATCCAGTCTGAAATCAACCCTAAAATAAAGTTTCCATTAATGACTATTAAATTGTTCTTTGGAGTTCCAATGAAAGGGAATGCTTCTTAACACAGGGGTAAAGTAAGATTTGATAACATTTTAAGAAGAAAATCAGTGGCATTCTAACAATGTGATCCATCATAAACATACTTTCTCTAGTCCTCAGGGGTACAGAAAACTACTGTAAAATAAGTAGTATCTCTCTCCACAGTGCTGATTTGTTCTTACTTGGCTGAAATCAAGCATGAATAGGCAAAAATGTCTCTGAACCACCCTAATGCTTATTAATGGAAATAATTTCTTCATTGTTAAAACTGTTGAACATCGAGAATCTATTTTACCCTCATCTTTGCTATCAAACCTAGAACTCCTATACTATCAGTCAATTACACATTGACTGGAAGTACAGTAACTAATACCTGGCTACTTATTTACCTTTCAATCTTTTGTATCTAAATATATCTTTAATAGTGTGGAATGAACAAATGTATCTATTGCTACAGGAATATTTTAAATACCAGGAGACTACTATAGAGCTCTGCCCGAGGGAAGCTTTTAATTTTCTTCTTTTAAAAAAAGTTCCTCCAAATTACACTCCCCAATTAAGACCAAACTTGTAGTTACAACATTTTTAGTCCCTTTTATGTGGTTTACTTAAGTGTTTGGGGTATAGAAAAATAGAGAAGGCAATAAAGAAGATTAATTTTAATTCCCCCTTACTTCCTTGAGGAGGAGAAACTAGCTAAACCTGTTTTGGTAAGTGGAGGCTTTTTACCAGGAAAGACAAGAACAAAAGTTACAGCCTTAAATCTGTAAGAGCTTCAGTCTAATCATAGTTCGTGTATACACATTAGGAATGCAAACATAAGATACTGGTCCCACACTGGTGGAATCTGCAGTCCAGTGGAGGAGATACACATTTAAACAGAAGTAGAAAGTGTTTTTCATAGAAGTATGTACACAAAATGATATGGGAGGACAGAAGAGGTGGCTTAGCCCCACCTTGGGAGACATAGAAAGGGAAGGTTTCCTGGAAGAGAATATGGACGAGAACAATCTTGAGGGTAAGGGAAGAAATCGGGACTTCAAAGAGGATGCATTGCTGCCTAGACAAAGGCAGAAGTCCAAAAAGGGAATATAACAGCATCTATAGCTCTGTGGCTAGGCCTAATAGAAACCCTCCTTTAAAAAAAAAAAAAAAAAAAATGTGGTTCTGCGGTTTTATTCCCTTAATATAGAATTCAGGCTAGGGGGGTGGGGGTGGGGTTGGTGTCTGTTCACGTAAAGATGCCTTCTGCCTTGGAAAGTGTGTGCTTTTTAAAGGACTTGGAAGTAGTCCAATCTCTTTTGCTGACTCTGTTGTCTGCATAGTGAATTAGAAAAGACAGTGTTGGTCCTGTTAGATTTTATCTTAATCTTCACATGGATCCTTTTATTACTTAGTATTCTTCAGAATGGTATGCTAGAGTGTCTACTTTTTTTTTTCTTTTGACTGCTATGTACAATATACTTCTTACAAACATCAGGTTTTTATCCTGATAGAAAGAATGGCCTTAAAAATAAACCCTGCTTTTCAATTAGGCACACTACCTGTAAAAGGGACCTGATATTTATATGTATGTTTACTTTATTAATTGATTGACTGGTTGGTTGATTTACTTATTTCATTATCTACAAACCTCTGCAGGTGGGTTCTCAAAAGTTGCTTTTAATTCCTCAGCTTTGATAGGAGATTTCTGGCATAATTGAATTGATCACCACAAGGGAAAGCTAGGTGAAAGTGGTATATATATAAGCTAAATGTACATAAAACAGGAACCTGATTCACAGGTGGGGAAACACAGGAAAGTTCTATAGAGGGGTTAGGTTTTAAAACACTGTTTAAATATGAAGCTCTATTCCACGGAGCTTTAAATTAAAAACAAAAAAACAAACAAACAAACAAAAAACTGCCATCTTAGACATCAGGCAGTAAACTGTTATAACTAGAAACTGAACTACCAAATTTAATTTTAGTCATCTGACTGCTTTTTCACAAGCAATATACCTATGTAGAATAATGTGAACACATTAAATTTTTCCTAAATGAACCAGTAAATGTTTGTACCTGGTTGTACTTTTCCCCCCTAATAGGTCATATATTCTTATAAAAATTTTCTTGATTTGAAAATGCCAGCACAAATCCAAAGCATAGATTGTGGTCTTAATAACATAATGAGTTCTTTAGGATTTGCTTCAAATAATCTCTTCTTTTCCCTTTTGTACTCTGCATACTTAACACTCATATGCTAATATTAGCACTAATGCCTCAGGCCTAAATAGCAATAATTACTGGATGACATACTGGCTTCTATTTAAGTTGACAACTCAATAGCTTGACATATGCATTACATCTCTATTACACTGGAATCTAAATGGCACTTTATAAAGGATTCCTTTTATATTTAGTTCACCGACTGATCAGACCGGAGCTGGTACTCATCATGTGTCTACTAAAGACTAGTGAATCTGTCATTATTTCTATGTCCTTGCTTGTGGAAGATAATGGAATCATGGAAAGCTATATTTACAGAGACATTTGGGGGTTTTGATAATGTGTGTTTCTTGGACAAGTAAGAGTAAAAGATATTTTTGTAGTTTGTAAATATGTAACATAAAAAGGTTTCCTAAGTCATACTTAAGAAAGTCAGGGTCAGATGTATGGTATATCTTTCTTAAGTCTACTTTGTTCTTTTCAAAGTCATTCAATAAACAAATGCACTCCAGAAAATACTAAATTATAAAATGCAGATATTTTCATTAATGTAGTATTTCAATTAGTAAAATGTAGAGAATAATAATTCTAAAATATCTCTGCTCTTGTTACTCAAATCTTGCAGAATCTGGAATGTTTTGTTCCATCCTGGATGGTAATATAAATAGAGTTTAAAATATGAATAATTACTTTTTCCCTATATTTCTCCCCTCACCTCCTCTTCTTCCTCTCTCTTCTCATCTCCTCTCTTCTTTCCTTTTCTTTCTTTTCCAAAGGACATCAGGAAAGGGTAGTAGTGACAGCAGACATAAAGTTTATGTAAAATTGGTGTGTTGGAGTGAGACAATGAATCTGACCCAAGAGTGACCGCTAATGACAGCTCATGCAAAGGTGGTATGTCAAAGCCAAGAGGTGAGGCTCATTAATAATGAAGTGTGTTCATTTAACTCAGAAGATTTCAGGACTAGGCAGAGGAAGTATAGGAGGAGCTTGAAACATCTTCTTGTGCCAGGAAGGAAGGAGTCGAATAAAAATGGGAGTGTGACAGATGGACCCAGAAGTCAGTATGAGGGGCTGTCCCTGGCCAAATCTAGGACAATTTAATCATTAAATTAGATAATGATATTAACAGACTGTAGCCCACTGAATAAAATAGCAATCAATTGTCAACACTTGTATAAATAAGCAAGTTAATAAATAAATGGGAAGGAATATGTAGAAGACACACAAAAATTACTATCTGGCACCATCCTTGTCATCGGTCAGATAAGAGATATCAATAAAAGCTAAAATCTGAAGGTAAAAATGGAATGAAGAATTGTATATTAACATTGTCACAAATTATCTCTACACAAAATACTTATTAATTACAAAAGAAGAGTGGAGAAACCTGCAGGCACTACATTAATTAGGTGATTAAAGTTAGCATAACCAAATTGGGACAAAATGACAGCCTGTGCTACCTGATAGGATGCAATGAAAAAACACAGTATTGCATCCATGCTATTTCTGCCAAAAATGTATAACCTAGGTCTACTTATGATAAAACATTGCTCAAACTAAAATGACAGCCCTGTAATCTTGGAAAATATGAAGGTCATAACATCCAAGAAAGATTGAGGAAAATTCCCAAATGAAGGAGACTGGAAAGATGACAACTGGGTACATGTATGATCCTGATTGGAACCTTTTGCTATAAACTATATGATTCAGATGAAACATTAAAAGAGTGTGTATGCTCCCCAATGTGACAGATTAAACTTATTTATAATTTCCATACACATGGTTCTTGTGCCCCTTTTATTTGTACCTATAATTAACACTCTACTTGTTAAATATATGTCCCAGAGACTTAAATCTTCAGTCTGTTCATATGCCAGTTGAATCCTGAATCTCAGCAGAGTTGCAACACCTACTCTCCAGTTTATTGGACTCACCCAGGACACCTAACAAAGAGATGATGATGGACAACACCCATCCCAAGGAACTGAGAGTATCCACAACTGCAAGCAAGACAATTCCATCCATCTGTCCCATGGGATTTAAGCCCCCTCTCAATCAGAAATATAGTAGGCATCACCATCCGCAAATCCTCAAGATTAAGGAATGAACAAACATAAAGGAGGAATGCAACTATGTCTAAAGTAGACTTATTAGTCTAGCAGTGGAAGAAATTCTATCATTGATATAAAGTCAGTGTCTACCAGAGGTTCTGAGGAGAGGGAGAGGGAAAATATAAGTGTAACAAGGGGCACTTTTTGGGACATTGAAATTGTTCTGCAATGATATTGCAGTGATTGATACAGGTCATTATACATTTTGTCAAAACCTATAAAATTGTGTGGGGCAAAGTGTAAACCATAATGTAAACTATAGTCCATGGTTAATAGCAGTGCTTCAATATGTGTTCATCAATTGTAACAAATGTACCACACTAATGAAAGATGTTGTTAATGGGGGAAAGTGTGGTAGCGGGAAGGGGTGGAGTATATGGGAATCCCTTATATTTTTTATGTGACATTTATGTAATCAAAAGCTTCTTTAAAAATAAAAAAATTTTAAAAAGTGTATAAATAATCATACACAGGAGTTCTTTGAATTATTCTTACTACTTTTAAGTTTGAATTTATTTTTAAAAAATTAATGTTTTTAAAATGTAAAAAGTATATTTATTTCTATTTCTTCCTAATTTTTTTAGGAATATTCTCCAATATTTTTATTATCTATTTAAATTGCCTGGCATGCAATTCAGGTTTTGCCTAATTTCCAGCATATGCTCACATAGAAACTTCCCATCACATACTAATAGATATAAGATCAGCAAGAGTGGGAGGAGTGCATTTGAACTTCCCTTTTATTTCCTTTGACCTGGACACCTGCATCCTGGATGGTTTCTCCCTAAGTTCGTCATGACAGTTCTATAGGAAATGGCAATCTTATCAAACTTCCTGGAACTCCTGCTTTCCCAAGGAAAACAAGGACAAACCCAACTTAAGCAAAGTGCATCAGTCAGTGTCCTCTAAAAGTGAATTTGTCAAGAGATACCCTGGAGGGATGGTAGTTTTATGGCAGAAGACAACACCATATCCATATTTATTAACTGCCCTTCAAGCAGAGTAGCAATTTCCCTTGAGATTGCACCCTCACAAACAGCATAATATAATGCCTAACAGTTCACATAATACATGTCATTAACTGCGGAACTATCCATCATGTGATCAGCCTCATTGTGGGGTTTTTTTTGGTCTTTTTTTTTTTTGCTGATACCAAATGAACACAGAATTTCCCAGAATGAAATAAATGCAACACCACAAAGAATGAGAGCAGGAGGCAGTTCCTGTTCCTCATAGAAAGTAAGAAAAAAGCAGGTTGAAGTCCAGGAGAAAAACAGGGCTGAAGGGTACAAAGAAACTGACTATTTTAAGGGAGCTGATGGATATTTGGAGGTGCATATGAATGAATCACTAAAGCAGACTGGACACTACAATTGCTGTGCTGACAGTCTGAAATTGAACAGGGAAGCATCCATGCAATAGTTTAAAAATTATGAAAATTGATCTAAATGGACTGTTGTCAAAAGATTGTCAGTTTCCTGTAAGAGCTCTGTGGGAATGGTGTGTCATTATTTTAAATTCACTTTTATTCCACATATACATATTTGAGTGCCCACCATTTTCAAAGTACTATTGGAAATAACGAAGGGGACACAAGGCTGAATACAGTAAAATCCCTGACTTTATGAAGCTGAAAATGTATTCAAGGGAATTACTATAGTAGAAAACAGACTATGATACTTATTGTAAGAATTACAACCAAGAATGATATGAATTCACAGAAGAGGGAGATCACCTCCAGTTGCCAAAATCAGAAAATTCTGTGTTAGTCAGCCAAAGGGGTGCTGATGCAAAATACCAGAAATCTTATGGCTTTTATAAAGGGTTTTTATTTGAGGTAGAGGCTTACAGTTCTACCATAAAGGCCATAAAGCATAAGTTACTTCCCTCACCAAAGTCTGTTGCCACATGTGGAGCAAGATGGCTGCTGATGTCTGCCAAGAGTTCAGGCTTCCTGGGTTCCTCTCTTCCTAGGGCTTGTTTCTCTCTGGGCTCAGCTGCCCTGCTCTTTCCACAAGGCCAGCTGTAGACTCTCAGGTAACTGGCTCTGTCTCTCTCCCTGGGGCTAGATTCTCTCTGGGCTCAGCTGCTCTGCTCCTCTGTGTGCTTACTTCCTGGGCTTCAGCTCAAAACTGCAGTGCAGTTTCACTGAGTGCTCATCCACCAAGGGGGCGGGGATGTAACATCCTACTGTCCCAATCAAAGCCTTCATCATTATTTAATCAAGTAAAAGTGAAACCTCTGAATCCAGTATAATCTAATATGCCCGGAGGGACAGATCAGTTTACAAACATAATCCAATATCTACTTTCAGAATTCATAGCAATATCAAACTGCCACACAGAGGTAGTTCAATTTGTGTTGGGTATTGACAGATAGGCTTTTGTCAAGCAGAGATGAGGAGAAATAATTTGATATGGGGGCCAGAACATGAACAGAATCATGAAGATAGAAAAGTTTGTGGAATGTTTGGAGAAGGGCACATGATCTTTTATATGGTACAAATGAAGCTGAAAAGTTCAGATGGAGTATACTTAATTTGATTGACATTAGGCATCCTTAAAAGACTTTAGTAAAATCTGACCTCCATTTTAAATAAAAGCTAACGTAATTTGATAACTAAATGGATATGGTGAGAAGGGCAAGGGAAAAGTAACCAGCAAGGAAGTGACCAAAGGGACCCATTGCTGTACTTTACAGCCAAATGGTAAAATGGGCCTTATCCAGTCTAGAGAAGCTTGGAGATGCAAATTACCTGTTGAGACAGAGAGTAGGATCCATTGATTTGCTTTAATTGACAATCTTGTTTCATGTACTGGGAAAAAGAAACGTCACAGAAGAAGAAATCATCATATCTTTTCACCTAAGCTGTTAAAGAATAGAGGACTGCAGTTTAAATTTGTAGGCAGAGGAGAGGTTTACAGATCTAGACTTAGAGTTAAAAATAGACACAAAGGAGTATTTTTGTAGAGAGGCAAAATAAAAGTATTCCTTGGGAATTCTTCACTGACCCATGAATTCTGAATTGTGGCCCTTTATATGTATGCCCATAGCAATATGTAGGTCCCCTACCATGGTGTTTATTACACTGCATTATATAGTAAAAAGATGCTGTTTATTCACTGTGAATGGACCAGCTGTAATTTTAACATTTTATTTTTCTTTAAATACTAATACATATTTTCTCTATTTGGTGAGCCAGTTCTTCTACAGTCTGGATTCCCTTGCAAAATATTGCAAGTAAAATTCCTTTCCTTATGTGTTGTCTCTGAATTCTTATTTTTTAAAGGTAATTGGCATCTATTGAATTCATCATATGTACCAGACATTGTGGTAGCCACTCAACACATAATATTTTAGCTAATTTTTTTTTTTTTAAGATTTTATTTATTTATTCATTTATCCCCCCCCCCTTGCTGCCTGTGCTCGCCGGGTCAGCCAACCACGCTGTGCAGGCGGGCTTGCCTTCACCAGGAGGCCCCGGGAACCCAACCCGGGGCCTCCCATATGGTAAACGGGAGCCCTACTGATTGAGCCACAGCCGCTTCCCGTATTTTAGCTAATTTTAAAAATGAATTTATGAAGTAGTTATGATTCCAATTTTTATGAGGTCAGAGAGAATACATTTTCCATTATTAAACACTTGGTAAATGGTTAAGTGAATATTTGAAGTCTTACCAAAAGAGACTCCAAACCTCCAAACTTACCACTTAACATTGAATCCAGAGATGTAATTCTGAAAAAAGAGGAAAATAAAATGAGAAAAATGCAGTGTGGTGGAAGTCGAGAAAGATAACATTTCAGAAATTTGGGGTTGATTTGTTAACAACATCAAATGATGAGAAAAAGTTGAATAGGATAATATTATGAGATTTTGTATATAAAAAGCCACTGTTTACTTCTATAAAAGGACTTTCCATGGACATAACAAATGGTAGAAATTATTGGAAAAAAAAATCTAGATCTAATGAAGAAATACCTTGTTTTATTAATCTGTGGTTCCTGGGTTGTTGTTTTTTTTAATAATATGGGGTTCCTTCTACACCCAGAAATAAGTGATTTCCAGGAACACCCTCACAGGTGATAACAGTATATGGTCATTTATGGGTAATGATTTGAGGAAATCTGTTTTGGTGCTAACTTGGTTTTGAATTTTCCCAATAGAGATATATTCCTTGGGATTATGGCTGTTGCTCTTTGGAGTCAAATGTCCCTGAGAAGCTAATACTGAAATTCATTGTAAAACTTGGTCAAATACAGTACATGTTTGCAAAAAAAGAGGGATATTAAAAGGTCCTGAGGGGGATAACAGATATGTTTGGGTAGGGACTACAGAGGGTGCCCATCTTAGAGTAAAAAAAAAAATGTCTGTCCATGGTATGTTGTACAGGATTATGCAGGGCAAAGCATTAGCATTAGGGGAGTCTCTGGGAAGTCCAAAAGCAATGTCAGAAGCTGTGTTGCTTGAGAATGGGAAACAGTGGTGGGAAAGTGGGAAGAAGAATAAAGGAGAAAATAAGCCTGACCTACTTCAAAATGTTGCCTAAGGTCAGTCTTGATAGTACATCAGTCACATGGAAACTTGGAGAACTAATGAGAACAAGGTCATCCACACACACCCTCCCCACACCCTTTCCTCACACCCCACTCTCACAACCTCTCCTTATACCTCCTCCTCCTCACATTTCCTTCTCAAAAGTCAGTTCCTTAACAAGGTTCTTCAATTCACGCCAATTATTAAATATGTTGTAGGGATTTTCTATTAAAACTTTAAATAAAAATGTTCTGAATCTGTTTTTTAGAATGCAGTAACACTCCCCAGTGTAACAGAGTTAGACTTATTTATAGGTTCTCTACACATGGCTCTTCTGCTCTTTTTATTTGACCCATAATGAGCACTACACTTGATAAATATATGTCCCAGAGACTTAAATCTTTGGTCTGTCCATGTGCCAGTTGAGCCCTGAATCTCAGCAGAGTTGCAACACCTACTCTACTGTTCATTGGACTCACCCAGGACAACCAACAAAGAAATGGTGATGGACAACACCCATCCCAAGGAACAGAGAGTATCTGCAACTGCAAGCAAAATAGCTCCATCCATCTGCCCCATGGAATCTAGGGCCCCTTTCTGTTGGAAGAAAAGTGGGCATCACCATCCCCAAATCCTCAAGATTGGGGAATGAGCAATGGACTAAAGTAGACTTCTTATTATTCTACTAATAGTCTTATTATTATTCTAGCAATGGAAGCAGTCTTATCATTGATGTAAAGCCAGCAGCACCAGGAGTTCTGAGGTATGGGAGAGGGAAGAATAGGTGTAATATAGGGGCATTTTCAGGACATTGGATTTGTCCTGCATGACATTGCAGTGATGGATACAGGCCATTGTATATTTTGTCATAACTTACGAAGGATGAAGGATGTTGTTAATGTGGGAAAGTGTGGGATGGGGAGGGAGTGGAGCATATGGGAATCCCTTATATTTTTTTATGTAACGTTTATATAATCTAAAGCTTCTTTAAAAATAAAAAAAATATAATTATAAAAAAAGAATGTAGTAACTATATAGCAAATCTTATAAGCCTTATAAAAATAGCAATTTTAATGAAAAGCATGATTCACATAGGGAATCATTAAGTAAATTCTGTATTCTGTCTGGGTGAAACATTTTCTTTCCCTCCCTCTGGCTTTCTTAGTTTGTATATGCCACTTGCTACATACTTACCAGTATGAGTATGTATTTGATTTCAAGTGTTTTTAGAAAGCTCTTGCTCAGCACGAAGGACAGGGAGAAGAAAAGCTGTTATATATTTTCTGCATTTAAGTTTAGATTCACCTTGAAAGAACACTGCTTGCAAAAAATATGTGAAATTTCCGATGTTATGCTTCACATAGTCTGTGTTTGTGTAGAAAAATAACAATGTAGAGCAGGAAATATATTTTTTTTCTTGCAATTTCCAGTGATTTTTTTTTTATGACTTGCTCTAGGCATTTGGTTTATTAACTGTAACTCTTAAAAGCAGAGATAATTTTTGGAAGAAATGAACCAAGGACAAAAACGTAATGAAAACAAAATTAAATAAGGTTTTTAAGTGCCAAAAGAACAGCAAACCCAACAGAGCTTGTTTTTAGAAATATAACTGTAATATCCTGGTTTTGACCATAAATTAGAATCTACACAATCCTCCTTTTGAGTAAGCCAGGACAAATTTAACTATAGGAAATCTCTGGGGGTGGGGGTGGGGGAAGTTCAGTAAATGAGTAATAAGGTTAATATTTATTCCCTAGTCATTCTTTATTTAAAAGTCAACAATTTTTACATTGGTTTGAAACAGTTTATAAAATATTAATAGTAATAGTTACCATTGTTGAGCATTAATTACTCTATGCCTGGCACTATGTGAAGGTTTTTACTAATGTGAATTACCATGATATTTCTTCAAGCAGGCTGAAATGTGTATATGTGTAATTTCAGAGAAATAGTTTGTTCAATACTGTAAAACAGTTTGGGCAAGAATTATGTTGCAAAACAAGCAAATTATTTCTATTTTTGGCAGTGGTAATTTTAACCAATCTTTTCTAGATTTCTTTACTGGATTGAAATTTAGGGATAACTATATGATTTTAAAATGTGTTGGATAGTAAGGTTATAATGAGTTCCCACAGAAAAAAATTAGTTTCCCGTATACTTTCTAGGTTCTGCTCACATTTTCCATACATTGCCATTATATTTGAGAATGCCAACAATGGAGGAAAAAAAAAAAAAAAATATATATATATATATATATGTGTATATATATATATATATATATGTATGTATGTATACAGGAGTTTGGAAACATGGTTAATTATTTAGATACTACTTTTTTCTCTGTTATCTTATTATATACATACATATATACATATATATTTTATATATACAATATGTATATATGTATATAGTTCAGAATATTATATATATTTTTCTGTTGTCTTCCAGTATTGCTGTTGAGATGGAAGCCAATCTGATTCCTTATTGTTTGTATGTGTGACAATTTTTCCCTCTCTGGAGACATTTAGAATTGTCCCTTCAATGTTTGCAGTTCTAAAATTTTACTTTGTTGTGCATTGTTGAGGCATTTGATGGACCATTTCAGTCTGGAAGCATGGCTTTCAGTTACTGGAAATTTTCTTGAAATACTTAGATGATTTATTCTCTGTTTTATCTATCCTTTCTTTATGGCACTATTATCTGGAAGTTGAACTTTTTAGAATGTTCCTTTTATTCTCTTTTCCTATCTGAGTGCTCTTTCTAATGCTACCCTATTTTTTATTCATAATTTCAAAAAAATCTCTCTGAGCATATTACTGATTCATTTTTTGAAGTTTATTTTACCCTGCGTACAATTTTCTCTCTCTCGCTCTCTCTCTCTCTCTTTTCATGGTACCGGGGCTGGTGAATGAGCCCTGGACCTCATATGTGGGAAGATGGTGCTCAGTCAGCGAGCCACATCAGCATCCCTGATTTGGTTTGTTTGTTTGCTTATTGTTTTGTTTAATTTATTTTAAGGAGGCACCGGGGGCTGAGCCCAGGATCTCCCATGCCGGAAGCAGGTGCCCACCTACCTAAGACACATCTGCTCTGCACTCCCCTCCCCCCCACCTATTTTCTTTTTGTTTGTTTGTTCTGTTATCTAATCCCATGTTGCAGAATTTCTCATATATCTTTTAATCATCGGTTGTCCTCATATTTAAGAGTATGGGATTAAGATGCTGTTTATTTGTTGCTGAACATATTCCAATGACCAATCCCAGTTTAACAGATAGGGTCATTTCCTGTTCTCTCTCTTTCTTTTTAAATTACACTTTCTATCTTGCAAAGAAATTTCTCCTGTGCTGTCTCTAGAACAGAGATTCTTAACAAGTATTTCTGGGCAGATAGTCCATTAAATGCTTTAGAGTGCTTAAAAAAAAAAAAAAAAAGATGCTGTTTAGAAGCTGTGGGCATGTAGGTTGTGATAGCCCACTGTGGGTCTCACTGTAGAGTGATCTTCCTTTTTCTTTGGCCAGATTCTGCAGACTCCAGTCTTCTGCCTGGAGTCAATGTTTTGATAGCCAAGGAAAGGAAGAGGGCTGGGGGGAGGGGGTATTTTGGCATTTTATATAAATATACACACATCCTTCATGCTTAGCTCTGTCTGGTGTACACCATTTCAGAGATCCTCTGTTTTATTCTCTCTAGCCAGCCTCCATTCTTCTGTCAGAATGGGATTATCACCTGACTTCTTAGAGTAGGGGAAGGGATTTGGAGAATGACATGATACTTAGACATACTTTCAACTATTCCCTCCTAGGCTAACACCTTCTCCTAATTCAACCCAGTTCCAGAGATACCTGGGAAAACTAAATCCTAAGCCATTGGAGATTCTGTAGTCAGATCTCTTCTTGTATTGGGTCTCTTCTTGATTGCTGCTGCATTAGGATTCGGCTTTCTGGGATCTGTTATATCAGTTTCCAAACTATTTTTCTGTCTTCTATACATCCTATCTCTGTGGATTTATATCTTTACTACCATTTTAGTGGGGACATTTTGAGACAGTGAAATTAATATACATTTATTATTATACATTTATTAATATACATATACATTTAAAAATCACCCATTGCCTGAAATTTTAGTTATACATTTGTGCATGAATATTTCAGAATCAAATTATTTATCTATCCTATGTTTAATCTTTAAAGGGTGTTGACCCTACATTTACTAACATTTGAATAAAATCTTTTGGTTTATCTTTGATTGGTGGGCATTAATATGTACTCCCTATGTTTTATGTATTGTATTATCAATATACTGCTTAATGAACTATGTAGAGGGAGTTTCATGAAGCAGGGTAGAAGGGTAGAATGTAGGAATGCCAGTGGGGATTGTATTAATTAGGGTTGATCAAGAAAATAGAGCCAGTCTCAGTGTTTTGGGAATCGAGGGTATAATATTAGAATTTGGAGAACAAAGGTTCAAGGAACTACAGCTTGAAAGTCAGAGAAGCAGGTGTGAAGATCTCAGCTTGAAGAACAAGTGTGGATAGTTCTTAAAATCTTGCAGAAAAACTATTGCAATTCTCCAGAATGCCTGAGAAAGCACCCACCAACTATCTCATTAAGCAGCAGCAAAGTGGGTGTTTTTCAAGTATTTGCAGAGGTGCTTCTATGAATATGCAACCACCTCCAGGGTATAATAGCCCATTATGCTTCTCTTTTGCCTTCCAAATCACAACTGAATTCCTCTGATTGGAAAACTCCAACTGGAACCATATAAGGAAAGAGATTCTTGCAAAGGAAACCTTAGAAAAGGATGGTGGTGAAGCTGAGTTAGCAACAGTATACAGAGTTGTATCTATCCAACCAAGTCCTGCTTTTATGGACTTACTTGCATGGTGGTTGTGGAATGCCCCAATGACAGGACCCACCTTGAGTGTAAAGCTGAGTGAGGGTGAGTATATCAACCTAGTTTCATCATATATCAGGTTCCATATAACCTATAAAGTGTTCCTACTTTGACATGCTAATTTTGAGAGTATACAAAAAAAATTCTCCCAGACAACTAGAAGTGTATAGTAGAGAAAGTCAAATTATTATTGAGAAAGAAAGAAAAAAAAAAAGGCATCTCCTGACATCTGGGCACTGTCCTGGCACTCACAACTAGGCCATTTTATTCTCCTCTTGAACATAAACCATCTCACAGATCGGCCTCAGACATTGTTACTCTTAATCCATGAAAAATTAAGAGAATAATAAGGTGTCATTCACAAAATACCAAATACCGGGTACAATCTGGGCTGAAATGAATTTCTTCTACTTCTTTTACAATTATAGCTTTATCCTCATTCTAGTCTCCTCTCCCTATAAATAAATTTTATTGGAAAATAAAATCATAAAATTGTTTTCACTTTCTGAAGGCATCCAATTTAGAACAAACATGTCCCCACCCCCATCCCCTTAGTCCTCTGTCCCACCACACCCAGTTTCTTAAATCCTCCCTCAAATTACCCAACCAAAGCCCAAATCCTATAATAGGTTCTTTCTAACACCTTCTTACTGAGCCGCCCCCATGATTCTTCATGGTGTTTTCTTTCTCTACAGCAGTAAGTAACAAACCCAACTTAATTACAGGTGTGTTCCCGTTGGTCTCTAGCTGAAAGACATGGCACTCCTTCTTTAAATTCTCTCACATAAGCCAGAAAAGAGGAAGGGAAGGATATCCTGTATCTCTATTTAAGTAAATAAACTGGAAAATCACATTACTGTTTTTAGGGTTTTTTAAATTTTCTTTTCCATGAAAATAGAGTGCTGAAATGGTATGCAACTTAGATATTTTACACAATCAGTTAAAACTTCCAGTTTATTTAACATTATCAAAGGAGTTTCAGAGATATTTTAAAGAAGGTTGTGTGCAAATGTTGGTGACTTCAATTTATGAAATACACATGAAGTCTCTTCAACTTGTCAAGCCTAATGAAAAGAATGCCAAGCAGATAAATAGTTAAAACACCTGGGGCAATGTTAAAACCACTTTCCTTAGAATTATAGGTTTCTCTCCAAGATCTGTACTTTTGTCCTCTCAACAGATCAGCTACAATACAGGAATAGCACATTTTGCTGTATTCTATTTCATGTACTTTCCTTATCCTGGATATCTTTTTTTATTTCTTCCTTTACTTGTACCTTCTATGGACAGAATTTGGACTATTTGTAATTTTCCACTCTGTCACAGCACATTAAAAAAAAAAAAAAAAAAAAGAGGCTCTTGAGTGTTATGACTAGTGACGAAAATCAATCCTAATGGGAAATTGGTGAGTTCATTTACAATCAGGAAGCCATTAAGGAAATTCTATGTTTCAATAAATCCCATTTGGTCATATGTCAGAGACCAGCCCAGTGAGTAAATCACCCTTTACATAACCGTCAGAGAAAATAACAACATGTTTTAATATCCTCATGGTCCACTGCCACCACACCCCAGGCTATGATCTTATCAGCCCTTACAAACAGATCAGGTAAGATATAGCCTACATTTAGATGGATACATTCCAAGAAAAACCCAGGTGCTCCAGGAAGTGATATGGTTGATACAGTAGGTGGTGATCTTTCCTCTGAGTCAGTTCTGGACCAATTACTCAGCATGCCGTAAGGTAAGGGAGCAGTGCTGTGTGATGCCCTGTCACAAAACGAAATTCTCTAAGGTGTACGGTTTCTTATAGTTAAGTGAAACATTTAACAAATTGCCAATGTATTGTGTCTCTCAGGTACATTTTTCCATAAAATATCTTGCTTTTTTCTTATTCTCTCCTTATCTAGTAACAGTTATAAAACTGTTGCCATTTAAAGAACTTTAACTTCTGAGAACTACTAAGGCTCTGAAAGGAATTTTAGGGATCTTTAGGCCAATCATTAATTTTATAGTTAAGGAAGACCTAGTTTACGTGAGCTGCAGAATTGGGACTTGGACCTTGTTTTCTGACACTTAATTTAGCTATCTTGTTGTTACTGCTTCTCTTCTATTTCTTGCTGCCTTTCTTTAATTTTGGCAGCTTATTTCTTTTTAATTCCAGGTTGTTTCTTAGTCAATGAATGAAGAGACAGCACACTAAGTTCTTCAATATAAAAAAGTAACAACAATTTCCTTCTTCCCTCCTTCCCTCTTTCCCTCCCATCCTTCTGTTCATTTACTTTTAACAGACCCAGAACAAATACATCTCAGATTTGAGGGTGAACTTCAGATTTCCAATAGGGTCACCAATGATTTGCAAACATTTATTAATTTCATAGGGATAAAAGATAACTTTTTCCCATTTACTTTAGTAGCCTTACTTATTGAAACATTAGACACTTCTTAAGGCAAATCTACCGTAAGTCAGATTTGACACTGATATTTCTATTAAAGAACATGAAAGATGTGTATGAAGATATATGTAAGCATATATTAGTATTAGATACAAAATTGTGATATTGTAATAAATATTAGGACAAGTAAAAAAATAATTTTACTGACTAGTTGCTACTGATTTAAAAATGCAAGGAAACAGCTAGGGAGAGATGTTATATTAATTTATATAACAGATATAACAAAATTTAAAACCAATTCGGTCATTGTATATAAAATCTGTCAGGTAAGAAGATAGAAGTGATGGAACTCTTTATCATTAAGAGGCAAAGACTTGATGATATTCCAATGTAATGGAAGCAAGTGTTTGATAGATTGAATACAGCTCAAGGCATTGTTAAATACCCAATATTTGAACCATTCTGACACTTCTGTATACCTTATCTGTTGAGGAAAAAGGTGAAAAGGATTGGAACTTGTAACAATTTCTTTATAAATTATCCCTGGCCCCCAGTGATTGCATCATTTCATGTCTGGTTCTACCTCCAATGCAGTTTCTGCATATTTCCAAATTTCTGACTCAGCAACCTGTGACCCTGGGTCCTGGATTTGATGTTTGACTAGATTATTACTTTTTGCTTTTGTTTTTGAGCCAAGCTCTATTCAGTAGTCTGGGACTTGATTCTAAAGACCCAGGGAGCATCAGCTGCAACAACTCTGGCCCTCTGAACCTCATCCCAGAGTCCAGTTAATTGGTTAGTACATAGCCCAGGCCAAAATGTCACTAACTTGGCTTTGCATATTTGACCCATTGATAATCATCATGCAAAACTGACCCAATTCCTGTGGGTCAGATGACAATAGTGTAGAAGAATAGAAGCAGGACATTTTTCAAGATCCTTTAAAATAAAATATGTGGCTGATTTAATGACAACTACCAGTAAATGAGAATGAATCCAAAGATTTAGATTTGGGATCCATACCAATGTTAGGTAATATTTTTCCTTGAAATGATGACACATTTCAAATTATAAACAGATGTAACTTAAGTCAAAATAATAAGTTCTACTAAAACAAAGCCTATTATTCTGGGTATTTTTTCTGAAGACAGTATTACTCAATTTTTAAAAAATAACCTGCATCTGCCCTTAACATCCCTTATAGTGCCTGTAAGAATTTTTAAGTAATTTATATTTAATCTATCCATTTATAATTAAGATTAAATTAAAAGGATAGTTTAATAAAACACAGATATTGTAGAACCAAGGACTTATAGGGCTTGGCATATTGTAATCTCTCAATTATAATATGAGTTCAATGAATAGTTGAAAATATTTGATTGACTTCATTATTGTTTTAATTCAAGTCTGTGCCACAAACTTCTTGAGCTACTCTTAATAGCTATTGAAAGCAATTCTGAGCATTTACTTAAGAATGACCTGAAGAGTCCAGCTCCAGTCCTATGTGTGAGCCTTCAGGCCTGACCAGAGGCAATTACAAGGATTTATCTGGCAGACCTTATGGGGCAAAGCTGCCGTCTCCATAGAAGACTTGACAGCCAGTGCACTGCTGTCTTGAGGGAGTTATAGTTAAGGACCTGTGCTTCTCCAGCCTTGCTCTTATGCATATCTGATTCTTATCCCAAATAACTCCTTTCATGGACCCTCTACTAAGGTGCCACCACTGAGACCTCCTTATTGCAGAGTGTTGGCTGAGGCTCCTTTCTCCATTGAGTCAATACTTTATCATCTCCTGTCTCCCTCTATTTTCCCCAAACCTCTGGGTCCATAAAAAAGCAGGAGGCTGTTGTTTATGGGTCCTTGCCTATGAGATACCTCTTCTGTCTGTGCTGCATGCTATCTGACCCTTACCTGGTGCCGTTTCGTGGGGAAAAATGGAACACTGCGGAACCACTGCCTATTTTGGCCTCTTGCTTACACAGCCACAGTAAGTGAATAAAGGCTTCACTGTGGCTGTCAGTGTGGGCACCTGACAGCTTGATGTGGCCTTCCTTTATTCACTTAAAAACATTTATTGAACATCTAGTCTGTGTCAAGCATTGCAATAGATTTTAAGGTATGAAGATTAGAGATGCAATCCTTGCTCTCTAATATCATCTGGTCTGTTGCAGAAGACGTTGAGTTAATAATTTTGCCAGAAGGTCTATGACAGTCATATGTTTAAGGCTCAGAGACAATTCATAATAGAGATATACTCTCAACCTGAGACGACTTCTTGGATGTGGTCATACTTGATCTGGGTCATGAAAGAAAGAGTAGAAAAGTGAGAAAGAAGATTTTCCAGGTGAAAAATAGTAGGGATTAAGTAAGGGAGCTTGGAATCCTTGGTGGAAATAGCAGTAATTAAATATGACCAGCATTTAAGTTAGGTGAGATTTAAATACGGAAATTGGGTTTTGTGGTGGCTTTGTTCTAGGTCTTCTTAAAACAGGAACCATATATCCAACAATTCCATACCCTACATGGTTTTAGGCAAAGGTTAGCCACAAGAGAAATTTGTGTGAGATTTGGAAGGCTCACATGAAGCTACAGCCATGTTTATATTTGAAAGGTTAGTGTGGGTAGGGTTAGGCACTTGCAGCTCACACAGATTGCTTTAGATCTGTTGACTCACCTTGTTGGCATGAGGCAGCTATCTGGCCCACGGCCTCTCCAGGTCCCAATGGATGTCCACCTTTAGGTTATCCAGGTATGTATTGAGATTTGTGATGAAGGATGCCAGCTTCTCCTTCAGGTCACCTGCATTATTGAAGTTGTAGGCTTGTAAAGCAGACAGGGGCCAGTGCAGTTTCCAACTCATTAAAGTAGGTTCTAAATCATCATTGTGGGTTCCACTTTGTCCTTGCTCTCCCCCGCTTCATATACATTTTTCCTTCTAGGCTGGGTGCTCTGCCGACTTCTGACAGTACCAGATGCCAAGGCACCAGCCACATATAAATTCTTGAAGGAGCTCATACAATTGTGTAAGAGAATATTCCAGTAAATTTCATATTTTGTATCTTTCCTATGGGTTCTGCTTCTCTGACATAACTTGAAAGATAAAGGTTGAATCCAGAAGGTGATTGGAAGTTCTTCAAATACATTAAATGGTAAAGAAACATGACCAGACTTGTAGGTTTTAAAGACCATTTCAACAGTTATGTGGATGATGGACTGGAGAGAGGCAAAACAAGATTGAAGGAAGACAGACAGGTGAGATAGCTTCAGCTGTAATCTGCTGTAAAAGGACTGGTGCCTGGGCAAAGGTAAAAGAGTGATAGAAAGGGGAAGATGGACTTAGAAATTATTAAGCTAATTAAGTTGCCAGATTCGGGTGATTGGCTATGGTGAGTCAAGGGGAACCAGTCAGTGCCTTTGACTGAGATGTGGTGTAAATGAGTGGTAAATCTGTAAACAAATCAGATGAGTTCAGTTTTGAAAATGGGGAGTAGAATGTGGGTCCATCACATTTGATAGCCAAGTGGAGATATTCAGTATGAGCCTGGCTATATGGGTCTGACACTCAGGAGTCACATATGGGTTGGAGTTAAACAGAGTACAAGGAATAGAAGAAGAAATGTGTTCAAAAGAAAAGTTAGTAATACTAAAACCTGGAGGAGAGCACATCCTTGTGGTAAGAGGTGTTAAGAATGAGAATAAGGCCAAAGGAAACATTGTTCTGAGGCTCACCATTATTTCCTCTTATACATATTTTGAGATAGAATTGCATGGTGGTTACATCCATAGACTCTGGATTTAATTCATGGTTTTGCCACATGTTAGATATGTGATCGTGGATATAAATGGGATAAAAAGTCATTTTGAATTCATAGTGATGTTTTGAGGATTAATAAATGAATATAGAATAAGCACTCAATAAATAACAACCACAAAAATGACATTATTGCATTAGCCATACTTTTATTTATGCAATATTATATAAATATACCGGGTACACTGGCCTCAAAACTAGAAAAGAGAATGGATTCCCCAGATTTCATTATAGAAAGAAACATAGCCCACAATCTGTAGGTCAAAGACACTTATTTCATTGTAAATAAACTTCTGACTTAAAATTACCATCAACATTTCAAAACATCACATGGATTTTTATTTATACAAAATTACATGTATAATGAAAAACAAAGATATCTATCTTAGTATTTTGCCTAACTGCTCCTATCTTTGAGTTACCAGTCACATTTCTTTTTTGTACAATTATTAAGTACTTGGAGTTTAAATATTTTATATCTAATATATTGTCTATGAAATATAGACTCATGATAGAAAAGAGAATTAGAAGATTAAGTTGCCAATAAACATTTTGTTTTGATTTTATAAAAATGGAATCATTTGCCATGACCCAATGGGTTTGGAATACTTCTTTACAACTGCATCTGTACCAGATCATGAATAAATATTGAAGAGACCTTTGTTCTCTAGATAAGCAGCTATAGCTCCCATTAAAAGGAATGGGAAATGCATTTGTAAACCCTTCTCTACTTGCCAGATCTCCGTGCCAAACAGCTAGATGTGTTCTGGTGATAAAGCACCACATGAAAGGAAATATAAGCCCCATATTTGGAAATTGTCTCTTAGAAGAAAGCTCAATTACTTTATAGTTTTATAAAAATGTTAAGGTTGAAACTATACTCACAGAAATTTTTCCTTCCAAAGCATATCAACATTATTCCCTTGAAATAGAGATTTTTCATAGCCATTTTTTTTTTTACCAAATAACTCCAAATAGTATTATAATAGGTTTCAGAAGAAGCAGACCTTCTTAAGAAACTGAAATATAAACCCTAGATTTCTTTTGCAATAAAATGATCTGTACTATGTATTGAGAAGTATAGGAAAAAATTAAAACTTTACTCTGAAAATATTTCAACATATTATTAAACAGTTGCATTGCTTATTCAAATAGATCTTTCATCTGTACTTAGAGGAATTTATTGATGTGGGGTGTTGTTTTAGTCAGCCAAATGGGTGCTGATGCAAAGTACCAGAAATCTGTTGGCATTTATAAAGGGTATTTATTTGGGGTAGAAACTTACAGTCATAAGGCCATAAAGCATAAGTTACTTCCCTCACCAAACTCTGTTGCCATGTATTGGAGCAAGATGACTGCCAGTCTCTGCAAGGGTTCAGCCTTCCTCCAAAGGCTCTATGGTCCCAGCTCCTTCTGCTCTCAGCTGTAGGTTAGCATGAGGCTTCACTCTCTTCCAGCCGCTTATTCTTCTCTGGACTCAGCTGTTCTTCTTGCTCCACAAGGCCAGCTGTAAACTATCAGGCAAACAGCTTGTTTCTCTCCCTGGGCCCTCTGCCGTGTCTGATGGAGCCTTCTCTCTTTCCTCATGTATCTGCTTCTCTGTGTATTTACTTCCCGGGGCTCCAGCATCAAAAACTCCAAATCTCCCCTTTGTGATATTGCCCACTGATGTGGCCAATTCAAAGCCTTAATCATAATTTAATCAAATAAAAGTGAAACCTCTGAATCTAATACAATCTAATATGCCCAGAGGAACAGACCAGTTTACAAACATAATCCAATATCTATTTTTGGAATTCATAAATGTATTAATCAGCCAAAGGGTGATTGGTTGGCTTATATAAAGGGTATTTATTTGGGGTAGAAGTTGACAGTTACCAGACCATAAAGCTTAAGTTACTTCCCTCACCAAAGTCTATTGCCATGTGTTGGAGCAAGGTGGCTGCTGACGTTCAGCCTCCCTCTTCCTCTTAAGGCTCCATGGTCCCAGTTTCTTGCAGTATTAGCTGTAGGCTTGGGTAAGTCTTGTCTTTTTCACAAGGCTGGATTCTCTCTGGGCTCAGCTGCTTTCCTTTCTCCACAAGGTCAGCTGTAAACCTGCAGGTGAATGGCCTGTCTCTCTTCCCAGGGCTTCTGCTGTGTCTAAAGGAACCTTCTCTCTTTATTCATGTATCTGCTTCTCCTGCGTGTTTACTTCATGGGCTCCAGGATTAAAACTCCAACTCCCTTCTCTTTCATGTAGTTTTCCCTGTGAGTCCCCACCCACCAAGGGGGCAGGGACTCAACGTCCTGCTGACATGGCCCAATCAAAGCCCTAATCAAAATTTAATCATGCCCAGGTATAGACGAGTTTACAAACATAATCCAATATCTATTTTTGGAATTCATAAACAATGCCAATCTGCTACAGTAAATAATGCCAAAGTCCTGCAGGTGTTTTCGTTTATTTCAATAGATTTTTTTTTTTATTAGTGTAGAAGGAAGTGTATACATAAGAAGATACTGAGATTCAGAAAGTTTACGTGACTTGGCCAAGGTGACAAAGAGGCAGAGCCAAGATTCAGATTCATAGTTTCATAGTTACTTTTTAAAAATAATAAAACAAGAACCATGAGAAACCAACTCCAGAAGCAGAGCTTCCTCAGATCATTCAATACTGCAGTGGAACAAGCATGAATTATATTTCACAACAACTTCTGAAAGTAGCAGTGAAGTAGGCAATCTCGACTGAGCTCCCAACACTGCTCTGGAATATTTCTGTTTCATTAATCATTACTTTTCTCATATTTTCACCCATTTTCTTTTCTAATAATCTCAAATACTCCCAACTTACAAAATAGCCAACCCATCAACAAATCAAATAACCAAATAAAACCCAGGTTAAAAAACAAACCAAAAAAAGCAAACTAAATCTGAAAAACTTAAAATCCACCTTCTCCTGCAGTCACTGGCTTATCTCTTGCCTCCTTTCCATAACCAATCTTCAAACTTATATCTCCATTTTCTCACCTCCCATTCATTTTCCATCTTCACAACAGAAGATTACCCACCACTATGGTAAAATGTTTGCTTGTTTGTTTTAAACAAGACTGCTGTTGCTATTCTCATTGGATTAAAAAAATTTTTTTTCTTACCTGAGCCCACAACATCATTTGACACGTTTTATCATCTCCTGTCACTTTTGATTTCTATTATACTACAGACTACTAATCTTCTCTATTCTAACTACTCATGTTTCCATTTTATCATTCTTTTAGAGGTTGGTACACCTCAGTGTTTTGTTCAGGCATTCTTCCATTTCTCCACTACATTTCTTCACTGAGTGTACTACTTTCTCAGCTGCTAAAACAAATACCATACAATATGCTGGCTTAAACAATGGGAATTTATTGGTTCACTGTTTTGAGGCAAGGAGAAGTTCAAAATGGAGGTGGCCATGGGGCAATGCTTTCTTCCTGAAGAAGGTGGTATGCTGGGACTGACGGCCAATGATTCTAGGCATTTCTTGTTTTTTTCCGTAACATGGGGGGAGTCCTCCCTTTCACTTCTGGGTTTCTAGCTTCTCGTGGCTTTTCTTCTGTGTCTAATTTCCTTTGCCCATAAGGACTTCAGACATATTGGATTAAGGCCCACCCACATTCATTTTGGGCACACCTTAACTAATAATGTCTTCAAAGGTCCTCTTTACAAATGGGGTCACACCCATTGGACGAGCAGTTGGGACCTGAACATGCCTTTTGTGAAGGATATGATTCAATCCTTAATACTTGAGCAATCTCATATATTTTTTAAAAAGATTTATTTTATTTGTCTATCCTCCCTCCCCCGACCCCCCCCCCCCCAAATTGTTTGCACTCACTGCTCTCTGTGTGCTTGTCTTCTCTTTAGGAGTTACCAGGAACTGAACCTGGGACCTCCATGTGGGAGAGAGGTGCTCAATCGCTTGAGCCTCCTCAGCTCCCTGCTTTACTGTGTCTCTCATTGTCTTTCCTCTTTGTGTCTACTTGCTGCATCATCTTGTTGTGTCAGATTGCTGTGCCTGCCTGTCACACCACCTCGCTGTCTTGCTCGTCTTCTCCAGGAGGCACCAGAAACCGAACCCAGGACCTCTCATATGGTAGGTGGAAGCTCAATTGTTTGAGTCACATCTGCTTCTCTATCTCACATATTTTTTTGCCTTCAATTTTTGCCTGTATGCAAATGGACATCTTAAGTCCAACACATTCACAACTCTGAAATACTCCATTGGATACTCCATAACTCAGCATCTTAAATTTGAATATACTGACCTACCACATAAAATTGATTTTACTCTTATTTGTTCTTTCTGAGATTCTTTCCATATATTCAAGTGTTCAAGCCAACTACTTCATTCTTTATCAATAACCAAATTGATGCCATATACATCCTGTCCTAGTTTTCCTTAGCTGATATCACAAATACCACACAGAATTGGCTTAAACAGGAATTTACTGGCTCATGGTTTCAGAGTCCTGAAGACCAAATCAAAGCATTGGCTAGAAGACTTGTTTCTTCTTGAGGTTGGTAGCATTCTGACTGGCTAGCACTCTTTCTTGGTTTAAATCCCTACCTCACATCACTGGTGATGTCCTCTCCTTTCTCTTCTGGCTTTATCAACCTCTGGTTCCATTGACTTCAGGTTTCTGGTTCCTCCCTCTGGCTTTCTTGTGCTATGTCTGAATTTCTTCTGCTTATAAAGGACTCCAGCAATCCAGATTAAGGCTCATCCTCATTCAATTGGGTCATGCATTAACTAATGATATCTTTAAACAGGTCTTATTTTCAGTGGGTTCAAACCCACAGGGATACAGATTAAGAACATGCTTTTTTTTTTTTTTTCCTGGGATACCTAGCTCAATATACCATGCCTCCTAAAATTCTCTTGACTCCTTAGCTCCCCTATTGCTACTACCCTAGTAAATACATCATCTTTCACTTAAATAACCTATAAATCCCTAAAACTTTTCTTGTCTTTTGTCCTCATTCCATTCTGCATGTGGCAATAAGAATTATTTTTTTCAAAGGCAAATTATATCATTCCCCTTCCTAAAATACTCCATTGCCTTCCATTTATTCAATACGTCATGGGGATTAACTCATATCCTGCCAAAAAAGACATGCCCAAATCTCAATTTGTATTCCTGTGGGTGTGAACTCATTTATAAAAAGGACCTTTTGAAGATGTTGTTATTATTAGTTAAGATGTTGCCACATTGATCATGGTGGGTCTTAATCCATACAACTGGAAGTGTTATAAAGAGAAGGAATTCAGATATGGTCAGTCAGAAGAAGGCAGAGAGAAGAGAGAGAGAGAGAAACTTGTGATGGAGGACTGCCATCATTAGAACACCGCAGGGAAGCGGCTGTGGCTCAATCAGTAGGGCTCCCGTTTACCATATGGGAGGCCCCGGGTTCGGTTCCGGGGGCCTCCTGGTGAAGGCAAGCCCGCCTGCACGGTGTGGTTAGCTGACCCAGCGAGCACAAGCAGCAAGGGGGGGATAAATGAATAAATAAATAAAATCTTTAAAAAAAAAAAAAAAAAAAAGAACACCGCAGACCACTGGAGAAAGCATGGCCCTGCTGACATTTTGATTTTGGACTTTCAGTCTTAAAACCATGAGACAATAAATGCTTGTTGCTGAAGTTAACCTACTGTGTGATATTTGTCATAGCAGCTCTGGCAAACTAAGATATTACATAAAATCCAAATTCTTTAACAGGACACAATGAAAGTGATGTTCTGCCTCCTCATAATCTCTCCATCTTCTTCACCGTTCTTCAACCCAACCTCCTATTTTAAGTTTTAACCATACTAAATAACCATCACTTATTCAGACACTTCAGGTTTTTGCTAGTCTTTACATTAAAGTTCTTCTGCTTAGAATTCTCTGTCCACATTGCCATTTCCTCTTCTCCCCATCTTCTCCCTTACATGGATAATTCCTACTCATTTTAATCATTCTATTTCTGGTAGTGTATACCACATTACAGCCTTTCCTTATCACTTTACAAGTCTACAATTCTAAATTAAATAATCTTCTCATGTGTTCCCACAGCACCCTTTACTTCCTGTGATTATATCTTTTAACACACAATATCATAATTTCCTAGGTACTTGTTATAATCCTCACTAAACCAAAGGTTCAAGAAAGATATTTTCTCTCTCTTTCATCATTGTGTGTAGTACATAGCCTAGGTCATAGAAAATATCTGATAAATACTTGTACGAATCCATGAAAGTAAGAGTACATATAACTATACTTTACGAATTATAGGCATATCCTATTTTATTGCAATTCATCTTACTGTGCTTTGCAGATTTTTTTTTCTAAAAATTGAAGATTTGTGGCAACTCTGTGTCAAACAATCTATTGTTGTCATTTTTCTAATTGCATGTGCTCACTTCAGGTCTCTGTGTCACCTTTTGGTAATTCTCACAATAATTGAAACTTTTTCATTATTATTATATCTATTATGGTGATCTGTGATCAGTGATCTTTCATGTTACTATTGTAATTGTTTTTGGGGTGCTATGAACCACACCCATGTAAAATAGCAAACAACTCATATGTATGTGTTCTGACTGTTCCACCTACTGGCTGTTCATCCTTCTCTCTCCTTGAACTTCCCTATTCCCTAAGAAACAACAATTTTGGAATTAGACCAGCTAATAGCCCTACAATGGTCTCTAAATATTCAGGTGGAAGTGTCACACACCTCTCACTTAAAGTCAAAGGCTAGAAATGATTAAAAGGCATGTCAAAAGCCGAGACAGGCTGGAAACTAGGCTTCTTGAACAGTTAGCAAAGTTGTAATTGCAAAAGAAAAGTTCTTGATGTCAATTAAAAATGCTACTCTAGTGAACACATAAATGATGAGAATGTAAAACAAACTTATTGCTGATATAGAGAAAGGTTTAGTGGTCTGGAGAGAAGATCGAACCAGCCACAACATCCCCTTAAGCTAAAGCCTAATCCAGAGCAAGGCCCTAACTGTGTTCAATTCCATGAAGGCTGAGAGAGGTAAGGAAGCTGCAAAAGAAAAGTTGGATGCTAGCAGAAGCTGATTAATAAGATTTAAGGAAAGAAGCTGTCCCATTTACATAAAAGTACAAGGTGAAGCAGCAAGTGCTGATGTAGAAGTTGCAGTAAGATATCCAGAAGATCTAGCCAATATAATAGATGAAGGTGGCTAAACTAAACTACAGATTTTCAACGTACATGAAACAGCCTTAACATTAGAAGAAGATGGCATCTAAGATTTTCATAGCTGGAGAGGAGAAGTAAATGCCTGGTGTCAAAGCTGCAAAAGACAGGCTGACTTTCCTGTTAGGGGCTAACACAGCTGGTGATGTTAACTCAATACTCATTTATCATTCCAAAAACCCTAGGGCCCTTAATAATTATGCTAACTCTACTCTGCCAATGTTCTATAAGTGGAACAGCAAAGCTTGGATGATCTGTTTATAACATGGTTTACTGAATATTTTAAGCCCAATGTTGAGACCTATAGGTCAGAAAAAAAAAAGTTTCCCTTCAAAATATTATGGTCCATTGATAATGCACCTGGTCACCCAAGATCTCTGATGGAGATATACAATGAGATTAATGTTGCTTTCATGCCTACTAACACAACATCCATTCTGCAGCCCTTGGATCAAGAAGTCATTTTGACTTGCCAGTCTTATTTAAAAAAACATGTTTCATAAGGCTATAGCTGCCATACATAGTGATTCCTCTGATAGATCTGGGCAAAGACAATTGAAAATCTTCTGGAAAGGATTCATAATTCTAGATGTCCTTAAGAATATTCACGATTCATGGGAGGAGGTCAAATATCAACATTAACAGGAGTTTAGAAGAAGATGATTCAAACCCTCATGGATGACTTTGAGGGGTTCAAGACTTCAGTGAGGAAGCAACTGCAGATGTAGTGGAAATAGCAAGAGAACAAAAATTAGAAGTAGAGCCTGAAGACATCATTGAATTGTTGCATTATCATGATAAGACTTTAACAGATGAGTAGTTGCTTCCTACAGATGAGCAAAGAAATTGATTTCTTGAGATGGAATCTATTCTTGGTGAAGATACTGTGAATATTGTTGAAATGACATCAAAGGATTTGGAATATTACATAAACTTAGTTGAAAAATCAATAGCAGGTTTTGAGAGGATTGGTTCCAATTTTGAAAGAAGTTCTACTGTGGGTCAAATGCTGTCAAACAGCATCACATGCTACAGAGAAATCTTTCATGAACGGAAGAGTCAATTGATAGAGAAACTTTATTGTTGTCTTATTTTAAGGAATTGCCACAGCCACCACAACCCTCAACAACCACCAGCCAGATCAGTCAGTTGACTCTGAGGACTCTGTGGAAGAAGGCCCTCCACCAGCAAAAGCTAATAACTTGCTGAAGGCTCAGATGATAGTCTGAAATTTAGCAATAAAGTATTTTTAAATTAAGGTATGTACATTGTTTTTTAGATATAAAGCTATTGCATACTTAATAGACTACAGGATAGTTTAAACATATCTTCTATATATACTAGAAAACCAAAAATTTGTGTGACTTGCTTTTTATTGCAAAATTCAATATTCATTTTATTACAGTGGTCTGGAATTGAACCCACAATATATCTGAGATATGCCTGTATGAAATTAATTTACACCACACTACAATTCTGATAAACAAAATGAATAACTTATTTCATTTATGCATTATTTTCACATAGGAATGAAAATTTCATCATTGTGGAACAAGGAATTTGTAAATAACACTTCAGGCTTACCACAGATTAAAGAAGTAAAAAGAAAAATTTAAGGACATCCTTTTAATTTATTTGTAGTTGGTATGATCTTAGGAGAGAAGTCATTCTAGAATCTGACTATAAATTTAGTTGCTGGAACAATGAGTAAAGGTTTAATTTGCAAATGATTCTGCAATGATGTAAACATCTTTCATTGATGATATTCTAAGTAATTTTATAGTTCAGATATAGCAACTTTTTAGGAAAATATTTGGATATTCTGTTCTCACATATTTAAATATGCATCTGGACTTGATAACTTCACAATTTTAATTTTGAAAAAGAGAGGTTTAGCTCCTGCAACAGTTAGTATATTGTCAAATATTGAATTTATAATTTGTTTTGCATATCACTGAATGTTTTCTTGAGTAATTCAATCCAAAATAAATATTTACCATACAAATTTTAAAGATTTAAGATTCCTGGTATTAAAATTGAGACTCAAAGTCAAGAAGGAATTTTTCCATGAGGTATTATTACATCATCTATTATATATTACTTATATTACAATGAGTCTTAGGGAAAATGAGTGCTTCTTCCACAGTCACCGATAGAATCAAAAAGATTCTGAATGTAGCAATGAATATGGGCTCACAGAGAATGACATACTACTGAGGCATATGAATATAAATAATATGAAGGGATTATTTTGCTAAAACAGAATATCCAAATTCATGAATTAATATGCCTCTCTTAGTCAGTAGCTTGACTATGGAAAAATCCATTCAGAAAATGATATACACTATCATAATATAAAATGTTATATTTAGGAATGCCAACTATATCATCCACAGGAGATGTAGATATGGTAGGGCTGTATTCTAAAGCATTATATGTTATAACCTAAGAAGAATACAGAATCTGTGGCAAAGTTAGTTCAAATACTTTCTCTGCAGTTTAAATCAGTTTAACTTACTATGTGGCAATCTAATCATGTGACAATCCTAATCTTTTCAAATATTGGAAAAAATGCTTAAATCTTAGAGCACACAGAACTTATAATAGTTGCAGACAATGGTTGCTGGTAATGACAGCACATATAAAATTATTAAGAAATTTTGCTACAAAATTCCAAAATGTGTTTATTTGCAAATACATTTAAATTTTAAGGGGAGGCAAAGAGTCGGTGGGGAGTAAAAATGTCTAAAACAACTAAGATACTAAGACAAATAAGAAAGAGTCCTTGCCTTCATGAAGCTCAAAGATTAACTTAAGAGACAGAATATAGGGCAGGTAGGAAAACTGATTTATGTATACACCTGTCATTCTTTTTTAAAAAGTGATATCTTTATAAAGTGAACAGGTGTATTAGTCAGCCAAAGGGGTGCTGATGCAAAATACCAGAAATAGGTTGGTTTTTATAAAGGGTATTTATTTGGGGTAGAAGCTTACAGTTCCTGGGCCATAAAGCATAAGTTTCTCCCCTTGTGTTGGAGCAAGACAGCTGCTGACATTTGCCAGGATTCAGGCTTCTTGGGTTCCTCTATTCCTGGGGCTGCTCCTCTGTTTCCTCCACAAGGTCAGATGTAGACTATGAGGCTCTCTAGGCTTTGCGTCTCTCCAGAAGGCCAGGTGAACTCTCAGGTGAATGGCTTGTCTCTATCCCGGGGCGTTCTCTCCTTCCTTACCAGAACTCCAACGTCAAAACTGCTCCCTCTATCCTTTGCCTTGCCTTTTATCTTCAATTCCCCACCCACCAAGGGGTGGGGCTCAATGTCCTACTGACGTGGCTCAATCAAAGCCAATTATAAATTAATCATGTCCAGATGAACAGATCATTTTACAAGCATAATCCAATATATATTTTTGGAATTCATAATTACATCAAATTGCCCAATGGCTACAACAGGCTAGAGCCAAAGTCCCCAAGAAGCACATATATATCATTTGATTATTTATCATATCCTTAAATGTTTCCTCGAGGTGGAGAGACATACTTACATACTTTTGTTCTCCTTATTTTTACAAGCACTCCTAAGAAAACAAACAAAACAAAACAAAACAAACCACTCTATCTTTTGGGAGGTGGGTGTAGCTCAGTGATTGTCTGATTGGCATATACAAGGTCCTGGGTTCAATCCCTGGTACCTTAAAAAAGAAAAACAAATAAAAAACCATTGCTCCTTATTTTACAAGTAAAGGAACAAAGACACAGTTTAACCGATTTGACCAAAGTAATAATGAATCTTTTTATTAAGCTTTTGTAATTCAGTTGTTTTATTTCAGATAATTTGCATATCTGAATTCTATCACTTTCAATTAATGAGTGAATTTGTAGGTGAAAATTACTTTCCCTGAGAATTTTGAAGGCATTTCTCCACTGTTATCTGCCTTTTAGAGTTGCATCCTAGAATTGTGATTGTGCCTGTGTTGTTCGCAACCACAATTTTTTTCACTATTTTTCTTTTTCATTTCTTTCTTGTTCTTCTCATTGTCCCTGGCATTTAGAATTTCACTGTGTTGCCTTAGGATGAATTATTTTTCATTTATTGTGTTGGATATTCAATGGGGCACTTCAAATTAACTCATGTCCTTTGTACTGGGCATTTTTTACTGATCTCATTTATAATTTTTCTCTGGTCTCTCTGTTCTTTTATAGGTGCTTCCACTCTCTTACTCAATGTGAGTTTGTTTGTTTGTTTGGTTGGTTGGTTTTCTTTTTCTTTCCAGCCCTCTCATCATATTTTTAATCTGCAAGAACTCATGTTTATTCTCTGGATATTACACTGCTATAGTATCCTGTTCTTGGTTCTCTCTGAAGATAATTTTGAAGATTTTTTTTCTTCCTTGTAAACTTTTTCTTATATTTCCATTTTTTCTATATTTCATTTTTATTAGTTTTTACTTCTAATTTTTACCTTTGAAGTATTTATAAAATTACCTATGATCCTTAGCTGTCTTTAATCACTAAAAATTGAGTTACTATTTCTTTGCCTGGACAGGATTTGTTGAGCAGTGAGATTTGCTATAGGGTAATCAGAAAGTTAACAATATCTGTATCTCTGCTTTTTCTTGTTGTTGCTGTTTTGAATTAGTGAGTTTCCCCAGAAAATCTTCCAGAGGAATCCTGGCTCAAGCATTTTAAGGGAGGAATGGAAAAGAGGGACTGTATCTTTCCTGTACAGACAATTCCTCTGTTTTCAGGAATCTCAGCCTTGTCTTCAGCATTGCTTGATTCTTCTGACTTTGACACCCCAGAGTGATAACCTCCAGAGTCCTGTGGAGGGACTGTGGTCTTGTGGGTCAAGGTAGAGGATGACATTTGAGTATCTAACTCTTTTTTACATAATCTTTCAACCAATTCTCTTCCAAAACTAATAGCAATCCTTCATTTCACAAGCCCCTTTGTTTCCAATTGTTGAGCCTTCTGGAACTTCTAAGCAAAATTAAGTTGTTTTTCATTGCTAACCTCTTCCCCTACCAAATGTAGGAAGATATGAGTGTTTCATAAATATAAAATATAAAATAAAATATTATGCTTAATCAACTTGTCTGTGGAATTTTAATCAGTAGTGAAAATGACTCTGAAGTCCAGATTTCTAAAAACACAGCCAGGTCTTTTCCCACCCCTACTTCAAGACTACTAGCTTTCTTTTAATGTTTTTTAATGATATATCTTAAGTAAGATTCACATAGCAAGGGTAAGAGCTAAAAAAAACCCTACACACATAAAAACCAAAAGAATAGATTCAGATCATCATTTTATCCTCTGTTAACAAGGTGACTTTTTATGGAGTGCCAACTTTTAGATAAACAGAAAAGCTGTAGCATCAATATTGTCTATTAAGCTTTCATGTAAGGTAAAAGAAGCATGTAAAATATATAAACACAAAGCAAATTAAGTACACATGGTTTCTGCCTTCCAGAAATTAAACCCAAAATACAACCAAGCCCAGTGAACATACTTTTCTAAAGCTCTGCAAAGGTAAATGTTTGCATTTTTAGGATTCTAGACATTGTTGTGGTAGGCACCAAGTAGTTGGACGAAAGTTAGCACAACTCATAATGGCAAAAGTTTGGAGTCAGTGTGATGTACACTGGAGTCTAACAGACCTCATTAAAAACTGAAATTATGCCACTGACTTTTTTCAATGTGTAAAATGAGGATGATGATACAAGACATGCACAATTGTGGGCATTATTGAAAATATATGTTCTGTGCCTGACATTGTCTGGCACATAGCAAGTAATAAGTAGATGAAGGGTGGTATTGTTGTTGTTTTCCATTCAAACAAATATCTGTAAACCACCTATTGTGTGTCATACTCTGTGTTATATGCTAAGGATTAAATAGACATTAAGCATATAGGACCAATGTCTAGTGGGAGCTGTAAAGTTACAAAATTCATTTCATTAAAGAATGTTTATTCACTGCTTATTGTATTTTAGGCCTTGTGCTGGGAATATAGCAGTGAATAAAAACAGGTTCCTTATTTTCCCTGAAGAGTTATTAAACACAAAATTATCAGATGATATTAAGAAAGTCAAATATAAACCTGTTAGTAGGTTTTAGGAAAGGCTCCTTTGGTATATGAAATTTACACAGAGATCTGTGGGGTAAGATAAGTAGACATTCACTAAATAAGGGCAATTCTGGGAGAAGAAACAATACAGACAATACAAGTGAAAGCTGTATTGAGGGAGGGAACATGATGCCTTCAAAGAAAAAGAATCTTAGTGTCACTGGAGTACAGTGACATAAAGGCATGAGATGGAGATGGTGAGGTCATGAAGCAACTTGCAGGCCACTTTAAGCATTTTGGATTTTATTCTAAAAATAATGAGCACCCCTGAAAGATTTTAAGAGTGGACTGACTTGTTCAGATTTACATTTTAAGATCTCTTTGGCTGCTGTAGGGAGCATGAATTAGAAGGAAGAGTGGATGCAGAAGTTGAGTTAGGAGATTATAATAATAATCCATGCAAAACAGGTAACCTGGAATTGGTAATGGCTGTTACTATAGATTATAATAAATGTTATGAGTCAGCAAGTAGGAATGTAGTATGCAGACACAAAGGAAAGGCACTTTACCTTGATTTAGGAGTGAGGCATTCTGACTACATTTGGGCTTGAAGGGACTACTTTATAATTGTAGTTCTATTTAGGTTCCATGTATATCGTGTAGTAGGTACTGGTTTGGATACCATTCCCTCTTTCTTCTCAGGACCACCCCTATCAGATTTATTTGGGGAAATTGCCTGACCCTAATTTTGTAGTCATGGTGGAATATTCAATAACGATAACTTGCCACCTCTAGCTAAGGAATAGGGCCTCAAGTGAGGCCAACTAGACTATAACCTCAGATTTTGAATCTTTAGAATACTCAACAAAAGGGGGAGAAAGTTTGGCTCCTGATTACTTTCAGTATTTGATGCTTGATCAAAGTGCAAATTAGCTTCCTCCATTGCAGCTTTGACTCTGCTCCAGTTCATCTTCCAAATTTGCTTCTTTGCTGTTCCTTTAAGGTTTTTGAATGTTCTCATGTGTTTAAAATAAAATTTTATTTTGCTGGTCTGGAAGAGACTATTTCTGTTAATTGCAACTAAAGTAATCTAGCTGATGTGCATTAAGCGATGAATATCATGACTAAACTTGAGGACCTCCAGGATGAAAAGTTGATGCTCTTGATAGAGTACAGTGTTTCTTAACCTTTTGTGGATGTAGGATACTTTTGAGAAGATGTTGAGGTCTGCGGATCTTCTTTTTATAAAAATACATTTATGCACAAACACAGAGCATTTTGCATACAATTTCAGGGAGTTCATGAAAAAAAACCCTGAACCTCTTCCCTAGAATCCCCAGGAATCAATGAAACTCAAATTAAAAACATCTGTTCAAACATACAAATCTCTCCTCAGTAGTAAAAGACTGAGATACCTGTCACGTTTATTTTAATCCTGAACTCCTCTTTACCAAGTAGATGATGTAGAATGAGAAAGAAGCCCATAAGACTAAAATTAAACCAAGCATGATAGTTTAAGAGCATTCTTCATTTCTGAGGAGGAAGTTTTACAAAGAATTAATAGTAACTTTTTTTTTTTTCAGGAAATATTTTCAGTATTTAGCTTTATTTTACACGATGTACAAAGGAAGTGAAATTATATCAAGGCTTTAACAAAATAAAAAAGGAAAGAATTGAATCTCTTTTGAATCCCCATTAAAAATTTGAAAGCTTAGGGATGTTGCTATAAAAATTCTTGTATCTTCCAAATTGGGAATTTTAAGTGTAATGTATATTTGGGCTGTTGTCAATATCAAAGAAGAAAAAAATTATTTTTGGTTTTACTATTCAGGCTTATATGTGCTCAAAATTAACATTCAGCAGTCATCAACTTCACCAATTTTTGGCTTCTTGTTATAGTAATACTATTACCATTATCACTGGTGTAATTTTGAGACACCACTTCATAAAGTATTTAAATGATTCATGTTTTAAAAATAAAAAAGAATGACATTGATTTTGAGAATTCAGAGAGAATGGGGGTAGGTATTTCACTTTTAGAGAAAATTGAAGAAACTGAGTGCAGTAAAATATAGGAGGCAATCATTATTTTACTAACTTAATTTAGGAAAGATTTCTTAACCAGGTTGTCTGTCAAATCCAAATTTTCATATCTACCAAGAGCAAACCTCACCTGTAGAATTCTAGCAATATTTCATTTTTGAAAGTATTTACAAAAATTTCTCTGTGCAAAATGAAAAAAATCAATAACTTAAAACTATGCTTTCTTTGTTAAATATATATATTTATATATATATGGGACTAAATATATTTTATTTAAGCAGATCTATATCAGAGCTAGGCATCACCGTGTTTAAAATGCATCACATTTTTTTGAAGATCATGAAAGTTGTCAATGTTGTAATTCTATCACATACTTAAAAATAAATATGTGAAATGAATTTCATTAGACATGCAACATATGCAGCCAATGGAATATAAAGATTGTTTCCTTATGGGGCTCCATATCCTCACTGCCTTCAGAAAGATAACTCAAACGTAGTAGATTAGGATCATTTTACAGCCTGGATGGTAGCATTTGGATTTGGAACAGGAAAAAAAAAACCCAGCAGCTTATTAAAGTGACTACATTACAGCCACTGTAATTTGCACAGGGGCTCCTAAGGCTTTGATGGCTAGGATTCTGTACATACTCTTTGAAACAGCTAAATGAGAATCCAGTTAATTAGCGTTCAGTATGTGCAATGCAGATGTGACTGGTCTTTCTACAAAAAAGATGTTGCTGACTAGGGTGATTATCTGCAGGTTATCAGAAAAGATCTAAGATTCATTTTCTTTTTATAGTTAAACCAAACTGTTTTCCAGAGATTCAAGATCTTGCAAATTAGCCCCTCCAGAGTCTGAGAGAAGCTTGTAAAGATTTTTTTTTTCTTTTCACCTGTTTGAATTGACAATGAGAAACAAGTGTGAAAGTGCTTTACTATTTCAAATGTGAAAATCAGGACTCGGATCAAAAGGAAAATCTAATCAAGATACACAGAACTGAAACACAGTTAAAGGTATAATATTTTTATTTGGAGCAGATCTTGACCTGAATATAAAGTCTTACATACAGCCTAAGTACAAGAAAAAACTATGAAGAAGAAGATATTTAATCTCTAGGCATTAAGCAGGAGTTCTTAAATTTAATAGATCTTCTCTAAGAACTTTTTATTCTATTGTACTAAAGAAAAAGCCCTATCATCTTTGCAATAGCAGCATTCCATATTTCATGATGCTCTCTATTTCCATTATGCTGTCTTTAATCATGAGCATGGTCTCAAGCACTAGTCTGAGATTTCAGGAAATTGCACAAGTAAATGTCATCACAGACACAGCTTAATTTCTAAGATAGTGAGGACACGACAATTTGCCCAAGGCCGAATTGAAAAAGAAAAGTCTTTTATAAAATCATGGGTGGCTTATTCCATAGCTGTATAGTTGACTATAATAATTATTAGGGAATGTGAAAAAATATTAGAAATTTAGTTTAAATTGAACATCAAAACCTTAATGCAATTGATTGTGTGGGAGTTATTCAACATGATTATGATGAAATAAGTCTATATTATTCTGTACTTTTTACATAGGAACTTTTTTTTTTAAGATAGCAGATATTGTATGGCCAAAAATAAAAGGAGAAAGCATAGATAAAAGCAGGAAAGTGACAATTAATATCTAGGCACTTATTTACAACTTTATTCACACTTGTTTCAAGTCCTGCTCTCCTAGTTTTTAGCCATAAAATCTTGATATGCTTTGGGTTCTCAACAACAGTAATCTTGCAAGATTGTCTATGAGTAAAGAATGAGGTTTAAAAAAGAGAGAGTTTCATAAACTATTTAGTACAATACCTACCCTGCCCCCAGATGTACCATAAATTCTGTTATAGGTTTTCTAAGGACTGTATCATGCGGATCTTTCAATCATGCTTACTTTTGGCAGAATTTAGAGAGCTGAGACTCCTGAAATTGGAAGTAAACAAAATCTAAAATTCAGTTGAAATACTTAATCATAATGTATAATAAACAACCTAATATGTAGTATGGATACAAAAATTGTGTTCTTTTAACAGAAACTAATTCTGCTTTTTACAACTTACTTCCACCCTTTCTTTTTTCTTTGGTCTCCCAACTCCTGACTCATTCCATTCCACATTAGAAACCCTGATAGTACTCACTCAATTATTTTAAACCAAATTGCATAGATTAAAACAAAACAAAACAAAAACAAAAATATGCCTCAAAATCTTATATTAGTCAGAAAATAGAAGACAGAAAAATATACAGGACAGAAGTTTGGAAAAGATTAGCTCTTACAAAAAGTAATATCCATTAAAAGCTTCTTGAAATCAAAAGAATTATAGGCCTGATGGGAAGATTGGGAAGTAATTTAATTCACCTTCCTGTCTTCAAACAGAATCTACTCTACATGCATTCAGATATATGGCAATCTATCCTGTGCTAAAAGAATTCCAAATAGAGAAATTCTGTCCTCTCACTAGGTAACTTAAAACAGCATATGAGAAATTTCAATACATTTATCAAGTGCTTATAATTAAAGGACCTTCATGTTTCTCCCTAAATGTGGTGGTAATCTGATAAAATATTGATGGTTACCAAATGATGTTGCTTTTATATATACTTACATTGGAATTAGTAAATATTTAATAAGTCACTTATGAATAATAATATTTTATATATTTAGTACATACTTGGCAGTTGATTGCATTTTGAGGGTGAGGTAAGGAAGGAATAACAAATGAATTAAAGTTTTCTAATATAACTTTATAAGAGGAAACAGGATGGTTAGATCATGAGTTCAGTTTG
Source organism: Tolypeutes matacus (assembly GCA_026826555.1). NCBI lineage: Eukaryota > Metazoa > Chordata > Mammalia > Cingulata > Chlamyphoridae > Tolypeutes > Tolypeutes matacus. The sequence continues at coordinate 35,928,718 of JAKSZT010053770.1, forward strand.
AACACATTAATTTTGAGATACAATCCAAGTGGAAATGTTTCCTAGGCAATGAAATATACAGTCACTTGGTCTAAAACTCAGAAGCCAGGGCTGAGCTGATATGTAAATTTTGGAGTAGTCAGCATGTAGATGGTTTTAAAAGTCATTGCAGGTAATTAGATCACAAAAAGAAAGGGTGAACGTGATTAAGAGAGGACCTGATCCCAGAGGCAACAGTCTCTTGAAAACTAAGGAGAATGAGAAGGAGCTGCTGGAAAGGTAAAAATAAAACTAGAAGAGCTTGGTATCTGAGAGACCAAGGAGGAGAATGTTCCAAAATGGAAGGAATAGTCACCTGTTTTGAGAAGCAAGCAAGGTAATCAATGAATATTCATTGAAAATTATCAGTAAACTTATCATGATCAGTTTACAAGAGCATTTGGAGTTTGGGGTTTGGAGCAGGGAATGATGGAATGGATAGAAGAGTGAATCTAATACTACAGGAAAGATCCAGTGGAGATAAATAATTAGACGATTCATGAGAAAAAAATGGATGGTGGAGTGAGAAACTGGGAAGATATGTGATCCAAATGACTTTGGAGAAATGGTTTTTGATAGGAGGAGCAGTATTTCCTCTACAAGTTAAGATTATCAGCTAAGAATAAGAGAGGTGAATGAGTCATCTCAGAAAGTGGAAAGGAGAAGTGGCCAGAGAAATAGTAAGATGTCCCGTAAGTGTTGAGGACCCTGTTAAGGTTGATAATAATGTCTACAGTGAGGCTATTCTGATGGGTATGTAGTTTTCCCTAGGTACCCTTACTACCACCTTTAAAGCCAGAGCCTAGTCAGCCAAGGAGCAGACCACCTTTCCTGGCAGGACTTTGTAGACATTGGCTCCATAATTAAAACCAAACTGTGTTCCATAAAAGTGGCTCATTATACCTGTTTAATGGGCATTGTTCAAATACGACACCTGTATCAGTCAGCCAAAGGGGTGCTGAAGCAAAGTATCAGAAATCTGTTGGCTTTTATAAAGGGTATTTACTTGGGGTAGAAGCATACAGTCACAAGGCCCTAAAGAGTCCAACTCAAGGCACCATAAGGTACTTGCTCACCCAAAGTCATTTGCCATGTGTTGTAGCAAGATGGTGCACAATGTCTGTGAGGGTTCAGCCTTCCTTCTTCCCTCTTAAGGCCTCTTGGTCCCAGCTTCATCCGATCTCCACTGTAGACTGGCATAAGCCTTGTCTCTCTTCCTCCCAGGGCTCATTTCTCTCTGGGCTCAGCTGCTCTGCTCTCTCCACATGCCACCTGTAAACTATCAGGTGAACAGTTCTGCTCATTCCCTGAGGCTCCAGTATCAAAAACTAAAACTCTCTTCTCTGCCAGGTCATTTTCTCTATGAGTCCCCACACACCAAGGGGGCAGGGACTCAATATCTTACTAACATGGCCAAACCAAAGTCCTAATCATAAATTAATCAAGTAAAAGTGGAACTTCTGAATTTAATACAATCTAATGCACCCAGAGGAACAGACCAGTTTACAAACACAGTCCAGTATCTATTTTTGGAATTCATAAACAGTGCCAAACTGCTACAACACCCCAAAACAATTTATTCAAAAACATACTGGTTAAAAGGAAAATAGATTCTTATCAAGCTAAGTAAATGACTATACTGTTGTGAAAATTGATGAGACTTGCATGAGTTTCTGAATTCTGGGCAAATCGGTAAAATCTACTATCATTTAAAAATGCTTTATTTCATTTTACAAAGTTAGAGTTCATGAGTGGAAAAGACAAATGTAAGAAGAAAGAAAAGTTTTCCTCATAGTTCCAGCAAACTTAGCATTAAAATAAAGAATATAAAGCCATTCCGAAAAAAAAAAAAAAATTAGACAAAATTCTATAAGGGTAATGATTAAGTGTAGTTTCAAAGAAGTTATTGAATATCTGATTTATAAAAATGGATGCATATACTTTTGATAGAAGAAAAAAATTTTTAGATATAACATAATAATTTTGAAATATTTTTTAATACCAAGAATACCAAAGAGATTCAGTAAGACAGGAGTGATGTAGATATCTGTATTTGTATAAAATTCCCTGGAAAAGTCTGATTGCATCCCTAGTCAAAAGCCACAGACCTAGAAGATGCTAGATGCAAATGAAAGAACTCAGGTTGTGGCCAAGTAAATGTTTTATATAATAACTGATATTATGACTGAGAACACTTTACTAATGTACATAACATCATCAATCAAAACACTGTCAGGGCTCTGATAAATAAAGGAAAACGATAGAATTATTTCATAAGTGTTTTTTTTTTTTTTTTTTAAGGTTTATTTTACTTTTATCCATTTTTAACTCCCCCCCCCCCCCGTTTTTGCTGTTTTGTGTGTGTGTGCCCATTTGCTGGGCAATTCTCCGTGTCTGTTTCCTGCCCTCTCTTCTCATCCTTTTCCTCCTGTCTTCATCGGGATTGAATTCTGGGAACCACTGATGTGGGAGAGAGGCGTTCTGCCACCTGTGCCACCTTAATTCCTGGTTTTTCGGTGCATCTTGTCTCAGCTCTCCCTTTGTGTCACTCTCCTATTACATCATCATCTTGCTGCGTGGCTAGGTGGGGCCTGGCATGCCCACGCGTGGGGCCTGGGGGCACACCAATTCGTGGGGCCTTGCGGACCCTGTACTTTCTCTAGTTTTCTTTATTATTTTACTGGGAGGTCCCGGGGATCCAACCCATGTCCCTCCATATGGGAGAAGGACGCCCAACCATTTGAGCCACATCCTCCACGCCCCCCACCCTCAATAAGAGTTTTGATCAGTATTTTCTCTGAGGTTAAAAATACATTATGGCAGTGTAGGCATTTACATATCTCTAGAAAATTCCTAAAAAGCATAAAATTTCTGAAATATTTATATTAATAAAATTTTATAAATACAAATTTAACCCAGAGCAAGCTGAGTCACTTTTTATTTGAAAATTCTTCCCATGCAACTCTTACAATGGTAATATATCAAACAAACCTGATTATTTCTAATATTTGTCTTTCTATAAGATGAAAAGAATAAATAACTTTATGGTTTTCCAATTTTAGGCAAAAAAATATATTCTGAAATTTTTATTTTTCCCTTATTTAGGATCCAATTTTGGGAAGGCATAATAAAGAAGGTTGTCAGAGGAGATTTGGACTCTTGATTAGATAGCATCACAAGTGCCTGAGAATCAATATTTGGTTACCTATTCAATCAAAGTGACAATAAGAGATTTAAAAATAAACATAGAAGTTAACAAGAATGAAAAGAAACTAGTTCTTTCATAAATGAAGAATGTTTGTTCTTTTTAAAAATAGTCAAGAACATAAAATCAACATAAAACATGCAAAATTATTCTGGTAAGATAAAGAATTTTGTTATGTAGGCAGTTTACAAAGAAATAAAGAATAACTTTTCATATTGTAGGCAAGTCATTAATTATTAAGCCAAGGAAACAAGCCCATCAAAATCGAGTAAACTTTGCAAGATTTTAATATATTTCATAAATTCTTTAGAGACTCACGTTTCAGAAAAAAAGCAAAATATACTTGAGATTTAACCACCCATAAGGAGCACATCACTGACAACATAGTTTACCTGGCTCTGTCAGGTGAATCCATTGCATGTCTCAGTGGGTTAACTCCAAAATCATAAAAGGATACATTATGATAAAAAGTTAAAACCCATGACTCTCAAACAAATAGAAAGTGAATACATGTAAACATTTTTATTAAATTCATTAAGTTGTCACAACTAGTTCAAGTGAGAGTTCAAAGAACCACAGCTGTAGGGGTTATCAGGAATGGTGAAATCCATTTTCTCAAATAGATACCGAACTGGCAAAATTATTCAATACCCACAGTGCAATAATTACTGAATCTCCACCAGACACAATTTACATTTCTATGGACAAGATTAATTTTCATTAACAGCTGTATTCTACAACTAACAGAGTTGCAAAATAGCTCAAAGACAATGAGATGGAAACCACCCAGAAATGTGTGCTAGATGGGGCAGTCAATAATCATTCACTCATTAATTAATTAATGCCACTTTCAAAGTGTTTATGAGTTTTCCTTTTTCCTGAGTGGGCCCTGATGTTACACTAGTTTATTGCTCACTTTATCTTGGATATGTGTAAGAAATGACAGATGCTTCTAGGAAGACAAAAAGAAAGCATCTCCTGTTGAACAGAGAGGGCTGGTTTCAAATGGGCAATTACGTAATGGAAGAGAATAAGGAATAAGTAGAACAAAGAAATAATCATCAGTGCAAAGTTGAACCTACATTGAAATACAACCCAGAAAAATGTCATGTCTGAAAAAGAAAAGGTTTACTGTACATTACTTAAAATAAATAATGTATTCATTAATAGATGAGACCTGACCATGAAAGCAGCATGGTTCTTCCGTCCTCCCCCTAACTTCAGTTTTTCTAGCAACAATATGAAAATTAAACCTACCCCAGAGACCAGATATTATATGTGAATATTAAATATGGTCAGCTATGAAAACATTGGATGAATTAATAATTATTTTTATATTTCAGTAGCATTACTATTTTGTGTAGTTATTAATAGTTTTGCTAATAGTTTATGTTTAGATAAAAGGTAGAATCACTCTAAGTCAGGATTTCTTGTATTACATTATGTAGTTCACCTCTTCCTTAGGTTGCCATGTTCTTAATGTCTTAATTACCATACTAACTAGCACTGTATCACACTTCATTAAAATGTACTATGGGATATGCTAAAATTCCAGTGGCTTTCAAAAGTCAATTCATGAAAGGAAAAATGATGAAGTTTCATCTAAACTGTTCCTACCTTCACTAAACCTGTCCAGCCTAATAACTAGAACACAACCACTGACATAGGTCCTACATTCTTAAAATGGATAGAAAAGGAAAGATATGGAAAACTTTACTACTTCATTTTCTTTAGTCACTGAGCAGTTTCTAATTGGTCCAACCAATTCAAAACTGGTTTTAAAATTTATTCTTTTTCTTATATCTTTCATTTACCAAGGAGAAGATTCAGGTAAAAGACAGATGCATGAGCCTGTAAGTGGAATCATTCCACCCATTTATTTGGAAGCCAGCCTCTGTAAAAATACAATAACTGGTAAAGCAGGGTGAGCTGAAAATTCCAGAATTTTCAAAGATCTTTGAGATTATTAGATTCACCGTCTTTCAATCATATCTGGAAGATGGACAAATGAATTTTGATCAACCATTTCACTCAGAGATGTTAATTTAGCTCAATTTCAGGAACACATCAACTACATTGATAAGGCATCCTATTAAAAGAAACTAAGAAATTATTTTTCTTTGAAAAAAATCTGTGGAGTTATTGGTTTTTGAGACATAATGTGGTCACACTGTAGAAGCACAGAGCATCATATATTTTTGATCATATAAAAGGCAACATATGATTTATTACTAAAATTGCATAGTTTAGAAACTTTCTTGAAACATGACTCTGAACAAAGTTTGAAGTTAAAAGCAATTGTGTTTTTGATGTTTGTGACTCCACACATTTTTAGTTCAATAATTTGTTCATTGTTGTTCTCTAAATTGTGCATTTCAAAAAATAATTTGGACATAGATTTCAAGGTTCATGTTGCCTGCGTTATGATACAGAGGTGTGAAAATCACACGTAAACACAGGTGCCAGATGACAGAGCAAACACTGAACTCTATGGTTTGATCAGCAGAAGATTTAGCCAAAAACTGCTGAACAAGAAACACTAATTTTTAATTAAAATTTCAAATCCAGCAATGTTTATGGTTTTGTTTCAGTTCTAGCTTCACAGTGTGAAGGAATACTAAAGTTATTTAATGAAGTAAGGAATTAGAAAATGCAATTACAAGAAAATGCAAGCACAGGATATATGCAAAGCACTGTGCCTGGCCAAAAGCATGTGCTCAATTGACTGGTAGTGATATTATTACTCCCCCTCCAATTAATTTTCTAAAAATGACTGGTACTTGAATCCTATATAGACCAATGAAAAGATGGGAAACTTACCCTCAGAGCAGGTCTGTGTTGAATTTGGATGTTTCTTGTTCAAAGTCAAAATGCTTGATGAAAAACATTATTCACAATACACCAATTTACATCCCTTATAGAGCAGACATTATCCAAAAGCTACATTTTTGTAACACCGGATGGAACGTACTCAAATCATTTGGGTAAAATGGAAATCGCAGTTTCCAGTTTTAAGTATCTATCTCTCAGTAATCCAACGCTGTCCTTGATCCTTCACACATTTAACTATAATCACCCCCAAGCTATGAAATATATATTACCTTCCTCTATATTTTACAAGTGAGGAAACTGAAAGAAATCTTAAGAAGCTGGCACATGATCACACAGCTAATAAATGAGAAAACTGGAGTTTGAATCCAGTTCTTCTAACTCTAAAGACTGTACTTTCCTTTTCTACTCCATTTTTTTTTTTTTTTTTTTTTTTAATATGTATTGAGGGGATGGATCTGGCTCAAATGGTTGGGCGTCTGTCTCCCATATGGAGGGACCTGGGTTCGATCCCCGGGACCTCCCAACAAAAAATAAATAAATAAATTCTTAATCCCAATAAAATATATATATATATATATATGTATGTATGTATTGAGTGCCTTCTGTGTGCAAATCACATCAGGTACTTCAGAGGATAATAACATGAATGTAATAGTCCTACTCCTCCAGGAGCAAACAAGGGCTAATTGTGAAAAAAAAAAAAAATGCAATACAAGATAGACAGTAAGCACCACAGCTAAGATAAAGACAAAATTTAATAGAGATTCACAATAGAGAGGTTGGTTGTGGTGTGACTTAAGGAACGGTAAGAGTTGCATTGGATCAGAATTTTGAAAAAGGGTGTAACATGGACAGCTGAAATAGGTCATGGAGAGTATTCCAGCTACTGGGAAGAACATGAGAAAACTGGAAGTGTCTGCATGTTAGGGTATAAATTCCGACTTTCTAATTTACTGGCAGTGTGATCTTGTGCCAGGCATTTTATCAAACTAAGAATTTATCATTATGTTTGGAAAGGTTTGAATATGTAGTAAATGACATTGCCTACTCATTTGGGGAAAAACGTGAACTTAGATTCTAGTCTCATATCATATGAGTAAGGAGGTTTTATTTATTTATTTTTTAGGAGGCACTGGGGATTGAACCCAGGATATTATACATGGGAAGCAGGTGTTGAGCCACTGAGCCACATCCACTTCCCTAGATTGCTTTTTTTTTTTTTTTCCAAGCTTTATTTATTTCTCCTTACTAACTGTTTTGCATTCACTGTCTGCTCTCTGTGTGTTCTTCTATGTCTGCTTGTCTCCTCTTTAAGCAGCACCAGGAACTGATTCTGGGACCTTCCGGAGTGGAGAGAGGTGCTCAATCTCTTGCACCACCTCAGCTCCCTGGTCTACTGCATCTCTTATTGTCTCTCTTCTGTGTCTCTTTTTGTTGCGTCATCTTGCTGTGCCAGCCCTCTGCGCGGGCTAGCACTCCTGCCCAGGCCAGCACTTGGCGCGGGGCAGCACTCCACATGGGCCAGCTCGCCTCATGGGCTAGCTCGCTGTGTGGGCCAGGTTGACCAAGGAAGTTTTAGACAGATTAATATATTAAATGTTTTTAACCATTTAAAACACAAGGAAAGAATATTTGCCAGACCTCTAAATGGCAAATCATTTTCTAAACCAATAGCAATAGAAAAAATCATAAAGGAAGACAAAGGTAAATTGGATAAAATAAAAATTAAAAATTATTTACCATAATATAAATATACCATAGATGAATAAAATACAAATTTTTGATTCTTTATATAATTATATAAAGTAGGTAAACAGCAGAGAGAAAATCTTGTGTTTTCATTCCTTCCATTTTTATTATTTATCTTCTCTTAAAGATAAAGCATTTACGCTTAATTTTGTTGCTATAGTTTTCTATATTCCAAATGTTATTGTAATGATATGATTATGGATGAAATTCAATGATTGCTAAAATAAATGTTCCAAAGAATCAAGAGAAAGTAATAAAATTTCTTTCCCAATAAATATTAAGTTTATTTATGATGAAATATTGTTAGCCATTTGAAATTTTACCTGTCTAGGCAGAGGGAACTAAGAATTTCTTTTTATGGGCCCTACTAATTTCCACAAGATATATCATCTCACTCAAACCAACTCTGGATGGATAAACTAGTCATGTTTATTGATGGTGAATAGCTCAAATAATTTTCCATTCATTGTTGCATGGCAAGTCTTTAGTACATTTTGCCAAGTATTTGCTCTTCTCTTCTATTTACAGGTATAAAAATATAAAGGAGAATTAATTCATATGTTTTGAATTCATTTACACTTAACTAATCAAAATGGTATTTTAAAATGCATACAAAATCAGGTAGACTATTTACACCTTTCAGCTTATTTTTGAGAAGTAGGAAGTCAGATTTTGCTAGCTATGAATTAATTCCAGAAAACATTAAATATTTTAGACTTGGCATAAGACATTTTCTTTTCTTGGAATTTCCAGTATTTAGACATTCTGGTTTTTTTTTTCTTCTGTCCCTGAAAGCTGACCCAATGAGTTCCCTCTAAAGATTGAATTGAACTGTTGCTTCATAAGCAATCATAAATCTGGAAGGATTTACTAAGATGTTCTTTAGGCCTATTCTACAGCATGTGTAAATAAAGGTATCAACTTCCATGGGAGAATTAAAAGCATGAAACTTCCCCCCCCCCCGCAGTTTGAAATAATCTCTTACTTTTTTCCTTACATAGAAAAAAACAACCACCAAATCACAGTTCTGTATTCTTAGGACTGGGCTAACTTGTAAATGCCCTTCTCCATGTTTTAATTTTTAGAAGGAGTTTAGTTACTACCATAACTGCTATTATAGGGGTGCCAACAGGAAAAGGAAAAATATTTACACGGCCCATGTCCACTTGCTGAGAGAGAGCAATGAAAGATGGGTTTAGAGTGGAGAGGCAGCAAACTGATAACTGGTACATCCATGGAGAATGAAACCTTAGGATCTGATTTGGAAAAACATATTCACACAAGTCAATAGGGTTCTATATACAGGTAAAGAAGAAAGTAATTGTGTGGATGGCTTTTCATGAACATATCCCCTTTGTGAGCTCCCAAGATCATTTTCTTATATTTCTTAGATGCACTTTTCTTATACACAAAATTCTGGCTCATCATTTCTCAAGAGTTAATACTATTAGAGTTCTTATATTTTATTTCAGACTTCCATTTTATTAGATTTTGCATTATATACCGACACTTTTGTAATATGACTAAGTATTTGGATACATAGCCTTAGATCATAATCTAACTTGCCATTTTGCCCTACATCTTGTGATGCCAGAAGGATGAGAAAATATGAGGACTATCCTGCAAAAAGAATTTATTTATTTATTTATTTTTTGCTTACAAAAATGTTATTTATATATATATATATATACATATATTTTAAGAGGTGCTTAGATTACCCAAAATATTACACAGAACCCACTGGGATTCCCATGTTGCCCACCTCCCACACCTCCCACCACATCCCACACAAACATCTCCCACAGTGTAGCCCACCACCCTCAATGAACTTACACATCCTGGAGACTTGCTACCAACCATAGACCACAGTTCGCACTGTAGACCACACTCTCTCCCACTCAGTTCTTAGTGGTGTGTGCTGATTTAAAATGGCCTACATCCATTGCCACAACAGTACTCAGGACAACCTCCAACTCCCAAAGAAGCCCCTGTATTTCAACTGCTCATCCCCTCCCTACCCCAAAAGTGTCAAGTGGCCACTGGCTCCACCTCATTGTTATAATTTCTTGCATTGCTAGAATCACCATATGTGAACAAGAGAATACCATCAAGTCCACTCTAGTCCATAGTTCTTCCCCCAATCCAGAGGTGACTGGGATGGTGATGTCCACTCCAACTCCAAGTGAGAGAGGGCTTATATCCCATGGATATGGTGGGTGGGATGATCCTGCCTGCAGATGCAGGCCCTCTCCATTCCCTGGGATGGCTATTGCCCATTGTTGTCTCCTCACCAGGTGACTTGGATGAGTCCATTGAGCTGTAGGGTAGGAGCTGCAAAAAGAATTTAAAGAACAATCACCAAGAGGCCAATATAACATGAACAAAGAACTACAGAGAAGACTTAATGTGCAAACTCTTGAATTAAGCAGATTTTATATAATTTAGAGCTGCAGAGGGATAAGCATTTAAAGGTCTTAGAGTCAAGTAGAAAAAATAAAGCTTAGTAAATTAGTGAATATTTGTTATTACTATGTCAGGTGATGTGAAACCTAAAAAATAAGCATCAGCACTGTCATTTATATTTACATTTTCTTTAAATATATATTTTAAAGCCCCAGATAAGTTCCAATCACTTATTGACTAAAAATTGATATGACACATCCTCTGCCTTTAAGGAAAACATGGTCAGGTGGAGAATAAAAACCAGAAAAGCCCAGTTTTAGTATACTCTAGACTATATATCAAAAAGTAGTAATAGTAAAATAACTCTTGTGGCTGAAAAGGATTAAGTTTCTTTTAATTATTTCTTTGCTGAATTTCTCAAAAATGGTGTTAATCAGTACTTCATATATGAATAGAATTTTAGATATAAGTATTTATCTGCTTGGAAATAATCCATTTCATTTGGCTTTCTATGTAGTCTTCAGTGACCTTTAGTCATCCATATGGAATTGAGCACGGAGATGCATTTCCATTTCATGGGATAATGAGCAGTTAGGTAAATGAGCTATAAAATACAAAATAATCATGCTGGAACAAATTTTATTCTTTGATGATTCTGATATAACAAAATAATTCATCATTTCTCCTCATCCCACGCAACTTAAGCCTGATTTGTTAATTCAAGAAAGAAATTTAGCACTGATGTGAAAGAAGATTTGCTTTTTATAATTTGCTTTAAAAAAAAAACACAACAAAAAACAACCTCTGAACATTGCTTTGCTAGACACATCTAGATATCTGAAGAGTACAATATTCCAAGGTATGCTTATATCCCTTTAACCATATGCACAACTGATAGAACTGTGGTGTTCAAAATGGTAGATACTAGCCATATGTAGCTATTTACATTTAAATTAATTTGAAGTAAATAAAATATAAAATTCCATCCCACATTCATATTAGATGCATTTCAAGTGCTTAATGGCCAAATGTAGCTAGTGGCTACTATAATGGACAATGCATATTTTAAAACTATTTCCATCATTGCAAAAAGCTCTATTGAACAGCACTGTGTGAAAGTATTGCTTAACTAATTTTTCTGCCTTTGCACTAATCATAATTTTTTCTTAAACAATAAGTTGCCCATAAAAATTAAATTGGCTATAGTATTCTTTAAGCAATATTGCTATGAATATTATCTTAATGCAATGATTTCTAAGCCAACTAATATTCTGTTTTTATTGGGATGTGTTAGTTGATTATGCCTAATTTTGAAAAAGCAGCATTAAGGTGAAAATCACAATAATTATAATTAACAGAAGTCGGAGAGTGTTTTATGTGATTTTTCTATGTAGTATTTCTGAAAAGTATTGTGGTATAAGAATAGTGGAGACTGGGTCATTTTCTGTTTGGATCTTTCCTCCAACACTGCATTACCCAAATTTTGAGGATAAGAAAAATAATTGTAAGGTAGAAAGCCAGGAGATATGAGCATACAGACATCAAATTCATCATCAAATGAATGTTCATCACTCTTTAATGGTTCTTATATAAAACACTGTACATAGGACAAAGCCCAGTATGTGAACCTAGACATGACTGTTTGAGTCACCTCCTGTTCACCCCACTGGTGAGGGAGGATTCCCATCCTGCACGTAAGAGATGACTGAATATACAATGATGGACATTGGGCAAATGAGATCAACAGCAGGATTTGGTCACATATACTCACAGCCTGGGAAAGGAAGATGCTGCAGACCACAAAGGGCCACATGGGGGCTGCACTCAGGAACAGAGAGAGTGAACAACCAAGGACTGTGGGAAGCAGGCTTTCTAGTATCAGGAGGATGGGGTCCCCTGGATGCTGCAGAAGGATGTGCTTGGCTTGTTTGAATAATTCTGCAGGCTGGAGGAAAATGAAGCCCACTACTCTAGGATAAGCAAGAACTAAGCACCAGCCCCTTGATAAGGATTGTTTGCCTAAAGGATCTTATCTATGGGAGCAGAGTAAAGAGGGAAACTTACAATTAGACCATTTGAGGCTCTCCAGTTTTCCTCAGATGTCAAGGCATACATAAAATTAATTTTAGGAATATATCACAATGACCCCAATGTGGACACCTAATAAGCTTGGCAGAAAGCTGTGAAGGATTTTTTTCTTCTTCTTCTTAGAGGAAGGCCTCCTAGGATCATAGTTTCCAAATTGCCTACTTTGTTGCTTTCACCTAAAAACACATTCAAGTTTTAGATTTATGACTCTAAGAGTTTATAGTGAAAAAAATCCTAAAGTCACAAGTTTTGCCCCATGAAGATTTATCACATAGGGAACAAGCTCAATTATGTTATTGTCTTGATCAGTCCAAGCAGCCCTCTGCATCCTTGGGGATGATGTAAGGTGGGTCTGGCACTGAACTTGTTTCTCCTCTTGGTCATCACTATTACAATATTGCAATGTTATAAATTCAGTGAATATTTAAAGATCTGAATTAAGTTAACTGAATTGACCTGAACATATATTACTTTAATAATGTCATTGCTTCCATTTCTATTGTGCTTCACAGATATTGAAGCATTTTTGACATTGTTTCATTTGATCTTCACAAGTACCAACTGAGGCTGGTCAGACAGATAAAAGAAGGTAGACTCTGCATTCTTTGAGGATGGAAGTGTTGTTTTATACTTCATAATTTCAATGAACAATACTTTTAGACACTCAGAAAAGTTTCTTTTGTTTTGATTGAATTTCCATTTCCCAAATAAAGTACACTTAAAGCACTTCATAATTTCAATGAAAAATACTTTTAGACACTCAGAAAAGTTTCTTTTGTTTTGATTGAATTTCCATTTCCCAAATAAAGTACACTTAAAGCAGCTAATTAACAATGGTAGATATTAATTTTGAGCTTCTTTTTTCTTTTCATTTTCCCACACTGAATCTGGAAGTAAAAGTCCTAATTATTCATTAGAAATAGGCTATTTCTGCCAGGAATTCATGGAAGCTCAAATGTACCTAGGCTGCTTCTTCAGTCATGCTCAAAATTTTTTGAAATGAACTGATTTAAAGTTAGGTGAAAAGGTCCACCAATGTGGATGAACTAAGAGAGGTATTCAAGCATAGTATATTAGTCCACCAAAGGTGTGCTGATGCAAGTACCAGAAATTTGTTGGCTTTTATAAAGCGTATTTACTTGGGGTAAAATTTTAAAGTCCCAAGGCCAGGGAAAGTCCAACTCAGGGTACCATAAGCGGTACTTTCTCACCAAAGTCAGCTGCTATGTGTTGAAGCAAGATGGTTGGTGATCTCTGCTGGGCTTCGGCCTTCCCCTCTGGGCTTCCTTTTCTCTTGAGGTTGTGTGGGCCCAGCTTCTTCCCTATCTCATCTGCAGGCTAGCATAGGGTTTGTCTCTCAGGGCTTCCTATATCAGTTTCGGCTCTCTTCCCAATGTCAGCTGTAAGCTATGGGCAAATGGTCCATCTCTCCCTGGGGCTTTACTGTTTGAGCCTTCTCCTGTCTGTCACATGGCAGGATAAAAAATGACAAAGTTCTCTCCTCTGTGTGTCTTCTTGTGTTGTTTGTCTGTTTATATCAGACCCACCAAGGGGGTGGGGACTCAAACTGAGTCATGACTTACTGACGTGGTAGTATCAAAAAAGCCCTATTCTTAAAAAATTAAAAAAATTAAAGGGTAATTTAATCAAAGACAACTCAGCTGAATTTAATACAATCAAAGGGTGTCACACTCAGAGGAATAGGTTAGTTTACAAACATAATCTTTCTCTTTTTGGTATTCATAAAGTAATCTCAAACTGTCACATATAAAATCTCCAATTTTCTTTTAAAACAATCCACCTATATAAATAAAAGATGAAAGAAGTTAAATTTTCTGATTCATCTCTGTAAAGTTCCAAAATAGGGATTACTAACTCAGGTATTTTGGGTCAAAGTAAATTCCAAACTTAGTAAAATAAAATTCCCTTGCATGACTAAGATAATCACATGCAGTAGTGTTTAGATCACAAAAAAAGGTATTGAAATTTATGACAAATAATTTATTCAAGAATTTTATTCTGGACATCTCTGCAACTCAGAATGTCCATGGTAATATGGTCAAATAATCCACATCTCGCTTTATTTGCCTGCATGAGTTTACGCACCATAACACCAATCCTATAAAAGATCTAAGTGTGCTTTCTATATTTTGTGTGTATTCAATATAACTTCACACAAAACTGAAGCAAAGTGATATTATTTCAATATTGGGTAAAATTGGTGGGATTTCTCTAGATATCAAATAAATAGAAATAAAAACAGATGAAAAATGACTGGAGGTCAATCTCATATGGCGTCTGTCTCCATGCACCTTTAGGTGTGATGTTATTTTTAGATATTAGCTTCTCAAGGAACTTTCAGGTGCTTTGGCTAATAAGTAGCTCCAGAACCATCATAAAACAATGCATCAAGAAAAAAGGTGCTCAACTCCAAAACTAAGTGCTCCAAAGTCAGTTTATAATGCCCACAATGACTTACAAATAAAACATGAGTTCAGTTTTATAAGGCAACATAAAAGATTGTTACTTAAGAGGCAAAGTGGTCTAGAAAGCTTTATTGCCCCCATAATTTACTATGGAATTAATCCATTGTGTGTTTGTACCAGGTCAGTTTACTGAAAGGAACCTGCATCTTATCGAAATCAGATTGAGAAGTACATATCGAGAATCCCTAATGGAGTACTAAGCACACTTCAAAAAGCCAAGCATATGGACTTTGTTATAGTTTCTGAATGGTTTCACTTGAGTCATAAGAAGAGGAAGAAAAAAAAAATCCAGGGCTCTTCTCTTTACCAGTCTGTGGATAATCCAGAAAAAAACATATATATATTTTGCTAAAATACCGAAAACAAGTGCTTTTGTTTCAAACTAAAGAACTCTTCAGAAAGAGAGCTTTTGCTCTCTTACTGCCTTGGCATCTCACAGTTGCCATTACACAAAGTATGTTTGTATGAAAATGTCAGAGAAAGCATGCTAAAATATTGATTCTTAGATTGTTAAAAAGACATGAGTTAATTCTTAAAATATTACAGTTTTATTGATCAAAACTTACTGCCTGTAAATCTAAGACCACATTCTCTATATGATTGAATATATAAAAGTTGGTCTTTTCAAATAAGTGAACATTATAAGGTGGATAAAGAACAGGTAGGGGGTCAGAAAAAATCTGAATTTGGATACTTTCTCTACCACTTTCTAATCACTTTCGTCACCATGAAATTCATTATCTTAAACTCTAAATAAGCGAAAATGATAACTATAAACTTTCTGAAGATTAAATGTTAGTGAGAGGAACAAATGAGTTGTTTGTGACTTTATATTTAAATCTGTAAATTGTATTAAGATTTAAGACATTTTTATTAATGGATCTCCTTAATTAAAAATGATTCATGTAGCAAAGTTAAATCCCATTTTGAGCTTTCTGGAAAAATATATATATGTACTTTATAATGACATGTTTCATGTGATTCAATAATTCCTAAAATATGTCATTAATATGTTACCTTAATAGTACCTCATTCCACAAATATGTATTATATGTATTTATACCCATATATGTTTATTTTAATTTAACAGACACAAGTAGGATCTAGAAGACATGTTTGCATGATTTAAAAAATGTTTTTTAAGAAATATCAGCATATAAGAACTGGCTCTCCCTTACAAGTGAAGCTCTAAAAGTAAATTTTAAACAAATGTATTACTTTTTTGGGAGTTTCTCTTAAATGTTTTTTTTTTTTTTTTTTTGAATGACTTTATCTATATCATGCATAAGATCCAGTGATAGAGTTAAGATAAGTTACAATCCTCCAGGGCATTAAGATAAGGTAAGAAGTAAATGTTTTTCCCTCTACACTCAGAACCTATTCATATCCTGCTTTATCTTTGATACCCACCCCTCCATTATTTTCTTTTGCCATTATTTTACTGACAATGAATTGTAGAAGCTTTAACTTTCCTTTACAATAATTCTACTTATGTTGATTTGTAAAATAGAGTTTAGCCCTCAATCATACCATGAGGTATTTTGTCTATATACATACTCAAAAGCCCAGTAATTTATTTTTCTCTGTCTCTATGTGCTACTGCAAGCCTGGAATTTGACCCATAACTTCAACTAAAGACCCCACTCACCTATCACTTTTCAAAATGTTTAACCAAACACTCTTAACTAGTCAAAAGTCAGAGATAGGAGAGCCTCCTACTGTGCATCTTCAGTGTTGCGTGGCTTATTGACAGCTGGAGAGAAGGCTCTTGTTAGGCATAATTGACTTGCCCTGGTTTATGTCTCCTCTGTTTTACTGGAAAAGCCGTCAGCAGGTCAATGGCTGGGCCTTCAACTGAGCATGAAAGATGGGAAGTGTAAATGATGATTAAGTGCCTGCACTATTCTCATATTTCCAGAGATCCAGCCTTGCAGGTGTTTATATTGCAGCGGGAACTAAATTCTCATTTTATCAGAATTTAGTTATCCATCTCAATTGTGGAAAGTGTAAGGTATTAATTGAAATGATAATTTAGAGAAAGCTTTTAAGTTAAAGACAATGTTTTCTGTATGATCTTCTGGACTTAGGTGAAATGTAAAGGAAAGTGATGGAATAATGTTGCCTGAGACCGGTAAATAACTAATTTATCTATTTGATGCTGAACAGTACAAAGAATATACCAAGACAGTGAAGGGTATGCACACTTTGTTACATTGGGGAATAATTTAGAGAACAGAGGATGTTTCAAGTTGGGGAAAAGTTAGGGACTTGTGATGAATATCTTCAAACACTTTGAAGGGTTGTCCTGTGGAAGAGGGATACAATTTATTTTGTGTTAATACTGGAGGGCAGAATCAGGGCTAAAGAGTGAAGGTTACAGGGAGCAGGCTTCAATTCAAAATAAATACTCTTTCTAGCCACTGGAGCCATACAAATATGTAAATTAGACACGGTAAAATCTCCATTACTGGAAGTGTTCAAACAGAAGTTACGTGACCATTTTCATAGGTCGTTGCAGTGGCAATTACTACATTGAATGGAATTTTGGATTAAATAAGATGTATGATCTTCTTGATGCCAAGATTTAATGATTTTAACATAAAATAAGATCTGGGCATATGAAGGAACTGTATTTTTAGGAACAATTCTACTTTCTTGGTTTGGTGAACTGGAGACCGTGGGTTTTGAGTTTAAAAAGCAGGAGTCGAATCCTGGTTTCTATTTACTGGCCATTTGGGCAAATCACTTAAGTGCTGTTAGAGCTTCCTCATATCTAAATGAGGATTATGCTCTGATATCAAATTGTTATAGTGGGGATTACATTAATGAAAAACATCAAAGACAGTGCCTGCCATATTACAAACATTCGATAAAAACTAACTAGCATTATTACTACCTTTGCATGTGTTTAGATGTTGGATATGACTTTTCACTCACCACTATGCACGTGACTCACGTGACTGTTTTGTGTGTGTTTAATATGAGCTGGATGGGCCTTGCTTTCTCTTACCTCCACTGTCAAAGCCAAGCTCTGCCTGCTTTGCTGATAACACCATAATATCCTAATATTCTAGACTGTTTTTTTCTTCTTCCAAGCTTAGTTTGAATCTTTTCATCCAAATTGCATGTTAGGTTCCATAATGCAATTCTTTTTCAAATTTTCCTCGCTGATTTATACATTGAATATGGCAAATCATTAAACATATGTTGATATTTATAGAACTTTGAAGATCAATGCCAATTGCCTCATCACAGAGGTTTAGATCTTTCTGGTACTAACAAGAAATCTCTATTTTTACTGAAAAACTTGCTGACTTTTTCCATTCCCACTGAGTACGAATGTTTGCTTCCCTCCATTATTCCTGTTTGCAGCCGTGAAGCTCTTACTCACAATCAGTTACTATGAGGATGATCTTTCTTCATTCACCCAGTCAAATCCTCTCACCCCATTAATACTCTCCTCAAAATACAGGTTTTCGAGGAAGTCTTTCTAGATGAACAATGAACCTGCAGACCACCCTGCTCATGAGTGGATGCATATTTTGTTTTATTGAATATATGACTGCCACTTGAGTATCTGCTTAGTTTTCCCCAGAAACTTTAAATGTATACTCTATATCCCCTATAATTCCTACTGGGCTATGCATGCAATAAATGCTAAACACATAGCTGAGACCAAGTCTCTTAAATGTTCACTAGCTCTTCACTTGTGAAGAGCACTGAGTTTTGCAATTCACTACAGGATTAGGAAATTTGCATCTATAAAAACAAAGCAATTATGAATAAATGGAATTGGGAGGCAAATCTGATAATATTTGAGAATGTAAGGAGACATGAGTATATAAATGTATGTAAGTCTTGATGTGTCTGTAAAAACAGAGATTGTTGATATTACATAGAAAGAGCACTTATGCTTCATATATATATATATGTCTTTTTTAGGTAGATAAAAAGTAAAAGTTATTTTAGACATGTTACAGTTGGCATTTCATAGTAAAATGACTCCATTGCCTAAAGAAAATAATCAGATGTCTTTCTTATTTTAAACTAAATTTTGGGATAGTTCCTGGCATCATGAGCCAAGGACTGTAGGCAGCCCTAGAAACTGGACTGGAAAAGGCACGGAAACAGAGCCCTCAGAACCCATGCAGCCCAGCTAACACGTGGATCTTAGTCCAGTGAAACCCGTTTCAGAATTCTGACCTCCAGAATGGTAAGATAATAAATTTGCATTGTTTTGAGCCACAAAATTTGTGGTAATTTATAACAGCAGCAACAGGAAACTAATACAAATACTAACTAAAGATATTCTTGTGATCATTAGCTCCTGCCCATAAGTTAAGAAATGAGGCGATCTACAGTTATGTTTCTGTGGTGAGTTATGCACTATGAAGAAATTATATATGTTCAGGAATTGAGATGCAAAAGATGAAGCAGGAAATTTTTGTTTCTGCCTAACTCAGATGCCTTCCTGTGCAAGCTGTAGAAGGGGCTTGCGTCATAAGCCTGTGACCTGTGATGCCATACAGGACTTCGCACTTAAAAAGGTCTCATGCTTGTTTTAATGATCTCCTATTCTGTGTTGAAATTTTTAATAATTTTGGAATAAGAGGTCCTGTAAATGATGTAGTCAATCCAGGCTGAAGCCTTACCTTCTTACAGTTATTGTAATATGATATTCACTTTAGAAATCCAAAACAAAAGAGATAGCACTTTCCAAAAACAAAAAAGGAGAAAAAGAAGAAAAACGCTATGCAATACCCCCACAAAATTTATCGTATATGTAATCTCCCTCTTCCCTCCCAAATGTTAATATTGACATTTATATAAACAATAATTATGATAGCTCATTCATGGTTACTTTCTATCCGATGGTTTAAGAAAGTGAAATGTATTTCTTTACTCTCAATTCAACATAAATTTATTGAAGTATAGAATTTTGTCATGTTATTAAAATGCTCCAAAAACCTGAACTATTGTGTAGTAAGCAGAATTATGTACTTAAGACTATAAAATGCCATCCTAGGAAAATAATTAGAAAACTTGAATCAATGAAAAATCTATCAAAAGGAATAAATCACAACTAAATAAAATCGGTGAGGAAAATTACTGAATGATATTTGTGTAAGATAACTATACATTACAGGACCATATATCATCATCAACAAAAACTTTTATAGGTAACTCCACACTGTTACTTCATAAAACATTCTAGATTTCAGAAATCCTATGTTGGACAAAAATCTTTTTTATTAACATTGGAGACTATTCCCGTTAGCCAGCTCTTGGTACAATCTACATTTCAAATAGAATATTAAAGTCGACTGGTCAAGCAAAGGCAAATATAGAATAACAATTATTTATATGTATTCAGAAATCATATGTGCATAACCATTAAGCATCATTTAATATATTATAAGAAAAGTGAATAAATCATAAGTGTAAATTTAAATTAATATAGAAAATTTTTCCTTTAGAATCCTTCTTGGAAGGTGCATGTGATTGTTACTTTATAGGTGCACAATAGAAATCACTTATATGACAAAAGTACAATTACTAATATTTATAAATATTTGTAAGTAACTTTGCTGACCAATTACTAAAGTTAGTTTTCAACTCAATCATCAAGAATTAAAGGAAAATATTGTATTGGTCTGAAAGCTGATAGAAAGCTGGTACTTTAAAATATTGCCTAATATATTTCTGAAATCAGCATGCTACAAGTTAGAAATCATTTATTTGAGAAAACAAGATTTGGGATTAACAACTAGTTTGTTTATTTGTTTCTGTGTGGCAATTTGTGCAAGACATTTTATATCTGGGCTTTAGCGGAATTTTTTTTTCTCCCATCTACAGACAGGAGAGCTGGACTAATTCCTTTCTAAGGTGCCTCCCAACTCATTTCAATATTGCTTTCAAGAGAATTTCTGGAAGAGGGAGTTATTGCTACTATGACTGGCTTAAGAATAAATGGGAGCATGAAAGTGAGACCATTGCTTTTTAAATTCTATTAACTTGAGAATGAGAATAAAAATTAACTTTTCACAAGTTCACAAAGGAACTAAAGAAATGCTCTAAAATTTAAGTTTCTTAGAAACAGTTGTGGTACAGGTTCATAATTAATACTCATGCACAAATCTGACTTATCTTACAAATATAGTAATAAGCAAAAAGTCGCTATTCAGAAATGTCTCCATTAATCTTTAAGAATAGTTTGCCTGCCTTATTATCTGATGTAGTCTTAGTTTAAAAATCATCTTTGTGTTGTCAGAAATCTAGTGTCAAATTGACAGTCAGATTATTTATTTATTTTTTAACCAGAGTCAAGAAAGGCATTTTCAAATGAACTATGTATCATCTTATCTTGAATAAAATGTCTTTTTTTCTTGGCTATTTAAAACAAGTCTTTTAAAAAATGTTTATTGACTTTAAGAAACAGTTTACAATGTCCCACTAAGTAAAATTCATGCATTTTAGCCCGTCATTCAAGAGTCTATGCAACCTGGCGCCAACCTATCTTTAAGGCTTTATCTCTTACTATCCGATTTGACACATCCCAAACTCCTAAACTCTTTACTTTCTTCAAAAATGTTTTGTGTTTCTCTGATTGCCTTTGTTCAAACTATTCCCCCCACCTGGAATGTCTTCCAAGTTTTCTTTATATTTCTAAAGTTTAGCTGACTTCCCAAGCTCAGAGCTAGTACCAGGCTATTAATAAAAAAGCTTGAGATCCTGTGCTATGCTGCACCCCCATCCTCTGCCACATCAATGTCAGAAATTATCTCATATATCTCTACAATTCTAAGAAAAATTTATACATCTCTTAGATTATTTAGCACATCCAAACATATACTAGAGAAATTTGTACACTTAGTTTCTGACAAAGTTGAAACTTCCTTGAAGCCGAAAATCATATCTTTTAGCTGTTTTGATTCCCCACATCGTCAAGCATATCTTCATGCTTGATGAGCTCGACACAAAATAAGAGGTGCATGAAATAGGTGCATATAAATTGTATAAGGGAATGGAGGGGGTCTGTTGCATCAATTTTACTATTCTAGGCTAAAGTAGACAGTCTTTTAACATCATGGTTCAGTTAGAATTGCTTATATAGTCTTAAATTATCCAATATATCTTTTTTAGGCTGTTCTGAGAAGACTTTATATCAAAGTAAGAAATAGGCAGTTAAAAAAAAAAAATCTACTCTTTGAAACCCTTACAATCCTAGAGGACAAGTCATTACCCTTTAAACCTCTCTCCACAATTTATCCCAAGGCTGTAATAACGTTTTATTTATATAGAGATTTATATTTTCAAAGCACTTTAGAGCCATTAATTTGTTAAGTCAAACAACATACAGTAGAACAAGGTGAGTGTGATTAAATGCATTTGACAGATAAGAAAACAGCAGTAACAGCCAAAGTGGTCTTTTCACAGTCAGTGGCAGTCCCTCATTTCCTT
Source organism: Tolypeutes matacus (assembly GCA_026826555.1). Classification (NCBI taxonomy): domain Eukaryota; kingdom Metazoa; phylum Chordata; class Mammalia; order Cingulata; family Chlamyphoridae; genus Tolypeutes; species Tolypeutes matacus. The sequence continues at coordinate 35,950,960 of JAKSZT010053770.1, forward strand.
GAGTGCTAAAACAGTAATTTGCCCACCATAAAAACAACCAAACAATAGACCTGACCTTCATTTCATTTTCAATTATTCTTCATTTCTTTGGTCAAACAGAATTAGGAGCAAATCTCATGCTAATGATATTTAATTTAAATATATCACTAATTACAAAGTGAAATTTTAAACTTTTCTTGTATAATTGTTGGGAAAAGAACCATTCTCTGCTTTTAGTATAAAGGGGGAGAAATAGTGATCAATAATCAATTTAATTCCCTAAATAATACTGAAAAAATAATAGTATCTGGATTAATGAAATGCTATAGTGTTGGTCATTTGTATCAGGTTGAAGATCAATCTTTCAAAAAGCATTCGGATTTCTTATTTTACCTCTAAAATCATGTAATCAAATACATATGTATATGATCAAAATACCTTATCTAAAATAGAATTTTTTCTTCAGACATTTATATTTTTAACAAATAACTTTTCCTGTTAAAATTCTAGTCCCCTTGTTGTCAATGCAAAATTAATTTGAGAAGTAGATTTTCTCCTTTTATGTTCAAACCTGTGATTTGGGGCAATGTGATAGAAAATTATTTATTTTCTCTCTACTTTTGGACAAAATGAATCTCCAAAGAAATTGTCTGTCCCTCGTTGGTGTCTCTGGAATGTAATGTTATTTTATCCCAGTAGGGATGAGGGTTTTTCACCTTTATTTATTGCTGGCATTTTTATGCTTTTGACTCATGCGACCACTCTCTCACTATGAAGCCATTTCTATTCCTTAGAGAAGTTAAGATAATTTACTACTGTTGGACCTATTTTTCACTCACACTGATGCAAAGAATTAGACACATGACTCCTGTTAGTGTCAATCCTAGTGATCCATAATGTAAAAATCAGGACTTTGCATAAAAAGCATCTGCTTCCTTTGATCCAAACCTTAAAAGTGCTTGCACATGCCCATATACTCGGCCACTGGTTCATAGGCACAACAAAGTGCGTATTCAGAAATTTGGTCAGAAGATAGAACCAATCCATATAATTTTGAATCCAAACGGTCTTCTGCATCAAGAAGGATCTGTATTGGCTACGGAGGCTGCATATTTTAAACACTCTGTTAATTCTTCCTTTGGATTTATTATGTAGATATAACAAAAGCACTGAGGGTTTATAACAAATCAATGGTTAGAATATATTGATAATTATCTAAATTGCTCATGCCCAGTGAAGCCAGTTTCTTCTTTGCAAATCCAGGAACCATTTTCTTGTTATTATCACCTCAGTCATTTTCACATATTCACAATAGAAGTTGCAAAAACTAATAGCACCATCACTAACGTGGAGTGCCTAACAGAATGACTTCCTCAGGAATGACTGATATAGGGACCTCTATGTAAGAACATAAGGCTCATCCTCCAAAGAAACCAACACAGGTTAAACTTCTAATGTCTTCAGCCACTCTCCTTTCAAATATCTTGAGGGAGTAAGGGTGCAAGGGTCAAACCTACATCTGAGTCTAATTACAAGACATTGTATTGAGATACCTCTGAAGCCTTTTTCCTTCAGGTTACAGCATATGTTATGTTTGAAGGTGGAAAGGCTATTTTCTCTCTCCACAATGCTGAAAATTCAGGCTCTTGCCTCAATTTAGGTACTTTGATGTTTTCAATGGCATTGGGGCTTTTAGAGGAATTGATTTAAGAGAGACTTCTGTTTTAGCATCATGATTTCCTTAAATGGCAAAATAATTGACAAGTGGTTGGTTCAAATGAAATATTTAAAAAGATGCATAAAGGAATGCCAACTTTTTCAGTTTTTAAAAGAGTTGTACAATCTTCCTTAGTTATAATTCTAAATAGTTAAGGAAAGGAAAATAAATCTAGACTCATATGAAAATTCACTGTTTATGGCATATGTATGCATATTTACTGATGTTTGTATGTACATTTTAGAAATAGGAAGCACATGAGGTATGCACATCTTTGCTTGAAATTGCATGTATTGCTTAGTGAGTTCAGTGTTAAACAGCTGCTTTCATTACATAGTAAAATCCATGAGGCACTAATCACTAAAGATTACCTTTAGGTAAAGTAATAACAACACTCTGACCTATGTAGTTAGCCTTTCCACTTGCTTGGACCATACAGTGAATTTGAATTTAAAGTGAAAATGAAACTGAGCATCTGGAGAACATTCCTGCCCCATAGTGATCATACCCTCCTTCAACTCCCTAAGCACCAAAACACATTGGGTTGAGACATATAACTTTCTATACTTCAATAACTTTCTATAATATAGAGGTTGAAGCATAGATTCTTTTACAATGAATTCTGAAATATACCCTAATTAGCTCTAAATAAAATAAGTTTACAAAATAGAAGCTCTTTCCTACTCTCTCCTTGCAAATGTATGTATGTTGAAATTGATTTAATGTACTGGATGTTTTCTTTTATAGTTTAATTTCTTTTTATTTTTAATATTTTTATTTTAGAACAGTTTTAACTTTACAGAAAAATTACTAAGTTAGTACAGAGAGTTTCCATGCACCCCACACCCAGTTTCCCCTATTATTTACCTAATATTAGTAAATAATATCGGTATATTGAACCAATATTGATATATTATTATTGACTAAAGGTCTTAATTTAATTCAGATATCCTAAGATTTTGTTAGTATTCTTGTTTTCTGTTCCAGAATCAATGTAGGAGACCACATTGCATTAGCTATCCTGCTTCCTTAGGCTCCTCTTACCTGAATTCTGTTTCACAGAATTCCTTTGTTTTTGACGACTTAGGCTTGAGGTGTCCTGATCAGAAATTTTGTAGAATACCCCTCACCTGGGACTTACCTGGTATTTTCCTTATGATTAGACTGGGATTATGGATTTTGGAGAGAAAGACCACAGAGGTAAAGTGCCATTCTTATCAAATAATATTAAGGGCAAATCCTATCACCTTGGCTTATCACTGTTGATGTTGATACAGAGGACTGGCTAAAGAAGTGGTGGTCAGGTAATGTTATTCTTTTACTCTGAAAGAAGGTCACTATGCTGCAGTCCACACCTAAGGAGAGTGGATTTATACTCCAGCTCTTACAGGGTGGAGAATCTACATAAACTATTTGGAATTCTTCTGCATGGGAGATTTTTCTTTTCTCCTCCATTTATTTATTTATTCAGTTATTTATTTATATCATGGAGTCATGGATATTTTATACTTTAGGTTAAAAATCAATATTACTTTTTTTTATTGCTCAAATTGTTCTCACTTTGGCCTGTAAGAATTCTTTTAGATGTCTCCTGTGTCCCTTCGGCATACTCCATGGTTTTTACTTATTTATTTATTTTTATTATAATCACTTTCTTACTTCCTGGCACAACAAGATGCTCCAAATTCATCTTGCATATTTCCTGCTCCAGTCCTCAAAGCAGCCATTTCACCACTTTGCCATGGTTTCTTTTATTGGTTTTATTAGAAACCAATATCTAGGCACTATGTGTGGATTTCTTTTTGATCTTGAAATTTAGATATATATATGTGATGAAATCTTGAGTAAACTACACATTATCTGCTTTTCTGTTACTTTCATTGAAACAAGATATTCCAGGTTATCCCTAGTTTCAAAGAGATGCAGCCATTTTTAAACATCACAAAGCAGAAAGTATATTCTCTGTTATGTGAAATACATTTGATATTCACAAGGTAAGGATGGAGAACATTTTCTGAAATCACATCATCCTCTCATGACCATTTTAATCTTCAGTCATGACTTTTTTTTTTAAGTTTCTTGTCACCATGGAAATAAAACTCCCAGATGGAATGTCTTGATTTATGTGAAGAAAGCAAAATTAATTTTAAGAATTTGCACAAATTATGGTCATAAATCCAAAATACATTGAAATTTTGAATAATCAGGCAATCACCAAGGAACTGTATATCATTTTAGGGTGTGTTGTAAATACTTCATAATTTTAATGTCTATATTTTTTAGAGTGATAAATCATCACCACCATCACCATCATTATCATTTCTTCAGAGAAACTAAACTGTTTTGGAAACATCTCATTCACTACTGAACACAGCAGGAAAATGGAAAAATATGTATAATGACATGATCAGAGCCATCATGATCAGAGCCTGCACTGACATCCTCTCTGCTTGCCACATCCCAATTGACCTTTCATAACCTCTTTTATTTATGATGATAAAATTCCAATTCCCCTTTCAAACAGAACTGCAAGTGGGGGTGCTGGCATAATCCTTTCTAGGGTTAATATAAAGTGCTATTTGCATTGAAATAAAAAGTCTTCCTAGAAACTTGTAACTGTTTCCCCATTCCTAATGTTGTTATTGTAGAATTGGGCAGCATTTTAAAATAACTTAGACATTTATATTTTGTGAAGGTATTTTCTATCATATTTGGATCCTAATGCCTATGAGGTATTAGGATTTTTATAGAGCCCTTTCTCCCATTATGAAAACCCAAAGCTCAGAGTTACTAAGTTATTTCCTTGAGCTTTTAAATAGTATTAGTGATCACTTTAAGGGTGGGCTTTCCCCTTAGGGAAAAAAGTGACTTATATAGGACAGGAAATATAGCAGTCCTTAGGTATGAGAAAGAGGAGGAACTTCCTCTGCTCTCGGAGTTGGACCAAAGAATTTTGGAGAGGTGGCTAATTCTGAGCCTCACGAATCTGAGACTGGAAAATACTCAAAATTTGTCCAGACAAATGAGGGGCAGGGAGGTTGCCAGCATAAAGGGGTGGAGCAAGCAGAAGGCACCATACAATTGAGAAAATGTTTGGTGCATGTAAATGGAAAAGGAGTGCCTAAATAAAGTAGCTTTTAAATTGGGAAGCTAGGGCATAGGATGCACAATGAATTCCTACCTTCCACGTGGAGAAGTCACAGCCTAATCAGTGACTCTAGTGGTATACCAGGTCACCAAAATAATTTTGCTCTTTGGACAGGGCCACCCAGGCTTAAGATCACCAGGCTTCAGTGATGGTGCACGTCTAGGTCAATGAGGTTATTTAGCAATGTGACAAGAACCCCACGGAACAGTTGGATCACCTGTGTCCCAACAGATACATGTGCTATATGCAGATAAAATAAACTCACATGTGCTTAAAGAATGCCCCTGAAATTTAACTACTATATCGATTAGGTCTCAGAAGCATACTGCAGTCCTCTGCACAGGCACAAGCATTAAGTTCAATTCACAATACCAGTCTTAGATAGATTGAAATAGATTTGTTGACACGGTCTGAAGTTGATGTAGTCGTTTGGATTCACTGAAATCTTATTTTTCTTCACTATATCAGTTTTAATTTTAGCAACAGATATATATCGTCAGATGCATAAATTCCAATGAAATAAATTGAAGATTTTAAGGAAAATGTAAGTAACTATTCTCATGTACCTGTTGCTAATATTAATTTTATCAAAAGGGTACATTAATATTAGTTGAACACTAGAGAAAGTCAATTGAACTATTTTCTTAAAGAAGATGATTTCTTCTCTTATTAATTTAAGCATGAAAACAGATTTTCTCTGTGGTAGTGGTGTCATTTTTATTGGAAAATGTAAAAGTGGATCTCTTAAAATATTGAATTTTCATTTACAAAATATCTTTCACTTTCTTTCACCAAAAATATACTGAACAAAAAATATTTTGAGCATCATGTTAAGCATGACCAAGAATAGAGAGATAAATAAGGCATCACAGTTACTTACTGTAAGATTCCAGATTAATAGGGTGAAATAATACAAATAACTCAATCACAAGGTTAAATGCATGTCATAAGAGAGGGAGCAAAGGAAAAGATCAGGATTTGGAATCACAACAATGTGAAGTCCAAGTTACTAGTCACCTTCTTCATGAGAAAATCTAGGGTCTTTGAGTTTCAGTTTACTCATTTTTAAAATGGGACTTTTATGTGGAATAAAGAGAATGAACACTTTTTATATAGCCCAGCATAAAGTGAAAAATGCACAAAAAATGCAAGCTGATAGGGTTTCAAAAGATGGATGTGGTGACTCTATTAATTTGTTATGAATAGAAATATATTCTATTCTCACAGCTGTGCATCTGCTTGCCAAGGAAGAGGTACTAGAGACTGGATGAATTACACCTGCAGAAAACAGTAAAAATGGGTTTTCCAGAGAAGGAAGCATGGGAAAAGGCATGGAGTGCAGGCTAAGTACAAGTTGTATTTGGGAAACACGGAATTATTTGTATTTGGCTACAGAATGTGAACCACAAATATAGGATTAATGGAAAATCAGGTTGTAAAGATTGGCTGGAGCCATGATGCCAGTAAAGATATGATAAAATAATGTGAATGCAATTTTAAATAACAGTGAAATTGTTTGTGACATGATCTCTTTTCAATAAAAGGAAGGCATGCCTGATGACAGCACCAAGAATGAATTGGAAAATAGCCCAAATAGAGGATGGAGGGGACCACAAGCATTTGGGTGAGTCTGAAATACAGTAGGATCAGTATAATGAAACAGTGACAGAGTGTAAGCCACGGATGACACTGAATTCCAAATCATTAGCTAAGACCTCACTCCAGACCTCCAGACCTTTTTATTTTACCAACTATAAACTTCCAACTGATAGTACTAAAAGCATCTCAAATTTAACAAATTAAATTTATTATCTTCTCTAGATTTGCTTCTACACCATGCAACCCTCTTTCCCATCTGAACCCTCCTCTCCCACTTAGGCCATTGTTTTAAATTTAGGATTTCACCTTTGATTTCCTACAAATGCTTTCTTGCTTCCAGGCTCTCATCTCTCCATACCTCTCCTCCCCTCGCCTCTCTCTCTCACATCAGGTTTATTGAGGTACAATTCATAAACCTTAAAATTTATGCCTTTTAAAAGGTATAAATGCTTTTTTGAAAAATGAAGATAGCCATATGACCACCTCAGCAAATATAGTATACCTTTCATCAACCAGGAAATTCACCCATGCTCCTTTGTAGTCAAGGTATCATCTCTTTTTGATAGGTTATCTGTATTGTTGCTAAAGAGATCATTCTGAAATCAAACCTCTTTGCTTAGAAGTCTTTCAATGACTTCCTATTACATAAAGATTATAAGCTCATCTCTTAGAATGTCTGCTAAGAGTCTTCATGAACTGATTGCCTACTCCTTTCCAGTCTCACTTTTCCCCTTCTCCATAATGTATTACCCCTTTTAAACTTTAAAAAATATTTCCATTTTATATTTTCTTTGGGTTTTTAAGCTATATCTCTTCTTTAAATAAAAATTATTAGATATTCTATGGTATATATGTCTAACTTACCACAGTCTATCTTTAAATCAATCTATACCACTTCATGCTTATAATGAGTGTGACTCGTTTTCTCCTTCCTGTCCTTTGTACTTTTTTTTTTTTTTTTTTTTTTTTTTAAAGATTTTTTATTTATTTATTCATTTATCCCCCCCCTTGCTGCTTGTGCTCGCTGGGTCAGCTAACCACGCCGTGCGGGCGGGCTTTGCCTTCACCAGGAGGCCCCGGGAACCGAACCCAGGGCCTCCCATATGGTAAACGGGAGCCCTACTGATTGAGCCACAGCCGCTTCCCTGTCCTTTGTACTTTTATTGTCATATAAATTAATTCTACACATATCATCAACCTCGTGATGAATTGTTGTTTTTGCTTTCTAAAAGATAACTGCTAAACATGCATTTATCTTTTAGAGATCATTTTAAAACCATTTTCTGATTATGCTCATTTTTATCTGGTATCATTTTCCTTCAGTCTAAACAATTATTTTTACATTTCTTGTAGTGAAGGTCAACTCCTGACAAATTCTCACACTATTGCTTATTTTAAAATGTCTATTTTGCACTAATTTTTGAAGGAAATTCTCTAAATGTGGAATTCTAAGTTGATATTTCTCTTTTATCCCTTTAAAGATGACATGACATTCATCTTTTTTTTTTTTTTTTTGGCTTTACCTTATTTCATTGTTTCTGGTGAGAAGTCAGTGGTATTTTTTGCCTTGTATATTTGTTTCTTCTGCCTGCTTTTAGGATTTCCCCTTTATGCTTGGTTTTCAGCAATTTGAGTATAATGTGCCTTGGTTCAGTTTTCCCTTGTGTTTATCCTGCCTGTGTTTGCTGATCTGTGGATTTATATTATTCATCATATTTAGAAACCTCTAAGCTATTACTTCCTCAAATATTTTTACCTCCACCTCCACTATTTTTTGGATTCCAACTACACAATATGTTAAACTACTTGATATTGTCCTACTCTCCATAGAGGCTCAGGGTGGTGGTGGTTTCTTTCCCTTTCTTTTTCTCTCTGCATAGTTTCAATTTTCCTTCCCTCAGGTTCACAGATATTTCTTTCACACCACATATTTTAAGCCTTATATGTTAGATGGAGAATAAAATGGGAAAAATCAATGATGGGGTGAGAGGAAGTACAAACCCTGGTGGTGGTTTTACATAATTTATTATATATTCTTCAGAACTGTCCGATCTATGCCATCTTTTCATATTTCATTACTGAAGCAGCTGGCTGTAGTTGAGCTCCTTCTACATTCCAAATACTTTCTGATGATGAAGGCTCTGGGGGAGAAGTGAGGACGGCACTACACTGAACACATATTTGTTTTAATAGTGACAGCCACACAAAACCAGGGGAGGAGATGGGAGACAAGGTACAGCTTATTATTGACAAAAACTATTAAGCAGAGGCAACACCATGAAGAAACAGGTCAGAATTTATGGGAAAATGTTAGCACATTAGATTCCAGTTTAACTTTAGCACTAGGAAGCCTGTACCCTGAAAAGTATGGTATTTACTTCCTAGTAATTGCCATCAAAAGTATGCTAAATAACCATATGATACACAGAATTTAATGTTTCAGAATTATAATTTTTTTCTTACATAAAAGAGGATGCAAGGTTATGCAACTGTATTTTCACTCTATATATTTATTTATGTCCTTTAATTAGTAAATATACCAAACATTTTGCATTATGACAAGCTCACATGATAAATAATGAAAAAAGCCCCAGCAATTTCTCAAGGATTTCAATCTGATTGTTATAAGAATGTTTTACTGCATCTTTAAGCTTTATCCATATGTGTTTGGTAAGGCTATAGAATTCATCTAAGGAACATCACCGTACATGTCTACATCAATTTTAGTTCTGTTTTTAATGAATTTCCAGACTTGCTAACAGATCTTAACAAAATCATACTCAAATAAAATAAATATACTTTCCCTCTCCAATTATAGCCTTAAGAGCTTATGCTAACTCTAAATAAAAATTTACTGATGTCTAACTTTCACTGTTCCAAATTAAATAGAAATTCTTAGCAGGAAAAAAAATCCAGAATAACCCAACTTTATTCACCCTGTCTTAAGAAAGCAATATATATTGTGGACACACATATTCTTCAGCATTTGGAGTTGAAAATTTAAAATTTAAATTAACTGCAAAGAAACATGCAGCCAAATTTGAAAGCTGTCCTTGAGTCAGAATCATCATTTTACACTTTAGCTAAGGCTTTATGCTTGGGCAGACCTGTAGTAGAATTCCATATGCCTGGCTCCTTTCAGATTCCAAATCTATAGTTCTATGTTCATTTCTCCATGCATTTTCATAAAGTTATGTTTAAGTAAACAGTACTATTTCTTTAACATTGTAATGGGTGGTAGGAGTTTTTATAACCAAATTAAATAATATTATACTTCAGAAACATTCATTATTCTGATTTAACGCTATACTGCTACCATGGTATTTTCAGAATCATTAAGTCATAAAAGAATAGATATTTAAATGTTCCAGTTCCAGATACAACTCACTGTTATTATTAGATGGGTCTAACATCAATTTTAACTATTACTTTTGTTCTTTCATAAAGAAGGCATTTTGCATATGTTAAATTTATTTTTAAATTTTGCACAATTTATCTAAAATTAAAGAAAATGTGAAATAGTTAAAAATTAAAGAGTATTGTGATGAGAATTTTAAAAAGTGAACCCTAGACATTTTAAAACAATAAAATTCCATCTGTAAAATAAAATTGTAAACAAACATAAATAGTCATAAGAGGTTTGTAGAGAGCAAATATAAACAAATAACAAGAAATACCCTTCACTTTGATTTTTTCGTCCTTGTTGCCTATTGAAAGTAAAAATTATCTCATCAGTTTGCTAAGCAATGATGACAATAAAGGCTAAGGTACCTGTTCAAATAATGAGCAATTTTTCCAGATTTAGCATTTTATATAAAGCCACAATACTTTGATAGCTGTGAAATGTCACTGTTGAAAAATGATCTGGAATACCTGCTCAGGAGACAATTTTTAAAGCAAGCAAAATCAATTAGAGTGGAGTGAATCAAATTGTTACTGCTTTTAGATTTAAGGTAAAATGAATTATACGTTTTCCTTTAATATGGCTTGTCTTTAGTTATCCAAGAGATTTAAACTTTCAAAAATTTCTTTAGGTAGTAACTCTTGATGAAAAATAAAAATCATAATGATGTTAAGAAAAGAAAATCTTTTACTGTTATTGATTCTTGGTGTGAATGTTTTCACAAAATCTTATCCATTAATCACTCAAAGAAAGGGGAGCTCTGTCAGGATGAAGTCCACATCATCTCAAGGAAGCCAACTAGAAAAATGTGCATATCCCAGGTCAAATAAACGCAGAGTAAGTACAAAGTAGAACTCTGAGTGGGCTTGAAACAGGTTACTTTTCCTCTCTGGCTCAGGAACCAGTGAACTCACAGTCCAGAGATCAGCTCCTTTTTAGATGATTTGATTAAAGAAGAAACAAATAACAAAAGAAAACAAATCAAAACTATGTTTCTTTAAAGGGCACTGTGCCCTTATGCTATCCTATCACATTCTACACCCTACTCTCTGTCCATTTTTTCTTCCTTTTATATCTTCCCATCTAGAGACAATAGTTTACTCTCATGAGGTTACATTAAAGTTGATCTCAAAAGAAAACTGAAAAATGTTTCACCCCCCCATCACAAAAACCATAAAGAGCATAATATATTTTAAATTTATAACTACCTCTAAATAGCCCAGGTTATAAAACAAACAAACAAAAAACAGTTATAGAAAGCACCTCAACACCACTAATTTCCTTTACCCTGTTTTTATAAATTTTCATCTTAAATCCAAGAGTCTTTTAGGAATGCATTTATAAATTCTTATAGTCAGTGTTTTTAGTCAATTATTTCCAGTATTTTAAATATGATTAGCAGATGCAGCCTGTGAAGTCAACAGTTTTTTTTAAGATGCCATTTATAATCAAATACATGATCTATTTTTATAATTATCTGCAGACATAATACCTATATTTGGAAGATGGAAATTCATCTTTCTATATGTTTCTACTAAATTGACTTTGTTGATTATTAAGTTCTTCAGTGCCCTTAGTTATTCTGGCAACTATATCTAAAAGAGGTACACTTATTATATAAAGTTATCCTCTGTCAAATAGATTTTCCTTATTTAACTGCTATATGGTTTGATATGTTCTGGTTTACGTATGGTTGTTAGGACTTTTTCATAAATTTCTCCCTTTATCATTTATAATGTTCATCTTTTAATATTATAATCTATCTTATTTAATATTAATTTTGTGACTCTTCCAGCCCTATTTATAGATTCTTTGTTTAGTGTTTTTTCTGGAATCTCTTTGTCTGACTTTATTTAAAAATAAGCAATTATGAACACTATATAATCAATATTCAATCTTATTTATAGTTTCTTTATTATTTCTCTGGTATCTCTTTGCCTGGCTTTATTTTAAAAATAAGTACTTGTAAACTAAGATTTTTCAGAAATCAAGTTGAAATGCCATGTCTTAATGAAAAAAGTTCAGTCCAATCATATTCAGAATGACTAAATTACATTTTATTTTATTTCTTTCATCTCATTACTTCATTTCCTTTTTTAATTTTTAGAATATTTTTCCAATTTACTGAAGTTCTTTTTCATTCCAATTTTTTTTCTTCTTGATCTAATGAACTTTTACATTCTATTAATAGTTTTCTTTCCCAGGGCTCATAATCAGGTACCCATTTTTCTATTATTTTTTAAAGTAAGGTATTCATTCTTTTCTGCTGGCAAGATGCTCTACTTCTCCTGTTTTCCTCTCCAGCTCCAGCACAAAGTCACTTTAGAGCAGGGGTTCTTAATCTTTTTTGTTCCACAGAACCCTTTGCCAGTCAGGGTTCCTTACTAAGGAACCCTGGGCTCCTTACTAAGTCCACACCATACTGTGTATTATTTAATAAATGTATCACACCCACACCAGCACATCCCCACAAGAATAAGGTGTTTTTGAATTTCAATTCAAGCTCATGAACTCCTTGTTAAGAACTCCTGCTTTAGAGTAGCTTCACTTTTGCTATCTTCTTTCCTCTTCCCTCCTGTGATGGTTAGGCTCATGTGTCAGCTTGGCCAGGTAATGGTGCTCTGTAGGTTGGTCAGTCAAGCACTGGTCTAATTGTTGCTGCCAGGACATTTTGTGGACTTAAATCATTAGTAAGTTGATTGCATCTATGGCTGGTTATATCTACAATCAACTGAGGAGATTGCCTTCAGCTATGAGAGATATCTCATCCAATCAGTTGAAGGCCCTAAAATGAGAAGTGATGATTTGAGAAGTCAGAGGGGACAGATTTTCATTTCTACTTCAGCCAGCCAGCTCCTCCTAGGGAATTCATCTAGGACCTTCATTAGAGTTCTTAGCTTGCAGCCTGCCCTAGAAAATTTGGACATGTGCTCCCCCACAGTCAGGTGAGACAATCTTATAAAATCTCATAATATTTACAGATATCTCCTGTGGGCTCTGTTGTCCTAGATAACCCTGACTAATATACCCCCCCTCCATCAGTTGAGGTGCTTAAAACAGTTTTACTGCCCCCACCTACAACCTTCATTCTGAACATTTATTTTGCTGAAGTAGTTTGTCACCTATTTGCTGGAATTCCCTGAGCAAGTATCCTTTCTATTTCAAGAATTCTTAGTTAACACTCATATTCCACATTCCCAGGTAGCTGCTCATTTCTTCAATTCACTAGATCTATCAATCTTCCAATTATCCATTTATCTATCTATTGCAAGATTAATGGCATACCGCACGCTCTTCTCTTCAATCCCCTATTTTATGGTTTCTTCTCTGATCTGTTGTCTTGCTGGAGTCCTTTTTCAAGTATTTTCTTCAGAAAATGAAAGTGGGTGATATTCTCTTAGAATCTTCGCAATACGTGAACATCTTTAGTTCTCCAGATGAGTGATATTTTTTCTCAGTATAGGAATTTGATGTTGCTGTCATTTTCTTTCATAATCCAGAGATAATATTCTGTTAGTTTCTATTGTGGAATGAGACAATACCAGAGATGTCTGGCAATTTTTCTTATGTAAGTAACACATTCTTTCTCTCTGGAAACATGTAGTATTTCTTTTTTTCTTAAAGTTAATGAATTGTATCAGCATATGTCTGGATATATGTGTTTCTCATTACTTGATGAATCCTGCAGAATCAATTCAGGAAGATTTTGTTTTGCTATTTAATTATTGCTTTTTCCTTTTTAACTCCTATTAAAGGCCTCCTGGATCTGCTTTCTTATTTTTTATTTTTATTTTTATTTTCTCCTGGATCTGCTTTCTAATCTGTTTTTTTGCTCTTCAATTCCATCTCTTTATGTTATTGCTTTGGCCTCTGAAATACTCCCTCCACTTGATCCTCTTGGTCATATAATTAATTCTCAAGATTGATTATCCATTCTCTCTTTAACTGGTCTACTTTGTATTTTTCAATTGAAAAATCATGGTTTCTATTTTACAAAAGGTTTTTGGAGAGTGAGTCTAAATATCTAGAAATGCTCAAAAATATTTTTATTAAAATTATCACCTCTGCCTCCCAGCAGCTTTATTCTTTGATAGAACTCATTGATATAGAAAGTTGATCTCGTATATCTGGTTGATATTCATTTCATAAGACTACTGTATCTCATTTAATTTTACTATCTTTGCTTGTCAAATTTTAATGTGGTTTTAGAGTACCATAACCTCAAATAGTGGGAGACAAAATTGGCCTTTGTCCCAGTGGATGATGCAGATCAGCCATCAGTCTCTTGCAGAAGCACCAAGAGGAAGCCTTTATACTCTCTGGTCTCCTGGCCTCTTCCTAGCTCTCATGAAAGAAGAGGAGGACTGGGCCCACCCATTCAGACTTTGTTAGCTTCTTGGGTGACAGGAAGACCACTCTTAACCACATGAGAGTTATGTTGACCCTACCCTTGAGTATCCATGAACTTGCCACATTCTGATCATCATGCCAAAGCTGCTCAGTGCTGGTGTCTAAACTCTTGACTAGACTACTGGGACTCAAAGAAAGCCAAAGGTCTCATTCCTGCTTAGATACTTGACAGCTCCAGTAGTTACTTAGCTTTAAAGAAGCAGAAGGATTAGAGTCAGAGGTAGAGGCCGAGCAAGTTTTGTGGACATCACCCCACAAAACTTCTTTGATTAATTTTTAGAATAGCTTTTCTAACATAAATATGCACATATCTGTGGTGTCATAATATTTACAAACTTTTTACTAACCAAAATCAAGCCATCAATCATAGTCACCAAGAACTCTTGAAGGTTTCCTGATTTTGAGTTAGACAGCAGTCTTTCCAATAGATGAGCTTGAAACAGTTATGATAAAGTTACTTAAAATTTCTAAATGAAAAATATTAACCACTGAAGCTAAGGAGACATTTTGAATTCAAAGGAAATTTTTTATAAAAATATTTATTTGCAAGTAAAACCATTCATAAAAGGGTATGAGGCATGAAGAAGTAATTTTGTTTAACCCTTACACATGATTTTAGCAGGTGCAGGCAGCATGGAGTACAGAATATCACATCTTGACCTTGAACAATATTTAGCACGTTTGCCAGCAACAGGCCTCTGCACACACTGACAGACCAGAGCACAGGGCAAGCAGACGCAGCTGAAGCAAGGATTCAATTATGGGAAAAGTAGAATCTGAAAAGGCCTTTTAGGTATTAATGAATAAAGCATTATGTGCTGCCTTTAAATGGTATGGCAATTGGTCTATATTTAATTCCTCCTGCCAAAGGGGAGATGGTAATTAAGAGTTTTGAAAATATGACTATGGCTGCCATTATTGAAAATTGCTAAACTACATGAAAAAAAAAAAAAAAAAAACACCAAAAAACAATAATTGCTTTTCTCCAAGAAAGAAAGGTTTATATACACGTAAATGAATATTTTCTCACAAATACAGTAAATGTACAGTGCCAAGTTTTTCTCAGCAACCTAAATTCTGAGGTCATGGAATTTGGACAACTAGCATAAACAACCAGGCATCTTGGTAAGACTAAACACAAGAATATGTTCTGTATCTGCATTTCTTCAGATACCATGCAATCTTTATTATGGTCTTTGGCAAGCTTTCTGGGAACAGAACACAATTGTTCCAGGTATGACTGCAATTCAGATCAAGATTGGCTTGTTTTTTATATTTATTTAGTATAGGGCCAGTGTTGTGATAATATTGCCTGTCCTATCAACTCATTGACTTAAAAAAAAAAAAAAAATTGTATCATCACTATAGGAGACTTATCAGTGAGGCAGTTCTAGAAAATAGTTCTGGTCTTTTATGGTCCCCAGATTGTAGAAACCCATTCTGCCAGAGGGAACCAGGCAACTGGTTATGAGTTAGGGATGCAGTTTCAGGGCAGAAGAAAATTAGCAGCTTCTGATGGACCTATGTTTTTTTTCCAATTTGAAATGTTTATAATTATAAGAATTTCTTCCAATTTATGTTTTCTTCATGAAAACTTGAAAGAAATTATTTCCATTTTTTTTTAAAGGTATTTAGATTACATAAATGTTACATAAAAATATAGGGGATTCTCTTATGCCCCGCTTCTTACACCTCCCACATTTTCTCACATTAATAACATCTTTCATTAGTGTGGTACATTCACTACAATTGATGAATTTTACAGCATTGACACTAAGCATTGATTATAGTTTACATTGTAGTTTATACTCTGTCCTGCACAATTTTGTAGGTTATGGCAAGATATGTAATGGCCTGTATCTGTCATTGCTAAACTAACTATTCCTGTTTCATTAACTTTGGGCTTTGAAGTATGGCTTGCTTTGATTCATGGAAAGACAGTGTTCATGATGCAAGCACAAGTTTTAAATGGGCATTCATGGTTTGGCATGGCCTCTTGAACTCCTGAGAGGAGCATACTCCAGGGTTCAGGGTTCAGGGTTCAGGGTTCAGCTGCTTATTCAGTCTAGGAAAGAAAGAAAGAAGGAAGGGAAGGAAGGGAAGGAAGAAAGTGAAGAAGAAAGAAAGAGAGAAAGAATGAGGAACAAAGGAACAAAGGAAGGAACAAAGGAAGGAAGGGAGGGAGGGAGGGAGGGAGGGAGGGAGGGAGGGAAGGAACAGAAAGAAAGAAAGAAAAAGAAAGAACTCTGGAACAGACTATAACTGACTGGAAGTGTGAGTCCAGTCTGGGCCAACCATGCCCAGCTTAGATCAGCTAAACAACAGCTGACTTGCAGACCTAGGAGCATTTTGCAAGTCACTGAGATTTTGAAGTAATCTGTTATGCAGCAAAATGCCCATCCTGAGTCACCACACTTGTTGACCATGTCTTCATGGTTAAGCCCGTGGTCGAAGAGAACAAAATGTTTGGAAATGTTGGAGTGGGAATTCTCTTTCCAGTCATCTGTGTGTTCCCAAAGCACCACAGATCTTTTGCCTTACTCCTTATCTTTCCCAAATAGGTGAAAGGAGAGCCTGATTAGTGGGTTACAGCCATTGATTTAGTTTCCTTTATTCAGTGGAAAAAAATCTATCAAATCCCTATGCAAAGCGTAGCTAGTCTCTTTTGTCTTTCCTTTCTTCCCGACCAGTTATAGGTAGCCATTAGATAACTTTGTCCTCTCTGCAGACTGAAAATGAGTTGTTTCATGACCTCTATTGGAAGCTAGGGAGGTGGCAAGTCAATTTTTCTCTAATGCCCAGATTTGTCTTCCCAGTAATGTTAATGTCATTTAGAATCTGTCTTGCAACTCTTTTGTCATTTTCAGAAATTAAGTATGGGAGATGGATGCTATTTATTAAACCCCTCAAGGGCACCAAGAAACCAACATACTAATTATGGATTGGATTGAGGGAAGAGGACTGAGCTCTGCTTTGATGACAATGAAGGTTTGTTTGATGGGTATATAATCACAAATTCTTATTTTTTTCCAAGCTGCCAGAACTAATTTTTTTTACTATCTTGCCCTATTTCCTTGAGACACTGCCCAGTTTTAGTTGAGAGGACTTGATAAACATCAGATTTAGGGATATCACCCTGATTAACCATGCCTTAGAGTTGTTTTTGCTTCCAAAGCTTTCTTTTGATGTGTATTATACCAGGAACAGATGAACAAACCACATTTGGAATTGTTAAACTATTTCTCAAAATATTTTCAAATTTTTAAAAGCCAAAATGCATTCTCATAAACACTTTTCCCATTAAAGGAGCGTGTGTTGTAAGGAAAACTCTTTCCATATGGTTCTGATTCATTTACACTTAACTCATCAGAAAGTTGTTGGAGGGGGAGGGGGAGACTTGATTGCCCAGGAAATTGTTTTAATCTTTTTATCCTAAAAACAGGATATGTTATCCAAAGTAAACAAAATCTAGAGGGGACAGTAGTTGTTTGAATTCTATTCTGTTTTTCTAAGCTTCAGCATTTGACACTCAAGCATTCACATTACCATTCCCAGCCAAAAAAATTATGGAAGTATTTATAAATCGGTATTGCTGTCTAGAAAAATGTAAAGATGTAGCTGATGCTCCATATAACTCTGCTATAATAACCCCATGCTGAAAATAGAGACTATTTAAAATTATGAATATTACTAAAACCAGGCTCAGGATGAGTTTTATGAATATTGGAATAACAACATTGGTACAACTAGGTTCTATAGAGATTTGGAGATGAACAGATGGTTGCTTAACCAAAATATGAACTTATTTTATATTTAATTGAGACTGAGTTCAAGTTTACTAGTGAAGAAAGTATGTCCTTAAAGACTTAAACTCCCTTGAGCAACTTATAATTTGACAATGTAAATATTATCGAATCAGAAATTTATTTCAGAAATAAACATTGGAAGATAATCAAAACTATGATATGAAACTATAAAGAATTAATTATGATTCATAACATATTTCTGAAATTTGATATTTTTGAACTAAGTAGGCCATGTTTCAACTTTAATACTTCGTGAATCATCATAGAGATGTACATTATAATCACTGTAAAATTTGGTGGAAGGCTTCAATTTAAAATAAGTTAGTTTGACATGGATTTTAATATTTAATCTAATTAAGCCAATGAGCATATAAATTTAAACCTTTAGATATAAATTGAATCAATTCAAGTATCAGTTACATAGAAATTCAATCCATTGACAATATCCAAATGATATAACCCAGTGCAGACATATGGTATCATAAAATTTTTTATAATCAGGTACTTATATTCCTCCAGATTTGTTTTAACCTATGGAGTAAGGAGACTAGAAAATAGAAATAGAAGCCAATAAATGAAAACTGCCTCCTCTCCTAACTCTAGATAAGTGCTTTTGTGTTAAATATGTCAATAAAATTTTGCCGTCCATTAGATTTCTAGAATAAAATAAATTAATGATTATTATAAGTAAAAATTATTGAATGAGTTTGCATATCCATAATTCCTCAAATTATCTCACATTAGAAATATTGTCTTCATTTTATAAAAAGAAAAACTGAGGATCAGAGAGTTAGAGCAACTCAAAGGTAGTGAGCAACCAGGTTTGCATTCAAACTGGATCTGGCTTGTTCTAATAACTGATTTTTTCTACTATAATAAACTTTCTCTAAAATCTCTTAAAAATAGTCTTATATAATTTTCTCTCTTGCAAGGACTACTGCCTATTTTTGAAAGTTACTCAAGGATAAAATTCAGTAATACAAATATCTTTGTAAGTGATTTTGTCTTTAAATATCTGGTTTTATATCTACTTATCAATAATATATAACAAGAGTTGACAAACTATAGTATGTAGCCCAAATCCAGGCTTCACCCATTTTGTATAGCATGCAAGCTAAAAATGGGTGTTATATTTTTAAATGACTAAAAACAAATAGAAAAATAATATTTTGTGACATGAGAAAATTATATAGTATTTAAATTTCAGTGTCCATAAATTAAATTTTATTGGAAGTCAGTCACACTCATTTGGTCATTGTCCATGGCTACTTCTGCTGTAATGGCACTTTGGAGTAATTGTGACAAAGAAATTAAAATATTTATTATCTGGCCCTTTACAGAAAATGTTTGCTGACCCCTGATATTAATATATTAATAAAATAATAGCTAAGAATCACAGTTTAAATAATGTGAATTAAGATATATTCCTATTTTATATGGTAAAAATAAAGTTTCAAAGAATAGTATGATTGGAATAAAATGCAATTAAACCAAAATATAATTATGTAAGTCTCTAAGACAACATAATGCTAAATGTTATTTAAATTTGTTATAGTATATATTGTCTTATATTTTTAAAAATTTGATTCTCAAATGTACTATATATCATAGTAGACTTGGTAGCTTCCAGAGAAAACTACTAATTTGGATACCAAAAAAGGTGAAAGTGTCTTAGATTCAATAATAGGAAAAATGCCTTGTACTCTTCTACTATAAAGGATTTGTAAGAAAATACATTGTCTTTAAGAAGGTTTAAAAGGTCAACAAGATTTAGATAGAGTAGAAATCAAATAGGTGAAATTAATGGGGAAAATATAAAAGAACTGCAATAGTTAGAAAATATTCTAATTAGAATATAAACACTAATGTTTTTTTAAATTATTGTGTAAAAAATGAGGTGATCTTGCAAAAATGAAAATGATTTAATAGAAAATATTTTTTTGATTAAAAGTGTGTGCACACCAGCTCCCACAACTCCTTTTGATTACATTGATGTACTACCATACAAATAAAGGTGCCATAAAATTCTTAGCATGAAGCTGTCAACTTTCATCTTCTAACTTTTATTTAGAAACCACAAATATTTAGAGTAAAAATATATGAACTAAGATCTGTTGTTATGATTTATTTAAAAGACTGGGATAAGGCAAAATTATATAGCTAATAATATCAAAATTCGGTAGGGGGTATGTTAACTTTATTTCCTGTGGCTACCTGTGTGTTTAACATAGGAATCCATAGAATGAGGAAGTGTGTGTATCTTGTCACCTTCACATTAACTTGTTTCCACCATTCCTCAGAGGCAGGTGTTTCAATAGGAAGCTAATGATTAATTTTATCATGTAAAAGGTTTTTAAGCATTTAGATCAACTGAACCCAAACATATAGGCCTGTGATTATATTGGACTGAAAAACAGAAAGTGGGGAGCAGATGTGGCTCAAGTGGTTCAGCTCCAGCTACCCACACAGGAGGTCACAGGTTCAATCCCAGCCCAGGTACCACAAAAAAGAAAAAAAAAAAAAAGTGATCAAAACAGATCACTGCAGCACATCCATACAATGGAACTATACAAAGAGAAATCTAGAAGTATAACATTAGTCATAACTTATAGTTGCCTCCATGTGAAGCATGACACAGTATAAGAGAATCCCCTTATTGTTGCATGGGGGAGGGTTGTGAGGTATTTTCATCACACAAGTATTAAAGGAATATTAAAATCTCTTAAAATAGAAAACATTTTCCTCATGTTATTGCATTATATGCTACATTTCTACCACAGGAAATAAGTTCTAGACATGAAATATCATCTAATAATCCTGAAAAGAGTATAGCACATACATAAAAGGAAATATATTATTAATGAATATGGTGTATAGTAAATGACAATGAAAAAACATATACTGACAACTGAAGTCTTATTTGTAGTACTGTAAAGCAATTATCAGTACTATTTTTCAGTAAATACTGGCAACAAAAAGAAAATCAAAATATGAAGTAAAGAAATATAGTACAAAAAGGAGCAGTAAATACATCAGTAAAAGTGGCAAAAGAAAAATTGTAGATGAATGAATTTCTTTATAGAACATAAATAACATATGTCAACAAATATGTCAATAAAAATAAGTACAAACCACATAGAATATATCTGAACATTTGAAAATGATATGATCATGCATGAAGTAAAAACAAATACTTCATTAAAATTCACAGCAAGAAACAATAAAAAAATAAATGAATTATAAAAGAAACTAGTTTAAGCCAAATGCTAGCACAGTGCTGCCATCATTTTTGCATTGTAGGTTATAGTTATACTAAATTTGACTCTAAATCTATCACAGAGTAGAATCTACCTCTCATCAGCTGATGTGTGATAATCATTTTTTCCAAGCTTATCTTTCTCCTAATTTTATATTCTTCCTCTTTCTCTCTATTCTTTGTAATTTATATATTGAATAGTCAGATTACCTATGATTTTATTTATATATTCAACAAGCATTGATTCATTGAGTGCTTTGTCTAGCCAAAATAAAGTAGAAAAGTTAGAAATTATAGGTCCTTATTACAATTTAGGAGCTTACAATATGATTGAGGAAATATGACAAATACCATAATAAAGTTGCTGAAATTCAAGGAAAATATGCATATTACTATACAAACAATACTGGGATATATATATATATATATATATATATAGAATACAAAATAGGTTATTTACAGATACTACAAACATGTATACAATATAAACCAACCTAAAACTGCCTTGCATTTGAGATTTGAGTTTCTTTTTTTCATTAAACAAATATTTATGGACACTTACTCTGTCTTTGCCCTCAAGGAACTTAAAACATATTACATGAAATAGGAGACAGACATACAATTTATAAACAACAGATTTCAGGGAGGAATAAATATTATGAATAAAAGCAGACCAATGAAATAGGAAATGACTATGGTGGGAATGGGGCTCAGATTAGGTTAGAGAAGTGATATTTGAACAAAGACTTGAATGATGAGATAGAACCAACTGTTGAAAGTGCTGGAGGGGGAAGTGGATGTGGCTCAAGTAGTTTGGCACCTGCCTACCACATGGGAGGTTCTGGGTTGGGTTTCCGGTGCCTCCTAAAAGACGATGAGCAGACACAGAGCACACAGTGAACAGAGAGCAGACAGAAAACACAAACAATGAGGGTGGGGGGAGAAATAAATAAAATAAATCTTAAAAAAACAAAAAACAAAAAACAGTGCTGGAGGAAGAGGATACCAGATAAATGAATATCCTGTGTATACAGGAATCAACTCATTATGTCTAAAGAACAGCCGGGGGGGGGGGAGTCAGACAGTAAAAGAAGACGGAATAAAAGAAGAATGTTAGAAGTGGTCATTGTAGGACAAAGATGAAAATTGTGTGGTCAGTTAGATCTCAGTAGACTAGTAAAGAGATAACATTGGCTTGAAACACAGTGGTGACAACTGAGTTCCTGAGTAATCAAAGTCAGGAAATAGCTGGAAAGTATAGCTTATAGCCTTGCTGGTGGATTGCAAGAGATGTCTCATAGGTTTTTGCACTGAATAACTAGTAAATGAAGATGGTTCCTTTTAATGACATCTGGAAAAATAGGGGATGGTTTTGTTTGGGCAAGGAAATCAAAAGTCTTATTTTAAAGGGAGCGGGTACAGCTCAAGTGGTTGCACACCTGCTTCCCAGGTACGAAATCCTAGGTTCAATCCCTGGTAACTCCTTAAAAAAAAAAAAAAAAAAAAAAAAAAAAAGTCTTATTTTAAACATGTAAAATTTGGGATGTCCATTGGATATCTAAGAGAAGATATAAAATAAACACTTGGATACATACATTTGAGTTCAGGGAAGATGTTGGGAGAGTAGAGATGGTATTTGAAACCATGAGGAATAACTCAGTATTAGTGTAGATGGAGAAAAGAAGAGCGCACAGGACAGAACTCCAACACTTAGTGGTGAGAGGGAAGAGCTACAGCCAGAACAGAAGAATGAGAAGATGTGGTCAGTTAATTGTTTAGTGATTGTTTCAACCTTTATTGTTTCTTAATAAATGCATTTAAAGCTATAAGTTCCCTCGTAGGACTACTTTATATCGTCTCACAGATATTGCCATATCATGTTTTTATTTTCATTGTGTTAAGTAGGTTGTGATTTTCCATTTTTCATTTTAGCCAAAAATCTAGTTAAAACTGTTAAATTTCAGAATGTTTATTTATTAAAATTTCACTTCATAATTGATTTCCCATTTTACTATATTATGGTTAAAGAACATATTCTGTATGATACTAATTGTATAGGATTTCTTTTTTTTAGGTGGTACCCTGGTGCGGTCAGGGGTGCGTCCTGTCTGGTCGGGGTAGGAGAGGCCTAGGCTCCTACGGGGGCTCGCAGGCGTGGAGGGCGCACGGCGGAAAGAACCACCGCGGAGAGGAGGTAAGCACGCAGGTCTAATTTATTAAGGGAAGTACAGATGCTTATATAGGGTTGTGGGCGGGAAAGGAGAGCAGGGCTGGCCGTGATAGGCTGGGAGCAGTTTCCACGCCTTCTAAGGTGTGGCCTTGGCGGTGCAGCTCTCCCTAGCTGTGTGGGGAGGGGGGAGGGTGAGTGTGGGCAGGCTTCTTCTGGTTATCAGCAAGCAGATGTTGGCTGCCTGGGCGAGGCTGAGGGCGGTGCGCCCGTTCCATGGCTGAGGGCAGTACGCCCGTTCCAGCCGCCCTACACCCGAGTGGTGGGCTGCGCATATCCCCCACTGGGCGCGGCTATGCCTGCTGGCCAGACTTCAGCCTGCCTTACCTCATTTCCCCGTTCTTTTTTATTTATGAGCTAGTAGCTTTTGATTTTGGAGAGACCGCAGAATGTGGCACGCACCATAGAAGACGCGGAAAAGGAGTTAAAAGGCTTTGGGTGATGGGACAGGCGAGTGGCTGCCTGGCCGTGGAGAGCAGCGGCTGTAGTGGTGGGGCTTAGGGTGAATGAAGTTTTGGAGAATCCGTTTCTTGCGAGGTTGTGGGCTGGAGGAAGCAGGAGTGGACGGTGTTGTTTCTGTTCTCTGGACGGCGGTACCTGAGGAGGAGTGCATCGAGGGGAAGGGAGATTTGGTTAGTAGCTAGGAAGACAGCGGAAGCTGGGGTGAATAGGGGGTCACATGGGAGTGCAACACTGCAATTTGAGTGATAGAGTTTGGGGTAGTTAGGACTTTCTGGGGTAAGGAAGAGAAAGCCAGGGGGGTGTCTGACTGCAGCCCAAAGGACAGCCCCCTGGGTGGTGGCAATTAGTGAGAGTATAAGTAAGAGCAGAGCTGGGAGGAGGGGGGGGTCGCCCAAGCGGATGTGGCGACAGGGTTAGCTGGGGCACAAAATGGCCGCTCGGAATTACAAGATGGCTGACCAGGCACGCGCGCACCGAAGGCGTTACAAAATGGCTGTTTGGGCTCCTAAAATGGCCGACCTGACGTATACACGTCGGCAGCGTCAGAGGGCCAGCCTGTTTTTTCGCCCTCGACAGGGAGGGCTGGGTAGAGGGGTGTTACCGCCCTAT
Organism: Tolypeutes matacus; assembly: GCA_026826555.1. Taxonomy (NCBI): domain Eukaryota; kingdom Metazoa; phylum Chordata; class Mammalia; order Cingulata; family Chlamyphoridae; genus Tolypeutes; species Tolypeutes matacus. The sequence goes on from JAKSZT010053770.1 coordinate 35,975,576, forward strand.
GGGGCAGTTCTAGTTCCTTTTTAAACGACTTCCTGTTTTTCGTCGGGGGAAGAAGGAGGAAGTTCGCCATCTTGGTGGGGCTTAAGGTTGGTTTGTTTGAGCGGGTCTAGTTCGAGCGCGTTGTTAAGCTGCTCGATAAGAGACTCCGCATCAGAGTCTTGGTCCGAGTCGGAGCCAGACTCGGGGCAAGAGGGAGATGCCTTTTCTTCCTTATCGCGTAACTGAGAGGACAGAACCTGGGACGTGGGGGGGCGAGAGCCCTGGAGACAGGAGCGGATGGTAATCAGCGTAGGCACAAGGCCAGGGGGGAAACGCTTCCCTTCGTGTTCCATGGCATTGGTAACACGGTCGATAAGGCGTAAATAAGTATCGGGGTCCCAAAGGTGGCAAGTTGTGAGCCAAGGGTTAAAAGGAAGGAGAAGGTCCCAATAAACTTGTAGTTGGCGAATTGAAACTTTGCACTTGTGGGTATCTAAAAGTCCGGCAAGAGCGCGGACTTGGGGTGCTTGGCAAGATGATAGCCTACTGCCCATTTTAGGCCTTGTGGAGCCAGGAAGGTTGGGGCCCTTACCTAGCGAGCGTGGCGATCAGGTAGCAGCAGCTACCAGGGGTTCTGAGCAGAACGGTGAGACGGACGCACCGAATTTCGGGGTAGGGTCTTACCCGTTCACGGCGGGCAGGGGTCCCACGTTGGGCGCCACCCTGGATTAAACTTGGGACCTCATACATGGGAAACAGGCGCTCAACCACTGAGCTGCATCTGCTCCTCAATAAGAGCTGGTTTTTGTTTGTTTTTAGGAGGTACCAGGGATTGAACCTGAGACCTTATACATGAAAAGCAGGCACTCAGCCACTGAGCTACAGCTGCTCCCCTGATTATCCAGGATTTTTAGGGACTTTTTGTGGCATAGTAGCATGGTTTTGTAAATGTCTAATGAGTGCATGGAAAAATTCTGTTTTTGCTTTGTTATATAAAGCATATATTATAGGTCTAAAAGTTCAAGCTTATTAATTCCATTATTTAGATCTTCTCTATCTCTGTAAATTTCATAACTTCTTGATCTCTCAGTTTTCTCAGGTGTTTGCTAATGCTTCCAACCCCAATTGTTGATTTATCTGCTTTACATAGTTTGAAATTACTTTTTTTAGATGCTTTTGAGTTGATGATGATTATATCTTATCATATTTTCCTTTTACCGATGTATTGTGATCCCTTTTTCCCTTTTGATTTTTTTTCCCCTTGAATTCTCTCATGTCAGATGATGTATCAACCCTTGTTTCTTTTGGTTCCCACTTTGCTGGCTTGTTTTTTCATGTCTTTTGTGTTCAATCTTTCTGCACAGTTTCTTTTTTAAAAAAATATCATTTTATATACAGAACATGGCACTTTTAAAAAAATTCAGCATATCTAACTTTTGATTAATGAATTTAACTCACATATGTGTATTGTCATTACTGTAGGCTTGGGTTTGTTTCCACTACTTTCATAGTTTGCATTTTCTGCATTTTCCATCTGTTCCTTTTTTTTCTCCTTTCCTATTTCCATTCAGGAAATAAAATTTCACTCTGTCACTTTAATTTACTTGGCATTTATGGTATTGCCCATTATGTTTTAAAATTTTATCATCTATCTTTCCTACAGTTATTTTAGCATGAACTCATGCCTCTTTGCTCTATCCACATCTATTAACATGTTTGTATTTTCTAGAGATTTGGTTGTGGATTATTACACAATAATCATATGAACAGATTAATAATTTGAATTTGATTTAAATTTATTGCTAAAATTTAATTTTTAAAATAGTTTTGATTTACAGAAAAATCATGAACACAGCAGTTTCCACATACCCCACACCCAATATCCACTATTTTTAATATCATATGTTAGTATGACACATTTGTTAGTATGACACATTATTAACTGAAGTCCACAGTATATTAAGATTTCTTCAGTTTTTGTCTGATGTCCTTTTTCTGTTCCAGGATCTTAAACAGGATACCACATTGCATGTAGTTGTCATGTCTCCTCAGGCTCTTTTTGGCTGTAACAGTTTTTCAGATTTTCCATGTTTCTGATGATGATAATTTTGAGGAAGGCTGGTCAGGTGTTTTGTAGACAGTCCTTCAATTGGGATTTGTCTGCTGTTTTTCTCATGATTTCCTGAGGTTATAGGATTTTGGCTAGGACATCATAGATGTGAAGTGCCATTTTATCAAACCCTATTAAAGATACATGCTAAAAATAAGACTCACCACTAATGAGAGCAATCATAATCACTTGGCAGAGCTAGTGTTAGTCAGGTTTGTCTACTGAAAGTTTTTTTCCCTAATATCCATGCTGTTGGGAAAGCGGCTGTGGCTCAATCAGTAGGGTTCCCGTTTACCATATGGGAGGCCCCGGGTTCGGTTCCTGGGGCCTCCTGGTGAAGGCAAGCCCGCCCGCATGGCATGGTTAGCTGACCCAGCGAGCACAAGCAGCAAGGGGGGGATAAATGAATAAATAAATAAAATCTTAAAAAAAAAAAAAAAAATATCCATGCTGTACTCTTTGGAAGGAATTCATTATGTGCAGCCCATACATAAGGAGTGGGGAGTTATATTCCACCTCATTGAGGGAGGAGTATCTACCTGTTATTAAAAATTCAAGGGAGATGTCTCATCTCCCCCATTTATTTATTTATTCTGTCATTTATTTATATCAGAATGGACTCATGGATATTTAATTTATACACTCTAGTATAATCAAGTATTTGTGTATTTAGCTCAATTTTTTTCCAGCTTTAGACATTGAGAGCTCTTTCACTTGTCTCCTGTAACCCTTTGACATGCTCCCATTACTGTATGAGTCCTTTTTATTTTTTTTAATCACTTCCTTACTGTCTGGGTAGATTTGCTCATTGCTAGTGAGGTGCCATTTCTTCTAGGCACTAGCAGCTGACAGAGCAAGGAAATAAACATGTATATAATAACCCTTGCATATACACACATGTATTTCTATATGTAACCATTTGTATCTATATAAAGATGAACATGAGTTCTTATCAATGTCTCCAACTCTAATCCATTACCACATGGATCATTCTAGATTCCTCCCTTTGCTTATCTGTAACCTCCCAACAGTGAGAAACCTGGAGAATAGTTGTTTTTTAAGAGAGAATAATCTGGGCATATGTGGTGGTTTGAAGCTATATGTACCCCAGAAAAACACGTTCTTAAATCTAATCTATTCCTGTGGGCATAAACCCATAGTAAGTAGGCCCTTTCAATGAGGTTACTTCAGTTAAGGTGTGGCCCACCTCATTCAGGAGGGGACTTAATCCTATTACTGGAGTCTTTTATAAATGGAATGAATTCAGATATGAAAGAAAGTAAGTCATAGAATCAAGAAGCTGAAAACAAGAAATTCGGAAGAGTAGGGTGAGACCAGCAGGTGCCATCATATGCCTTGCCATGTGGCAGAGGAGCCTTGGATTGCCAGCAGCCAGTCTTCAGGAAGAAGGCATTGCCTTTATGATGACTTGATTTGGACATTTTCTTGGCCTCAAAATGTAAGCTAATAAATTCCCATTGCTTAACCCAACTCATTTCATGGTATCTGCTTTAAGCAGTCTAGGAAAATAAAACAGCATATTTCACAGTAGTTACTCTCCCTCCTCCCCTGCCAGGGCCAAGAGGGGATCTTAAGTGGCTCTTTGCTGTGAGAACCTGGTAGGGTTCCTAGGGATCAAACCCATGAAAGTGTGTGTGTGTGGGGCTGTTATCCCTAAGACTACAGCTCCTGGGAGTTTCTCATTCTCAAGATAGTCTACACTCAGCCTCTAAAATCAATAATCTAAGCTTCCAGTTTAGGAAATTGGAGAAAAAATGCAATTTAAGCCTAAAACAAGAGGAATAAAGAAAAATATTTCTCAGATGACAATGAAACTGAAAACATACTCTAGTAATTAATCAAAATTACCATTTAAACTCCGAGCAGTTTATGACTCCAGCAGCTTCTGCGCCAAATAATATAACTTGGCTTTACACTCTGCATTTACCTGTTGGTTCAGATTTCAGGATGGCAGTTTACTCAGTCAACTTAGTTTTCTTTCAGGTCTAATAAAAGTAAATGATTTTCAGTTCATTCAGCTTTTTCTTTTTGTGAGAATTGGAGTGACAACTTCCAAGCATTTTACATGTTGGAGATGAAATCAGAACTAATTTATTTTAATGACAAATTTAAATTGGTCAGTTTGTTTTTAATTGACCCAATTTACTGAGTCTACTAAATTAGATTAGTGAAATTTTTATTCTTCTTCAAAATCTAAGCATTTTTAAGAACAAGAGTATGAGAGAGAGCAAGAATCATCTTGTAATTGATTCTAGTTCAATTTCAAGAGGGGTAAAACAGGAGTGTGTCTTGTCTCGCCCTTTCAAATATCTAAAAAGATCTTGATAAATGTTTATGTAATCTGAATAGATGACCCATAGTCTTTGCAAGTGGAGAGAATAGCAAATGCTACCAGACTGTGAAGGAGCACCCAAAGTGAAAAGGTTTCTGCATTGCATTTCACTTTAGCAGCCAAGAACAAATTAACAGTATTTTAAATTTCTACTGGTCTCTTGATGAAAGCAAAAAGGGATGAACTCAAGTAATGGCTTATAACAAAAGTCCATATAAATCTCTGTATCCATCCATCTCTTTCTTGTTCTTCTACATTTCTCACATCAACCTAAAAGATTGTTTTATACTTAGAAACTCTTTCCAAAGTCATCACACAGCAAAATCTAGTTTTTTAGTCCCTATCCTCATCCCTCCTTTTCCTTGTGTCTCTATTATACCTTAGTTGTGTCCAATACTTTTATTTCTTTCCAATAAATGTTAATTTTACTTTCCCATTTCTTTTGCTTCTACTTTTGGGAATAATAAGGAACCCCAAAACCATTGCTCTATTTTTTAATTTTTTAATTTTTAAAGAGGCTTTAGAATACATAAATGTTACATCAAAAATATAGAGGATTCCCATATACTCCCTCTTCCACACTTTCCTACATTAACATCTTTCATTAGTGTGGTATATTTGTTGCAATTGATGAACGTACATTGAAGCATTCCTACTAACCATGGACTACAGTTTACATTATAATTTACACTTTGCCCTGTACAATTTTATAGGTTTTGTCAAAATGTATAATGGCCTGTATCCATCATTGCAATGTCATGCAGGACAATTCCAATGTCCCGAAATGCCTCATTGTTACACCTATTCTTTCCTCTCCTTCCCCTCAGAACCTTTGGTGGCCGTTGCCTTTATATCAATGATTCGAGTTCTTCCATTGCTAGAAATGATAATAAGTCCACATTAGTCCATAGTTGCATTGACTCCTTAAGTTTGTTCATTCCTCAATATTGAGGATTTGGGGATGGTGATGTCCACTCTGTTTCACTGCGAGGGGACCATTGCTCTATTTTTCATTTCATTACATTCTTTAAGGAAGATAATTCTCCTCCTTAAATAACAATGACATAAATTTACTACCATGAATCAGCAAACAATATATCAGCATCATTACCAACAGTTCCATGTTGAAAATTGTGGTTCAAATTGACAATACTAAGTTCCATAATTTAATTTGCATAATTACTTAGGATGCATTTTAGGGAATTTATTCTGGCATACTCTTTAGGAAGAATGTAGCTCAACTAAGACAATCTACAGAAATGTATGTTCTGTTATAATTACCCTATGTAATTATAAATGTATGGGAAGTCTCTCTTACATTTTTCAGTATAAAACGACAACATGTTTTTTGTTTATCCTGCATCTGTTTTGTTTTGTTTTTAGGAGATGCTGGAGATTGCACCCAGGGCCTCATACATGGGAAACAGGCATTCAACTACTGAGCTACATCTTCTTGCCCATCCTGCATATTTTGCTCTGCCTTTTTAAACCTGTTTCCATTGTGCCTCCACCTATATCAGGTTTTCTTAACCAGGGGTCCATGAGCTTGAATTGAAAATTCAAAAAAGCATTATTCTTGTGGGGACATGTTGGTGTGGCTGTGATATATTTATTAAATAGTACACAATATAGTGTGGACTTAGTAATGGGTCTGTGGTTTTCACCAGACTGGAAAATGGGTCCGTGGAACAAAAAGGTTAAGAACCCCAGACCTATATGCTTAGAACCTCACAGTTTCTCCTGTAGATTCCAACAGAAGCAAAATGTGTGCAATTGCCTCTGAGTTTTGGCACCCACCTACTCCTGCCACAATTTCTGTAATGCCTCCACCCCAATTCTCCTTGGGATTTAGTAAGCCCTAGATACTGTAGATAGTCCTTAAATAGACTTTGAATAACACTCCATATTTGTCCAGTCCTCAGAATTGAGTTTCTCCTTACATTTTCTTTCCATGATGCCACCTAATACATTCCTTCTCCAGTAGTCCTGGAACCCTTCCCTGACATTCCACTAATTTTTGAATCCTTGTGCCCCGATTGGTTTTGGCAAGTTCCTTTCAGTGGAAACCTGCTTTGTATCAACTCTTTCTTTTAGCCTTAAAATTTCTGTTGAATAGGCTACATTTCTGCTACCCATTATACAGACACACACATATATAACACACACAAGTTGTTTTTACTCTCATCTGCGTGTTATTATATAAATTTTATAAAGAACTACTGATAACTTTACAATAGCTCTCTTGCCCACATGAAATTAATAAATTAGCTAATGTTTTTAATTGTAACTATTACATTTCTTTTATCACAACTTGAATCATTTTTCTTAACAAGTATTAATGAGCTTCCTGCTTAATGAAAATTAATTGCTATCCTGCCTTGACAATTACATTGTGATCGATCAAGTTTAAAAGACCTGCAAGGGTCATTTGTTGTAATTCTACTGCAATCCATTAAATCTGCAGTGGATGATAACCTTTAACTTACTCACATATTAGGGAATTCTAATGGCAGCTCTAGATGCCACTGTTTATACAAAAAGCGATACATCAAATGGTCTCTTTTTCTTAGCTCAATTAAAGTGGTTTGTCTTTACTGATATGAAACATTTCCAATTCTACTCAGTGCCCATATAGCTGAAACATTTACATGGCACTTTTTATTCAAGCAACCAACAATGACTAAGGAATATTAATGCTGGTGTGCTGCCAAGCTAATAACAAATTTTTAAAAAACATTAATAGTGTAATAAAATGAATTTTTTCCAAAATAGAAAATCATCATGTATCTCTTTAAATATATTATTTACTTCAAACAAGGAGATGCAAATTTATACTGATCAGAAAGGCAAAATCTCTAAAGGTGGATAATACCACCCGTTAGAATGAATGTGAAGACTTGACGTTTATTGTGTACTAACAGTGGCAGTCCAAATGGTATGAGCCAATCTGGAAAGCTGTCGGGTCCAGTAGTTCCTGCCAAAATTAAATATAAGTGCATGACCCAGTGAACTTACTCCTGAGTATCAATCCTGAAAATTTCCATACAGTGACATGACAGAAATGAGGGCCATGGTTTTGGGCAGTAGGAAGTTTAGAGGTAACCTCTGTTCATCACTTGGAGAAGAGATAAAGGGTTAAATAAATAAATAAAATATAAGGCTTTAAATTCTGAAATATAAGACTACTTACAATTATAATTTTATTTATTTATTACTACAAAATATAGTACTTTTTAATTTATTTTTTGGATAAATCAAATTTCCCATCAAACTCAGGAAAACTGCCTAAATAAGTGATTTTTTCACATCACATTTTGCTTTACTCACTTTGAGTCTTCTCATTATATCACAAACTTATCCTTTGCTGTTTTTCTTTTCTTTTTTTCCTTCAGTTGGTATGTCTTCTATTTCTTCTTTCTGAATATGAGAATCTGTCTATCCAGTAAAGTCAAGCTCAAACCTTCCATGCCTTCCCTGGCCCTAGCCCTTAGTAACATCTCTTACCTTTGAACTTTTGTAGCACTAATAGACTATATGCCACCTAATTTAACTCTTAATACAAACAGCTTTATATCATTACCTCGTATGTCCTCTACAAGACCTCTGATGAGGGGAACCAGATTTTGTCTTCTGTGTCCCTTAAATTTACTGGCATAGCACTGAGCACATAAGGAACAGTTAAATGCTTCTTTACTTGCCAACAACAAACATCAAGCCAAGCACTGTTCTAAATACTATGGAGACGGGAAGCGGCTGTGGCTCAATCAGTAGGGCTCCCGTTTACCATATGGGAGGCCCGGGGTTCGGTTCCCGGGGCCTCCTGGTGAAGGCAAGCCCGCCCGCACGGCGTGGTTAGCTGACCCAGCGAGCACAAGCAGCAAGCGGGGGATAAATGAATAAATAAATAAAATCTTAAAAAAATAAAAAATAAATAAATACTACGGAGATATCAGTTCACATAACAAAGTGCCTGCCCTCCTGATCTTGTATTCTAGAGACAAAGAAAGAGAAAATAGGTGCCTACTGTGTATACTATCAGAAATTCTTCAGTAAATATAAAGAGCAGTGATCTGTGCCCAGACAGGGGAGCCATTAAGAGAATAATGACTGAACACTAAAGAGAAGATTTAGCTTTGGAACTGTGCCAAGGTAAGGTAAAGAAATTGAGGAAGGTACACGAGTTTCTTTCTTTCCCTAACAGCTCCAGGAAAGAAGCCCCTGGAAAACTAAGGGAGCCGGAGCATGCAAAACCCCTTAAATGCCCCATTCTCCTTATTAATGCCTAGAAATTCCTCGAGAGCAAGTCTTAACTATGAAAGGCCAACTATTCAATTCTCAAGTATAAATAACTATGATTACAATATATTATTCAAACCAGTATATATTGGGGTGAAAGGAACACAGATAATAATCATAGGAGAATAACATGCATTACTAAGGCTCTTCTAGGCAAACTGGGATAAAGTACCACCTAAAAACATTAAGTTATTTTCCTGCTTTGTTACATGCTATAGACAAACCTATATCCATCTGACTTCTGAAATGAAGAAAGAGCCTCTGCTGAATTCAGAAAGAATGTAAAAATAAAGAAAAGTTCATACATTTAAGAGCTCTTCAATTGTTGAGAAAAAGAGAAGCAATGCATTAAGACATTTTAGCAATATGTGATTCGAATTGATGCATCGTGAATTCACAAGATTTCTATAAAATGAGTTTTATTTCCAAGGATTTGTTCATCCAAGCTGTCACTGGTTGATTACTTCTAAGGAAATCATTTGTCAACAGGTGTTTAACTTACACTTTGATGAAGTGAGGTAAACTGTTTCTCTGCTGAAAAAGCCCAGGCTCCTCATAGTCTTCACCAACCCTTAAAACACCTATGATATCATTATTCCCATTTTTCAAATTAAATAAAATTGACTGATGGTAAACATACATTTTAACTCTCTGAGTTAAGAGTTGATTTTGACCCCCTGCTCCCAGGTTTGCCCATAGCACATTGCATATAGCAAATTCTTACTTAAACCATATTATAATTACTGTTTTCTGAGCTCTGTTTCCTTTGCAAAAGTAGGATCTCGTCTGGAGTAGATGGAGTAGTTCTGTTTTATTCATGCCTGGCTTCTCAGCATCACACACATAAAGGAGGGAAAAAAAGCAGAAACATAACAGATAAAAAAGTGAAAACAAAATAAAAATAGCATAAAATAAAATGATAGCTTGAGTCATATTAGTAAATATGAATAGGCTTAACTCATTTTTTAATACAATAAGAAAGTAAGGATAGGAATCATGATATTAGACAAAGTAGAATTCAGACACCAAAGCATTAAATATGGCACTGACAGTTTCAAATGTTAGTTGTAACAGAATGCCTATGTACTGAAAATCACAGCCACCACCTTTTAAGAGTGGAAACTATAGGAGATGCATGAAGAAATAGACAAACATGCACTAAAAATAATTTATGTTTCAGTTCAATTCAGATCAAGTGGATAAGAGTAAGTACATAGAAGTCCTAAATAACATAATCAATAGAGAAACATAGCAAAATTTAAGAAAAGATAGATTTTATTTTTAACCACACGTGAGACATTCACAAAAATTTGTCATTTATTATACTTGCAAAAAAAAAATCCACAAAATAAAACTAATGCAAAGCTCATTTTCTGAACACAATGAAACAAAAATATTTTTATATTTAAATATAAAGATAAAGAGGTCTTGTTTAAGTGGAAATTTGAAAACTCTCTATGAAACACCTTTTCGGTAAAAAGGGAAAGTACAAATAAAAATTGCTGAATTTCTAAAAAATAACAAAAATCAAAACATTGTGTGTCAGAATTCATAGGACACAATTGAAGTACTGATGAGTATTTAAAGCTATAAGTTTTCCTATGGTATCAATAAAAAAAGAATGAAAATAAATGAATTTAATTCCTGTCTCAAAAAACTAAAGAAAAAAACAAAGTAACCAACAGAAAACTACAGAATATGTCTCATGAAATAGATGCAAAATTGCTTATCAAAATTGAATCCATCAGTCTATAAAAAGGAAAATACATCATGACCAAGTGGGGTTTATCTCAGGAAAGCAAGATTGGTTTAACATCTGACTAACAATCAGTATAATTCAACTTATTGATTTACCACAAAGGAAAAAACTGATCTCAATAGATGAAAAAAATAATTTGATAAAATTCAACACCCATTTATGATTTAAAATCAGAAACCTTGGAAGAGAAGGAGACTTCTTTAACCTTATAAAAGGCATCTCCATGAAACACATCCATTGAGTGGCACAGTTAATGGTAAATAATTGAAAACTTTTGACCTAAGATCTGAAACAAGATAAGGATGTTTGAATTTAACATTGTCCTGGATCCCTATCAGGTGCAATAAGGCAAAATAAAGAAATAAAGTCATAAAGATTGGACAGCAAAAAAGTAAAACTCTCTCTTGCAGATGATGTGATTGTTTACATACATAAACCCTGAGTGATCAACAAAAAACTACTAGAAATAAGTGAGTTTAGCATGGCTGCAAGATATATGATCATATGCAACAATAAACTGTTACTAATATTAGAATAAACATTTGGTAAATGAAATTTTTAAAAAATAATTCAATTTACAATGGGATTAAGATAATGAAATACATAAGAAAAAAATTTTTTAAATACATGCATGACCTGTATTCTAAAAATTACAAAACATTGTAAGGAAAATCAGCCCTAAATAATTAAAGATATATGTAATGTTCATAGATTGGAAAAATCAATCCTATTAATATATGGATTCTCCCAAAATTGATTTATAGATTCAACATAATCTCAAAGATTATTTTACAGAAATTGACCATGTCAATTTAAAATTTATATGGAAAATTAAGAGACCTGTAATATTCACAACTTTGAAGAACCAAAGAACCAATACTACCTGATAACAAGGGTACCATTAATCTTACAGTAATCAAGACAGTGTAGTATTGGCATAAGGCCAGACATATAGATCAATAAAAAATCAATAGAGTCCAGAAATAAACCTAGACTTGTATGGTCAGTTGTTTTGTTTTTTTAAAGATTTATTTCTTTACTTTTATCTATTTTTATCCCCGCCTCCCTCCTTTTGCTGTTTTTGTGTCCATTCGCTGGGCAATTCCCTGTGTCTATTTCCTGCCCTCACTTCTCATCCTTCTCCCTCCTGTCTTCACCAGGATTCAATCCTGGCAACCTCCAATGTGGGAGAGAGGCGTCCTACTGCCTGAACCACCTTAGTTCCTGGTTTTTCAGTGTGTCTCATCTTGGCTCTCCCTTGTGTCACTCTCCTGTTACATCATCATCTTACGGCTCAGCAGGGCCTGACAGCACACCCACACATGGGGCCTTGAGGTCCCACCCACTCTCGGGGCCTGATGGCGTGCCTGCACGCCTTCTATATTTTTATTTTTTATTTTTACCAGGAGGTCCGGAGATCGAACCCGGGTCCTCCATATGGGAGACAGATGCCCAACAATTTGAGTCACTTTCGCACCCCTGGTCAGTTTGTTTTTGACAGTTATCAAGGTAATTCAACTGGGTGAACAATATGTTTTTCAACAAATGGTACTAAAACAGATGGATATCCATTTGGAAAAAATTAATATTGTCCCTTTACTGATACCATACATAAAAATAAACTTGAAATATATCATTGACCTAAATAGAAGCACTAAACTAATAAAACCTTTAGGAAAAAAACATAAGAGAAAATCTTTGCAGTTTGGAGGTAGCAAAGAAGAGGAAGAAGGAAGGCTGAACCCTCACAGACACGGCTACCATCTTGCTTCAACATGTGGCAAGTGACTTTGGGTGAGCAAATACCTCTTATTGTACCTTGAGTTGGACTCTTTAGGGCCTTGTGATGGTAAGCTTCTACGCCAAATAAATACCCCTTATAAAAGCCAACAGATTTCTGGCACTTTGCATCAGCACCCCTTTGGCTGACTAAAGCATTATCCAAATGAGGGAATATAGGATAGTCATTGTACTCTTTTTCAACCACTCTGTGGCTTTAAAAATTTCAAAATGTTAACTTGTGTTCCATTTACGTCCTTAGTATAAAATGATCAATTCAAATTCAGTGTTTATTTGAAAGTTTTCCAAATTAAAAATAAAATGATCAATAAAAAGAAATATTTAACTTCAAAGACAGAGCTAATTTTATTTTTAAAACTTTAGCAATTAAATGCTGCATCCATAAAGAGACTGTACTTAATACTTAAAGCATTTCTTAAATTAATAACCATTGTGTTTTGCTGTAGTGGTAAATTAACCTGTTTATATACAGCCTCATAAATAGGTCACATTCTATAAACTTCAGATAGGACTAAGTGGCTGTAACTTTCCATCTTATCAAAACTATGAATATGCTGAGAAGAGAACTTTAATAGGTTTGAAATTAAGACATTTCTTGATCCCTATTCAGATTCTGACATTATTATATCAGATTAAATCCCTTGACAGTCTAGAACAACATTCTATTGCATTCTTGCCAGAGAAAAGGCCATTCATTACTCAGTAAAAATTTAGCTATCCTCATTTTAATCACAAAGCAATACCTTTCTTCTTTACCCTTATTGTCCCTCATCTGAGTAACTCAAAATGTTTTGCAAAAGACAGTAATATTATCCATTACAAAGAAAAGAGAAAGGAGGTGGTGCTGGGTTTACTGTGTTTCAGAGTCACACCCAGGAGGACTGAAGCAATGGCTACAGAAGTCAGCAATCTAAAACCTCTCTGAAGTGGTGCAAAGTTACAGTCACTTAAACACAATGCCCATTGTGGGTTAGTATTCATGTTTCAGTAAAGTTTCTCTTAAGTTTATTTTCTACAAAGCCAAATACCAATAGGCCTTTCACAGGACATTATGCTTTTCAAAAGTGAGCTTTTAAACCTTGATATGAGAACTGTGATAACTTTCAGTGATTTGCCAGTGATGAAGCACACATTAAGGGGAAAAGTGTGTGGGAAAAATGTAAATAGGTAACAGTGTGCCCAGGAATCTCCAAATCAAAGTCATATGCTTAGAAATGATCATTATATTTCATAAACTGAAGATAAACAGAAAGCTCCAAAGTGGATGTAAATTGTATGCTGGGCCATTTGAAATCTTGAAACATGGGCCATCTGCAATTATAAAGGGGTATGTTTCTAAAATTTATTTGCAAATCCTCTGTAATACAGAAGGAATTTTATAACATGTTATAAAATGTTACTCATGATGCCTTGTAGTCAAGGTTTCAGAGCAAGACTACAGCAGTCTCTTTCACCTACAAATGGGCCTGAAGTGTGGCACCACCTCCTACCTTTTCCTCTGCCACAAGAGCAAACACACAATCCCTCTGAGGCTTTCTTATACTGCATTGCTGGAAACAGTGGAAAGCTCAGCCTGGGAAAAGAATACCACACCCTCTAAACTAGTCTCACAAGAGTTGGAAGAAATACCAGTGGTGAGGTGGGAGGTAAATGTCTGAGACCAGTTTTCCACAAAGGCCTGTTCTCTGAGTTCATGGTTTTCATTCGAGTGTGGGAAGGCTAAGCTAGGGAGAGTCCAAACATGTACCTCCAAAATGCCATATGCATGATATTATCTCCATCCCCTCCTCCTCTCAACATTTCATAGCAAGATATGATTCACTGGTTTTCTTTTTCTTCTAAGCAACCTTATCTTTTTATATCTTGTTTATTAGCAATAATAATTTTTAATCACCCATAATATATCAATAATAAGTTTTTAAACTTCAGTGATTTTCTTAGCCATAAGGTTTAATATTAATATTGTGCAAAGTTTTATTAACAATAATAGTTACCTTTTATTGAATACCCACACACACACCAAGCATTTAACTTGACCTCTCATCTTCGTAACAACTCTGAAATGGTGTTATTATCCCCAGAGTAGAGGGGAAGAAACACATTTTCAAAGATTGAAAAAATATGTTGAGACATTCTACTCTAAAATGGTAAAGCCGGGGTTTCAATTTAACTCTTCTCTCTTAACCACTGTAATTAATTAATAGGCTCTTTCATTCAATGAATGTTTGTTGAGTTCCTACTTTATGGCATGTAGGACTCTAAGGAAGGTATAACTAAGAGGCAACTGTGCTTTAAGGGATTTTGACCAACCAGAAGTGAAGGGGAACAGATTAGAGGAGAGACAGGAAGACTATAAAATGAAAGAAGAGGAATAGTAGGATAAAGGCAATTATTAAATTGAGCTGTGATTTAGGGGATAAAGCAAGAGAGACACGTTTAAATTTTTCATATTTTCCTTTTGCCTTGGCTAAAGAATTTTGAAGGAAGTCATTTTGGAATCTGATTTTCTTTTTTACACTCTCCTATACCAATTTGAAAACAAAATTTTGCTCATCTTTTTTGTTCTAAGACATATCTCAAATAATTTTGGTTATATCAAAAGTTCTTTAAAGTGGCTGCCACTGTAATTCCAAATTATCCTTGGTGAAAACATACTATTTAAAAAGAAAACCCATGAATTTGAATTCTAATGTAAGGCATATAAGATGTAGGAGACCAGTTTGGAAGAGGAGGCATGGTCTTAACCTTAGACTCATACAAACCCATGAGAGTCTGAGAACATGCAGTGCATAATGGTGGTTGTGCACCTTGTGTCTCAGGCCCCCAAGTCTAGTGGCTGACCATACAAATACCAACGTCTGACAAAGTTTGTAGCACAGGGAGGACTGAAAGGTTTGCAGAGAAGATATCTCCCAGAACCAGACTCTCAGGTGAAAAATTAGCCAAGACGAGGAAAGATTTCATTAAGGTTTGCTCCCCCTCCCCCAGAGCCAGTGTAGTTTTGTTTTTGTTTTTTTTCTCCCCTCTACAGGAGCCAGGGATTGAACCAGGGATTGAACCACTGAGCTATATCAGTTTCCCTGAGTTGATTTTTTTTTTTCTTTTAAACAATTTATTGAAGTATATCATTCATACATGAACATAAATTATAAGCATTCAGTAAACATCGTGATCTTACAAAACAAACATGCATAACATCATACAGGGCTCCCACACATCACTCCCACACACACAAACATCCTGCATTGTTGTGAAACATTTTTGACAAATCATGAAAGAGCATCGTCAAAGTATTACTACTAACTATAGTCCAAATCTTCCTCCCCTATACATTTTTTTGAAGGATTTATTTATTTACTTTGATCCATTTTTACCCCCCTCTCTCCCCCGTTTTTGCTGTTTCTGTGTCCATACACTGGGCAACTCTCTGTGTTCGTTTCCTGCCCTCTCTTCTCATCCTTCTCCTCCTGTCTTCACTGGGATTCGATCCTTGGAACCTCCGATGTGGGAGAGAGGCATCCTACCCCCTGTGCCACCTTAGCTCCTGGATTTTTCGTGCGTCTTATCTTGGCTCTCTGTGTGTCACCCTCCTGTTATGTCATCATCTTGCTGCATGGCTTGTGGGGTTTGGCGGCACACCTGCGGGCGGGGCCTGGCGGTGCACCTGCACACAGGGCCTGGTGGCCCATGCACCTTCTATTCTTTTTTTAAATTTTTACCAGGAGGTCCTGGGGGTCAAACCCAGGTCCCTCCATACAGGAGACGGACACCCAACCACCCAAGCCACATCCGTCCCCGTGCTATATCTCTTAAGGGTGACCAAAGATACCCAAACTTAGTCTTTTCCCATACAAGATGGTCATATAATAAACCAGGCTTAGTTTATCACCAGCATTCTGAAAACCAGAACTAGGAAGAAAAACTAGGTCTGGGGAGACATGCATGGTTTCTAATATAGCGAATGTTTAGCTTACCCTGATTATCACAAAATCAGGACAGCGAGAATATTCTTATGTTTTTTTTTTTTTTTCATTTGTTTGCTTGTTTTTTGTTTTTAGGAGGCACTGGGGAGTGAATCGGAACTTCCCATGTAGGAAGCAGGTGCTTGATTGCTTGAGCCATATCCGCTTCCCCAATACAGCTTTAATTTTCTATGAAAGGCATCAAACTTTATATGTTACTAGAATAAAAATGTTTTTAAAAGAATGTAGGACTGTACAATACAATGAACTTTATTGTAAACAATGGATTATAATTAGTACAATTATAAAAGTGTTCCTTTATGAATTGTAACAGATGTACCACACTAATGTAAGGTATTAATAAAAGGGTATTGGTATATGAGAACTCTTTATTTTATGCATGATTTTTCTGTAAACCTACAACTTCTGTAAAAAATAAATAAATTAGAATAGTATTGAATAACAAATCATTCTCCAGTTGGAGATGTCTAAATCTGATCATTTCAGGACCTTGTACAAGTTGTTCCCACTGCATTGACAAGTGCTCTACTTAGAAAACTCTGCTCAAATGCTGCCTTTTTCATGAAACCCTTATTTCTGCTTCTTCATTCCTGCCAACAACTCTTAATGTTCATTCTCCTATGGTCCCAATACAACAAATACATGCCTCCTTAAAATTAAGTATCTTGTCATATTATAGTTATTATTTATGTGTCTATTACCTAAACTGAACTGCAATATTTTAGAAGACAAAGACCATATTTTCACATTTTTTATCTCCATAAATAAGGAGTTTCACCACAGAAGTTTTTAACTCGTGTGTGTGTTTCTTTTGAAATAATATCAAACTTACAGGGCAGTTGCAAAAATAATACAAAACCAATACAGAGATCACTAATATACTCCCTATTGAGATACCTAGATTTACTAACTTTTAACATTTTGTTATATTTTTATCTATATCTATCTATCTATCTATCTATCTATCTATCTATCTATCTATCTAT
>JAKSZT010053770.1:35992851-36443313 GCA_026826555.1 Tolypeutes matacus
TATCTATCTATCTATCTATCTATCTATCTATCTATCTATCTATCTATCTATCTATCTAATCTATTTATCTATCTATCTATAATACCTACCTGTGTTCTAACTATTTGAGAGCAGTTTGCATACATCATGCTATTGAACATTTAATACTTCCATATATATCTCCCAAAAATAATATTATGTGACCTCATTAAGTACAGCTAAAAGTTGAAGAAATTTAACATTGATATATAACACTGATACACAGTCTATGTTACTTTTTTTTTTTTTTTTCAGTAGTCTCAGTAATGCACTTTCAGGCATTTTCTCTTCCATTTTTAGATCCAATCATGGATCATATATTGCATTTAATTGTTCTTGTCCCTTTAGTCCCTCTCTCTCTCTTTTAAATTAGGGAAACATATATATAACATAAAATTTCCCATCTCAACCACTCCCAAGAATACATTAGATTTAATCACACTCACAACCAGTTTGATATTATTGATGAATTCCAAAAGGAAATACTGATTGTGTTTGGAAACTGGCCTCTTCCTCTGGGCATGATTAAATTATGATTAGGGCTTTGATTGGGTCATGTCAGTAGGACGTTGAGTTCCCGTCCCCTTGGCAGGCAGGGACTCACAGAGAAAAGACATGGCAGAGGACAGAGTTTGGAGTTTTGAGCTGGAGCTCCGGGAAGTAAACATGCAGGGAAGAATATAGAGGAATGGAGATGGCTCCATAGACATGGCAGAGGCCCCAGGAAGAGAGAGAGCCAGATAATGTACAGCTGACCTTGTAGAGAGAACAGAGCAGCTGAGCCCAGAGAGAAAGGAGCCCCTAGAGAGAGATGAGACTTACCCCAGCCTACCCCAGCTGATACTGGAAGAAGCTGGGACCATGAAGCCTTAAGAGGAAGAGGAAGCCTGAACACCTGCAGATGTCGGCAGCCATCTTGCTCCAAATGTGGCAACAGACTCTGGTGAGGCAATTAAGTTATGTTTTATGCTTGTGAATGTGAGCTCATACCCCAAATAAATACCCTTTATAAAAGTTCTGTTATTTTGCATCAGCACCCCTTTGGCTGACTAATACATCCCCCTCTTTCTGCCCCTGGTAAACTGTACTCTAGTTTCTGTATCTGTGAATTTGCACATTCTGGTTATTTCATATAAGTGAAATCATACAATATCTGTCCTTTTGTGTCTGACATTTCATTCAACATGATCTCTTCAAGGTTCATCCATGCCATATTGTAGCATGCCTCAGAACTTTCCTTTTAACATCCGAATAATATTCTATTGTATGTAACAGACTACATTTTGTTTGTCTATTCAATTGTTGATGGATATCCTTGGATAAATTTGTTCCTAGATATTTTATTCTCTTAGTTGATACTGTGAATTGAATTATTTTCTTGATTTCCTCTTCAGATTGTTTAAAGCTGGTGTATAAAAACAACACTTCTTGCATTTTGATCTTGTACCTTACCTCTTTGCTACATTTTTCATCATGTTTTGATATGATATTAATTGAAAGACCTAGAGTGCAGAATCCACCTCTTGGACAGGGCATCGATGAGGAAATGATGATGTTATATGTGTTTACCCTATTTTATGCTTTGTGACAGCACAAAAATGGCAATTGAATGAGGAAGAAAAATATTTCTCCTATTACATGAGTATGTTTAGAACATCTATGGCTGGGAAATATGCAATGACTAGGAGAAAACAGAAAATTAGCCTAATATTACATGGGACAATGGTGCTCAGTGAGCAAAACTATTCCAGTGGCTATGGAAATAGTGAGAGAAATATTTTCTCTCCATTTTCCATTTATTAAGAAAAATGTCTGACTAGACATGAAAAATAAAGGGAAATATTTGGAATTCTTAGTCACAATATGAATACGTCATCTCCAGTATTGCTGACATTGTGACATTTCTACAATCCCTCCTCTTTTTTTTAGGAGTTACCAGAGATTAAACCCAAGACCTCGAACATGGGAAGCAGGAGCTCAACTATTTGAGCTACATCCGCTCCCCAACCCTCCTTGTTTTGAGTTCTTCCAAATGAGAAACTTTTGTCTTTCTAGTAGCATGTTTTCCTAGGTATGCTGATATGAACTCCAGCCAAGTGAATAGTAATTACAAGCACTGCTGCTTCCCCCGGACCCAGCCCTTGTGTCAGTGACATTTCCAACATAGAAGTTACTTATGTATAAGATTGTTACAGGTCACGAGGAGCAGTACATAAAACCCCACTTTTCCTTACTTGAGTTCTGAAACAATTAAGGTAGGCAGAGAAATAAGATGAGAAGAAATAAAAATGCCAGCTTTATTATTAATGGAGCATATGTAGACTATAGCTTAGCTGTGTAGCATCCTAATCTTTAGGTGTGGATCTCCTAAACTGTACCCTAAAATCAGGCACACTCATGCATACAGTCATAGAACCACAGGCTTCATCCTGCTGGCTGTTACTGCCAACCTTTCCACATTGCCAGGAGCAGACCAGAACACCTGCTATACACTGGAAGGTAGATCCAAAATGAGGTGAGTGAGAAAGGGACCGTCAAGACAAGTCCAGTTGCTACTCCGAAATTCACTCCTTGGTTCCTAGAAAGGCACAGAAAGGAGAGAGGTGAGGAGGATTATGCTTTTGGACATTTACCTACATGGAAGGACACATCAGGATTGGAGAATTAGTATCCCTCCAAACCAAAGCAACTTGAATAGTATTCAAATGATGAAGCATCAACACAAGAAAACTGCTAATCCTTCAAATCATTCAGAAAACATTTACTGAGTATCTGCTTTATGACAAATGCTATGCTAGGATCTGAAATGCAAAACATGTAAGACTTAACAACAAATTTCACACAACATACATTCTATAACTATGAGATATTCAGGATATTCAGATGAGAATTTAAAATTATGTGAGGTATTCAACACAAATAAGAGATCTACAGATCTACAGAATCTATGAATCCTCTTTAAATTGTGAAATCATCAACATGACTTTACAGACAAAATATAGCCATGAAAAACAATGAATGATTTTAACTCAAACAGCTTCAATAATTCAATTCTTATGAGATGTTTTACATTCTCAGTACTTTCAAGATGAAATTCTGAAGCTTTTGTGTTTTTACTCTGGATTTTTAATTTTACTTCACAGACGTGATGTTTCCCTATCAATGCCTGTTCTTCATTTTTTTAAAAAACATAAATACTTTAAGAGTTCTATGAAAATGAAGAATAGCATTTTGTTCCATTATCCTCTCAAAGATGGACTTCATTAAAACGTTAGTCTTTGGGTCTTTGCCAAGCAGCTGAGATATAGATAAAATAGTATAACAAGAACCTTCTGGTTCTTTCAGTAACAAGCACCAATCAATAGGATTATGATAAATTTCATGCTATAGCAGGTCATATTTTATCAAGGTTCCACTGTATTTACAATGAACAATAGCCCACTATGTAGATTCCTTTATTAACCCTCACATTAGTCATTTAGGTCTGGAAAACTTCTCCCACCAAACCTATAATATAAATGTTGAAAACATTAATTTATTAATAAGGCAAAATGAGATTATTTCTATGTAACCTCTAAAATAGGTTGAAAAGTATTTATTATTAGAAAATAAAAAGTTTACTCATATAAATTATTTGTACATACAAAATAGATAAAAAAAATAACTAATATTTATTCAGTGTTGGCTAATGGCCAGTCTCTGGGTTTAAGGGTATTACATATATTACTTCATATACTCATTTCATTGTGTGCTCATGAAATAGATACTATTATCTGTCTCATACAGGAAAAACTGAAATATAAAGGAATCAAAACTTTAGCAAAAACTAAAATGTTTAAGTAATTGCTCAAAATCATAGCTAAGTATGCACAACCCTGGATTTGAAAAATCCTGAATTTGATAAGATGTCCTGCCTCTAATACTCCAACCAAATGACAGGATATATATCTATAAAAAGTTTCTCACATACTGTTAAATACCAATAGAAATATTTCATATAAATTAATGCTGTGTGTATTATATAAATACTCTAATATATTTATGTAGCAAGCACTAAATTATTAATCTACACATATAACTATACATAAATAAATTATACATCCTCTTACCTTGTTTATAGGTATTCTTATAGATGGATTTGAAATGTACAACTCTATATATTTTTAGCTACTTAGAATATACTAGATGCCTACTTATTCCACATAAATCTAATCAACCTCACTCTACAAAATAAAGGCCTAATACCGCAAATATTTACACCAGTACACTCAAAAGATACTTGAAAGAAATTACATCATAATATTTGTACCTATGTGTGTATATAGGTATACATGTAAAAATATAAATATATAAATAAAAATATATCAATATATAATCTATATATACAAATATATCTTTGCTAACTTTGCCTGATGAAATACATAAATAAGTCAGAGCCTTACCATGAGGTTGAGTCTGTTAGAACTGGCATGCAGTATGAAGATATAAACTATAAATTCCTTTTAAAAATGAATTAGAAAATAAATATCCAGTACAGTTTTGTTTTGTTTTCTTACTTCCCATTAGAAAAGCAGGCAAAGAATATGAATCCATAACTGGGTTTTTTGGGTTTATGGTGGTTATCAAATTTTAGTTTTCGTGTACATCAGAATCACCTGGGGGGCTTATTGAACTACAGGTTCCTGGACCAACCTGCTTCCTATGATGACTGTGGAAATTGAGTGAAATAAAATAAGGAGGTAATTAATACATTGTAAATCTCAATAGATTTAAGCTGTTTCATTATATTCCCTCTTTTCATAATTGCTACCTCATTACTTTTATTAAAAACAACAAAACAAAACCTTTTCAACAGTTTAAACTGAACTCTATGTCTGGAATATTTGATTGCTACATCAGTGCTCAGATTTTTTTGTTTTTGTTTTAATAATTAAAGACCAAAAGCTCATGTTGTTGCCTTTAAAAGTTATATGAATTCAGCAGTGAAAGTGGGAATGATTTTGGGTAAGAGAGACTCAAGTCAGCCTACATAAGAAACTCAGCTATAGAGGGATGGAATGGGAAACTTCCCCAAGACACTTCCATCAAGACACTATAAAAGCAAGATCGTGAATAATTCAGGCTTTTCAGGACACCTATATTCTCTGCCACATATTCTTTGCCTTCTTTTTGTTTGTTTGTATTGCTTTGTTTTGTTATAACAATGCTTTACAAACGTTTGTTATAACAATGCTTTACAAATCCATTCTGAGTTTAAGAACTGTACCAAATTAAGCTGTAGGCTGGATCTGACCATGGGCTGTAGTTTGTCAACCCCTGACTTAAAATAGTTTGAGTGTGTTACTAGATTATGATGTAGCTTTTTTGGAACCAATATGTGAGTAATACCATCTGCAAATTTTCAACCACATTTAGGGAACATTCATGAAAGTGACCAAGAATTGAAAATGGTTACAGATCTGCATAATCAGCCCAGAATTGTGGACACACAATGATTCAGCCATAATAACACCTCCTAGCACTAACTTTAAGAACACCTAAATAGAGACAGCTGTGCATGATTTATATTACTTTTAGCTATAAAATTCAATATCATGTGGCAAGAATCTGAATTATGAGGCAAGGAGTAAAAAGGAACAGGCGTCTAGTAATGAAGTGTTACTCCAGAAGGGGAGAATAAATGCAAACATTACATACACTTGAATAAAAATAATAGTAACATAGGATGCAATTATTTGTTCATGAGTCCATATCTTAAAACATATGCATAGCTATTTTTTTCA
Source organism: Tolypeutes matacus (assembly GCA_026826555.1). Classification (NCBI taxonomy): domain Eukaryota; kingdom Metazoa; phylum Chordata; class Mammalia; order Cingulata; family Chlamyphoridae; genus Tolypeutes; species Tolypeutes matacus. Next base: position 35,998,653 of record JAKSZT010053770.1, read on the forward strand.
AAAACATGCATAATGAATCCTATTTTATGCTAGAAACATTCCTCATACTCTCAAAATATACACCCTTAAAATATAAATTTGCATTATTTGGGATAGATTAACACTGTAATGATATAATATAAACACAATTTATGTAGTTGATAGTATTACTTTAATAATATTCTCATTGGGACTTTTTTTTTTTTAATGTTGTTGTTTGTTATTGTTATTCTTTTGGGAAAAATTGTCTTTTGAAATAGCAATCATATGACATGTATTATTTATCCGTTCATACAGTTTAAGAATCACAAGGCTTGAAATATGTTTTATCCTAAAAAACTGCCTTTATTTATTTTATTTTATTTTATTTTTGTCTTTATTTTTGCTTGGACATTCTATTAGACATTATCAGTCTTCTAACCCAGGGAGAAAAACAAAATCATACTAGAAGAACTACTTCAATACCAATTGACTTTATTGCTTGCCTGCCGATTTTGCAGAATTGTTCAGGAAATGAAGCAGAAAGAAGCTGCTGAGAAAGCACAGTAGGAATTCATCTAGAAAGAAATTAATATGAATTAAACCATGTCATTTTGGTATAATACAAGAATCAGTGAGCAATGCTGTGAAGAAGTAAGCAAGAGTGACCATGTCTTAATTGGAAAAAAAAAAAAAGACGGATACACATCTGTTACTATTTGGAGACAGTTTATATTACACATTCATAAATAATATATGATATGTAATACATATTTATTGTAGTAAATTATAACATTATAAAATATTTTGCATATATACATACAAATGTAAAATGTATATTGATATATATACATATATAAAGACTGCTGTTTCCTGCCCTTGAAAATTTTTCTAATCATTTTAGCTCTATTCACAAAATTGTTTAATTGGAGACATTAATCTTAGTGTTAGTTTAAACATGATCAGTAACCAGAGTTTAGTGTGTGGAACTCACTAAATTAGTGTCCTACTGAGACACAGGGGACAGGAAAAAAGTTCTAAGGAAGGACATCTGTGCCCCACATTTAGGATCACTTATTTCACAGAAAGATTAACTAGAGGTGGCACTTAAACTGTAATGGTGATTAAGGGGAAAAATACAATTGTGCATTTAAACATTGAATATCTACTCACTCCCTAACTCCTGCTATGCAAAATCTGTCAGTGTACGCTTTCCATAGATTTACTTGCACAAAACACCTATCAAAATGGTAAAATAAACATATTTTAAAATTTAAAATGATTCTCTTTACTTTTTATTGTCATATACATGCTACCCAACACCCCCACAAAGGAAATTTCAAGTCAATTTTTAGGCTACAGCAATATTGATTGGGCATATAGGCCAACTGTTTGGTAAAGAAGCTCCCCTGACCAATTATTTTCATTTCAATTGTGCCATTTGCTAATTATGTCAGCAAATACATAGGTGCCATAATGTTTGCTAGGATCTGTGAAGAAAAATTGGAATATTTTCCTGTTTTGAAGGAACTGAGGAGAAAGGCATATAAATAAATTTGGGAATGTAAGAGTTGCTATAATAGAAGTATTAAGACAGTGAAAACATATGAAATGTAATGGTAAATTTAGCCTGTATTGAGTAGTATGAACATTGGAGAGAAGATGATGCTTCACAATGATCTTTAAAATTTGGAATGTGCTTACAGATAGGAAAAAAAGAGGAATGAGAGATTGAGGTTGAGAAGTGTTAGAGGATTAATATATTTGGCTAGAAAGAAGTAGGCAGAAGTGTGATGTTGAAAGAACCTCTGTGATATGTTGAGAGTTTAGTTTACATGTCTAGACCAGTTGTCATCAAAGTTTTTCAATCATGCCATCATCGATCAAAAATGCTTCTTATGTATGTGCATTAGTAATAATTTACTTAGTAATAATTTCTTTTTTTAAAACATATACCTAGACTGCAGTATGGTAGACTGTAGCCAGATTGATTCTGCTGTAGAAAATAACTAAAAAGTTATCAGACCTACAAATACTATGAATATTACATTGGCTATATAATTATAAGGCACAGAAATTTTTTTTTTAAGTTTAATACGTTTAAAGAAATAAAAGTAGGGATTGAAAATATTTGTAAAAGCAGAGTGTGATTAAAAATAACCAAGGAGATTTTTTAATTAACCAAGTAGACAAAGAGGGAAAGCATATTAAAATTGAAAGAAAAACATGATGAAAGCATTTTGAAAAAAAAGGAAACAACTGAAAATAGAATTAGTGAACTGTGCTACTGAAAAGTATTTACAGATTAGCTAAGACACAAAGAGATGGACTACAAGGAAGAGAAGTTAAGATATATGAATAGTGGTCAGTCGAACATAAAACTAATCAGTTATAGGAGGAGAGGAGAGAGAATTAGACAGAGTAAATATTTTAAAGAGATAATGGATAATAATATAAGAAAAAGGAGGAAAGACACCAACCCACAAGATGTTCAACAAATCCTGATCAAGATAAAATTTAAGTCCATACATTTACACAAATAAGAAAACTATAAATGACAATTACAAAGAGATGTTAAAAACAGCCAGAAAGACAGATTACATTTAAAGAGATAAATATTTTACTGACAGTTTATTTTACAATAAAAAGGGTGTAAATAAGACAAGTGGAATATTTTCAGTGAGCTGAGAGAACACAATTTTCAAGATGTAAATATATATCCATTGAAAATATGGCATTATAATAGGACAAAATATATTTTCAGACTAACAAAAATTTTAAAAGTTTGCCTCCAATAAAGTCTTATAAAAAAAAAAAAAGGCACCAAGGCACCATATGTAGCTCAGTGGTTGAGCACCTGCCTCCCACACATGAGGCCCTGGGTTCATTCCCTTGTACTTCCAAAAAAGTAAAACAAAACAAAACAAAAACACTAAATACATATTATGTAGAAGGAAACTAATCCCAAATGAAGGGACTGAGAGCAAGGAGCAATAATAATTAATTGGTAAATATGTAGGTAAATTTTAGTAAACAATGATATATAGACCAAAAAAATAATGATTAATGTATGGACAAAATTACCAATGAGATAGAAAATCAACAGCAATAACATTTATGGGGAAGTGATAAATAAAGTTTAAGGTCCTTTTGTTTTACAGGAGAAAAGTAAATATATTGATTGACAATAAATTACATGTTGTATAGGCATGTTAAAATGTCTGGCATAAACACTAAAAGAAGAGCTATTGAGAGTATAGTTTCCAAACTTGTTGTTCAATGAATAAAGTAAATGGTTACTAGTACAATTATGTTGTTTCAACAATTGTAAGCAAAGTATCACACTAATGCAAAGTGTTAATAAGAGGGGGGAGTGGGAGGCTTATATGGGAACTCTGTACTTTCTGTGCGACATCCATAAACCCACAACTTCACTAATTGAAAAAAAAAGTAAATGGCTTCTAGAACATAATAAAGTAACAAAGACTCAAGCAGCAGCACATACATGATCCCCTGTTGTCCATGGCACATTGGGACAACACAAAGGGATCCAGTAGGACTGGGTATCAGACTCCATGAAGGACCACTCCACAGCCTTGGTCCATGAGGCTTCTAAGCTGCATGATTAGGGAAACACTAGCCCTCCTTGGTGTGTTCAGGGGCTAGAGACCAAGTGCTCACGCACAGAGCCACAGCCTTCTGCCCACCTCAGAATTCATCAAGTGGGAAAGCACAAGCCCATCCCCTGACATAATCTGAAGCATTAGATCCAAATCAACAACCACAAAAGTGCAACATGGCAGAAGATTTGTCCTAGCTTCGAACTGCTACCTCAGCATTCACTAGTGTATGACAACAGGCCCTCTCTTGGTATATGAGGGAGGCCAGAGCAATTCAGCTTTTATCATGTAGTAGAGCAACAACCTGATATGACATATCAACATTCTTCCAAGATTGATTGCCTTATGAATTCATATGTAGCTTTAGATCATTGCAAGAGGTCATCTCTCACTGGAAGAAAAATCATAAAGGAAATTAGAAAATAGAAATGAATAAAAATATTATGTATCAAAATGTGGGGGATGCTACTAAAGCAGAATTTAGAGGGAAATTTATACCTTTAAAATGTTTATATTAGAAAATAATAAAAACTTCCAACTGACAACTTAATAGATAAAAACAGAAGAAATTCAAGAAAATAAAAGGAAGGAATAAAAATGGTAAGACCAGATTTTAATGAAACAGAATAAGTATACAATGAAGAGAATCCACAAAGGCCAAAGTTCAGTCTTTGACAAATAAATAAATAAACAAACAAATCGTATGAGATCTTTAATCAAGAAATTAGAAGAAATAAATTTTAAAAATTTAAGAATTATGAAGATATCATAACTAAAGATACTGCAAATATCAAAGAAAAGAAGATATGATTGTGTGGCAGTTTCAAAACAAAAGCACACATTCTTTGACACTTATTCCACTGAAAGATGGCATCTAATTCTTCCCTTGAATCTATGCTGGCTTTAATGACTCACTCATAACCAAATGAGAGCAGTGGAAATGATACTGCATAACTTCCAAGATCAAGATGTGAGTCTTACAGCATCTGTCTTGGTCAATTGGTACTCTTCTCGGTAAGCTCAGATTTGGAACCCAGCATCCACACTGGGAGAAGCCAGACAAATATAAGAGTCTGGTCCACAGTCCCAGGTTTTTGCCATCATGGCCCATGTGCCACATATTTGAGTGAAGAAGCCCCTAGAAGATTTCAGCCCTAAGCTCCTTGAGACACCCCCAGCCACATTGAGTCTTCTCAGCTGAGGCCCCAGACATCTGAATGCAGAAAAATGCCATTCCTGCTGGGGCCTATCCAAATACCTGGTCCACCCAATCTATGAACTTTATGAATGGTTGCTTTTATTTATGTCACTAAGTTTGGGGTGGTTTGCACACAAAAAGAGATAACTACAATAGATGATAAAAAGAACAACTTTTTGCAATAAATTTGAAAACAAATGAAATGGACAAATTACTAGAGAGAATGTAACATCACAGCCAATAACCTAAAAATTGAATATTAACACAGCTGTTATATATTTTTAAAAAATCAAACAAGCAAACAAAAATACTTCTCACCAGGCCCAGACATTTTTTTTTTTTTTTTTTTTTTTTAACTGGTGAATTCTGCTAAATATTTAAGGACAAAATTATTCTAACCTTTAAAATTATAACCACCACCACCAATATCAACAATAAGGAAACAAGCAGTAGAAAAGGAGGAAAAGAGTTAATTCTCTTCAATTCTTTTTAAGCATTTGTCAAATCTTGATAATAAAACCCATGGGAGAGTATTTGAGGTAGGTAAACCACAAGCAATTCTCACTTATAAACAAAGATGTAAAATATTCTTACCAAAATATAAAGTAGCAAAATTTAGCAATTGTGATGTGTTACATTTGAAAACATTTCCTTTATATTATTGCCAAAACAAGGGCACTTATCAATAACACTGGCCAGGAAGACCTGGCATTATAGCAAGGTAAAAAAACAAACAAAATTAAAAATAAATGGAAACATTAGAAAGGGAACAATAAACCCCCTACTCTCCACAGATTACATTAATGTGTGTATAGAAAACCCAAAGATTTCACAAATGAACAATTGATGAACATTTGGGTCATTTCCAAACTTCTGCCATTATAAATAAATATATAATATGCTATTTTTGCAAAATGTTTTTCAAATATATTCCTAAATATGTGGTTTTCCCTAGAACTTTGCCATGTTTATTTTGCTACTCTAAACAGAGAGAAATGACATATAGTTTTAACTTGCTTTTTCCATTTTATGAGAGTTTGAACATTTTTTCCTGTGTTTACGTGTCATTTTCACTTCTTAGTTTGTTAAATTTTTTTCTATTTATTTTGTCTATTTTTATATTTTTTGTTCTTTATTCTTTTCAATGTTTAAGATCTCTTTCTATATAAGTTTATTAGTCCTCTATCTGTGATAAAAGTTGCAAACGTCTTTTCCAAGTTTATCATTTGTAATTTTACTTTGCTTTTGAAGGTCTTTGCCAAGCCAATAGAGCCAAATGTATCCATTTATTTATCCTTTTTCTTCTAATTTTAAATGATAGGAAAGTTTCTGGGTGATATTTAAAGATATTTGTTTAAATACAGGCTACCATATATGGTTGTGTAAGCTGTGCAAAACATGCACATTTATAGGCAGTGATGCTGATGGATAGTATGAAATACTTTGTAACTATTAAAAGAATATAGTAAATCTACCTGGACTCATAAAGTATTGCAATATATTATATTTTATTTATAAAATATTCTTTGAGAATAACTTAAGTTGTGGAACTATTTGCATATTTAATCTCATTTATATAACATAAATATTATATTATATATGTATATACTATATACTATATTTATATACTTTATATTTAGACACACTATATATGCCATGTTTCCATCTCTCTTTAAATTTATCCTGCATATACTTATTACTCTATATCTATATGAATATTTGTTTCTCTATCTTTATCTCCTTTAGAAGCAAAAGATAAAATTTATGTCTTTGGGGAAGGGATAGGTGTTAATTGTAGGGAGACTTTTTACCTATTGTGATATTTTGCTTTTCTTTTAATAAAATGGTAAGTGTCTGTACCAGTAATATAATTTGTGTTAGGAAAAGAACACAGAAATTTAAAAATTTTTTAATTGCTATTAAAATTCACTTATAAGAGAACCCCAAAGAAAGCATTTTAATTATATAGTTCTGATTCCAATCTGCTGGAAGAAAATTTATTTTGATATAGGACATTTACTTGAAGGTAGTCAAAAAGGTTTATTCCCCTAACACTCAAGTGTAGCAAAATTCAGAGATTTCTTACATGTTTTCAAAAAAATGAAATATTTTTATTGATGTCACAAATTTTTTCATAGAAGAATGTGAAAATTTCTCCAGTTTGTGGTAAGTAACATATACATTAACTATGTTAAAAAATTATTCTGTCCCCAGGGCAAAAACTCAGATGACAACTAAGATATTTGACAAAAAAAAACAAACGATAATTACTTACATTTTCTTATATAAGTTGTTTTTTTTTTTTCCTCTCTCTGCTTATTCTCCATCCAGGTGAGATGGGTGATTAAAACCTATTCTGATGACAACAGGAGGGAAGTAAGTATGACACATATGTTTTATATTTATCTATCATACTGAAAAAATAAAGAATTTCATCAAAAAGGACTTCTCACTTATGTTTTTTAACTTGACTAGAAAAGAATGGAAAACTTGATTTTAATGTTTATGTGTTATTTCACATAGCACATGACCACTTATGAAAGGAGTGCTACAGATACATTATATATATATAATGGATTTTTTAAACAACCCAATAGAATACATAGTGGTATACATACATTATATATATATATATATATATATATAATGGACTTTTTGAATTAATACCCTCAAATACTAAACACACAAACCTTCATTTATTTAAAATAGAACAAATTTGTTCTGTTCAATGTTGTTGTCTCAGACTTAACTAAAATGGCAAGTGTCCAGAAACATTCTTTTGTGTTTACTGTTAGTCTGCACAGAGATAGGGTGACAGTGATAAATTAGGGTAGCAATTGCTAATAAGACTTCTTTCAGGTATTGTACCAGATGCAAAGGTTAACATGGCATTATTTTTAAAACTTCTCTTTCTAATATGATGAGCAGCCACTCTCCAGTAACACACATCATGAAATTATATTTTTCCTTCAGAAAGCATTGCCTAGGATTTCTTCAAAAACCCAATAGAATACATCAATTAGAAACAAATGTGTTTTTAAGTTTTTAGGAGAGAACCACATTAAGAAGCATTAGAGTTTTACAGTAGACATTTATACTTTTTCATGTCTATTCTAAGGTTTATTTTCCTAATTGATATAGCTCTAATCTATCTGTCCAAATTTCATTCGGCTTATAAAGGACCCCAACAATAGGATTAAGACCCATCCTGATTGAGTTGGGCCGCACCTTAATTGAAGTAACCTCATCAAAAGGTCCTACTTACAATGGGATCACACCCAAAGGAATGAATTAAGTTTTAGAATATGTTTTTCAGGGGTTACTTAGCTCCAAACGATCATACCATAATTTTATGATTTTATTTTAAAAAATATATAACTTCTTTCTCTCAGGGTCAAAATATGAAGTTAGTAAAAAGTAACACATTTTTAGTGGCACATCACAAAGTCAGTATCTTATGGAACAAATCTGGAATTTCAGTCTGTACCTACAAACCATAAAGTAAAGTTTCATAAAACGTATGCACCAATAGTTATTATAACTATATTCCATACTTGTTCTAAAGCCCTCAAACTTGGTAATTACTATTCTAACTAAAAAGTATATAATGAGATAATTTATATTAAGTGTCTTACTGATTTGTGAGAAGTTCTGATTTTATATTTGAAAACAATATGTAAAATAACCATTAGGTTAAGAATAAACTTAAAAACCAAGCAGCATTTGGTAAATAATAATGAGAAATCATAGAATAAATGTATTTCAAAATTGTTGCCAGGGCTTTCTCTATAGAAATATATACCATTAGCAGACATTTGTTTAATTGTCCATTCCTGTATCTTTCTATACTCTTATATATAGAGGCATGCAATAGAGCAGCATTTCAATAGACACTGACCACAGTGTGTCTCCTCCAAACAAAGCCAATATTTGCTCTAAAGGAGTCCTGTGCAGACTATTAAGCCAAGTGCTCCCCAAAGTATTTGCATTATAAGTTTTATTTAGTTGTGAAATTAAAGATTGTATCATTTTATTGCCAGGATAAAAGATAAGGGGGTGAGAAAGATTTACACTTCAGCCTAAATTTATAGCTATTGCCACAATAATTCTACGTAACAAACCACCTGTAAAGCTCAATGTCTTAAAACAGCATTTATTCTCACAAGCCTGAGGATGGATAGACTGGGTTTTGGCTGATCCTCAGCAGTGAATCTCTGCTTAGGTGGCAGTAATGAGGCAGCTCTCTTCACTGCATATCTGTGAGTTGGCTTTTTTCTACATATCTCTCATCCTCTTCCTCATGCCTGCTGGCTAGCATTGATGTTCTCCAAACACCAATGACAGAAGCACAAGAGAAGGCATGCCCTACAACACAAGGACTTTTAAAGTCCCTACTTGCATCATCACTATTCATGGGCCCCACGTGTGGGTACACTGTTAGGCCCTGCGAGTGGGTGCTCTGTCAGGCCCCGCTGAGCCACACAGCAAGATGACAATGTAACAGGAGAATGACACAAGGGACAGCCAAGACAAGATGCGCAAAAAAAAACAGGAACTAAAGTGGCACTGGTGGTAGGATGCCTCTCTCCCACATTGGAGGTTTCCAGGATCGAATCCCGGTGAAGACAGGAGGAGAAGGATGAGAAGAGAGGGCAGGAAACAGACACAGAGAATTGCCCAGCGAACAGACACAAAAACAGCAAAATAAATAAAAAATAATAATAAAAAAAGAAGACATTGGATGAGCTCAAAGAAGAATTTTGAAAGCATATCTAGAAAAATAGCAGATCTTATGGGAATGAAATGTGCAATAAATGAAATTAAAAATACACTGGAATCGTGTAATAGCAGATTTGAGGAGGCAGAAGAAAGGATTGGTGAGCTTGAAGAAATGGCCTCTGAAAGTGAACATACAAAAGAACAGATAAAAAAAAGATTGGAAAAACTCAAACAAATTCTCAGGGAACTAAACAACAGCAAGAGAAGTACAAACATACATGCTATGGGTGTCCCAGAAGGAAAAGGGACAGAAGGAATATTTGAAGAAATAATGGTAGAAAAGTTCCCAATCCTATTGAAGGACATAGATATCCATGTCCAAGAAGCATGACATACTCCCATCCAAAAAATCCTAATAGACCAACTCCAAGTCACATACTAATCAGAATGTCAAATGCCAGAGACAAAGAGAGAATTCTGAGAGCAGGAAAAGAAAAGCAATGCATAATATATAAGAGATACCCAATAAGATTAAGTGCTGATTTCTCACCAGAAACCATGGAAGCAAGAAGACAGTGGTATGATATATTTAAGATACTGCAAGAGGAAAACTTCAAGCCAAGAATCTTATATCCAGCAAGACTGTCTTTAAAAAATGAGTGAGTTTAGAATATTCACAGATAAACAGAAACTGAGAGTTTGCAACCAAGAGACCTGCTTTGCAGGAAATATTAAAGGGTGTGCTAGAGCCTGAAAAGAAAAGACAGGATAGAGAGGCCTGGAAGAGAGTCTAGAAATGAAGATTATGTCAATAAAAGTAACTGAAAGTGTCAAAAGAGTGGTGAAATTATAATATGGCAGATAAAACCCAAATAATCAGGAATAAACTTAGCCAACAATGTAAAGCACTTGTATTCATAAAACTACAACTCATTGTCAAAAGAAAAAAAAAAAAAAAAAAAAAAAAAGACCTAAATAATTGGAAGAACATTCCATGCTCTCGGATTGGAAGACTAAATATCATTAAGATGTCAATTCTACTCAAATTAATGTACAGATTCAATGCAATCCCAATAAAATTCCACCAGCATTTTAAAAATAAATGGAAAACATGATTATCAAATTTATTTGGAAGGGTAAGTGGTCCGGAATAGCCAGAAACATCTTAAAAAGGAAAAGCGAAATTGGAGGACTCTCATTTATGGACTTTAAGACGTATTACCTAGCTACAGTGGTGAAAAACAGCATGGTACTGGCATAAAAACAGACACATAGACCAATGGAACTGAAATCATGGTTAACAAACAGACCCTCACATTTATGTTCAAGTGATTTTTGACTAGCCTGTCATACTCACCCAGCTTGGGCAGAATAGTCCATGCAACACATGGTGCTGAGAAAACTAGATATCCATAGCAAAAGAAGGAAAGAGGACCCCTATATCACACCTTATACAAAAATTAACTGAAAATGAATAAAAAACCTAAATATAAAAGCAAGAACTGTAAAGCTTCTAGAAGAAAATATAGGAAAATATCTTCAAGACCTCGAGGTAGGTAGTAGATTCTTAAAGGAAATAGATAAGAGGAGGACTGAGATAGACTACTGATATTTAATGTATGTTTTAATTAGCTTTACTGTAAAGTGTGGAAATGTTCAGAGTTGATGGTAACCCATTCATAAATGGGGATGTGGCTGAAAATGGTAGTCTAGGGATGTAAATGCCAATTGACAGAAAGCTAGAGAATAATCTAGGGACTGAATAGCACAGTAAACCCAGAGGTAGATGAAAATTGTGGTTGATAGTACAGATGCAAGAGTGTCCTTTGTGAGCTAGAGCAGATGTATATCAGTATTGCAGGGTGCTGGGAATGTGGAGAAGCATGGGAAAAATACAACTTGGTTGACCTATGAAGTGTGGTTAACAGTAACAATGTAATATTCTTGCTTCTATGCCAAAGATGTACTGCTTTGACAAGGGGGGAGTATGGAAAATGTGTGCCAAATATACTCTGTGGACTTGGTAATAATCAGATGATATTATCTTATAATCTGTAACAAATGTTCCACCACAGTGTAGTGTGTTGATAGAGAGGTGTTGTTTGGGAATTCTGTACATGTACCTGATTGTTTTGTAAGTTTACAACTTCTGTCATAAAAATATATTTAAAAAAATAAGAGTAGGGTGGGTTGATGGAAAAAATACACCAAATGTAAGATAAGGACTATAATTAGTAGTGAGATTTTGACAATATTTTTTCATAATTTTTAACAAATGTCTCATGATAATGCAAGGTGTTGGTGGAGGGTTGATGTATGGGACCCCTGTATGATGTTATGAATGTTTGCTTTGTAAGTTTACAACTTTTATTATACACTTATTGTTTATGTATGTTCATGTAGAAATGATATAAAAATAATAATAATAATAATAGGTTGGGTTGGGGGAAAATACTTTGGTTAGTAGTAATGTTCTGAGGATTCACTTTAATCATTAGTTAAAAATGTTTAACAACAATGCAAGTTATTGGTGGTAGGGTAAGGTATGTGAGCCCTGTATGATGTTATGTATGTTTGTTTTATAAGTTCACAATGATTGCTATATACTTATTGTTTATGTATGTTCATGTATGAGTGATATACTTCAATATTTTTTTTTTTTAATTAAGAAAAAATTCCAGAGAATAGTTAAAGGGTTGAAGTGACTGGGCAATTACCAAATCAAGAAAATTCATCTTGGAAAATTGTAGGCCAAACGTGTGGTACATTTGCTGGGCCCTGTGCCAACCCCTCCCCAGGACAGTGTGGAACCAGCCTGAACTCCCATTGTGGGCCCCTGTCCCTGTTCCAGAAGAAGCAGAGTAACCCCTATGCACATATTGGGGTACTTGTATATCAGTGTTATTCAATTGGTGGAAGCCTAAAGACTGAACCAGGAAATGTGTCTCAGGTTTGCACTCTTAGAATTTGTCCTTCAGGCAAAGAAGCAGCTTGCAATCAGGCTAAAGCAGTGTAGAAAATAATTTAGTCAAAGTGGCCTGAGGCAAAGGATCACCTGCCTTAAATCATACATTAGATCATCTACGAGGTGTTGAAAGCCTTGTCATAGGGAGGATAGGAGGTTTTCCAATTCCTGTAAATGCGGGAATTCCTAAGGCCATGAGCAAGCACAAGTTCAATAAAAGAATAAGGCCACATATAGGCTCAGATAAGACAGAGCAGGCCTGCCCTTCACATTCACCTCTGACTGAACTTCCTGATAGGAAGGCTAAGCACTGAGAGAGACCAACAGCCAAAACAGAACTAATTTTCAAAGACCGGGCAAGGTGCTTTATGCTTTGATTAGTTTGTATTTGTTGTTTCCTGGCTCTCAAGGAAATTTCTATCATATCACTAGCTGGATACAAACTTGAGGAACAGTCATCTTAGGAACTAATCCCAGAGTTAACACTTTAAAATATTAAAATGTACAGTGTGTAATATAAGATTACTAGATAAGAAAAAAAGAGGAAATGATGATGCATCAAAAAGAACAAGATTAAAATCCATAAACCGTCAAGGAAGAAGACAAGACTCTGGACACACCAAAGATTTTAAAAAAAAAATGATGCTCAATATTCTCAATGTGTTAAGGGGAAAATATGGAGAAAGAACTAAAGGATATGAGGAAAACAATGAATGAACAACATAACAATATCAATAAGGAGGTAGAAATTTTAAAAAGGAACCAAACAGAAACACTGGAGTTAAAGACCAAAACTACTGAAATGAAAAATTCCCTATGGTGTTTCAGCAGAAGATTGGAAGTGGCAGAAGAAAGAATCAGTGAATTCAAAGATAAACCAGTTCAAATGATTCAAGCTGAGGAGCAGAAAAAAACAAGAAGGAAAAAAAGTGAACAGAGACTAAGAGACATATACTGGGACACCATCAAGCATACCAATATATACGTTATGCTAAAGGAAGTTCTTCAGACTAAAGGATAGGACACTAGACAGTAGATCAAAGCAGCATAACAAAATAAAGACCTTCAGTAAGGATAACTATATGGGTAACAATAAATGCCATTACTATTGTAGTTTTTTTTGTGTATAACTGTACTTTTTACTTCTTAGAGTTTCTAAAATGCAAATATTTAAAAAGCAATGATAAATCTATGGTCTGGGACATGCAATACCTAAAGATATAACTTATAACAAGTACAACAACAAGGTGGGCGGACAGAGGGATATAGGAACAATGTCTATGTATGCTACTGAAGTTAAGTTGGTATCAAATCAAGGGTGACTCTTATAGATTTAAGTTGTTAAAATTAAGTCCCATGGCAACCACAAAGAAAATATAGGAAAAATTTATATAGAAAAAAATGAGAAGGGACTTAGAACAGCATAATACAAAAAATAAAATAAAATAAATATAAAAGTAGGCATTAATGGAAGAATTCAGGGGAATTAAAGGTATAAATGACTTATAAAGACAAAACAGCAAAATGTATTACTTTAAATATAAATGGATTAAACTATCCAGTCAAAATTCAGACATTGGCAGAATGGATTAAAAACCATGACCCAAATATATGCTGTTTACAAGAGACACCTTAAATTCAAAGACACAAGAAGGTTGAAAGTGAAAACATGGAATAAAATATACCATACAAATTACTAAAAAGAGAGCAAGAATAGTTAATCTAACATCACTAGCTTAACTAAAATAGACTAAGTTAAAACTGTCATGGGGGACACAGAAGGTCACTTTATAAAGGGGTCAATTTAAATAAGAAGAGATAATAATTACAAATATATAATCACATAATGGCAGACTGCCAAAACATATGAGGAAAATATTGACAGATTTGAAGGGAGAAATAAACAGTTCTACATTAATAGGAGAAGCTTTTGATACACCACTTTCAATAGTGGATAGAACATCTAGGCAGAAGATCAATAAAGAAATGGAAGACAGGAACTATACTCTAAATAAATTTGACCTGGCAAACAGATATAAAACATGTCACCCATGGGCAGCAGATACACATTCTCAAGTGCACATGGATAACTCTCCAGGATGGACCATATATTAGGTCACAAAACAAGTCTCAGTAAATTTAAAAATATTGTAATCACACAATGTATCTTCTCCAACCATAATAGAATAAAGCCAGAAATCAATAACAGAGGGAGAACTGTAAAATTCACAAAAACGTGGAAATTACGCAATGTGTTCTTAACCAACCAATGGGTCAAAGAAGAAACCATAAGGGAAATTAGGAAATATCTTGAGGCAAATGAAAATGAAAACACAACATGCCAAAATGTATGGTATGCAGCAAATGCAGTGTTGAGAATGAAATTTATAGCTCTAAATGCTCATGTTAAAAAAAAGATCTCAAATCAGAGAACTAACCTCACAACTGGAGGATCTGAAAAAAGAAGAGTAACCTAAACCCAGAACTGGTATAAGGAAGGAAATAAAGATTAAAGTGGACATAAATAAAATAGAAAATTAAAAAAAAAAACAATAGAATCAACAAAATCCAAAGTTGGTTCTTGAAAAAGATCAATGTAATCAACAAATCTTTACCTAGACTAACAAAGAAAACAGAGATAACACCCAAATACCTAAAATAAGGATTGAATCAGGGAACATTACTCATGATCCCACAAAAATAAAAAGGGTTATAACAGGGTATGTCAACTAGTTAGATAACCCAGATGAAATGGATAGATTCTTAGAAACACACAAACTATACTGACTCGAGAAGAAAACAAGGTCTCAAAAGATCAATAACTAGCAAAGAGATTGAGTCAGTAATCAAAAACCTCCCAGCAAAGAATGCCCAAGACCAGGTAATTTCACTGGTGAATATTACCAAACATTCTAAAAAGAATTAACATGATTCCTGCTTAAATTCTTTAAAAAAATTGAAGAGGGCACACTCTTTAACTCATTCTGAGTCCAACATTATCCTAATACCAAAGTCAGATAAAGATACCACAAGAAAAGAAAATTATAGACCAATATCCCTTATGAATATAGATGCAAAATTCCTCAACAAAAATACTAGCAAACTGAATCCAACAGCATATGAAAAGAATTATACACCATGATCAAGTAAGATTTATCCAAGGTATGCAAGAGTGGTTCAACCTAAGAAAATAAATTAATGTAATACATCACATTAACAGAATGAAGCAATATAATCACATGATAATTTTGATTCATGCAGAAAAACCATTTGAAAAAATCCAGTACCTCTTCTTGATAGCAACAGCTGTAAAACTAAGAATAGGAGAATACTTCCTTAACATGATAAAGGACATATATGAAAAATCCACAGCTAACATCAAACTCAATAGTGAAAGACTGAAAGCTTTTCCTGTTAGATCAAGAACAAGACAAGATGCCCACTGTTACCACTGTCATTCAGTATTGTACTGGAAGTTCTAGCCTGACAAATCAAGCAAGAAAAATAAAAAAAAGGCATCCCAATTAGAAATGCAGAAGTAAAATTTTCCTTATTTGCAGATATGATTCTATATACAGAAAATCCTGAAAAATCCACAAAAAGCTACTAGATCTAAAAAATAACTGCAGCAAAATGGTGGTATACAAGGTCAACATGCAAAAATCAGTAGTATTTCTACATACTAGGAAATTCTACAACTCAACAACAAAAAGTGAAATAACCACATTAAAAAATGGGCAAAACAGTTGAATAGACATATCTCCAGATAGATATACAAATGACCATAAAACACATTAAAAGATGCTCAACATCATTAACCATTATAGAAATGCAAATCAAAACCATAATGAGATACCATTCCACATGCACTTGATTGGCTACTATTTAAAAGAGGAAAATAAGAGTTGGAGAGGATATGGAGAAATAAGAACTCTCATTATCATGTTGAGGGAAATAAGGCAAACACAAAAGGATAAGAGGACAAATTATTGTATAATCTCACTGATATAAAATAATTAGAATAAGAAAATTTATAGGGTCAGAAACTAGAATATAGTATTGCAGGAGGTATGGAATGGGAAGTTAATGCTTAATTGGTACAGAGTTTCTGCTTTGGTTGATAGGAAAGTTTTGGTAAGGGTTCCTGATGATGACAGCACAGCACTATGAATGTAATTAACACTACCAGATGATATATTTGAATGTGATTAAAAGGGGAAATTTTAGGCTGCACATATCTTACCAGAATAAAAATTTAAAAAACACACCTTAGGACTGTACAGCACAGTGAACCCTAATGTAAACCAGACTCTAGTTAATATTACAATTATAATAATATTTA
The DNA here is from genome assembly GCA_026826555.1 of Tolypeutes matacus. Taxonomy (NCBI): domain Eukaryota; kingdom Metazoa; phylum Chordata; class Mammalia; order Cingulata; family Chlamyphoridae; genus Tolypeutes; species Tolypeutes matacus. The sequence goes on from JAKSZT010053770.1 coordinate 36,015,455, forward strand.
CAATTATAATAATATTGTTCAACAGTTGTAACAAACCTACCAAACTAATGCAAGGTGTCAATAATGGAAGGAGAAATTAATGAGAACTCTCTATTTTCTGCATGATTTTCCTGTAAACCTAAAATTTCTCTATTAAAAACAATTTATTTAAAAAATATCCCCTTAAAATTGTAAGATAAAAGATTTTAGTTCATTTATATTAGAGAGTATTATAAAATGAATAAAGAAGTATAGTTCATTTTAATCACCTTTCACATAGAGATTTTAAGGAATGTATCTTAGAAAAAAATGATCTCATTACAGAAAAATATTATTTGGCTAGGTAAAAATTTATAATCTCAACACACTTTGTATTAAAATAAGAATGTAATTAATTTTTCCCTTAGTTTATGAAATAATAACATCTTGTTTCTAAGTCCTCTTTCTCTGGATTTAGATAACCCATAATTCCTGTTTAAACTTTGTTACATATTAGAGTCACTTGGGGAACTTTTAAAAACACTCATACCCAGGGCACACTCCATTAATTCTGATTTAATTGGTCTGGGTGGGGCTTTGAACATCAGTATTTTTTTAAAATCTTCCTGGGTGATTCCAGTGAACCATGTGTATTGAAAATCAGTGATTTAAGCTCAAATTCTGCATGAATAACTCTATAAATTAGTGCTCCCTTAGTTGCCAGTAGACAATGACATTTATAAAAGAGTTGCCAAATTAAAGAAAAAGGGAACTTAATATTTTATGTATTTGAATAGTCCAGGGCTGCTTTAGGATTCAGATTGGGCTGAAGAAGGGATCAAATGCTGTGCTCAAATCCCACCTTGCCAATCTGTTTCCTCTGTGTGGATATCATTCTTTCTCTGTCTCTTTCCTTATGGTTACAAGTACACTGCAAGCAGTTCCTAGAATAGAACTACATTTGTCTTTATTCACACTCAATAAAAAGAGGATAACATTTCTCCCAATTATTGAAGAATGTACTGTGCTTCATTTAAATCATATGCCCTTCCCTGAGTAAATTACTGAGATTGAAAAGAAGAAATTGTGCAGCTTGATTTAGGCCTGGGGCATAAATCCAAGAACTGAGAACGAAAGTAACCTGCCTTTAAACACATGAGTAAACAAAATGTGGTTTTCTGGATCCCTGAGATAAGATTATGGAGGGTGATCTAAAAACAGAAAGTGATCAGTCAATTCTTTATATTCACATTTGTAATAAATAGGGGTTTGGAGGAGCATTTCAATGTTGTTATACAATTTTTATAATTTATTCACTCTAAATAGAAAAACAGACTATGCAGCAATGAAATTATCAAAGTATTAACACTAAATATTCAGTAACCTAAAAAGAAATAAAATTAATTTTGCCTCTTCTGGACATCAGTAAAATAAATTATTCAGAAATGCCATAAAAGGGTAAAAATCTAATTGAAAATATTGTCTGATTTTTGCCAAAGACAATTTATAGCTGGTATGATATGCACTTCAAAACAGAGTGTGAATACTGTTGATTAGCTGCTGTAATGGAATTCCTAAGTTAGAGATAATCAGGAAAAATAAAATCAGATTTTGGCATACATACTTGTTAATGTGCAAATTTGGCAGCTTTAAAATTATTTTGCATGAATATAAATAAGAAAATTATGGATAGTTCTGACAGTCACTTAGAAATTCCATTATTTACACATGATGTAAAGAGAATGCAAATAAATGACTAATCAGGATAAAAGTGTTCAATTAACTGATAATTCCCATTGTTCTCAAAATCAAAATTACTTTAAATTATTTTAATGAATTTAATGTAGGTTTGATTAAGTCTAGAAAAAAATATATAGCTAATTATTTTTATTTGAGTTTAGCTATCTATTGTATAGGGAGATTTTTCTATTTAAAATACCTAGGTATATTTTCTCAGTGGTCAGGTTAATATTAAAATAATCAATTCAGTAAGAATATGAAAATTATACCTATTTATAAATCTTGGCAGTGGCACATTAGTGGTATCTTGTTACAAGAATTTGATACATTCCTGAATATTTTTAAATTAACCATTTTAAATTAAACAACTCTTTCTATATTTAAAGAATTTAAATAGTATTCATTTACTTTGAACTTAATGAAAATATTTTAAATATATTCATAAATTGTATTTCTGAATATTTAATTTAAATTAATTTTTAGTTTATTTTTCTAATCAAAGATTTATAATTTTAAGAAATGCTAAAATTAGAATTTGGAAAAAGAGTAGAAAATGGTAATTAAATATTAGAGAAGTTAATCAAATGTATTACATGAAATGAAACTCCAAAGTAATAACTAGAGAAAAAAGTGAGAGTGAGAAACTATTGAAAGCAGAGTGGAGAAAAGAACCTAGGTTCTTATACAATTTTTTTTTTTTTTTAATTTTTTAAGGCGGTGCTTGGGATTGAACCCAGGACCTCATGCATGGTAAGCAGGCACTGAACCACTTAAGTTACATCCATCTCCTCTTACACATTTTAATAATCTTGCAGGGAGAGATTTTAGCACAGTTTATAACATCTGAAACCTAAATTCAACTACTTTCAACTTCCTGCTGTTCTCTCAAAATTTGATAATTATACTCATTAAGTGATGAATTTGAGAATATGATGAATAATAGTGCTGATTCATTCAACATATACTTGATGTCTTACTATGTTCCAAAGGTTCTTCCAGGCATGGGGATATAGTGTTAAAAAATAAATAAATAAAATCATATAAAATTATCTTACCTTCTAGAATATATAGTAAAGGAGTCAGACAAAACCAAGTGAAAAATAAGTAAACTCTGTGGTATATTAGATTATGATAAGTCTAAGGGAAAAGGGGTAAGCATGGGTAGGAAGTAGAAAGTAATAGGATTGGGGAGGGGAGTTGAAAGTTCTACGGCATGGCCTAGGATATCCTTACAGAAAAGGTAATATTTGAGGAAAGTCTACAAATAAGCGAAGAAATCATTTGGACATCAGAGAATTGAGCATGGTACATTGTCCCTAACAAATGTACCTGGTGTGTTTTTGTCTGTGGAACAAGAAGACCCTTTTAATTAGGCTTGAGGAAGCAATAAGGAGAGTTGTAGGATGTGAGGTCAGAGAGGTAATTAGGGGCCAGATCAGGAGGTCCTTGTAGGTCAGTGAAAGGATTTGACTTGTGCTTTGAATGAAATGGGACACCTAGGAGGATTATGAGCAGAGTAGCATGTTCTAACCTAATTTTTTGTTTGTTTGGTTTGGTTTTAAAGTTTTATTTTTAAATAGCTATAGATTCAAATGAAGTTGCAAAGATAGTTCATAGATACCCTTCACCAAATTTTCTCCAAAGGATGCGTCTTACATAATTTTAGTACAAAATCAAAACCAAGAATTTGATATTGGTACAATGTGTGTAATTTAGTCCAGTGTGTTTGATCATATATGTAGATCTGTGTCATCATCACCACAATCAAGATACAGCACTATTTCATCACCACAGACATCTTCCTTGTGCCAGCCCTGTATAGTCACACTTAAACCTCACACCCACCCTCACACCCCTACCCCCTGGCAACCATTAACCTGTTTTCTGTCTCTGTAATTTTGTCATTTCAATAATGTTATATAAATGGAATCATACATCGTGTGACATTTTTAGACTGTCTTTTTCATTCAGCACAGTACCAATAAGGCACATTTAAAGTGTTGAATGTTTCAATAGTTTATTCATGTTTGTTGCTAAGTAGTATTCCATAATATGGATAAACTACTGTTTTAACCATCCACCTATTGCAAGACATTTGGCTGTCTCCAGTTTGGAGGTGTTACATATAAAGCTGCTATGAACAATCAAGAACAATATATGAACAATCAAGTATGAACATGGAAGAATAGGCTTCTATTCCTTTGGGATAAAATCCAATGGAAACAATTACTGAGTTGTATGGTAAGAGTATCTCTAGATTTTTAAGAAACTGCCAAACTATTTTCCAGAGTGTCTATACCATTTGTATTCCATCAGCAATGAAAAATCCAGTTTCTCTATGTCTTTGATAGCATTTGATATCATCACTATTTTTAATTTTAGCTGTTGTAATAGGTGTGTTGTGATATCTCATTTGTTCTTAATTTGCATTTCCTTTATGGCTGGTCATGTTGAACATCTTTTTATGTGCTTATTTGCTATCCATATATCCTCTTTGATGAAAAGTCTCATATCTTTTGCCAATTTTCTAATTTGATTATTTGTTTGATTTATTGTTGTGTTTTGAGAGTTCTTTATAAATCCTAGATATGAGCCTTTGTCAGACATGTGGTTTTCAAATATTTTCTCCCAATCTATAGCTTGTCTTTTCATCTTCTTGACAGGGTCTTTCGCAAAGCAAAAGTTTGAAATCTTGATGAAGTCTAATTTATCCATCTTTTTAATGGATCATGCTTTGGTGTCATTTCTAAGAACTCTTCACTAAGCCCTAGATCCCAAAGAGTTATTTTTGCTAAATCCTTATATCCCTTTTATATTCCTTACATTTTCTACACTGACAACTATTTTAGTTTCATAGGCTGCTGAAAGCATTATACCATGAAGTGGTTTGGCTTGAAGTTAGAGTCTAGGAAAATGTTCAAATAAAGGCATAATCAAGGTGATGCTTTCTTCCCAAAGACCAGCTGCCAGTGATCCTTAGTTCCTCTGCCATATGCAAGGAACATGGCAGCATCTGCTGGTTTCTCCCTTTTCTTCCAGGTTTCATTGATTTCAGCTTCTTTCTTCTGTGGTTTTCCCTTTCTTTTTCTCTGTATTCATCCCATTTATAAAGGGCTCCAGTGAGAGGATTAAGACCTACACTGGGCCATGCCTAAACTGAAGTAACCTCATCAAAAGGTCTTACTCACAATTGGTGTACACCAAGAAAGTGGAATAAATTTAAGAATATTACACTCTACGGTACACAGAGTTCAAAACCACCCAAACCACCAAGTCTTTGGCAATAAGAACAGATTTATTTCTTTCTGATCTGAGTCTTTCAATTCTTTTTCTTGCATTATTGCACTGGTTAGAACTTCCAATACTATATTGGTCAGATGTTGTGATTATGGCTATTATTGCCTTATTCTCAATTTTAGGGGAAACATTCAGCCTTTCATCATTAAGTATGGTGTTAACTATAGTTTTTTCTAAATGCATCAAGTTGAGGATGTTCCCCTATACTCTAGTTTTCTGAGTTTTCATCATGAATGGGTGTTGAGTTTTGTGAAATGACTATGTGACTTTTCTTCTTTAGCCTGCTAATATAGAAGATCACATTGATTAAATTTTTAAAATATTGAATTAGCCTTATATCATTAGAATGAACTCCACTTGGTTATGGTGAATATGTCTTTTTATATGCTGCTGAATTTGGTTTGATAATATTTTGATAAGAGTTTTGCATCTATAATATTGAGAGACATTAGCCTTTAATTTTATTCTTTTGTATTTCTTTTTCTGGTTTAGGTTCCAGAAACCAGGTATGTTGGGAAGTGTTAGTGGTCCTTTCGCTTTTATTTTCAGGAAGAAATTGCATAGACGTGGTGCTAATTCTATTTTAAATGTTTAGTAGAATTATCCAGTGAAACTAACTGAGCCTAAAGATTTCTCTTTTGGAAGATTTTAATTACAAATTAAAATTCCTTAATAGTTATATGGCTATATAAACAATTCAAATTAGTGAAAAGTGGTAGTTTATACTTTTTGAGGAATTGATTTATTTCATTTAAGTTGTCCAATTTATGTTTATAGAGTTTTTCATATTCCCTTATTATCCTTTTGTTTTCTGCAGGATTTCTGATGATACACACAGTTTCATTCCTTACATTAGTAATTGAGATTTCTTTCTTTTCCTTTTGCCAGTCTTGCTAGAATTTTGTCAATTGTAACAACCCTTTCAAAGAAAAAACTATTTGTTTCATTGATTTTCTTTTCTTTTCCTTTTTTCCCTACTTCTTGTTTTTGAGGTACTAGGGGCCGGAGATTGAACCTAGGACCTCATATATATGAAGCTCAACCACTGAGCCACATCAGCTTCCCTGAGTTGATTTTATTATTTGTTTTGCTTGTTTTTTGTTTTGTTTTTGAAGGAGGCATTAGGTCCCAGGAGGTGGGCACTCAACTGTTTAAGCCACATCCACTCCCCATTGATTTTCTTGATTGAATTTTTCTGTTTTCAATTTCACTGACACATGCTCTTATCTTTATTATTTCTTTCCTTCTTCTTGTTTTAGTTTTTTTTTCTCTCTCTCTCTCTCCCATCTTTCTCTAATGCCTTGAGGTGGGAGGTAAAATTATTGACTTGGGGCCTTTTCTCTTTTCTAATATAAGCATTTAGTACTATAAACTTCCTTCATTACCACTTTAGCTTCATTTCACTGATTTTGATATATTATTTGTTGAGTATTGACTTATGTACCCTATTTTAGATTCATAAAAGACATGTTATGAATCTTAATCTGCATTCCTATGGGTGTGAACCCATTTGTAAATAGTACTTTTAAAAGATGTTATTAGGTAAGGTGTGGCCAAATTAAATTAGAATGAGTCTTAATCCATATTAATGGAGGCCTTATAAAAAGAAGAAATCAGTAGAAAATGGAAGAGGTGAGAAGTCAGAAATCAGAGAATGCCACAGGAAGAGACCAAGGATGTCACCATGTGACAGAGTCAGAAATACAAAGCAAGGAATCCCAAGGAATATAGCAAGTGTTGCGTGAATGCTAGAGACTGAGGAAACATGGCCTAACACCTTGATTTGGTACTTCTGGCCTATAAAACTGTAAGCCAATAATTTTTTGTTGTTTTTACTAAGACATGTTTTCATTTTCATTTAGATCAATGCATTTTTAAAGTTCTCCTGACACTGCCTCTTTAATCTATGGATTATTTACAAGTGTGTTGTTTAGTTTGGGAAATCCCCAAATTATCTTTCTACTAGCATTTAGTTTAATTATATTATGTATAATTTCAATTCTTTTAGATTCATTTTGTTTTATGGACAAGATATGGTCTATATTTTATAAGTACTTGAAAAGAATATGTATTCTGCTGCTCTTGGATAGAGTTCTCCATAATACTAAGTTTTTCTATCTTCTTGCATTCTCCAATTATAATTGGCCATTTGCCTATTTCTTTTCAGTTCTATCAATTTGTGCTTCACATGTTTTCCATCTTTGTTTGGTGTATACACACTTAAGATTATTATATATTATTAGTGAACTGAAAGTTTTATCATTGTATAATGTAACTTTCTGTCTCTGGTAGTTTTCTTTTTCTGAAGTCTACTTTATCTGATATTAATATAGTCACACTTGCTTTATTTTATTTTATTTTATTATTTTTATTTTTTTATTTTTTAAAGATTTTATTTATTTATTCATTTATCCCCCCCTTGCTGCTTGTGCTCGCTGGGTCAGCTAACCACGCCGTGCGGGTGGGCTTGCCTTCAACCAGGAGGCCCTGGGAACCGAACCCAGGGCCTCCTATATGGTAAACGGGAGCCCTACTGATTGAGCCACAGCCGCTTCCCAACACTTGCTTTATTTTAATTAACATTTGTATGGTATATCATTTTCCATCCTTTTACTTTGAATCAAATCATTATATTTGAAGTGAGTTTCTTGTAGACAGCATATTGATGGGTTAGGTTTTTTTTTTATCCACTTTGCCATGCTCTTTTTTAAACACTTTATTGTAGTAGCATATATACAATTCAAAATTCCACATTTTTACCACTTTCAAGTGTACAATTAAATGGTATTAATTGCATTCACAATATTGTGCTACCATCACCAATATTATGCCACTCAATGTAATATTTAAGTGATTAGGCTTAAATCTGCCATTTTATTTTTTGTTTTCCATTTCTTCTGTTTCTGTTTTCTTTTTTCTTCCTTCCTGCAGATTACTTGCACGTATTTTAGATGTCCATTTTGATTTATATATAGTGTTTTGAAGTATTTCTCTTCATATATTTATTTTTGTAGTTGCTCTAGGTATGACATTAGTTATATATAACTTATTCAAGTTTACAGGTATCTGCATTTTACTAATTCAAGTGAAGTGTAGAAATCTTGCCTCCCTTTGTGTCCCTTTTCCTTCCCCGTTTATAATATATTTGCCTTAAATACTTCCCCTATATACATTGAGAACCACATTATTCTGTATTCTGACCACCTCATATTTATTCTATTTTGAAGGAGGGATCCCTCACCCTAAATAATAGGACATAGTTGAACATATGACACCTGACACTGAGACAGATGAGATCGACAGCATTTTATTAGTCATAAAAACTCACAGCCTGGTAGAGGAGGACATTGCCTACCATCCAGGGCTAAACAAGTGTTGCACTCAGGAATAGTGAATCAGCAGAAGCTGTGGAAGGAAGATTGGTAGTGGTAAGAGGGTGGGTGCCCGTGGTGCCCATGGGAGGATGTGACTGGTTTGTTTGAAAAATTTCATGGGCTTGCAGGGAACTGAAGCCTATTAGGTTGTGGTCTTGTTGGATTGCAGCTTCTCTGGCTCCTAGGGAAACTAGCCACACAACCAGGCTTTCCCTCTGGGTGTGGAGCATATCTAACAAGAGCAGGGCACCTCATAGTTAGGTCTTTAGGACACAATGAGGTTTAAATATGTCAAAGCAGCACTTGACATTTTAGGATCTTATAAGATCCTATATTATATTGCTACATCTGTGAAACATAACTTAGAAAACTCAAGAGGAAAATTAAAATCTATTGTATTTAGCTGTACTTTTGCTCTTTTTCTGTTCTTTCTTTCTGATCTTCTAAGATTCCTACTTTTGTCATTTCATTTCTGTTTGTAGAACCTCCTTGAGCCATTCTTTTACAGTAGGTCTGCTGATAATAAATTCACTTAAGTTTTCTTTTATACAATCATATATTGAAATCCTTCATTCCTGAAAGATGTTTTTACTGGTCTGTCAGTCATTTCCCCTCAGTACTTGATACATTTTTTGCCACTTCTTTTTGTCATCCTTGATTTCTGATAATAAATCTGCTGTCATCCAAACAGTTTTTTTGTTATAGTTGCAGTTGTTGCATTTACTTGTGGCTGCTTTCAAGATTTCTATCTTTGTGTTTTGTTTTCAGAGGTTTCCTATCATGTGTCTTGGCATGGATCTCATTGGGTTATTTTGTTTTGGACTTTTGCAGCTTCATGCATCTATAGGTTTATGATTTTTTTTTTTTTTTTTGCCAAATTTTAAAAACTTTCACCCATTATTTCTTCAAATACTTTATCATCCCCATATTCTTTCTCCTTTCCTTCTGTGACACTAATGGCATGAATATTAGATCATTTGCAGTAGTCCCACATGTCCCTGAGACTCTGTTCCTTTTTTTTTTTTAAGTACTTTTTTAAGTACTTTTTATTGTCTTTGCAGTTGGATAATTTCTATTGTTCTATCCTCAAATTCACTGATATTTTTCCCTGTTGCCTCCATTTTGCTCTTGAGCCTATTGGATTGTTTATATTGGTTATTATATTTTTATTTCAAAAATTTATATTTCTTACCTTTTTATATCTTCTGTTTATTTTTCACTGAGACTTTATATTTCTATGTTGAGAATTTTTTCATTTGTTGCAAGCATGTTGTTAATACTTGTTGAAGAATTTTTATAATGACTGCTTTAGAATTCTTGACAGATAATTCTAACATCTGTTTCATCTTGATGGCATCTGTTGATTATTTTTTCTCATTCAATTTCAAATCTTCCTGGTTCTTGGTATGATTTTCTATTGTAACCAGTTATTTTGGGTATTATGTTATAAGACTCTAGATGTTATTTAAATCTTGTGTTTTAGAACTGCTTGAAACAAGTCTTTTGAGTGACAGAGTTGCTATATCATTATTGCCAGATGGGATAGAACTATTCTTTTTCTACTCAACACTCATTGACTCTTGAGGTGGGGGAAGGCCACCTTATTACTGGTGGGACTGGGAATTCTGACACCCCACATGGCTGGTTGGGGGTGTGGCTTTGTTACCACTGGAAAATGGTGAAAGTCTTGATCCTCCACTATGCCTCCTCTCACAACACTCCAGGGATGGGAAGGGACTCCTGGTTGCCACTAGGCTCTCCACATGGTTTTCACTGATACTACCTGGTAGAGAAGAAAATCTTCATTTCACTCTTGGCCTACTCTGATATGTGAGGGTGTTCCTCATATGGTCCTTCCTGGCATGGGTGGGGACAGGGCCACAATTTTTTTCTATGATGTTTGGCTGGAGTAGAATATTATCTAAAATTTTTCTGTCTTGCTAGGATGTTCTTTTACTTGTCCTTTGGCTACAGAGAGAAGGCTTTACTTGGGGATTTTTTGGTCTGTCCCTGTTGATGTTTCTGGGTAGCCAGCTTCTCCAGTATCCAGTGCAGGATATATGAAGCAAACAGAAAATCACTGTGCTGTTCTGTGAGTCCCAAAGTCCATATTTGGTTTACCTTCTTTACCCTACTTTTTAAGCAATGTTATTGAAATATAGTCATATACCATAAAATCCATCCAAAGTGTACATTCATTGGACTTTGGTATAATCACAGAGTTGTGCATTCATCAGCACAATCAATATGAGAGCATGTGCATTATCCCAAAAGGAAAAAAAAAAAAAAACTCAGCCCTTAGCAATTATCTTTCAATCCCTTTCATGGCACTTTTAAGAGTCTTCTTAAGTTTGTTTCACATATAATGTTCAGGGTTTTTAGTTGTACTTATTAGAGGAATATGCAAAAGTGTGTCTCCTACATCCTCCAAATCGTAACTTAGGTTAATAGTTGCTATGACTGCTGTGTTGCAAGTAAGGGGCATGTGTGGAAGCAGGGAAAGTGGTTGGAAGGCTGTTGCCATTGTCTAGGTAGCTTAGATCAGTATAGTAACAATGAAGATGATGAGCAGTGGTTAGATTCTGGATATACTATCAAAATAAAAGCCATAATATTTGCTGATGGATTAGACACAGGGTGAGAGAAAAAGAGAGCTGTAAAGTATTATTATAAAATTGTTGGTCTAAGCAAGATATTATGGAGTTACCCTCAGCTGAGATGAGGAAGACTGTAGGAGGGCCCAGTCTTATAGGAGTGGGAGATTAGAAATGCAGATTTTAAATGCCATAAAAAGTTGTGTATTAGATATCCAAATGGATATGTGCATTGGCAGTTAGGAGATGAGTCAGAATTCAGTAGAGAGGACTGGGCTAGAAATAAAAATCTGGGAGTTCTCATGATATTTATATCCATGAGAATAGAGAAGATCCTTGGATTGAAGGAGCTAGAGATGAGCCCTAAGGCCCTCCCATGTCAAAAGGTCTGGAAGAAGAGAAACCAGCAAATAAGAATGAATAGAATTGCCCAGAGAGGCAGAGGAAAATCATAGTGTGGCATCTTGAATCCAGGGTAAGAAAGTATGTCAAGGAGAAAGGGGAGGGGAAGGACAACAGTATTAAATGCTTCTGAAAGGCCAAAGGAGATGAGGACATAGATTTACAATTAGGTTTGTTATGTATAATAATCAATGTATTCGTTTCCTATAGCTGTCACAACAGCCACAACTATTTTCTACAAGCTTGGTGGCTTTAACAAAAGAAATTTATTCTCTTACTGTTCTGGAGGCAGAAGCCTGAAATGAAGGTATTGGCATGGCTGCCCTCCCTCCTAAGTCTCTAGGGGAGAATCTTTCTTTGCTTCTTGCAATTTCCAGTGACTGCAGGTATTCCTTGGGGTGGGCATTTAATTCCCATCTCTGTCTCCATTTAGACATAATCTTTTCTGTGTAATATTTACTTCTGCCTCTCCCTTATGGGGACACTTGTGATGGTATTTAGGGCCCAACCAGTTAATTCAGGGTTCTCTCCTCATATCAATATCCTGAATTTAATCTTATCTGCAAAAAATGTTACCATATTAATGTAATATTCACAGATTCTAGAGATTATGACATGAATAGATCTTTGAAAGCCATTAACAACCCAAACCATAGTGAAAACAAATAGATAAAGTATGTTAAATTTTTATTAACATATCAGGATGTTAAATGAGACAGTTAAAATTTTTTTAGAATCCTGACTAAAGCATAACCCCGAGGACTATGATGAAAAATACCCATGTTCTAAAAACATAGTACGAGACATATGCAGTGCTTGCCACAAGACAGCTTTATAATGCTTATAGCATATCTTGCTGCTGGCCTATATGAGAGATGCCGAGATGCACTGTAGAAATTCTTTAGAGATTATTTAAAGGAGAATTTCTATGTGTTATTTCTACTCCCCTGGTCAAATGAGGAAATTGGAAAGAAAACAGGCAAAGAAGTTGGAATGCTGGTTGCCAGAAAGGAAGACTTATCTCAGCTGAATATTAGTAGAACTCCAGAAACTGACAGGACTAGAGATGCTGATAGGCTGCAGCAGAGAGAGGCAAAGATTGACATTATGTCCCCTTAAGCCTGGAAAACCTAGCGACAAAACCCTGATTCTTTCCTACAGAAATCTGGAACTTGTGAAGGTGACACAGGGAGGAGGGAGAAAGTAGCCAAAAATGTTCAATATTTCTTGAGTACCAAATGGCCACATAGACCATGGCCTGGTAGGAGCTATCCTGAATGAACCTCATCTGAGAGGATGAGAACCAGTTTGGAGACACCAGAACAGGAGAAGAAGGGGAATTATAAGAGGTCGGACAGGAAGTATACACCTACACCAAGGAGAGGACAACAGCCCGAATCCAAGAACCCTAGGTGATAAGGCCACCTCTTCCTCTAACCCTTCTCTCCCTGCCCATTTCACTATCTTTGGGAAACCAAAAGCAGTGAGGAGAGAGTAGTTGGAAAAAGAGGAGCAAAAGAACATTCAGTTTGCACATTCACCATAGTTGAAATGCAAAGGAGTCAACCTGAGCTGCTCTAAATTTGATGTAAAATAGAAGTTTTATTTTAGTGTTTTTTACTGTTTAATATGTAAAAATTAGTCTGTTAATACCTGAACATTCCCCAAACCTATGAAGCCCAATAAAGAAACATTGAAAGAAGGGAAAAAAAGTGTTTTCTGATTGTACTTTCCCAAATTTAGATTTTTTAATAAATGGCTGCATTAGTACCATATTGGTCTTTTTATATGTGAATAAATACACTATTTCCTCATTAAAACAATAACTGCATTGACTGAGCACCTCATACTATGTCTAAATTACCTTAGCAATTTTGGATCACTTTCTATCACTATGTTCTCTCTCCATCCCTTTCTCCTCAGGCTGATACTGAAGAAGCCAACTTCCTGATTTCACAGAAGGAAGTTCATCAGTAGAGAATCTTCCTACACAGCAAAGGAAATACAAGAACATATTTCCCTATACCCCAAACTGCCACAAACTTACACTATATATGTGATGGTTAGGCTAATGTGTCAACTTGGCCAGGTGATTGTGCCCAGTTGTTTGGTGAAGCAAGCACTAGGCTAATTGTAATACAAGGACATTTATGGACTTTAGTTACCAGTGAGTTTATTGCATAGATGGCTGTTTACATATACAATCAACCAAGGAGACTGCCATCAGCAATGAGTGATATTTTATCCAATCAGTTGAATGCCTTAAAAGGGGAAGTGATTTCAGCATTCAGAGAGAATTTTCCAGTTTGACGTTGGAGAGCGAGCGTCTCCTGGGAACTCATCAAGACCTTCATCAGAGCCCCTGGTTTACAGTCTATGTGCAGAATTTGGACTCATGCATCACCACAGTCACGTGAGAGAATTTTATAAAATCTTATACTATTTACAGACATCTCCTGTTGATTCTGTTTCCCTAGAGATCCCCAACTAATACAATATACTTTCAGGGTATGTTGACATATATACTGAAAATATTGAAATTTTCATAGAAGTAGCAATGAATATAATAAAAAGGGAAGATATTTTTTAAAAAAGGATTTTTTTTTCCCATTCAAATGTGTAGCATCAAACATCAGAGAGTAATTTTTTCCAGACATGGCATGGGAAAGGCTTCAATCTTGGCAGTGGAAAGAGAGGATCTGCAGCCCATACCTTTGTCTGTGAAGCAGGACATAGATAGATACTGACTGGAACACAGAGAAATAGTAAAGATGTATCTTGATGTAGCAGAAATTAGCAATCAAAATAAGCCTTGCTGGTGATTTGTGTGATTTGAGGAATGCAGCAGCCCATCCTCCCTGCTAACCCAAGAAAGGTGGCACAGCTGTTTCCAGTGAAGAACTGCAACAATGGGAATTCTGTTCTTAGGGAGACATGAGGATTAGTTGCTCATGATTTGGGTTCTGTGTAGGACCACACACAACCCAGTTCAAACAGAAATCCCAAGTGCAGCATTTGTGTGCCATGGCATTTTTAAAAGTCTGAGCTAATCCCCTAAAGGAATACACCATTCATGAAATAATTATAAATAGCACAGTACTACTACATTTTTCTTTTTAGAAAAATGATTTCAAAAATGTGCACTGGCCTCTACACCAAGTTGTTGAAATAGCTGTCCATTTTATCAGATTTAATTGTAAAAGATTTTAAATTTTTTCCTGAATATGTTTAGAAGTAAAAATTAAAGAACCCATGACTGCTTTAATTGATGGTAGTTTGTGCATGTGCCTAACTCTTCTTCAGAGTGGTCAGCTATTTCTTTGAGTATTCACTGTTCTCTCATTCCTATCTAGGCAAATAAAATTTGGGTTGTATTTTAATTCATAAAATGTCTTTTGAAAAAAGAAAACCTCTTTCTTTTTGGAAGGAATCTAATGCTTCAGTGTAAAAATGGAAAATTAACAATGCCAAAAAGGAACAGAGCTGTTTTTTGGCTTGTTATACCCTTGATTAAAATATTTCCATGGTTTTCCATTACCCATAGGAGAAAGTTCAAGCACTTTCAGACATAACAGTCCTCATTCCCACATCTCCAGCTGCTCCTTTTTGGCCCGCCCCCCAACCTGCTAGAAATGCTGTCTTTTGGTTTTCTAAATTGTAATGCTTATCCTTCTGTAGCTTGTCAGAAGCAATGCCCTCTGCCAGTAATAAATATATTTCTGCAAACTCCAATCCACCTAGCAAACTTCGGTTCGTTTTTGAAGATGCAGTCCAAATTCTACTTTCAGTAAGCCCTCTTGAGCAATGTTATGAAGAGATCCTGATGTTCTCTTAAGCTTTTTCATACTCTTTCAATATCCCTGTCACACCGTCTTACTAGTCGATTTTGTGTGTATCCCTTCTGTGGACTGCCAATTATCTGAAGAAATAATTAATATCTATATTCTTAGATATTATATTAATATCTATATTCTTAGGGCCTAATATATTGATTTCTTGGTATTTAATAAGCAATAAATAAGTATTTCTTGTATTAATGAAAATGTTAATGGGTCAATGAGTCAAATTTTTCATGTTTTGGTTGCAGCCACAAGATACTGCCTCTCAGCCTACACCTGCTCCAACCCTGCCTTTGTGAGAGGACTTGAAGGAGAAGATGGCCATGCCTTTTGCTTGATGTAGCCTTTAACCAAAAATGAAAAGCTAAAGTGAACTGTTCCAGAGCATCTCCCTGTTCCACTGCTTTTTCTTTTCCCTTGTCTAGTTTCCTATATCTATCTTTCTATCATCTATATAGAGAGAGGTAGATTAAAAAAAAAAAAGATTATTATAAGCTGTGTGTACAGTACAAACACAAGGGGCCCTTCTTGTCTCCAGCCCCTTAGTTCAATTCATGCAAATGCTACGTTTTCATTGGAATGTCAAAACAGTACAGATCTGTGCACAGAAACATGTCTCCTATAACCAAGATTAACAATTCAGTATATATTCATCCACATATTTTTCATTGTATGTATGTGTGAGTGCATGTATGTGCAGTGACTTGTTTGATTTTTTAAATAATATTGAGAGCAAACCTTATTCTATATGTTTCCTTTTAGATTTCACTTTTCACTCCTTTTTCCAATTTTTACCAAAGTATGGAACATGCCAGGACTGGAATTCCTAGAGGGGAGTAACAGAAGACTTTCTTCCTCCTTCATTAAACACTGAATGTGACATATTTTATCCCACCTTACAGCCCTTCAGTCAACTAGGAAATCAAATAGGATTATAATCTCTGCACTTCAAAGGATGTCATTTTATGCAATAACAACTTGCAATACCCGGAAAGGTCTCGTTAGGTCTCTTGCTCTCACTCTTGTATACCACCCAGGGATCCCTCCCTTTATTTCTCCTTCTAGTACACACATATACACACACCACCCTCCAGACGCTGAACCAAGTCCTCTGTTCTAAATTTCACTCTTCTATTTTGAAATTTTTTTCAAAAATTTTTCTTATTTAGAAATTTTTCTTTAATGAAGTAGAGCTGACCATCTTATTCACAGTTTTTGTTGAGTCCTCTCATTTTCCTTATTATTATACTCTCATGTATAGTCTTCTCTTCTTTATATCTATTTCATCTTTTACCTTTATCTCTACTATAACATGCTTTATTCTGCTTTTCCAATCATTCTACTTTCTACTCCATTTCCTCCTCCCTAAATACCTACAAGATTATATATACATTTCTGCATATAGAACTTCATCAAAAAATTAAATTGTTATGAATACCTGATGCTTAATAAATAAACATATCTATGATTTTCTTTCTTTTTTTTAGTACATCTACATCTTTGTAATCCAACTAAAGATGGCAGCAGAGAATATGAAATGCTTTCTTAATTTTTAAAAATTCATTTTGCAGCTGAGAAAACATGCCCTCCAAAAAGCCAAATATCTTGATAGTTACACAGCTAATTTATAGTGACTACTGGCCTAGAGGTACGTCATTAAAATCTTGTCTGTGTTCTTTCCACTACACTTTGTTAATTTTTAAATAAGGCCAGTGCCTTCACAGGGCCTTTGAATATGGTGTCATGTTTTAAGTTTAAATTAGTTAATATTAAATGTTTATTTTAAAAAGAAAGTAAATTAATATCATTTTTTTAAAGATACAACATAAGGGTAATATTTCTGTCCTGTCTCAAATATGTGAAAAATATAGAGGGATATATTTTTATATAATCTATCACAGAGATTTAATACATCTATTATTTAATAATATATATTTAATAACAGATAGTTAATAATATACCTATTAAAATAAAATCTGTTATTGGGATATATTTTTACTTTTTGCAAAATAATAGCCATATATTTAACAACTTCAATTACCATTTTTCAACTGCCAGACTAAATCAAACATATTTGTAATAGAGTTCCTAAATCATTCCCACAAAATATTACAGTTTTATTTAAAATGAAGGAAAGTAATTGGATACTTTAAATATGTTCTCATAACCTACAATGGAAAGAACCACATGTACACACAAAGAGTTTTAAATTCTCTCTCAGAGGTTCAGTAAAAGTACTTCATTAGAAAGCATTGGCACAAAAGAAAAGTATAAAAATAGATTGTTTTCAGAAGTACCATCAGAGGTTTTGATATCACCTCAATTTTCTAACTAATTTAAAATAAGTGTTTTATTTACCTTCTATTCTGATTAGAATGCTGAAATTTTTTTCCTAAATCATTTTTACAACATTATAAACTAATCATCCCATTGTATAAACACATTTATTCTATTCTATGAGCTCTAGTCCAAACTATACTAGGTTTACCAGAATGCTCCCCAAACCTGTTCACTTCTTAGGGAGAAGGGGATGTTGCAGCAAGGAATTGTTTAGAAATACAAAAGCTAATTAGAATGTAGTTAGTTCTAAAATTTCTATAAGAAATAGAAATTTCTTCCTCTAAGATTTTAAAATAAATATCAATTACTTATAGAAAATTTATACACATGTATACTATACACATATGTAATATCATCTATGTTTATTCATAAGTATATATGTGTACATATATGGCATTATTAATAGCAGCCATGAACAGTAGCCCTATTGCTCTCTCAATTTTTCTCAACCGACTTATGACCTTTTCCTTGCCAAACCAAAGCATCAAAGTCTTGCAGCATCCCAAAAGATGCCAGGAGTTGAGTAAAGGCCTGAAGGTGGTCAGGCTATGCCTGTATGGGAAAAGTACTCTAAGAAGAAGAAGTAAATACAAGGTCTTGAATGAGGAATAATAGGTCTAGTGTATATGTACCTGAGTAACAAAAGGAAGAGTATAACTTGAGTAGAATAGGACTGGTAGAGATTTGAGATGTAATCAGAGAGGTATTTGGAGTGGCTAGATAAAGAAGAGCCTTATAAATCATGTTGAGGAACTGGATTCTATTCTGAATGAGTCAGAAAATAATTGCAGAGTATTGGGAGACAAGTTATTTAATTTGACTTACTTTTAGCAGAATAACTTTGCTGTTTTTAGAATAGACAGGGGAGTTCCACTTCTGGTATGGCTACCTGGGCTCCCACCATCATGACTCCTACAAATTAACAACCTTAAACAAAACAAAACAAGCAGAGTCTCTACCCTGATCAAGATGGCACAGTGAGAAGCTTCAGGTCTCTGTCCCCTCACAGAGTCTTTGAAAAACAGCAAGAGCTGGTATAAATATCTCTCTCAAAGTTGCAGAAAACAGCTAAAGGATTGTAAACAAGGTGAGCACCAAATTAAGAAAATGGATACCTAAAAGCAGTAGGATCTTATGGTACCCTGGCTGGTCCCTCCTCCACTGGCACAGTGAGAAGCTAGCCCATGTTTCCAGTGTGGATCCCTGAACCTGATTCCGATGGGAACAGAATGACCCTCGTGCACAGGCTGGAAGCATGTATGTCTGGAGGTGGCTTGAGGGACTCGCCAACCCAGATTTGCCCTGCATGTTTAAAACAGTTCACAGAGCTCTCTGATAGAATGTTGTGGGAAAGCAATCAAGTGGTTGTCCGGGGCAAAAGATTGCTGGCTGTAGGACATATAGCGTAGTGCTGGGGACAGTGAAGAAACTCTCTCCTAGGGAAGAGGCGTCATTTGTACGTGTGTAAACAGGGGGAATTCCTAGGATGATTTCACTTTTCACTCCTTTTTCCACATGCACAGAAAGGATCGGGATAGCCCCAACATTTTGGCCTGGAGTTTTTCTCTAAATTCATTGGATGGATAAGCCCAGAAGAAAAGTGTCAGTGCAGGTCAATCTGCAAAGACTGGAAAAGGTGTCTTTTTTTTTTTTTTTTTTCCAAATTTTTTTCCTATTTGTTAGCTCCTGGTATTAAAGAAAAGGTCTATCATAACACTAGCTGGATACAAGCTTAAGACCTAAGAGTCAACATTCCAGCAATAACACATTAAAATATCAAAATTAAAGATTTCAACAAAAGTTAAAAAAAAAAAAAAAAAGAAAGAAAGCAGAAAGTGATGGCCTAGGCAAAGCAGAAGATTAAAGCATTAGAGGAGGACCAGACCAGGGACATAGCAGGAAAAGATTTCTTTAAAAAAAAAAATGATTATAAAAATGCTCAGAGAGAGAAAGGGAAAAACATGAACAAAAAACAAAAGGAAATCAGGAAAATGAGAGATGAACACAAAGGTAAAATCAATAGAGAGGTGGAAATTATGAAAACGAGCCAAACAATCAAAAACCACAGTAACCAAAATTAAAAATTCCAACAACAGATTGGAGCTGGCAGAAAAAGGAATTAGTGAATGTGAAGGTCAGGCAATTGAAATCATCCAGTTTGAGCAGCAGAAAGTAGAAAGAATGAAGAAAAGTGAACAGAACCTGAGGAACCTATGGATACCAAGAAGCAGACCAATGTACACATTGTGAGAACCCCAGGAGGAGAAGAAAGAGAGAGAGGAACAGAGAGAATATTCAAATAAATAATGGCTAAAAATTTCACAAATTTAACAAAACACATGTATATATACTTCCAAGATGCTCAACGAACTCCAAACAGGATAAATGCAAATAGATCCATACAATGACATATTATCAAACTGTCAAATGCAAAAGATAAAGAAAGATTACTAAAACCTGCAGGAGAGAAGCCATGTGTCACATAGAAGTGAGCCTCAATAAGTGTAATTTGTTATCAGAAACGAGGGAGGCAAGAAGGAAGTTGGATGACATATTGAAAGCCCTGAAAGCAAAAATTGCCAATAAAGAATTCTATATCCAGCAAAATTGTCTTTCAAAAGTGAGGGTGAAGAGAATTGTTGGAAGATGGTGGAGTAGGGAACACCAGGACTCAATCCTTCCACATACAACTATTAACATTCAGGAATTGTTTGAAACAACTATTTTGAAATTTTGAAATTCCAGCGGAACACTTTACAGCATCCAGGGAAGAGTGGCAAGTAAAGGCTAATAAATTACAGTAGAGAGAAGTAAATTACTCACTACAGATGGTGGCTACTGGTGCCCATCCCTCACTCTCCCAGCAGGCTTCCATGGAGTCCAGCTAGCTGCTGGTGACAGAAAGGGATGTAAAAATCCTCTTCCCCAAGAATGGGGATGGCAAGGCTGGGGGCCCAACTCTAAAGGCAGCCATTGTCTCACCCCCTTCAGACAGGGGCAGTGGCAGTGGAGATTTAAAGATACTGTGTTTCCTCAGGGCAGTAGGGGACAGTTAGCTAAGGGTTGAATTTGCTAGGCAGACCAGGAAAGCTTACTGTTGCAAAACAATCAAAAAAGCTCTTAATGCCCTACATAATCATCTCCCTGGGGCACTTTAGAGCTGGTCTTTACCCCTTTCGTGGGTCCCTGGCCCTGTTTTAGGGAAAGACTGACTTGGGAAAATCCTCTCTGGTATGCCCCTTCTTGCAGCATTTGCCTCCCCCTACAAAAGCAGCTTCAGACAGTAAAAGAAGTTTAAGAAGCTATAGAACCCATATACGAGGTCCCAGGTTCAATCCCCAGCCCTCCTGGTACCTTAAAAAAAAAAAAATCTATAAAGGCAGACAGCCTGGGGCAAAATCCTGCCAGCTTCAAACACCTGGGAGAGGTCTGTTCCCTGGGAAACAGAGAGGGTAATCAAACTTCTGTAAATAGGACAACTCCAGAAGAACTAATAAGCAAAAGCCCAGGACCATATAAAGACCCAGAAAGACAGAGAAAACCTTGCACACTGCATTCATCTTGGGTAGACCTTCCTGACAGGAAGGCTGATGCTACAGAAAACCTCTATCTTATCACCAGCTGGTTACAAAACTAAGAAAGAGACATCGCATGGAATAAATCTCAGAATTAAGATTTTAAAATATTAAAATGTACAGTGTCCAACAAAAAAAGTACAAGACAAAGAAACATGAAATGATGACTATCCAAAGGAAGATGGGAAATAATCCAGAAAACACCAAAAAAGATGATAAGAATGTGGACATACCAAACAAAGCCTTTAAAAAATGATCCTAAAAATGCTCAAGGAGATGAAGGAAAATACAGAGAAAGAACTACAAGATATCAGGAAACAATGAATGAGCAATATGAGAGTCTTGGTAAAGTAATAGATTTTAAAAGGAGCCAAGCAGAATTTGTGGAATTGAAGACCACAATAATTGAAATGAAAAATGCCCAGGAAGGGTTTAAGAGCTGAATTGTGCTGGCAGAAGAATGAATCAGTGAACTTGAGGCAAAAAAGTTGAAATGAGTCAGGCTAAGGATTAGAAAGAAAAAGAAATATTAAAAGTGAAAAGAGCCTAAGACAGCTACAGGATACCATCAAGTGCATCATATTATAGGAGTTCTAGAAGGAGAAGAAAAAGAGAAAAGGTCAGAAGGAATATTCAAAGAAATAATGACAGAAAACTTCCCAAACTTAGCAAAAGCAGTGAATATGTATATCAAAGTAGTCCAGGGAACACCAAACAGGATACACATAGAGAAATACACACCCCGTCATATATGAATCACACAATTGAATGCAAAGGACTAGGATAGAGTTCTGAAAGCTGCAAGAGAAAAGCAAAATGTTACATATAAGGGATACCCAATTAGATTGAGTATTGATGTCTCATCAGAAACTATGGAGACAAGAAGGCAGTGGGTTGAAATACTTAAAGCACTGAAGGAAAACAATTGCCAGTCAAGAATTTTATATCTAATGAGACTTCCTTTAAAAAATGAGGGAGAGATTAAGACATTTTCAGAAAAACAAAAGCTGATGGAGTTCATTACTACTAGATCTGCCCTACAATCAATGCTAAAGGGAATTCTTCAGACTGAAAGTAAAGGATACTAGAAAATGGTTTATAGTGGCATAAAGTAATAAAGACCAGTGGTAATGGCAACCATTTGGGTAATTATAAATATCAGTATTATTGTAGTGCATTGTTTGGTATGTAACCCCACTTCTTATTTCCTACAGGTGTTAAAATGCACATGCATAAAAAAGTAATGATAAATCTATGTTTTTTGGACATACAATGTACAAAGATATAAGTGGTAACAAATATAAAACATGGTGGGAGGACATAGGGGTATAGAAAAAGTATATGTGCATGCTTTTGAAGTTAAGTTGGTATCAAACCAAATATAGTAGTTATATATTTAGGATTTTTAATTTTAAACCCATAGTAAGCACAAAATATAGATGGAAAATATGGAAATATAATATTAAATAGAAATGAGAAGGCACTTAATATGATATAACACAAGAAAGCAAATAAAAAGTAGGCAGTAATGGTAGTGAGGGCCAATAAAAGCTAAAGAGCAAAATGGCAGAAGAAATTCCAGTATTATCTATCAGTAGTGATAACAACGGTAAATGTATTAAATCCTCCAGGCAAAAGGCAGAGATTAGCTGAATGGATAAAAAAGCATGACCCAGTTATATGCCTTGTGCAAGAGACTCACTATAAATTCAAAATTACAAGTAGGTTAAGGATGAAAGGATGAAAACAAAATATATGATGCAACAAGTAAAAATTAAAAGAGAGCTGGGGTGCTATACTAATTGTATTAGTCAGCCAAAGGGGTGCTAATGTAAAATACCAAAAATGGGTTGGTCTTTATAAAGGGTATTTATTTGGGGTAGAAGTCCACAGATACCAGGCCATAAAGCGTTAAGTTTCCTCTCTCACCACAGTCCATTGCCACGTGTTAGAACAAGACAGCTGCTGGCGTTTGTCAGGGTTCAGGCTTCTGGGGTTCCTCTCTTCGCGGGGCTACGTTTCTTTCCGGGCTTAGCTCCTGTTTCCTCCACAAGGTCAGCTGCAGACGATCAGGTGAACAGCTTGCTTCTCTTCTCCTGGAGCCTTCTTTCCAACATCAAAACTGCTTCTCAAAAGACCGCTTCAACTGCCCTTTGCCTTGCCTTTTATATTTGATTCCCCACCCACCAAGGGGTGGGGCTCAACGCTCTAATCCTAACCTAATAGTGCCCAGATTAACAGATCAGTTTACAAGCATGATTCAATTATATTTTTGGAATTCATAATTACATCAAACTGCCACACTAATGTTGGATAAAATAGATGTTAAGTCAAAAACAGTTATGAGGGACAAAGGTGATCATTATATACTGATAAAGTGGACAATTAAACAAGAAGATATAACAATTATAAATATATATGCACCTAACACAAAGCCCCAAAATATATGAAGCAAATACTGACAGATTTGAAAGGAGAATTTGCTATTTCTACATTTATAGTAGGAGACTTTAATACACCACTTTCAGTAATGGATAGAATATGTAATCAGATGACCAATAAGGAAGTAGAAGACTTGAATGTGACTCTAAACCAACCAGTTTTATCAGACATATATAGAACACTTCACCCAACAAACAGAATATACATTCTTTTCGAGTATATATGGATCATTCTCTAGGATGGACAATATCTTGGGTCTCAAAACAAGTTTCAATAAATTAAAAAATATTGAGGCACACAGGGCATATTCTCTGACCACAAAGGAATGAAGCTAGGTATCAATAACTGAGGGACACATGGAAAATTCACAAATATGTAGAAAATAAACATATTCTTAAACAATCAATGGGCTAAAAAAGGAAATCAGAAGCAAAATTAGGAAATATCCTTGAGGCCAATATAAATAAAAATAAAACACATCAAAACTTATAGGTTGTAGAAAGGGTTGAACTGAGGGGGAAATTTATACCTCTAAATGTTTACATTTAAAAAGAAAAAAGACATCAAATCAGAGCCCTAACATCAAAACTGGAAGAACTGGAAAAAGAGAAGAGCAAACTAAACCTAAAACAAGCAGAAGAAAGGAAATAACAAAAATGGGAGAAGAGATAAAGGAAATAGAAAAAAGAAGAGAGAGAATTAAAAAAAAAAAAAAGATGGTTCTTTGAAAAGATCAATAACATTGACAAAACTTTAGGTAGACTGATGAAGAATAAAGAGAGACAATACAAATAACTAAAATCAGAAATGAAAATAGGAACATTATTACCAAACCCTCTGAAATAAAAAGATGTATAAAGGGATATAATGAACAATGTATGCCAATAAATTAGATAACCTAGATGAAATGGACAAATTCTTAGAAACATACAAACTCCCTACATTGTCTTAAGAAAATATCAACAAACCAATTACTAGTGAAGAGATTGAATCAGTAATAAAAATCTACCCAGCAAAGAAAAGCCTAGGACCAGATTACTTCACATAGAAGTAATCTACCAAACATTCCAAGATGACTTAACTCCAATTCTGCTCAAACTAAATTGATACCAACAATTAAATGCAGAGAGTGATAATTTGAATGATCATTGATTTTTTTTCATCAGGAGTGAAATACAATATTATTTCTATAGTCTTATAGAAAAACCTGTCAGGAATGAAGACATTTTCAAACAGATAAGGCTAGAAGTTGTCACCAGAAGATCTATACTAAAACAAATGGTAAAGGAAGAATTGTAGGCTGAATGGAAATGATACCAAATGTCTACATAATTGTTTAAGGGGTAATGAAGAGCATTGGAAGTGGGAAATTTTGAAGTAAATATAAAAGACTATTTTTTACTCTTAATTTCCATAAATTAAGACTATGACTATGACTATGACTGTTTAAAAGAAATTTTATAACTATCTTTTTGTGTTTATAATGCATGTAGATTCAATACACGTGACAATTGTAGCATAACAGGTGAAGTAGAAGTAAATGGATATATATGGTTATAAATTTTCATATTTTAGAAGTGGTACCATATTAACTAGAAGAACACTCAAAAGTAAAGGGTCTATACTGTATATCCTTATATAATAGAACAACTAAATCAATTGCTAAAAGAATTAGGCAAATAGTGATACTTAAAAAGCCAAAAGACAAAGTGAACCACAAGTTTAATTAATACTCAAATAATCAAAAGAAGGCAGGTAAGGAGGAAAAAGAGAAACAAATAAAAACAAACAAACAAAATAGAGGGGACAAACAGAAATTAACTAATGAAATAAACCTTGATCTAACTAAAGCAATAGTTAACGTTACTGGATGAAGAATTACATCTAAAATAAAAAGAATTCCAGCTAAAATAAAAAGCAGGAGCCAACTATCTTCTGTCTACAAGAATTCCATTTCAAAATTAAAAGCACTGATAGGGTGAAAGTAAATGGACAGAAAAATATATTCCAAGAAAACAGTAATCATAAGAAAATTGGATTTGGACATATTAGATCAGATAAAATCACATTAAAGACAAAGAGTATTACATCAGAGTTAGAGATTCATTTCATAATGATAAAAAAGTCATTAGATATATCAATTTTTAAGTATATATGCACCTAACAACAGAGCTTCAAAATATAGGAAGCTAAAATTTGACAGCATTAGAAGGAGAAATAAACCATTCCATCATCAGAGTTAATTTTAATATCCTCTCCCAGCATTTTTTGATAGAACTAGGCAAATAAATCAGTGAAGACACAAATGATACAGTGGTATCAACTTACTCTGCTATAGAACAATAACCCAACAACTGCAGAATATACATTCTTTTTCAAGTGAGCATGATACATTCACCAAGATAGACCATATGTTGGGCCATAAAATCAATCTCAATAAATTTAAAAATAATGCAATCAAGAAGAGTATTTTCCCTGGCCACAAATTAAATTAGAAATCAAACATAGTAAAATATATAATTTCTTCATATGGATAATGTATTCCTCCTAAATTACATATTGCTTTATAAAATTGTACAAATTCCAGGTGGATAACGGCTGAGGGGGATGGGAGTTGGGTTAAACTTGAAATTATTTATGGGACTTCTTTAGAAAATTTTATTTTGTAATACAATTTGACAAGTTACTTTCCTCTAAGATGGAACTACTGAAGCTTTGGCTATGTTCAAAGATAAATATAGAGTGTGGTCTACAGTGTGAACTGTGGTCTATGGTTGGTGGCAAGGCTCCAGGATGTGTAAGTTCATTGAGGGTGGTGGGCCACACTGTGGGAGATGTTTGTGTGGGATGTGGTGGGAGATGTGGGAGGTGGGCAACATGGGAATCCCAGTGGGTTCCGTGTAATATTTTGGGTAATCTAAGCACCTCTTAAATATATGTATATATATATATATAAATAACATTTTTGTAAGCAAATACACATATATGCATATATATTTATATATCATTTTGCAAATGTTTGTATGTATTGTGAGAATTTTGATTTTTACCCATAATAAAAAAAATAAATAAATAAAGACACCAGTATACCTAAAAAAAAAGATAAATATAAAATTGAAACCATTTTCTTGGAAATGAAGATTTTTATAAAGATCTCATA
The DNA here is from genome assembly GCA_026826555.1 of Tolypeutes matacus. NCBI lineage: Eukaryota > Metazoa > Chordata > Mammalia > Cingulata > Chlamyphoridae > Tolypeutes > Tolypeutes matacus. The sequence goes on from JAKSZT010053770.1 coordinate 36,042,176, forward strand.
TTTGATAATTTTCAGTTCTGCAATTTATGTTGTATGTGTCTCACACATATATCTATGTATGTATACATGCATATACATGTCAAAAAATCAAATAATTTGTCATTTAAGAAATTTTAAATAAAATCACTCAGCAAAATTTGTATTTATATAATAGTCACACAAAACAACTGATAAGCTATATTTATCCTCGTATTTAATTGTAGAACAAGATTGTCACCAAAATTGTTTTTAAATATTAATCTAATAACATTTTTATGAAGAGTATTTTCGAAAATGAGTTTTAAATGGTTGTGTGTCACAAGATAATGCAGCAGCTTAAAATAATTTTTCACTAATTATTAAGACCTATTATATTTTAAACTTTTTAGTATTCTTGATTCCTAATCACCTAGTTGGCTTATGAATCCCTAGATGATAACAAATTTTTAAAACTATATAACACCTAACTGCCTTTTTTTTTTTTCACACATTGCTAAAAAAGTCATTGCTGGAAGAAAAAAGTGCCATGGTAGAAAAAGTTCTGTTTTTATTTTTCTGAAAAATCAGATCACCTAAGTTTTTATGTTTCTGGTTATGTTGCAAAGTATCATCAAGATTTTTAAAAAAAGAAGTTTAAAAGAAAATATCTGTAATACAATTTCCTTTCAATACTCATGCATATCAATTCTGAGAATATGTCAACTAAAAGTATGTCAAAATATGAGATGAGTTAAAAATACAATTATAGTAATTACTGAGGTGTTTATTCAAAATTAAATTCAAATAACAACTGATATGGTTTTTAAAAATTAGTCACGCCCCCCCGCAATTTTTTTTTCTAACCATTGCTGTTACAAAATTTATAGTAAAAGAAGTACCTCACAGTATTGCATGCAAAGGTTTTCACTTGCTCTTTCTGAACTGTAGCTGGGAAGACTGTTTAACATTTAAAAACCAGTGAGATTTATCATCCATGGCCTAACTCTGATTTTCAGGATGAATCCCCTCCAGCTATCTGGGCATTTCTAAGAGACTTCAATTTGCATTTAACCCTTTTTCCATTTAGCAATGGAAGTATAATTATTTTCTTCTCAATATAATGTCTAATTGTGAGATTACATTGACTGTACCCTACAAAATTTTGAAGACCCAAATATGAAAAACCTCTACTCTTAGAGTTTCACCTTAAGCATATCTCTGCTACATTATAAATGCTTTTTTAAAAAAACTACACCATAACTCTATGCAATCTGTAAAGGTATAATAGTGCCTTAAAAGTCAGATCAGATTTAATTATAATCTATAATTGTACCAAAATATCACTCTGAAAGGAAAGGCTTTATTCTTCAATTCATATACTAGATCTTGTTTCTGCAAGGACAAAAGTTTTATTTCTATACATTTACCAACTTATGAATTGTTGAGATATATTTTAAAAGATGGTTGAAGGGCAAAAAGAGTTTTCTTGTTTCACTACAAAAATGGAGAGGGAATCACTGCTTTTCCAATCAAATTAAATGGCCCAGCATGAACAGTATTTCAGGCAAAAGAGTTTATCTGAAGAAACAGCTCCCTTATTTATAGTGATAAATCAGTTATTGGTGTTCTCAGCTCAGGCCTGGTTTAGTTACTCGAACAAATGGAAACACCATTAGACTTGAAGTACTAGTGAACAGCACAGTGAAAGGGAGTTTTGTAATCTGCAGAGTTTAAGGTGTTTGTGAATATTTTATTTCTTTTCTCTAAAGCTTTTTAAAATAGTTTCTTCCCAAAAGTTTTCAACAAAGGACTTAAAGTTCATCCAAAAACATGCCATAATATCTGATTTGAAAAGTTTATAATTGTTTTAATAGATTGACAGCACAAGTCCTAATTCTTTTTCCAACAGAATCCAAATGAACATTAAAATAGGAAACTTCAAGTTTATCACAGAAAATCTTTTGGCTGGGCTAAAAACAATTAAAGCAATGTCTACACATATAAACAGAAGTTAAATTCAGGAAATTATCCAGGTAATTTTCTAAATTTTTTAGTTGCCTGACAAATCATTTATTTTGTGTTTTGTGATACACTAGATAATTCTTTTTTAAGAAACTAGGGGAGATAGCTAAATTTATAGCTATTTCTCATTATGAAATAAAAGTGATAAATGACTCATTTACTCATTTTTAATATAATAAAATGGTTCATACTAGAAATTAAGAGTTATGATTTTTTCCTTTCAAGGTTTTGTTTTTAACTTCTTACTAATTTATAAAGTTATCCATTAGCAAATCTTTGGTCATTGTCTCCACAGAAAAGTTAAGCAATTAAATTTAGTGCTGCAGAACACACTCCTCTACAGAAGTGATGGCATAAGATCCTTTCCACTCAAAGTCCTCTTTATCTGCCTACCACAGATTCCTACCACAATTTCCACAGCCTCACTCACAACCAATCTTCTACGTACAATTTAACTGAAGAAGACTTAAGTTTTGGGGTTGACATAAAGTCTTGATAGAAAGTAAAGCTCTAAAACTGTAGAAGTTATGATGTGGAAAGAGATCAGGAAGGATCAGCTCACAGTCAGCGCCTGGTCCACCAAGGGCAGAACGAGAAAAGTGGGCACCCAGGGTAAAAGTAGTAGTGTATTAAAGGAGTGAATTCTCAATGGAGATACACTTTCATCTCCCTGAGAGGTGACTCCTCAGATCTTCAAATCTACTTTGGTGTTTGTGCTTTCTAAGTATTGGTTTTTTGGCTTTTCCTTTTTTGTTTTCTTCCAGTAAATTAAACAAACACTTTTGTTTTCTTCCAGTAAATTAAAGTTTTCCATTAAATTAACCAGAGCTGGTTTCTGTGCTGGTAATAAAAGAATCATCTGTGGTATATGGAGGTTGGAGGGGGTGTGGTTATACCTTGTGTTTGCCAGGAGCAGTCCTAGTTCACACCTGAGGTCCTGGTTTAATAATAGCACCCCCTTTAAACTCTCAAAAGTGACCTGGTTTGGGTGATAAATTGAACAACAAAATCTAGTTAGATATCAAAAATCAAGGCAACTATAAACTAGGGTCAAGATTTAGACTGAAGGTATGGTCAGACAGATAGAAGTCAAGCCAGTCTTAACAGTCTTATGAACGGGATGCAGCAGTCTCTTCTAGAAGTTGTCCTGGCTGTTAAAGTGCCTTTCTGGGATGTGTGGCATCCAGGTCTAGTAGACAAGTTCATGAGCCATAAGGAGAATGTTCAGTTTGTGGGTAGGATCACATTCTCTAGATCAATTTTGGGCTCAGTTAATGGTATAAATTTCCCTAGTATGAGGGAGTAAAAATTGATGTATTTAAGAAAGCATGTATTAGAATCAGAGTTTTAGTTTAATGTCAGTCCCAAGATAGATTTAAAAGTTTTATGTTTTTAATAAATTATAAAAGGTTCTGTTCCTCATAAAGACATAGAAGTGATTATTATTTAGTAAAATCTACATGAATAAATAGCTACATTATGTTCTCTTAATTACACTTTGTTAGTATAACATGGAGAATGAAATAAACTTTATAGACAAATCATAACAAAATGAAAACACAACGTATTCCTTTATCCCCCTCAGTGATTGGAATGTTCTAGATAAAATTGGTTCCTGGCTCAACTTAGGTAATTTCTTATAGTTTACATTTTGTTCAGTAGTTCCTCTTTGACTACAAAAGACCAACTGCTTAGCCTTGCATATCTAGAGGCAATTGTTCACTTGTGCATTAATTTAATCCCTCTCACTGATTCAAGGGTAGTACTCTAGCAATTCTCCCCTTATTTTCCTGTGCTATCAATTTTAGCTGCTGTACTTGATCATTCCTATATGCATATAAACATGGTAAAATATCTCCCATCTTTAAAATGCTTCTCTTAAACTCATCTCCCTTTCAGCTATCACTTCATTTCTCTACAAAAGAGTCTCCAGTTCTGGGAAATAGGTGTAGCTCAGTGGCTGAGCATCTGCTTCCCATGTATGAGGTCCTGGGTTCATCCCCTGGTACCTCCTAAAAACAAAACAAAACAAAAAGAGTCTGCAATTCCTTTCTTCCCCTTCCAATCAGGCTTTTTTTCACAATACGCCTCTAAAATTGCTTTTGTCAAGGTCACCAATGACTTCTTGATTGCTATGATTAAGTTACATCTATGACAAAGGCAAAGAGATATTGCAGTTGTAAATAAGGCCCCAGTTAATTGACTTTGAGTTAATTGAAAGGGAGATTATGCTGGGTGAGTCTGATCTAATCAGGTGAAAGCTTAAAAGGGACTGTCCTTCCTGTAAGAAAAGATCGAAAGCATGTGAGGACCTATGAAGGGAGCCATGTCAAATGAACTTGAAAATGACCTGTAGGAACTGAGAGCAGTCTTTGGCCAACATGTAGCAAGAAAACAGGGACGAGAGTCACATAGCTACAAGGAAATTAATTTTGCCAACTATCTGAGGGATCTGGAAAGCAGAGTTCTCCCTAGTTGAGTCTTTATATAAGGACAAAGCCAGCTGACATTTTGATTTAAGCCTTGTGAGATCCTGAGCCGAGGACCCCGTTAAAAATGTACCAGACTCTTGATTGATGGAAAATGTGAGTAATAAATGATCTCATGGCTAAATTTGTGGCAATTTGTTATATAGCAATATAAAAGTAATGTAGCATCTTATTTCACAAAAGAGCCCAATTATACAGTCTATTTTTCATCCATAACACACATTTTTTTAACATGGCTTCTGCTTGACCATATTCTCTTGGGCTTTTTTTTTCTTTGGCTTAATTTCCCTCTTAATATAGGAGTACCCTAGGCTCAGTTTCCATACTTCTTCTCAGTATTAACTCTTGCTTTAATAATCACATCCAGTCCACTTTTAAAAAATACTATACATATGGCAATGACTCCCCAACTTTTATCTCCAGCCTGGACATTGCTATTTAACTCCAGTCTTATATTTCCAACAGCTTCCTCAAACTCTCCTAATAAACATCTGAAACTCAACATAACCACAGTTGCACTCAGAATCTTTCCACCCTGACCAGGTCTACCCACACTCTTTCCTTAGAGTAATTCCATCTTTCCAAGTGCTCATAAGGAAAACTTTGGAGTCAACCTTGACTCCTATCTTCTCCAAGTCCTATATATCAGTGAATCTTATTAGCTCTACATTCAATATATTATTTGACCTTGTCTACTTCCCATCACCTCCACTGTGACCACCTGCTCAGGATGAGTATTTAAGTTTCCTAATTGAGTCCTTGCTTCTGCCCCAATCCACTCCACAGTCTATTTTCAACACAGCAGTTAGAGTGATCCTTTCAATAAGTAAGTCCATCATGCCACTCCTATACTCAAAACTTTAAAATAATTAGTGCTTTCATCCAAAAGCCAATGTCCTTACAATGACTCACAGTAGTCTGATTATCTGTTCCTATGTTATCTCTAAGACCCCATTATCTCCTACTCTTCTATTTTCTCACTTTTTCCTGGCCACAAAGGCCTCCTTGCAATTCCTCAGACATACTAAATACACTCTCACTTTAGGACATTTACACTGACTGTTCCTCAGACCAGAAGACCCTTCTAGCAGATTGTCACACAGCAAATTCCCATACATACTTTAAATCTTTGCTCAAATGTGACCTTATCAATAGACCTAATTGGACCACAATTTAAAAATTTGCAAAAGGCCTCCTTACACCCTCTGGCACTGCCTAATCTCTCTCAATCTGCTCTGTTTTTTGTTTTTGTTTTGTTGTTGATGATGTTGTTTTTTTAATCCCCTAGCAGTTATTACCCACCGTCATATAACTAGCTTACTTATGTTTAATGTTTATTGTTTGTCTCCTCCCACTGGAATAAAAGCTCTAAAAGGCAGGGATTTATATTGTGTTTACTTACTAATATATCTTAAGTCTCTAGCATATTTACTGGTACAAAGCAGATACTCATAAATATTTGAGGAATAACCATTAATTTAGGATTCTTTAAAGATGAGTAAGTAACTCAAAGTGGACCAATAAAAGGATATTCCAGGCAAAATAAATAAGTCATGCTGATAAATACACAGAAATAAGAAATGTTACACTAAACAAATCAAAATTTGATTTTTGTTTCTTTTTTTTTTTGTGATCAGAATGACAAAATGTGAGACTAGAAAATTAGAGGGGCCAGACCCTAAAATTTATTGTATGAAGGCTCTAAGAAGTCTGGACTCTATTCTGAAGACTGTGGAGAGAATGGAGAAAGAGAGCAGTAGGCTGTCTGTTGGATGACATAGCAACTTTTCCTAGCACTGCTGGCTTCCCTTCTCCTTAGTGGGAAGACTGCTCAATGTCTCAACTTCTATTGATCCAATAAACACAGGCATCTAACCACTGGACATTTGTTTTAAATCCCCTGAGCAGTTGCTACCAAGTTCAGATTGTTTTATTCCTCTACTTGCAAGGCCTCACTCACACCAGGTTAGAGGCTGAGGGAGTACACAGGGGTTCAGTTTTTAATTTACTGACACATTTGTTTTTTTTGTTTGTTTGTTTGTTTTTATTATGGGTAAAAATCAAAATTTTCACAATACATACAAACATTTGCAAAATGATATATAAATATATATGCATATATGTGTATTTGCTTACAAAAATGTTATTTATATATATATATATATATATATATATATATACACACACATATATTTTAAGAGGTGCTTAGATTTGAATCTCTGATAAATCGGAGGTACCCAATCAAAACATGTTTTAAAAAATTATTCTATGAGGTTAGGACATCCATTTGGAAATATCTTAAAAACCAATGGGCATATACCCCTGGAGTTCTGAAATGGAGTATAAAATAATCATGTTCTTTGATTATATGGAAATGGAAGAAAATTTTCAAGGGGAGTTAAATGGGAAGATAAAATAGAACTAAAGGATACCAAAATTTAAGTAATAGATTAAGGAAAAGAAGCTTTAAAAGGACATGGAGAGGATGAAGTTAACAGATCAGAGAAAGATTATGTGACTTTCCTAATATTAAAAGAAAATAAATAAAACAAAATCTATGTCTCAAACATAGATTTTGCTACTTTTCTTAATTTACTTTTTCTTTTTTCTTATTCAGTCTTAAATATATATATATCCATACACACATACACATATTCATTCCTCAATCCCTTACCTTTGGTCTCGAATTCCACTACTCGACTAATACCCTTGAAATTAGTACTGCACTTATTGCTGTGCAATGATTCTCAGTGTGTGGTTCCCAAAACAGTAGCATCACCAGGAACTCCTGAGAAATAAAAATTATTGGCCCTACTCTAGGTCTTCTGAATCCAAATGAGCCCAAACCACAGGTTTGAAGTCCACAAACCACTGCGATAGTAGGGTGTTGTGGTGCATCACCCAGATCTCCCTACCAGGTCTTAGGTACTCATTCCCCGGCTTCTGGGAGTGTTGGCAGCAGGTAACTCTCAGGTAAGTTCCTCTCGACCTAATAGGAATTAATCTCAGTCAAAGACAGCCAAGAGCCACCTCGCCTAAGCTCTCCATCTCTGCTGGTAATATCAACATGATACAGTCACAGCTATTTTTCCTGCCTGGAATACTACTGACCCCCCCAGCTTTTACCCTGGCCCTTATAATCCATTCTTCCACTGTGAACAGAATGACATTTTATAAATATAAATCAGGTTATACCATTCTCTTGCTTGATATGCTTCAATGTCTTCCCTTAGCATTTAAAGTTTAAACTCTTTATCATGGCTTGTGAGGTTGTACTGCCCTCCTATCTTTATATAATAGCTATAATTATTTCCTTCCTGCCTCAAGGAATTGATTCTTGCTGTTCTGCTTAGAATGCTCTACCTCTCAGGCTTCTCAAATATATAGCACCTTCTCTTCCTTCAAATCTCATATTAAATGATCCCCACTCCAGATCCTTATCTAATGTAGGTTTTTCAAGCTACTCTCTAACATATCAACTTGCTTGTTTCCTCTCCTTGGATGCAAACTCAACAACTATAAGGATTATGTTTTCATTTTATACAACTGGGTACCCCTAATCAAATAGATTAAACATTCTTAAATATATTTTAGTCAGTAAATTAGAGACGGCACTTATACTGCAAGGTCCATAAGAACCTCACAGGTTCCAAAGTTCAAGTGGATAGAGAAGTCTTACCAAACAAGGACATTCTCTTCCACAGAAACATTGAAGGATACATGAATGGTGGAGAAACACCAGGATTTTTTTTTTCAGGGATAAAGAAAGGGAAAATAAGATGTCCTTTCCATTATATTTTCTCTATAAAACAGAAACCTGAATATCCATTTAAAATGAGAGGTGGGTGTTGGGCTAGAGAACATAAAGTTACTAAATTTGGGAATAGTTGCTATATGGAACAGGAAAATAAACCAACTAAAATAGATAGGCAGCTTGTCAAGCAGTATTAAGTGTCTGTAGGGACACCAATATTAACTATTGTGTGATTTTTCTCTATGAGTCCATGATAATAATAGATGAGACCAAAGGCTTTGGTTGATTCATGATTGGGGTATTGCAGATAAATTGCAGAAGAAAAGCAAAGTAATGGGGAAATTGAAAACAGCAAAGAGAGGTAATTAAATGTGATGGCTTTTAGGTTGGGTAGAGGAGTCAGAAGGAAGTAAATTGTAAAAGAATCAAACAAATTACTCACAGCCAATGAAGAGTAGATAAGGAGTAAGGAAGCAGTGCATTAAGGGAAGGGGGACTAGGAAGAGAGAAACTGGATTTTAAGGTATAAGATTTTAGAGATGATAATGGAAAGGATATTCTTTTATGAGAAGGATATTGAAGTGCTTTAGTTGGACCATTGTGAGAACAGAATATATTCGATTTTATGCTACAAGAAACTTACTGGTAACAGCATGTGATTTAGCTATAAGCTATCTCTGCTAACTTCTGAATTATTGAAACTTGGCAAGTATTAACAATTGGTGGGCTCCCAAATGAAACGCATGCTGAAGATACTAACATTTGTTTGTTTTATTTTTGTTATTTTCTTGCTTAAATATTTTTCTTGTCCCACAATATGATTCAAGCCCAGACATAAGTATATGGAAAGAGAGGAATAAGGGAGGAAAGGTTGAGAATTGGGGGAGAGAGGGCCCAGCAAGTTTTGAGAATTGACAGACCAGCTCAACATCCAGTGGCTGATACACCATCTGCCATACAGAAGCTTAAGTGGGACCACGTGAAGCTAGAGAAATTATGTAAGATGTTTTCATATATGCAGATCAGAATCTGGTATAACATGATGTTACTATAAAATGTATCTTTTCAGGGCTCAACTTGTGTTGAAAAAAAGTTTCTTCTACTCTACTTCTTGATCATGTGGAATGTTTCTACAGGGCCCGACCACCAGCACATCTGTCCTCTAGCTGGCTTTTAGATCAGTAGACCAGAATGTAATAAATCCTTCAAGACTAAAGTATGCTGGGTTAATCTATGGCAATGCAATGTGTCACCATAGAATATAAGTTTACTAACTTATTATAGTCCTCTTCTGAGGTTAAGAAAAACTGGATTCCTTCAAGTCATCATCCAGAGAAAGATTTATTCTTAGTTCAGTAGAACTTACATGACTGCACTTTTCTTAGCCATAATCATGAACATTCAAAGTTTAGTTTTATCATGCTTTTATGTTTCCCAATTTTAAAAGGCTCATATGATGATGGGTCAGCTATTTTAACTTTTTATCTTTTATTACATGCCTGAAAAAAAATTAGCTTCCAGAGTAACTTCTTCAAAAGCAGAGCATCTTATTTCAAAGACTACAAATAAATAATAAAAGTCAGTGACCCTTGTTTTAAAAGTATGTGGTAATGATAAATTTTTATATTGTTAATGATGCCCATGTTAAGATATAATATTTTTAGTTAGATATTTATTTTGTTTACAGAGTTGGATTAGATACAGTCTATATATGTTAGACATTTCAATGATGTTAGTTATTAAAAACATGGAGTTGGTAATAAATTACCTATTCGGTAAGGACAATATTTTAATTTTTAGTACCATGGTGTAAGAATTTTTTATGCAGTATGGAAGACATTGATAAAACATTTCAGTATAGGCCATTCAGGATGCATTAAACATAAATTTATTGTACTTTTGATAATTTTTAAATATTCACAGTATTCTTGCCAATGGCTTCATTGGAACACTATGAGGAAAATACTTATACTCTTTTTCCAAAGGTATAAGTGAAAATATTACTTATTCTATATTAATCAGAAATCATAATATGAAGGGTTTAATCAAGACTTGGTAGTTTAGTACTCACTGAACAAGTTGACTTTCATTTATAACTATTTGACCAGCAAAATTTAAATAGAAAATTCAAGGAAAAAAGAACGAAGGGAACATATACCTTTCCAAATTCAGATATTTCCCAAAGAATGATTTTTGCATGCTTAGTTTTCAGTGGCAGAATAAGTCTTCTCTTTTAAATTTTTTAAAAATTTTGTGATATATATATATACATTAAAAAGACATATGTATAATGTTTAACAAAAATAAAACACTCACCCATGTTCCCATCAAAGAGCTTAAGAAACAGAATAATTGCCATGATTTCTAGTTCCATGTTTTCCTTCCCAAATGCATCTTTCACTTTCTCCCAAGCTCTACATTGAATTTAGTATTCACCATGCTCTTCCTTTTTTTTTTAATTTGCAATAGTTTTACATTTTTAATGTGTAATATAATAATGAAATGATCATCTAGCTTCACTCAAGTATCTTAGAAGACCCCTTTGATATTCCCTCATTCTTATACCCAAAATAAATCATCCTGACTTTTGTGCTACCTAGTTCCTTGATTTCATTTAAAGTTGTACCACCTCAGCATTCTTTAACAATTCAATGGTATTGTATTGCAAAAGATAAGTAGTAAGCATAACATGGTTGGGAAAGGAAAGAGCACTATGGTCAGTATTTGATAGGACAAGCAGAACAGTGTCTGGGTCATAGTTTGGCTTCAGCTTCTCTGAGAGATTTTCTAGCACTGAACTATCTTTGTTTGAAAAAAGAAATTTTATTTCCCGATTTTTCAAAACTGTTAAAATTGTGATGCTCCAACCATCTAAAATTCCCATTCTTGCATATTTAATAGTGGCATTCCAATAAGAATGACTATTTCTTTTTACTCAAAGTTTGCTATTATTGCTCCTCCTGACCAATATAGGGGAATTATTGAATGGTGAATGCAATGTACACACTACCATGAAAAATAAAGCACAGCATGATCCCACATTGTACCTTAATTAAGTTCCATTGCTAAGGACCTCCTTCACAAAGTGCCATTTGGAGAACTGTGAAATAATTACACTCCCATTTCTGCCTTTTGAATTATGGTTACAATAGTCATTTTTCTATTTTCACAGTCTTTAAAATCAACTAGTAAAACAATACCCTCTATTGAAAAATTATAAAAAAGAAATATAATGAAAGAACCTAACATGGTTCAAAAGAATAATTTGAAATATTCAGTTTTAAATATTCCAAGAAACTTTATCATTTTTAGCAGAAATAGCTATATTGAATTCCATGTCTTTTTTGTACCCACTTCTTCCACCAGGGAGGTCAGGAGTTGCTACAAAGAGAGGGAAATCAGCCTATAACTTCCTACATCATCACAAACAAATTGACTTAGTATGATCCTTTGAATGACTGTTGTTTTACTTAATTTTCTTTAAAACTGTCCTTGGTGTTCAGGTGATTATGGATTCACATGGATGAAGACATGAGAGGTAATTTTTGTAAACATATAACTTAAATTTGTTTAGTGAATTTTAGCTAATAAAATATGTGTCTGTGGGTGTGAATATATATGTGTGTGGGTATAATTGTAAACAATAAGTATATGCTACTTATATAAACCCTAAATGATACATACATACATACAACTTATAATTATTTTCAAAGTATAGAAATTATTTACAAATAGAAATAAACTCAGATGTTAAGTAAATTAGCCTCTAATTTATACAACATTTGGTAAATAGAATGCTTGAAACCACTTCTTCTAACTCTAAATCTAGGAAGTTTTCAAAAAAATTCCTTTATATGTACAATGGTTATCACTGTTAAAAAATTGATAAAATATTAACATAATTTAAGCTATGTTCTCAAATTAATTTCTACATTATTAAGCATTAAATAGTGTTGCCTATCAGTGCTAAATATTTTACTTATTCAGACTATGGATAATGCTTTACGTGTGCCTGGATTAAAGCACATTTCCCATAAATTCAAAGTCCTTCCAGGGACCCTTGAACTTCAGGTTGGGAACATGACTCTAACCTGGAGTTTAATCACTTAAATTTTTTTGGTTTCTTTGGCTTCTGCTTCATATGGGAGATGTATCTTTCCAGTAAACTATATGTATGATAAGTCAGAAATTCTACAGCTACTCAAGAAAACAGATTATGGTCAACAGTTCTTTTCAGTGCTTTCAGGGTCTTTCATTCTGTCTTGGAATAAAGAACACTCGATCCGTTTTCTCTTGTATACTTTCTGCCACAAAGTATTCTTTTATAACAGGCATTCAGAAGATAATGCAGAAAATAAGGATCTTTGAACAATTATTCTCATAGTATATACTGACCAGACTAGAGAAGGTGGATAGACAGTCTTCAAAAAGAAAAATTGTTGTACGAATTAATATCAAGTGATATATGGTGAGCTTTCTACCTAAACTATACATACACACACGAATTTAGAATTATGCATATGTCCCCTCACAGGCACAGGTTTGCTTAAAAGAACCATAAGGTAGAATACATGTTCTGCCTCCTAACACCTTGATGCATCTAGTTCACCTATAGCTGCTATCAACTGCTTCCAAAAAGATGACACCCTCTCCCTCAAGCACACACATCTCTTTTCTCTGCCTGAGGGCTTTCTTCAGCACTCTAATCTTTAGAATTAAAACCTCCATGGGCAACCTTAAACCTTAAACCAAAGAATGTATCAATGGATAAATGCCCTAAAATTCTCCCATCCCCTTCCCAGTGAGATTATTTTAAGGCATCTCCACATGGTTTCTTACAGAGTCCTCAGCAGGACGGAGCTCCAGCCATCCTTATGCACTGATATCCCATTGACTAAGAATTTAGCTCTCTTTGAGTTCTCACTTTCTCCTTTTCAACTGTAATGCTTCCCAGGAGCAGCCTCCTCCCAATAAACTACCTACAACCAGGCCCCTGTTGTAGTGTCTGCTTTAGGGAGAACTCATTCTCAAACATCATCATCCTTGTGCTTGTCACCACCACTACCATCATCATCTTCACAGGTAACCCTCAGTATGAAATTGGTAGGTGCCAAACAGGATTATAAAAACTTGATACATTTTAACACATTTAATCCTCTCTAAAAACTTTTGTAATAGCTAATGTCATTATTCTTAAAATTGAGGAAACCAAAACACTCAGCAATTAAGTATCTAATCTAAGTTCTGACACCAGAATTTGCACTGATTCTATATGGTATACTAACTTAGGCAATACTCTCTTTGGAGGTACATATGCACACTTTTAAAAATAGATTTGGAAACTAAAGTATTTTTTCCTTAAGGGACACTAGTGCACAAACTTTCTTCAATTTTCACAGCTAGACACACTCTGGTCCTTACTTGAAGGAGTGCAAACAAGCTTTTCTGCCACACATTTACAATATCCCCATTTATTTATCCTGTAAGACCTGGGATGACAGGTGCTTACTGATATGACCAGTTACATTTTACATATTGATCTGACAAGCAGATCACTCAAGAGAAGAAGCATGACTTGAATGTACTCATAAGATCCCAGGATTTAAGAATTTATAATAAAACATCAGGTAGGTCTTGATGGGTCATATGTGCTTCTCATTTGGTCAATTTATCAAAATAGCCCATTTCTGAAAGTAACACTATAGCAGAAATGGATTTTTTTTCCGTAGTTGGTCAAACCTTGGATTTCTTCAATAGCATTGGGGATGAAGTGTACAATTAAGAAATAATTTAGCATTTATCAATATCTCTGTATCCATGCATTTAATATTAAAAATGTTTCCATTAACAAAATTCTGTGCATATACATGAGCAGATATATTTACTATAACTACAAGAATATATTTTAAAATATTGACCCAAAATGATATTGCTGTCTTTGTTTCTCCTTCCCTCCCTTCTGGTGGAATGTGAGGATGAGCAGGGTGGGAGGAGGGAGGGTTGGGTTGGACTATCCATGGTACTGGGGAAGGAACAGGTGAACTCTGGGGCAACAGAGGTCTGTGGTGGAAAATACAACTGTGGGAATGTTCTTCTGGCAAACATGGCAGGGGAGGGTCACTGGTGCAGGGTGTTATTAGTAGGGGGATGTGTGGGCAAGAATGCACCAGGGGCATGCCTTTATGGAATATGAATGTGTTCATTTGGTCATAGGATGTTATCTTGGAGGGTGGAGACCCACACAATAACCAACAAAATATTAAATTCCCATCCTAGGGGTCCTGCCATGTTATCCAAAATCTCTGGAGTACATAGGCAGTGCATAGCAAAAGAGGACAGACCAATATGCCTAGCCCTTGATATTAATGCTTGTATTTATGAACCTTATTCTTGTAAAACTGAAACTTAATCTAGTAATATATATTGCCTAAGAGGTACCTCCTGAGATTCTCCTTGTTACTCAAATGTGGCCTCTCTCTAAGACAAACTCAGGATATAAACTCACTGCCTTTCTCCAGTGTGGGACATGATTCCTGCAGATGGGCGTCCCTGGCACCATGGAATCATTGCAAAGTGCTAACTAGCGATGCATTTGGAAAAAGACCTTGACCAAAAGCGGGAAATATTACATACAAGTGTGCTTTACAGCTAAGAGATTTCAAAATGAGTTGGGAGGTCATTCCAGAGGATACGCTTCTGCATGTCTCAGGAGGATCTCACTGACTGTCACAATAAACAATGCCTCAAGCAGGGGTGCACCAGAGGGCTCTAGAGACATCTGGATGCTATAAGCAGGGCAGACAACTTCTGGAGATCAGCGCCCTGTCAGTGGGCGTTACATTGGAATATATGTTAACTTGTCTCCCCAGTGTGACAGAGTTCGACTCATATATACTTTTCCTAAACATGGTTCTTCTGTCCCCTTTATTTGAACCTATAAGTAGCACTATACCCGTTAAATATATGTAACAGAGACT
Organism: Tolypeutes matacus; assembly: GCA_026826555.1. NCBI lineage: Eukaryota > Metazoa > Chordata > Mammalia > Cingulata > Chlamyphoridae > Tolypeutes > Tolypeutes matacus. The sequence goes on from JAKSZT010053770.1 coordinate 36,057,376, forward strand.
TGGATCTTTGGTCTGTTATAATGCTGGTTGAGCCCTGACTCTCAGCAGAGTTGCAGCCAATACCTATTCTCCAGTTCGTCAGACTTGCCCACGGCAACTAACAAAATGATGATGATGGTCAACTCCCAAAACAACAATCTGCAACTGCAAGCAAGACAGTTCCATCCATCTGCCCCATGGGATCTAAGCCCCCTTTCAAACAGAAGCAGAGTGAACATCACCATCTCCAAATCCTCAATATTGAGGAATGAATAAACACAAGAGGGGAATGCAACTATGGACCAAAGTAGACTTACTATTCTAGTAATGGAAGAACTTGTAGCATTGATGTAGAGACAGCGGTTGCTGGAGGTTCTGAAGGGAGGGAGAGGGAAGAATGGGTGTAATATAGGGCATTTTGGGGACATTGGAATTGTTCTGCATGATATTGCAGCGATGGATACAGGCCATTATGCATTTTGTCAAAACCTGTAAAGTTGTGTGGTACAGCATGAGACCATAGTGTGGACTGTAGACCATGGTTGGTGGCAGTGCTTCAATGTTTATTCATCAATTATAACGAAGTGTACCACACTAATGGAAGATGTTATTAATGGGGGTGAGTGTGGGAAGGGGAGGGGTTGGAGTATATGGGAATCCCTTATATTTTTGATGTAGGTTTTATGTAATCTAAAACTTCTTTAAAAATTAAGTGAAAAAATGTTTTATTACATTTGAAAAACCACTAAAAAGAACATTTTAAAAATGTTTGATGAGAACTAGATTCATTGTCAGGGTAAAGATTCTCATTTACTCATGGTACAGAAAACTGTTTTTAAATGAGGGTAAGACTAAAGGAATAAAACTTTGTCATGGTTTGAGGTATTAAGACATTGATGTTCACATGTATATTCCGTGGTTTATGTGGTGCCAGAATGAATGTTCACTGTCAGGGAGATTCTTCAAGTGATATATAAATGTTGGCTTAAGTTTGTTGCTCTGTGAAAATTCTAACTCTGCTAGATGGGAAAATGTGTCTCTGAGTCTATATTTTTTGCTTCAACTACCAAATATTTTAAGAACTTATATGTATCACAAAGATAGAAGGTGACTTAGGGATGCCAAAGAAATAGCTAATTTATTCCATATATTCTGGATCTTCCAACAGATGGAATTTTTTCAGTAGATAACACTTAAATGATTATCTTTCAGATGATCAACACTTGATAGTAGGTGGCTAGACACATATCTATTTAAAACGTGGAAACTTACATGTATATAAGGCAGTATTTCTAACCATTTATATATTTCCCTTTATATTCCTTTGAATGTGATGTGCCTTTATTTGGATAAATACAAGATATTTAATGGGATTAATATAGAGACAAAATATTTTCTATTAATCTTTTTAGGTGCCACTTTTTGCTTTCATTTGAATGGTGAATATGACAGATTGAAATTATGTTTAATAATTAATTTAATATATGGGGTATTTATGTTTTGATCTTGAACCGAGGAACATTTTCATATCATGGATTTCTTCCTAACTTCAATACAGCCACCTTTATTTTTCTGAAATAGTGATCTAGGTCCAAAAGTTGCTCTTATATAGAATCTATATTGAAATGACATCTTCTACAGTATTGCATACAATGTAGCCAAAGAGCTTTTAGAATATGGAAAAAAATTACCTAATATCAAAATTAAATCTGATATTAAAATTATAAGACCATCTAGGTCATCTCATTGACAAAAAAGATTAGGTCCAAATCAATACAAGCAGTTAAGCTATTTTTAAATCAAAGATATTATATAAGCAACAAGAGGCAACATTCGTATTTATTCTACATTTTTGTCATAGAATGACTTTTGTAGCATTTAAAGATGTATTTGTAAAGAGAGAAAAAGAGAGTGTGGGTGTGTGTGTGTATAAAGCTTTGTTGTTACAAAATGATTGTTAATATTTTTGCATTTAGAACTTAAGTTTTTGTTTTTTTAAAAAGGTACTGGGGCATTGAACCTAGACTTTATATGTGGGAAGCCGACACCCAACCACTGAGCCACAACTGCTCCCCTGAGTTTGGTCTTTCATTTGTTTGCTTGTTGTTTTGTTTTTTTAGGAGGCATTGGGGACCTCCCATGTGGGAAGCAGGTGCTCTACTGCTTCAGACACATCTGCTTCCTGGAACATAAGCATTTTAAATCAAATCTTAAAAACAGAGAAAGAGATTAGGTTTAAAATCAATTTGGAAAGAGATAGAGTTTATTTCTAAAATATGTTTATTAGCCACAATGAAAAAGTTAATTATATATGTATATTTTAATCTATTTATCTAGATCTATCACTCTACAGCTATCAATGTGTTGATCTATAACTACTAAAGTTGCAAAGCTGATTTACTGTCATCTGTTTCGCTGCTTTAATCCTTTCTAGAACTGTTTACAGTTAAGTAGAGAATAATGTCAGAGAAGAGCAAAAACACAGTTCAGTTTTTTTCCTAACATTATGAGTTGTAGGGTGTAAAACTCATGCCTAAACCTTAGAACACAGGACATTTTTTTTTTTTTTAAAGAGTGCTGTTTGTGTTAAGCTTCAATTACACAATAATCCAATATTCTGTGATCCAAATAGTATCTAATAATATATAAATGGTGATTTTTTAAAATTTAAAAGCAAGCAGGTTTTAACTTTGAGATCTTATATTTTTAAAAAATATTTTTAAATATTTATATATCTATAAAGAATTATTGCTTAAATTCATTATTTATTCTGTTTCCCCACCTCCAATTTATTTTAAATACAGGAAAAATTATATAGTTCTTACCTAACAAAAAAAGAACAATTGATGACTTTAGTTGTAAGCCTGTCACCTGCACTATATTTACTAGTTCAGAAATCATTATTTTAGGCAATATTGAAGTATAACACTTAACTGACAAATATTTCATTTACTATTTCTATTTATTAATTTACTTATTGTTTGCAAGCTGCTTGATTTTTATATACAGGCCTTGAAGCAGATATATTAAACAATTTAGGCTGTATATTCTCCATATTTTCATTCATTTTGTCAAAAAGCATACTTTTATGCAATATGTACTATTTAGGTCCTAAGGATACAGTGATGACCTCATATTCAAAGAGAAATATCTTGTGGGAGAAACAAATGTTTCAACAAATTATAATGCAGCATGAAAAATGCTGTAACATTAATGACAATTTTTCTAAAATTAAAATCCCATAAAAGTATATAGGAAGAAAACAGTAGAGAAACTTTCAGAAAATGATTTATGTAACATAATGTATGTAATTTATACAAAAGTATTTGTTTATATATTCAGTACATTTTTAGTCAGGATATAAATTTCTTACTTACAAAACTCCTGAAATACTTTTTTTGCCCCTTATGTTATATCTGAAGCTAATTTCCAATTTTACACTGGTTCTTGCTAAGTCTTATTCTTCCAATCACTCAAGAAAGAACATATAAAATTTTCAGGCAGCATTTACATACATGATTTTTAAATTAAGTTTCAATTTTATTTATTTATTTATTTTTTTTTTTTTGAGAACTTTAAGAAAGTTTGCTTTGAAGAAGCAACTTCAGATGACTGTTTCTATGTTTATTTGACGTGTGAATTCCCACTCCTTTATATTATCATAATTGTTTGCATTGGAAATAATTGGCTCAGCCAAATGCAGGATTGAAAAACTGGAGAACTTAGAGTACTGATTGCTACAAAATATCTCAAAGTATTCTCAAATGTTTTGCACACAGAAATAGTTTCAGTACAATTTGAAAACAGTTTATCTTTAAACTGTGCCTGTCTGCAATATGCAGAGAAAAAGAGGTCTAGTAAATATGAACATGAAATATGAAATCTGAACCAAAAAGGGCTGGGTTGGAAGTGCAGTGCAATTAACAAGGCCTGGAATTCCATTGCTGTCTCTGACTTCACTATATAGATCATCACCCATGTTAATGCCGGGATGTCTGTTTCTTATTGAGCTCTGAGCATTTCTTATGATGTGTACTTTGCTAGGATTTGGGAGCATAATAATGTCATCCCCATTACTGAAGCAAATACTTCATAACTGTGGAAAGAGACAATCATAGAAGTTCTCGTGTGTGTGTGTGTGTGTGTGTGTGTGTGTGTGTGTGTGGTCACTGCTATGCTAAAAATGCACAGAGAATGATGGAGTGATTTTTCTGGGAGAATTAATGAGCTGAGTTTTTGAAGCATATCTAAGAGTTAGTCAGATAAGAGAGGACTGGTGGGTGAGTGTTTCGACTAGAGGAAACAATTTTGAAGGCACCAAGCTATGAAAAAGATCTACTGCATTTGACAAAGCAACCCATGACATTTGAGGCAAGGAGTTACTGAGGATAAGCTTAGGGGGACACATCATTTCTTGTCCTGGGTTGTATCCTGTATGAAATAGAAACTGAATGGATATTTTAAGCAAGCCAGTGTCAGAAAAAATGTTTGCATTTTAAATAAATCCTCCTTCCCCAGCCTGGATGGTGGGTTTGATTTAGGCAAGAGTTTAGGCAAGAAGCCAAGTTGGTGGTTATTGAAAGGGAGAAGGCATAAAATGATGAAGGATTAAAGTCGATCCTTGGATAAAGACATGTAGATGATGAGGCTTACTGGAAAAATAGCAGGACTTTATGACTGATTCGAGGTAAATATGACAGAAGAAATTCTGAAATAGGGCTCATGTTTTGCATCTGTGTTACTGAATATGACAAACTGAGATAAGCAATATTGGATGGGAAGAATTGTGAAGAGAGATGAATATTTTGAGTTTGAGTGGCTTATAGGATTTCCAGTTTGAGGTATCCAACAATAAGGTATATGACTCAGAAACTCTGTAGTAGTCATGTGTGTGTGTAAGCTTAAGTACACATGAGAGAGAGGACTGGAAGAATCACAGAGAAACCATACAGAATAAAGAAACCTATATAGCACCAGTGTTTAATGACAGGAGACTGAGGAAGATACCAAAACAGAATTGTTCCCCCAATTCTAGAGTAGAAAGTTTTAGGAAGGAGGGAGATATCAACCATGTAAGGTACAGCTGTGATATCTAAAAAGATAAGAATTGAAGAGTGTTAATATTACAATCTTGATTTTATTGATGAACAGAGAAGTTCCAGCAGGCGCGAGTCAGTACAGCAAAGAGCAGAAGCCAGGTAAAGGTGAGCTGAGGTATAGATGCAAGATGATAAACAGACAGTGAGTATAGACTACACTTTCAAACAAAGCTTGGCTGAAAGGGAAGAGTATCAATGAGAAGTAGCTCAAAGCTGAAAAAGAAATTCCCCTGATGTGTTTCTTTCTGCCTGCCCTTCTCTCTTTCTGTTCTTTGACAAAGTTCTTATGATATTCTTTGCTCTGTTGATCATAGCCAATTTCACAGTTCAAAGTGAAACATTCAAAGAATCATACCTAGGTCTTGAAGTACTCTAGGAAAAGTAAGTTACCCATTTATAACTTAAAAGAACACTTAAGAAGGAAAAAAAACAAAAATATAGACCAACTTTTCATATCACTAAAGTTTTGTTACATAGCTTTAGAATGCTTAAGAAGTGATTCAAAATGTTCTACTTTGCAGACTTCTTTTCTATTTCCACTGTACATTTTAAAGGATTTTGAGAATTATTGCAGAAAATGCACTGGAGAATAACCAAATACAGAAAAAAAAAAATAAGAAATTGAATGCAAAATGGAAATGTAATGTTCTGCAAACATTAATGCCTTATTAATGCAGTGAAAACAGTGGTATCTGAAATTCTTTGGGACTATAAATATAAGAAAACATTTATGGTATAATAACTCATCCAGTTGTATCCTTTCCAGGCATGCACTCTCTGCCACATGTATACATATACTTTAGTAGTTTGAGCAACTTCTGATTCAAATATGAGTTCTCCTGATTCCCAAGGGAAAGACTCATATGAAAGTACAAAGTATTCTAAAAAATACTAGATTGTACTTTCATATTTACTGTGTCCTCAATAAAACCATTAAGGAGAAAAATTGAGAATAGAAAAATTGCATATGTTTCTGACCTTCAATCCAGCAAACCTACTTCCTAATTTCATATTTTACACTGGCAAAAAATATGAAAGCTTGCATGACCCAGCTATTCATTTCAGCACAATTTGTAAAAGTGGATTAAAAATAAAAGAAATCCAAAGGGAACTGCTAATATAAACTATGGACCATTCACACCACAGATCATACTAAGCTCTAAAAGGAATGAAGAAAATCTCTCTATATAGTGCCATGGAGTCATCTCCAGAATATAATGTTAAGAGAAATATATACTTTGAAACTCTTCATCAGTGCAAAGGGTGGAGTTAGGGATGATATATTTGCTTATAATTAAGTTATAAAATAATATGTTATAATTAAAATGGAAGAATAAACCATATATTTTTAAATATTTATCTATGGAAAGAGAGGAAAGAAACCAGGTGGAAGATATTGGGCTTACAGCTAGATTTCTCTGAATATATCTTGTTTTATTCTAGAATCATGTAACTACTTTGCATAATTTTAAAAATAAAAATTTAAGAAAGGCAATTCTTTAAAAACTTAAAGCAAAATGAAACAAATAATCCTATGTATCAACTGGTGTCATAACCACAGAGAAGAATTATTTCAGGGGAATTTGAAATACAGTTATTTCACTTTTCATCTCTAGAGGCCTACAATCTGATGAGAAAAAAAAAAAAAAAAAGCTACCAAAGGGAAAAAGAGAAACTTTTCCTGTAATCATATGTTCTGTAATGTCATTGGTAATTTGAGACTACTGAATGTGCATTGCAGGACAAAGAAAATGAGAAATTAGGCTGACATGTCATGCAGAATTGAGAATTTTGGTAGGAGAAAAAATATTTAGGGGTAAGGTGAGGGCTATTAAATAAAACTCTAAAGCCCCAAATTTAAAGTGGACATATTAGAATGATAGAAAAACACAATATATCTTTTTTTTTTTATTTTTTTTACGTCTTTCCTAGCTGTATTTGCAGGAAAAAAAAACTAAGAAACAGTGACCTACACCATAGCAATGTGCTTGCCTAAGCTCAGGTAGCCACTGTATTAGTTTGCTTTTGCTTGTAATAAATTAACATACGTGTAGCTTAAACTAACAAAAACGTATTATTTTACAATGTCCATGGGGCAGGAATCTGGCACATTTTACCTGGGTTCTCTGCTCAGGATTCATAAAACTTAAATCAAGGTGTTGGTCAGCTACATCTTTATTCAGAAATTTGATAAGGGAAAAAATCTGTCTCCAAGCTCTCAAGCGTGTTGGCAGAATTCATTTCCTTAGAGTTCTAGGACTCAGGTCCCCATTGTCTTGCTAGCTGTAACCTGGGGACTCCTCTTACTCCTAGAGGCTGCTCTCAAGTCCTTGCTACATGACTTCCATTTCAGTAAAGAAGAAAATCCTTCACATCCAATCCTCCTTATATTTTAAATTTCACTTGCTTCCCCTTCTGCATACAGCTAGAGAAAACCCTTTGCTTCAAAAAGGCTCATGTGATTAGGTTAGGCTATCCAGAAAATATCCTATTTTAAGGGCAGCTGTGCCATGTAACAATATCTGGTTATGGGAATAAAATCTATGATATCAACAATCCTGGGGATTATGCAGGACATGAACACCAGGGTGTTGAGATAAGGTGGGAAATCTTGGGGGACATTTTCAAATCCTGCCTACCACAGTCATTAAAGCTCATTTCCCACTGAAAGGCATCAGAATAGCCAGATCTGTAGTAGCAAATATACTAGACATGTCTTGACTATTTTTTTTTTCATACCAGAATCAAGAACACTATTAAAGCTCCTATAAGCCAAAGATGGGACTAATTGAGCATCAGTAAGAATAATTACAATGGGTTGAACCACACTGAATAAATGACAATCCATTAATTCATAGAAATGCTTTAAAACAAACACGCATTAGTTGAATTTGAAAGATGCTATTTAAGACAGGGTTCTCTAGGGAAACAGAACCAACAGAAGATACAGGTAAATATGATGAGATTTCATAGAATTGTGTCATGAGAATGAGGGATGGGCAAGTCCAAATTCCATAGGGCAGGCCACAAGTTGGGAATGCCAGTGAAGGTTTTTGATGAACTTCCCAGGAGAAGCTGGCTGGTTGAAGTAGAGATGGAAAGTCTCTTTTCTGACTGTTGAAATAATCATTTCTCCTTTTAAAGCCTTCAACTGATTGGATTAGAACTCTCTCATTGCTGAAGGCAATCCCCTCAGTTGATTGTAGATGTAATCAGTCATAGATGCGATCAACTTACTGATGATTTAAGTCCATGAAATATCCTCACAGTAATAAGAAGACTGTGAGGACACAGTAACAAGTAGACATCATATCCTGGCCAAGTGAACTTAACTATCACAGATGCCATGGGCCCAACTCAATGTTTTGAAAACTGGTAATTACAAGCCTTTATTTAGCCTTTCCTAATGATCTGTAACTCTGGGTAACAAAATGATCTATACTATGTATTAGTCTTGGCCAATACAGATAATATGTATATCATCACCATTTCTAATGAATTCATGGATCAGGGCCATGATTATCAATGGATTCTAACTTACAAAAAGAAAGACAACCTGATGTTATATGTTTCCTGATAGAAGCACACAAAACTATCCCAAAAGTATGCTTGACAATAAAATCTAATTATCAATTCACAAGTAATATAGAGAAGAGAGGAACATATTAAACAACACCATGAGAGTGCAATATACCAAACTGGATTCTAAAATTACAACAGGAAAAATGACCTATTATTTTTCAAAAACTTATTGTAAGTAATAAAAAAGGAGAGATTTAAAAGACATATCACAATCAAATGCAATATATGGACATTACCTGTATTCTGATCCATACAAAATGAAAAATAGAATAGACATTCAGGAAAACTTGATGAATATTTATTTATTTTAAGGAATTAGATATTCTTATTCTGGGTATGAAAATGATATTACAATTTTATTTTAGAAAAAAGAGAGAGTTACTATCTTTTGGAAATACTGGAATACAGACAAAATGATATAATGTCTGATATCTGTATCAATATAATGAAGAATGGAGGAATGGGTAAGGATATATTTAAAGACCTTGTTCAGAAGATATTTTTCAGATAAGCTACCTGATGAATCCATGAGGATTCATTATACTGCCTTCTCTAGTTCAGTCTACTTTTGAAGTTTTCCATAAATAAATGTTTAAAATTTTAAAATAAAAAGGAATATGATATTTGAATTGAATTAATCCAGATTAGAGGCAATTGGTACATAATTAAACACTATAGAAAGTGGATTGGAGGAGGCATTCAAATTTTTAACAAGAAAATATATTCCTTTTTAGTTAACCTCAACTGATTTATTTCTAACTAAAATTTGCTTATTCCCAAATAAATTTATGATTTAATTCAAGCAATAGGTTACTGATTGCACTTGACTAAACTTTCTCCTAACTTAGCAAAACCAATTTATATGTAAATATCGTTTTAATAATAAACCTTATTTATCAACAAAGTAGAATGAGTTTTCTTTTATGTAATAAACATGTTATACTCCTCATTGTGAGTGATTGTCAGAGTTAGTTTTAAGATTAAAATATATATATATTAAATGAAAATTTTTACATATTTAGAAAAATTGTCATCTTCTCTCTTCCAAAATTTACGGTAGGCTTTGCATGTATGTATGTATGTGATTTTGAAGATTACAACTTAATTATGAATGGTATTTATAGTATTTTGGAGGTTATTATATATTAGTCTTCAGGCTGGTAAAATATTAATCTTTGCCAAATACAATATAGGTAATTAAAAACATATTTAGGTGCTTTATCAAATAAGTTTTCAAAATGGTTACTGAAGACAGATGTCATTTCAGTCTAACATAAAAGCATCATATTGTCATGATTACAAATAATGTTCTGTATGTATCTTTATCCATAATTAAACAAAGTTTTTTGTTTATATTAAGTTTTAGAGTTATGCATTTCTATCTTTGATTAAAAGCAGACCATTCACTGCTTGAAATTAGAAAAATATCACGAATACTTGTGTTTCTGCAAAATGACCCTATATTGTACTCGAGGGGTTGAAAGCAAACCAAAAAGTGCCCTAAGAGAATCATTTGTAAAATGATTGCCATACTTGTAGGAAATGAATCAGTCAAGATGTGATTTCAAAGTTGGAGACCCAGTAATTTTTCTTGCATTGAGACATGGAACCCCACAAGTTAAAAAATATATGAGGCATTTAACTGAAGAAAGATATATAAAGTAAATGCATAATTTAGCACTAATTTTAAATAAATTATGTTCCTGTAATCATCAGTCTGTCTATTAATAACTTTCAGGATAAGTTTATCATTTATACATACTTATTCTATATCTTCCCTTTCTTGTTGGCAGAATTGGTCTAATCATTTCACATAAAATAGGTCTTACTTGATCCTAATTAACAGAAGTATTCCTGTTCATTGATAAATATTTCATGTTAGAGAATTCCAGGAAGATGGCATTGGAGTACATAGGCAGGGTTAAACTCTTTTACAAAAAACCTGTCCAAGGGAGTTACTCTGGGAATCTGCATACTAGAGGAGAGCTGAACATTGTCCAGGAGGGCAAATGACAGAGAGAAAAACAAGGTGAAATGAAAACCATGAGTTACTAGCCCCCATAGCCAGGAACAGCACCCATTAAGCACCCTCAAGGCCAACAGCCTGAATAAAACCTATGGCTCCCTGCAGCCAACTGACAGGGGAACAGATGTCTTTCTCCCTGGAAAGAGGGAAGGTGCGACCGAGGGTGGAGGGTAGTTTCTCTTCAGTGCGTTTGACCAGGAGAGATCACTTTGAATCTTGGCCAGACCAGAATCATGAGCAAGTGGAAGTTGAGACACCTCCGTGGAAAGAGTCAATGACAAGTGCCATCTACTGGCTTGCCAGGAAACTGCAAGGAGAAAAAAATGCTTTTTGGAGTCTCTCTTTCAGACCTCTTGGATGGGATCTGTACCTCATTAGTAGTTCCCTGGCCCTATTTTGATAACTTAAGCTGGGAAATTAAAAAAATTTAGAATAAGTTGAACCAAAAATCAAAGAAAAACATCTATGAAACAAAACCACTAGGCAAGAAAGAGAAATTGACTGTCAGAGTAAATTCACCAACATATTCAGATGCCTAAATATCAGTAAAAACTTCCAAGCCATATTAAGAAACAGAAAGAAATGGTCTAGTCAAAGGAACAAACCAAAAGTCCTGATGAGATGCAGGATTTAAGACAACTAAATGTGACTCATAAATCAATTCAAGGAGCTGAAGGAAAGTAATAGAGATAAAGGATATTGAAAAGACACTGGGTGAGCATAAAGAACAATTTAAAGACCTGCAAAGAAAAGTAGCAGAGCTTATGGGAATGATATAGACACAATGGATGAGATTAAACATATATTAGAAGCATATAATAGCAGATTTGAAATGGAAGAACAAATAAGTAAAATTGAGAAAAGAACATCTGAACTGGAGTAACAATATTAATACCATACAAAATAGATTTTAAATACAAAACTGGTATAAGAGATGAGGAAGGTCACTAGATATAATAAAAGGAGCAATTCACCAAGAAGAAATATCTATAATAACTCTTTATGCACCTAACCTGATACATGAAGTACATACTGGCACAATTGAAGGGAAAAATACATATCTCCACAATAATAATCATTGGATATTTCAATACACCATTCACAGCACTAGACAGAATACCTGTAATAAGGATAAATAAGGAAACAGAGTTTGAATATGATAAATAAAATAGACCTAGCAGATATTTATAGAGCATTACAACTCCAAAAAGCAGAATATACATTCATTTCAAGTGTTCATGAAACCTTCTCCAGGATTGCCCATATGTTGGGTCACAAGACAGGTCAATAAATTTTAACAGATTGAAATTATACAAAGCACTTTCTCTGATCATAATGGAATAAAGCTGGAAATCAATAACAGATGGGAAAAAGGAAAATTCACAAATATATGGAGATTAAATAATCAGTGAGTCAAAGAAGAAATTGCAAGAGAAATCAGTAAATATTTCGAGACAAATGAAAACAAGAACCACAACATAACAAAACCTATGGGATAATGCGAATATTCTCACTGTCCTGATTTTGTGATAATCAGGGTAGGCTAAACATTCGCTATATTAGAAACCATGCATGTGTTCCCAGACCTAGTTTTTCTCCCTAGGTCTGGTTTTCAGAATGCAGGTGATAAATCAAGCCTAATTTATTATATGACCATCCTGTATGGGAAATGACTATAACTCTAGGTATCTTTGGTCAACTTTAAGAGATATAGCAGGGGGACAGATGTGGCTCAAATGGTTGGGCGTCTGTCACCCATATGAAGGGACATGGGTTCGATTCCCGGGACCTCCCGGTAAAAATAAAAAAAAGAAAATTATGGAAGGTGCATGGGTCACTAGGTTCCGTGCGTGGGTGATCACCCCAGGCCCCATGCATGGGTGCGCTGCCAGACTCCGCAGGCAGGCACCATATATGGGTGTGCCACCAGGCCTTGTGCGCAGGTGCGCTGCCAGGCCCCACACAGCACCATCAGGCCCCAGGAGTCACGCAGCAAGACGATAATGTAACAGGAGAGTGACACAAGGGCTTTAAAACCAGGAAATAAGGTGGCGCAGGCAGTAGGACACCTCTCTCCCACATCAAAGGTTCCGAGGATAGAATCCCAGTGAAGACAGGAGGAGAAGGAGGAGAAGAGAGGGCAGGAAGTGGACACGGAGAGTTGCCCAGCGAATGGACACAAAAACAGCTAAAATGGTGTGTGTGTGTGGGGAGAATGGATAAAAATAAATAAATTAATTAATAAATCCTTTTAAAAAAGTATAGGGAAGTAAGATACAGACTATAGTTGGTAGCAATACATTGACGATGCTCTTTCATGGTTTATTAACAAATGTTTCACAACAATGCAAAGTATTTGTGGTGGGGTGATGTATGGGAGCCCTGTATGATGTTATGCATATTTGTTTTGTAAGTTCACAAAGTTTACTAAACACTTATTGTTTATGTATGTTCATTTATGAATGATATACTTCAATAAATTGTTTTTAAAATGGAAAAAAGAAAAATTTAAATGTAAGATGGATGATTTTTCTCTCATAGGGCTTATGTTGTGGACAAAATAGATAATATTTGTGAAAATATCCTATCAACTGAAATGCACTTTATAAATACACTTTTAAAAATTAAAAAAAAAACAAAAATAAAAAAAATAACCTATGGGATACAGCAAAGGCACTGCTGAAAGGGAAATTTATAGCCCTCAGTGCTTACATTAAAAAATAAACACAACTGGAAGAACTAGAAAAAGAATAGCAAAGTAATCCCAAACCAAGATGAAAGAAACAAATAATAAAGATCAGAGCAGAAATAAATTGAGAAAGAAAAAAACAATACAGGGAATAAATATAACCAAAAGTTGGTTCTTTGAGAAGATCAATAAAATCGACAAACCCTTAGATAGACTGACAAAGGAAAAAGAGAGAAGGTGCAAATAAAGTCAGAAATGATGGTGGGTCATTACCAATGACCCTGCAGAAATGAGTGAGATCATAAGAGGATACTATGAACAACTGTACTTCCAAAAATCTAGACAATGTAGATGAGATGGACAAATTTCTAGAAACACACAAACAACCTATACTGACCCTAGAAGACATAGAAGACCTCAACAAACCAATCACAAGTACAGAGATTGAAACATTCATCAAAAACCTCTCTATAATGAAAACTCCAGGACCAGATGGCTTCACAAGTGAATTCTACCAATCATTCAAAGATAATCTAATACCAATTTTGCTCAAGATCTTCCAAAAAATTCAACAGGAAAGAACACTACCAAACTCATTATATGAAGACTAATACCAAAACCAGATAAAGATACTATGAAAAAAGAAAATTACAGACCAATTTCTCTAATGACTAAGATGCAAAAATCTTCAACAAAATACTTGCATACCAAATACAAAAGCATATTAAAAGAATTTTACCCCACGATCAACTGAGTTTTATCCCAGACATGAAACGGTGGTTCAACACAAGAAGATCAATTAGTATAATAAACCACATTAATAAAGTGAAGAAAAATCACATGATCCTCTTGATTGACACAGAAAAGGGATTTGACAAAATACAGCATTCTTTCATTATAAAAGCATTCCAAAAGATAGGAATAGAAGAAAGTTTTCTCAACATGGCAAAGTGCATATATGAAAAACCCACAGCTAGCATTGTACTCAACAGTGAAAGACTGAAAGCTTTCCCACTGAGATCTAAAATAAGACAAGGATGCCCACTGTTACCACTGTTATTCAATATTGTACTAAATGTTTATGTAGAGAAATTAGGCAAGGAAAAGAAATAAAAGGCCCCCAAATAGGAAAGTAAGAAGTAAAATTTGCACTATCCACTGATAATATGATCCTATATCTAGAAAATCCAAAAAAATCTACAACAAAGCTCTTAGAACTAATATATGAGTCCAGCAAAGTGGTGGCATACAAGGGTAACACACAAAAATCAATAATATTCCTATACACTCCTGATAAACAATCTGAAGAGGAAGTCAGAAAAAAATTCCATTTATAATAATGACTAAAAGAATCAAATATTTGAGAAGCGGCTGTGGCTCAATCAGTAGGGCTCCCGTTTACCATATGGGAGGCCCCGGGTTCAGTTCCCGGGGCCTCCTGGTGAAGGCAAGCCTGCCCACACGGCGTGGTTAGCTGACCCAGCGAGCACAAGCAGCAAGGGGGGGATAAATGAATGAATAAATAAATAAATAAATAAAAGAATCAAATATTTAGGAATAAACTTAACCAAGGACATAAAGGACATGTACTCAGAAAACAACAAAACATCTCTAAAAGAAACCAAAGAACACTTAAATAAATGGAAGGACATTCTGTGTTCATAGATTAGAAGACTAAATATTGTTAAGTAGTCTATTTTACCTAAAATTATTTACAGATTCAACACAATCCAGATAAAAATCCCAACAGCCTTTTTTGCAGACATGGAGAAACCAATTATCAAATTTATTTGGAAGAGTAAGGGACTTGAAATAGCCAGAAACATCTTTAAAGAGGTCAATGAAGTTAGAAGACTTTTACTTCCAGATTTTATAAATATATTTAACTTTACATATATATATATGTATATATAATTTTTAGAGAAGCATTAGATTACATAAATGTTACATCAAAACTCTATGAGATACGCATATACCCCCCTCCCTTTCCCACATATGCCCACATTAACAACATCTTTCATTAGTATGGTACATTTCTTTTAATGGATGAATACATATTGAAACATTGTACTAGCCAAGGACTAGAGTTTACATTACAGTTTACATTTTGTCCTGCACAATTTTAGAGGTTTTGACAAAATGTATAATGGCCTATGTCTGTCATTGTAATGTTATGCAGGATAATTCCAGTGTCTCAAAAATGCCCTCATGTTGCACATATTCTTCCCTCTCCTTCTCCACAAAACCTCTAGTGGCCACTGACCTTATATCAATGATAAAAGTTCTTCCGTTGCTAGTCTACTTTAATCCATAGTTGAGTTCCACCCTTATGTTTGTTCATTCCTCAATCTTGAGGACTTGGGGATGGTGATGCCTACACTGACTCTGACTGAGAGAGGGCTTAGATCCCATGGGGCAAATGGATGGAGCTGTATTGCTTGCAGACACTCTTTGCTTCCTGGGATGGGTGTTGTCCAGCATCATCCTTTTGTTAGTTGTCCTGGGTGACTCCAATGAACTGATGAATAGGTGTTGCAACTCTGCTGATATTCAGGGCTCAACCAGCATATGAACAGACCAAAGATTTAAGTCGCTGGGACATATATTTAACAAGTATAGTGCTAATCATAGGTTCAAATAAAAGAGGCAGATGAGCCATTTGTAAGGAAATTATAAATGAGTCTAACTCTGTTACATGGGAGAGCATGTATTCCAAAGTAAGGCCCATTGACAAGGGGCCGAATTCCTGAGATTGTCTGCCCTGCCTATAGCTATAGCGCCTGGATGAATCTAGAGCCCTCAGAAGCCCAGATGTTTGAGGCACTGCTTACTGTGGCAGTCAATGAGATCCTGCCGAGACATGCATAAGCGTAACCTCTGGAATAACTCCTGACTCACTTTGAAGTCTCTTAGCCATAAAAAGTCATTCGTATTTAATATTTCCCCTTTTTAGTCAAGGTCTGTTTCCAGATTTACCCCTCTTACCAGGGTGGCTTATCCCAGGGAGTCAAATCCCATGCTGGGCGAAAGTTTGTGAGAGTTTTATATGCTGAGTTTGGCTTAGAAAGAGGCCACTTTTGAGCAACAAAGAGGGTTTCAGGATGCAAGTCTTAAGCATTATATAATATTAGGCTAGGCTTCAATTTTACTAGAAAAGGTTCATAGGCACAATCATCAATATCAAGGGCCTGGTATAATGGTCTGTTCTCTTTTGCTAGGCACTGCCCATGTACTCAGGGGATTCTTTTGCTGTATTAGAGAATGTAGCAGGACTTCCCAGGATAGGAATTCAATATTCTTTCTGTTATTATGTGGGACTACATCCACCAAGACAATGCCCCATGACCACTGGAACATATTCATATGCCATAGAGGCATGCCCCATGTGCACCCCTTTCCACACATCCACCATCACTGACGCTCTGCACCAATGATCCTCCCCTGCCCCAGGTGCAATCCTTCTACAATCCAAAACCTCCTCCCAATTTTTTTTATTATTTTATTTTTATTTTGGGTTGGTTTGTTTTTTTGGTATTTTATTTGTTAATTTTAGTTATTATTTTATTTTCTTATTTTATTTATTTACTTTTACTTTTTTGTTTTTTTTTGTATTTTGTTAATTTTAGTTATTATTTTCTTATTTTATTTATTTACTTTTATATTTTGTATTTTATTTTTTTTTTGTATTTTATTTGTTAATTTTAGTTATTATTTTATTTTCTTATTTTATTTATTTACATTTATTTATTTATTTATTTATTTATTTATTTATTTATTTATTTATTTGACTTCCTGACTTTAAAGTACATTAGTTAGCTGCAGTGGCAAAAACAGCATGGTACTGGCATAAAGATAGACAGATTGACCAATGGAACATTAAGAGAGAACTCAGAAATAGACCCTCACATATACGGTCAATTGTTTTTTGGGGAGTGGGGGTATCCCGGGGATAGTTAATATTTAACTGCTTATTATAACATTCTGGTTTCCAAAAGGTACCTTATTTAAGAATGATAATTTTCATGGAAGTTCTTTATTCCTTCATAGGAGTCAGCAGGTTTTACAGTGCCTGAAACTAATACATTTCAAGGACCCTTTCTGAAAAATAGGAATTAAAATTTTGATCACAAAATTTGGTCATTGGACCTTGGAAGAGTCTTTTGCAAATGAAAGGCCCTGAGGCTCAAGTTAATATGCCTTTATTCTCTTGAAGCACTGGAATCAGTTACCCCTTAGGCCAAATAAGTATAACCAAAGTACACATTAGTTCAATGTTATCCATAAGAAAAAAATTGGAAAAATTTGTTTTTTTTAATGCCAGAAGAGTGAATTTTCACTGCTTTATTATATTTTACTTAAATCAACAATAGTTTCTATTTGCATTCCAAATGCTATTAAATATTTCCCTAAGAAAAACATCTATTACTTATTTGCATATAACCTTCTATATATAAATTATCTGAAACAATATTTATGAAGTATACCCACCGGTCTTGGGTTTTCATTTCAAAGTCTTAGAGTTTACGTATAAGAAAAAAAGTATTCAATTAATACAGTTATTGACCACTTGTTATATGCCAGGCATAGTTAAGGTCTTGTTATAAAAAGAAAATGAAAGAGTTTTCTCAAGTACCATATTCTCTTGTTATATGGTAGCAGTTAAATATAGAATTAAAATAGATTACAAATGCTACAAAAGCAGGAATCTCAGAAAAGTATGGGCATGCAAAGAAGGAACACATAATTCTGATAGGAGTCGGGAAGTTTCAGGTGGAACCTCCTGGAAGAAATCATGATCTGCTTGAGACTTAAATGATTAGCAGTAATTAGCCTATCAAATTTGTGTGTGTGTGCTGAGTAGAGACCTGGCGGAGTTTGGGTAAACTGGGAAATAGAAGTGGAGATGGAAGGGGAAGTGAAGAGCATGTTCCAGGTAGATTGATAAGGGCATATGCAAGAGGGGTTCTGGGTTCAGGGAAAAACAAAATATACCTGTAGGGTTGCAAAATGGAGTTTAAGAAGGAAAGTATAGGGGCTGAAGTCTCTCTTCAGACCCCCTCCATTGGGAGAGCTTCCCAATAAACTTTCTGCCTACAAAAAATAATACTTGCCAGAGACTTTTCCATTAAACTGGGTGTTTTCAAAGAATCAATTCATATGTGTTTCTCAAGCATTCTGCTTACTAATTTTTGATTTCCATATTCACCTTAATTTCGTCTTCCTTGATTTGCCTCATTTTGTTTTCTTCCAATCTGAAATAGATACGTAATTCATTTATTTTTATTTAATACTAAATTATTAAAAGGTTTAACTAAAAAAAAAAAAAAAAAAAAGGAAAGTATAGCATGCCCATACTGGAGGGGAAGGAAGTCTCTACACTGAGCTCATGACTTACTTCTTTTAAATACCCTGAAGAGTCACTAAGTGGTAAGAGAATGATGCAATTAAGGCTGTGTTGATTGCTCACAAAAACACCATCCAAAAATCTGAGTTTTGAGAGAATGCATTATGATTGTCAGAATGAAAACTGCACCATGGTATGAGAACAGAAACTTCCAGGGTTTCAAGTCCTAATGACCAACCTACATTGTTAGATTCAAATCCTGGAATGTTTTTTAAGCATTTTAACCCTACAAGATAGGAAACTCAGGGGGCCAATAATCCTACGAACTGGAACTGTGTAAACAACACCTGGCAAAAGAATAAGTTATAAGAGCACTCATTTAATGTTCAAACTATCAGCATGGGTCTTTTGAGGTGCTCTTTCCCCTTTTATTTCTAAATCCCTCTGAAATAAAAGTTCTATGCCTCATTTCTCAGCCTGAGTTCTCTCATCCAATCCCAGTTGAGTCAAACTCTGTCCCTAATTTAGACCCTTAACTATCTAGAATTTTCAGACTCTTTCCATAGTCTCTTTCTTATCCCATCCCATAGACAAAAGGTTACTTTTATGTTATAAAAATAACAAAATGCACACATATATATACATACACAAAATTTCAAATACTGCCATATTTCTCCCTTCTTAGTGTTAAATTTCTCATACTTATGGTTAACACCTCTTAATCGCTTAGAACCTGACTTTGAACCCCATTATTCATTACAAAGCACATAATGAAGACACTTTCTTTCTAGGTATTCTTTCATCTTTCTATCACATAATGCTTAGATATGAACATTTGAAATCACCTATAACTTTTTCATTTACCATTCATTTAATCAATAACATGTGGAATATTCCTTCAGAGCTGATCTCTCAGGATGGAGTCATAGCTGTTATAAGGAACTCCTCAAGGTCATTCCACATAGTTTGCACAGATGCCAGAGAGAAACTTTGGTGAGAATAGTGGGTTCAGGAGGAAAGGGATTATCTCAGTGACTAAGGAAGATATGTCTGAGGACCTCTTCCCTTGGGCATTCTGGCCAGTGAAGGGGAATGAGAGCAGAACTTCCAGGAATAAAATTACTTAGACAGTTGCCAAGTGAAATTGTTTTGCTGAGAATTAATATGACAATTCTCTCTGTAATATAAAAGTATATGTATGTATATATATACATATTGTTTTCCACGTTAAACAACCTCCTTCCCCTCCTTTCTTCTGTTCTCAGTAACTCTAATGTCATAATTTCTGAGGTCTCAGAAGACATTTTGTCATCTTTGAGGTGAAGCAATTTCCTTATCCTATTAATGTTTTATTTTTAATAAGATTTGCAATCAGAGGAAAGGTTTTGGAGCCTTGAAGACCATATTTAATCTAGTTCCTCAAACAGCCTGAAACTTGTCTAGCAAATCATCCACACTTCCTAAAGATGCTAAAGAATAAGAATGCAAAGAAAATTTGGAATCAAGGTATTACACTTCATTGATATCAAAGCCAGCATCCAATAATCTATAAGGTAATATTCTCTAATAACAAATGGATTGCTGATGCATTTGGTTTGGTTGAAAGCTCCTACACTTTTCCCTGCCCCCTTCCAACCATTACCAAACCAAATGTCCTATTAAGAGATCAAATCTGCTTTCCCTAAGCTTTCCAATAACTGAAGATGCCCTTTATCTTGTGCTGTTGAACTTTCCTAAGTCTGTGTCTTCAGGGAGTCAATAAAAATACATAACTTCTGCAATATGGTTATTTCCTAAATCTTAGTGTTTTTCATTTAATTCCCAAAGACTTGATTAACTTCTATTGTGGTTGCATTACCAGGAATCAAACCTAAGTCTCTGGGTGAAAACCAGTAACAAGCCTGTGCAGGGGAATAAAAGAGTCTGGCCTATATTATCCTTCCCAGCAATTGCTTGGAGAAGGTAAAGACGTACAGAACGCTTGTTGCCAGATCCACCTAATGGATATATACCCTTCTTTGCTTGCTTATCACAGAGAGAAGGCAGGCAGCAAATGGGTGTTTTCTTTGAACTATAGTAATATTGCTTACTAAAGAGTCATGGGCTAAAATCAACCAGTTCACAAACTCCTATTTGACTGAAGAATGGTAGGGAAGTGTGGGAGTATGGGGAGAGGGGGATAAAGGGTTTAATTACTACCTCTATCTATTTCGCATGCTGTGTGTTATATGAGAGTGTGTATATCATTAGGTTGATGAAATTGTCATTTCTGTAAACCAAATGATGTTGAATATTGGTGCCTCCATGTGATTCAACCTCAAGCGGTCACAAGTGGGTTCCGTCTATAGGAGGGATCAATAAAATGTTGAGTGTCAGTAGGAGATTGCTCTCTAGAGAGGCTCCAAATGGCTGGGAGATATAACCTAGTAGGTCTAGTATGCCCATACTGAATTCTTGATGGGGACCAGAGAATGGTCTACTGGCTCTGGAACTAGGTAAACACACAGAAAAAGATAGGGGTTAAGTAATGCCTAAAGATATACATGGTATGGGAAATCAGAGGTGCAGCATCCACCAAGAACAGTTAGGCATGAAGGGAAGAAATTAATGAAGCCTTCTTAGAAAATAGAATTCTATTCTTGAGTCTTGAAAACATGAGAAATTAGTTGGCAGGACATAAGGGAGTGGGAGGGGGAACTGTATTACTGTCAAAGGGAACAGTATGACTTTAGACCATAAGCTGGAAAAGAGCATTTTGGTATTTTTATTACAAAAGGGAACAGGGAATCTATGGAATACATTAGAAACTCAACAACTTCCTGCACCATTCCCCTGTGGAGGCTTGGCCTCCATGCTTAGTGGACAGGAAGTCAGAGAGGGCTTGCTTTGATATTTTATAAAGCACTACATGCACCTATTGAGTTTACATAGGACAAGGGACTATAATGGCATTAGAGAATTCCACAGGGGTAAAATAGCATGACTTTTTGGATAGCTGTTTTTCTTTATGACATAGAATCCATGTTCCATTGTAGGTTAGCAGCTGGTCAGCCCATCATTTGTTTATCCTATTGATAGTTGTGATTTTTTCTCACTGCTCTCTATTACTTAATCAAAATACTCATTTCTTCATTGCTATTGCTGTCTCTTCCTCCTCCTTTTTCTATTCTTCCATCTTCAGCGCCACCACCACAATAGCAGTAACATCTTCCAACTATGGAGTATTTACTCTGAGCCAAGCCCTGCACTGCTTTATAAGCATTAACTTTTGTCTTTATATAGCAAAATCCCTCCATATAAAAGTTCACATTTTCTTCTAATATGTCATGTAGAATTGGCACAATACTGGAAACATTACATGCATGTTCCTTAATTCAGAGAACAATGAGGCTGGACCTATATTCCTTTGAATATTAGCGTTAAAATAAAGTCATATTTCCCTTCAAACCTTTCTGAGCTATTTAATTTTAGATTGTATTGCAGGCTGAGATCTTCAGTAAGGTTTAGCAGAATAATGTAGTCCTGGCCAGACTTACATTACTATCTTTCTGTTAAAGTAGATTAGATAGAGAGATGGGAGGAAGGAAGGAAGAAAAGAAGGGAGGGAGGGAGGGAGGGAGGAAGGAAGGAAGGAAGGAAGGGAGGGAGGGAGAAAGGAAAAAGAAGGAAATAGCAATATGGCAAAATGTTAAAACTAGTGGATCTGGGTATCTGGGGAGGTAGAGGCATGCTGGAGTTCTCTGTATGGGGTTTGTATTATTTTTTTGTAACTGTTGTATAAGTCTGAAAGTATTTCAAAATAAAACGTTTTTTAAAAAAAAAAAAAAACAAAAACAAAAACAAAACACGAAGTATGGGTGATCTCCTTCAGAGCAACTGTTTGCTCTTACAGTTGACTCTGTCTGGAACCCACTGCTCAAATTAATTATCCACAAAGATAGAGGATATGTCTCTGACTCTTCTAGATCCTGCCTCAAATATCAGGGCTTTTCTCACAATCCTACCTAAAATTCCCTCTTTCTCTTTTAACCATCATGCCCTGCTCTAATTTTCTTCAGAGTGCTTATCCTTCCTGGAATTTTATAATTACTTCTTCTTTATCTAGTTCCTTCACAAGAATTTCCCAGTGTTTAGAACAGTTGCTAGTTTATAGCAGTTGTTGAATGTATTAATCAAAAATATATTTTGAACATTTGTAAAATTAATTTTTGTATATACACTAGACACTGCTAATAAATTTTTAGAACTTGAAGAAAATCTAATAAACTTCTACTTGTTTTATAACTTTCTTGTTTAATCAGAAATCAGTTTATAAGCAAAAATTATGACATTGGTTTTCCTTTCACTGGCTAAATAGCTTATTAAAAATATTTCTAGCCTTCTGACCTTAAGTGTAGAAATTGTAGCAAAGGCTCCAAAGTCCTGTGTTAGTTTTATGAAAAGTTTCCCCATTCAGTAGATATAATAAACGAAAAACACTGAGACAAATCACTTTTTGAACATAGCATTTATTGTTTATTATTTTTTTCTAAACTACATGGTATAAAATCCTGGATTAATAATAATTGCTACAAGGATGAAAATGCATCCTGAACCCTGGATCCAAGGATGACAACTGTATTATGTCAATTGAGATATTCTGAAGAAATCTAAGCTGTTTGAATTTTAGGTTGTGTTTTGCTTCAACCATATCAGATTACCCAAATCTCAAAGACAGTCAGATGTCAACCAAGCATGATTCTGTCAAAGACAACGACTTCTCCTTTCTAGGAAATGAAGTGCATTTTCTAACAAACTCATTTAAAGGCTTTATTTTTAAAGTGTTTCTATAAAATTCTATTTGCATCAAGGAAAACATTTTGAAAGACTATTGGTTAATATACTTTATCCTATTAGCTTTAACATTTAAGTGACCCGAAATCCAAATATATTTTGTGGTACAACTGCCAGATAGTCAATTAAATACATATAAAATCACTTGTAAAGCACAAAAGTTACTCATTCTCCCACTCTTGCTCTCCCCTCCTCCCCACAAATGCACTTGCATGTACAAACATAGTTTTACTATGGAAAGTATGGAAAGTATGCAAAATTTGAGGTCACATGGGTACCAGCTGAATTAATTTACAAGCCAAAAAACCTGGACACATAAGAAAATAGAGCTACATGTATAAGAAACAAAACTGGAATTCTCCCCAATGTTTTAAAACAGATTTATGAATAAAAACAACAACTTATAGGGGGAAAAAAAGAAATATAACCAAGAAACATTCTAGAGACCAGAAAGATGAGAAACATATTTTAGAATTGTTCAAATTTATTCTCAAATATTTAAAGGGCCGTATATTCATAATGTTCAATATTTTTTAACATGGTTGCCAGCAAACACTTTCTCATATTCTATATAGCCACACTGTTTTAAGTGGATGATAATACACACATATACATACATACACACAAACCCCTACACACATCTTTGAAAAGATTCTAACAGGCCCTTAAATTATAGATTTCTTATATTCAACTCATAGAAATAATGGTACCTCAGAATTACTTTAAACCCAATGAGTAGTAAGACAGATGCCTCTGAGTTTTAATACATATGGTTTTTCTCTTTTGACTATGACACTGAAGTCTTAGTGACCAATTGGTATCATAAAGTCAAGATGGCAAAAATTAAGTTTCTTGCTTTTATCCTTCAATTCAAACTCAATGAATTACCTGATGAAAAAGAGTAAAAAGATGACTGTATTATTTATTTGCAGTTAATTCCCCTACAAAAATGATTTTAATTAAATTTTGAATAGCATTTTGTTGATTTTAGTAAAATTGAGTTTGAGTGTTTTAATCAGAATTGGGGTCACAGTAGATTAAAACACAAATCCCAAGTAAAAAACAAAACATTTGTTTAAAAGAAAATAATGTAATGCAAGAAAGACACACACAACATGTAATGTTGGCCTTGTATACAGTCTGCGAGAGAGAGTTCTTATTCTCAAGAGACTCCATCTACTGTGAAGAAATCTCCCATCGTTTCTATTTAGAAATATCTAGGGTATAATGAACATCATTAAATTTCAAAATGGTTGAGTTGCTTATCAGCTCATTCAAAATCAAGATAAACCAACTTTAAGTCATTTTAATTCATTTAAAATCTTTGATCAAGATAATTTGGTTAACTTGTGATTAAATACTAAGATGTTATTTTTAATCAATCCTTTTTTTGCTGCATACAGAACCACCACATAAACGTCACAGTGTACTTTTGTTACATATACAGTAGCAGTTTAAATGTTATGCAAACCTCAAATTATCTAAAGCTTTTCTACATCTCCAAATAAATGTCATTGTTTGAAACAGATACTGTGAGATTTTCTAAATGTTATCACATCAACCATCACTGTCCTACAAAGTGAAGGTAGTAAAAATACATTTTACAATAATTTAAAGACTATACTTTCAGGGATCATTTCTATAGTTGGTTACAATAATTTAAGGTGCAAAGTGATTTTATTGAGAAGAAAGTATTGTGTGTGGATCTATAAATCTAATTTTATGCTTTCATTGACTATTTTAGTCCATGCATGGAAAAGAGAAGAAAGCTTCCAACAAGAAATTGGAAATAAATAGGATTTCACTTGGGGAGTTAAACTCTAAAATCAATACATCATAAGTAAGGTCAGAGACATGCAAATACATTATATGGAGATAAAATGACTTCTAAACAAGAACTTGGTAGTTAAAGGAAAAAAATTTAACATTGCTGAAGAAAAAAATATGCAATTGGAAGGAATTTTGACAAATTTATACAGAGAAAAAAAGTGAGGAGTCTTTTGTCAGAGCCATCCATTTTTATGCAAAGGAAGAGTTAGCCCTGAACCGTTTTTTAACACTTCTTATGCAAGATGAAAGTAAACCTATTGAGAAAATAGGTACATCTGGCTTTTTAAGTCAGTGGGTATTAAGTATTCAAATAATCAACTATCCCTCCACTCTATCCCAACCTCTCAGATACTAGTTCTGATATCATGCTCAACAAGCAATCTTCTCACAATGGCCTCCTCATGTAGTTTGCCTGAAAAAAAAAAAATGCTATGGCTATTATATCTCTATTGTATGAAATTATATCAGCATTGTAGCTCATATATGTTGCTTTTGAAATATATAGTTTGTAAACCTGATATTATTGAACTGTACCAAGAATTTGTCCTTATAAGAT
This sequence comes from Tolypeutes matacus, assembly GCA_026826555.1. Classification (NCBI taxonomy): domain Eukaryota; kingdom Metazoa; phylum Chordata; class Mammalia; order Cingulata; family Chlamyphoridae; genus Tolypeutes; species Tolypeutes matacus. Next base: position 36,083,314 of record JAKSZT010053770.1, read on the forward strand.
AGAGGACCAGTCATGAGAACCTACACCACGATTTAAAAAGCATGGTAAATGTCCCTTTGTGATGTCACTCTTTGGCAAACTAATAATCCCTTCAACAATATCTTAAAGATCAAACCTATAAATCTTATTTTATGAAATACTTATAAATTTCCAGGAAATGTTTTCTAATTTTGCAAAATCTTGCCAAATTATCTAGGTTGCTTTGCATTATAGATGATATTACAAACCCAAAATACTGTTATTTATTGCCTTCTTATTACTAGAGTATGATCTTTCTCTCTTATTTACACATCTGATTTTAATGATGAGAAAATATGTTTAAGTCTCTGTAGATATAAAGAAATTGGCACATTTTGTAATTCTTTCTTAATGGAACTATATTTATTGTGATTCTAAGGTATCATTTGGAGATTGTGTTCCTATGATTGCATGCAAGGTTTTGCTTCAAGCACTGTGTCCCAGGAGGACATGTACATGAGAAATCTCCATGCCTTAAATAATTGTCTCTGAATAATCCTTGAATTAGTTCTTAATCAAAAGCAGAAATCTTTCCAGGTAAAAGGCCAACCTTGTTAAATGAAAACTGGATTTTGTAGTACCTTGACTCTAGCTCTATTGCACATGGTAATGACTATTTCTATACTTTGCCAGTAATTTAAAATATTCAATCAAGAGATAGGAAGGCAATTGTTTAAATAAGACTTTCATGTATTTAGGGTTGTACCTCTAGGACTCATGTTCCCTCCTTCTACTCCACTTCCAGTTTATCTAGTAATTAAATATGTAATAAAAAATAATTGAGTAAAAAAATCAACACCTTATGCATTTGCAAAGATATGCTATTATTTTACATATTTATTCTACAAGCACTAGTCTAACTACTAGAAACTGATGAATCAGCTTGCAAATTGGTAACAGAGGTAGAATATGTACACATAGAACAATAAGGCACACAGCAACAGGTATTTGCCTTAAGAGGAATGCTTGATTTCAGTTCAGTTGAAAATGTCTTTAATGCTAAAAAGATGCCAGCTAAAAACTACTTAGAGATCTAGGATAAAAGGTTGAGGAAGAAACAAATCAATACAGAAGTGATATGTGTTATTATAAAAAATATTTACCAAGTTTGGTGATAAAACAGATTGGAAAGAATAAATCCATCTCCCTAGCAAGAGTGGAAGGCAGGGTGAAAGGAAATTAAACATGGGGAAAAAATTCCCAGAAAACTTGATATTCCAAGCCAAGGCTATAGCATATGCAAAAGGCACAGAAGTACACAAATACAAGCTTTGTATTCTGGTAAGAGCAGATTGTTTTTCTTAGTTTGCCTGAACTTCTATCATAAATACCACAAACTGGTTTTGGCTTAAACAATATAAATCTGTTGTCTCACGGCCTTGAGGCTAGGAGAAGTCCAAAATCAAGATACCAGCAAGTCGCTTTCTCTCGGAGTCCTGGTGCTGGCTGCCGGCAATTCTTGGGGTTCCTTGGCTGGAATCCCTGCCTAATATCACACGTCTATGACCTCTCCTTTCTCTGTTTCTGTGATGTTCATGTTCTCTTTCTAAATCCTCCAGTAATCCAGATTAAAGCCCACCCAGGTTCAGTTCTCCATCCCTTAATTCAAATTAACATCTACAGAAGGCTCTATTTATAATGGTTTCACACCCACAAGGATGCAGAAGATTAAGAAAATGTGTTTGTCAGGACACATAATTCAATTCATCATACAGTTTAATATCTTTGTAGCACTGTTTATAAAGAGGGTTGCCTCTGAAGTTAAGACTATAAAGATGGTTTAGAGTGAAGAATATACAACTATGAGATTATACCGAACATCATTGATGGTACATTTTGGATGGATTTATTCTTTATTAATAAGTATAAAAAATTTTTAATAAAATTTTAAAAATGGAAAATAAGTGTTAGAGAGGATGTGGAGAGATAGGAACACTCATTGTTGGTGGGAATATAAAATGGTGCAGCCACTGTGAAAAATAGTTTGGCAATTCCTCAGAAAGTAAGTGTAGAATTACCGTATGACCCTATAATCACATTTCTAGGTATACACCCAAAAGAATTGAAAGAGACTCGAAATATATTTGCACACCAATGTGCATAGTGACATTATTCATAGTTGCCAAAAGATGGAGACAACCTAAGTGTCCACCAACTGATGAATGGATAAACAAAATGTGGTATATACATACAATGGAATATTATCCATCCATAAAAGGGAATGAAGTTCTGACACATGTAAAAATATGGTTGAACATTGAAGACATCATGTTGAGTGAAATAAGCCTGACACAAAAGGACAAATATCTTATGACCTCACTCATATGAAATAATTAGAATAAGCAAACTCAGAGTCATAAATTAGAATATAGGTTATCAGCAGCTGGAGTAGGGATAGGGTGGACAGTTAATGCTTAAATCATACAGAGATTCAATCTATTTGGGGTGATTGAAAAGTTTTGGTAAGGGATGGTAGTGACGGTAGCGCAACATTGTGAACATAATTAACAGCAATGAATTATGTATATGGTTAAAGGGGGAAATTTTCAGTTGTATATGAGATACTAAAATAAAATTTTAAACCAATATCAACATAGGACTGTACAACATAAACAGTGAACCATAATGGAAACCATGGAGTACAGTTAATGGTACAATTATAAAAATGTTCTTTTATCATTTTTAACAAATGAACTACACTAATTCAAGGTGCTAATAATGAGGAGGTTTTTTATGTATTTTATGCATGATTTTTTTTTTTCCTGTAAACCTACAATTTCTTTAATAAAGTTTTTTGGAAAAAATTAGAGTAGGATTAGAAAAAGTATCATTCAATTGAAGAATGACCAATTCAGTAATTACCACAATAGTCACTCTGCCTGGCATTGGAAATACAGTGTCTATTTTTAAAACTCATAGTTAATATAACAGTATCTACTACTGAGTCTAGCAAGTAGAGGATGCAAGGTTGAATCCTGTTTTCTAGAGATTTATGTTCAGGTAGGGAAGTGGACACAATACTATACCACACATGTAATAATGAAACAAACACAGGATGTAAAAGCAGGTCAGAAAATGTTCATATGCCATAAAAAGATATTATACTTTGATTTGGTACTGTAGGAATTGAGATGCCTTGATAGGTTTTTAAAAGAGTATCATAGTGATCATATTTGAGTGTTAGAAAAGTTTTATTGATTATGGGGGATGGACATATGTGAGAAACTAGAATGGGGAAATCAGTCAGGAGACTAACAGTTCAGATCACTACCACAAAGGGCTTGGACTAAGGAGATGGTTGTCAAGAATAATATGAGGAAACATATGCAAAAGTATAGAAGGGAAAATTGTCAGGCTGTCCTGTAGTATCTTGGTGAAGGGATAATAGGAGTTAGGGGTGACTAGGTAAATGACAACATCATTATGTGTTACAAAGCAACAGAGAGATTATGAGTTCAGTATTTGGAAATCTGTATAATAAAGCAACTAGAAGATAGCATAGTGGTTAAAAATAGAGACTTTGGAGTCAGGATGCCTGGGTTTGAATCTGGTTCTACTACTCACTAGCTCTTTTACTTAGGGAATGTTTCAATGGCTCAGATTCATCATCTTTAAAGTGGGGGTAATAATTGTATCTACTCAATAGGTTTGTTGCTTGGTGATTTAGCGATTTATTATTCATAGAGCACCTAGTTCAATGTTTGGTTTATAGGAGCTATTATGGAATTCAAATGGAAAACTAAGGCTAAAAAAATACTGATTTTGATATCAAGTACATATGTATCATGCTTAAGGCCATGGCAGTGTAGAAGGGATGACCCTAGAAGGATATCTGGCATGGGATTACAAGCTTTCCACAGGTAGCACCCTCAGTGGAACCACTAGGCAAAAAGAATGTTGTGGAGAAAGTTGATTTTAAGAAGTATTCAGATAACTCAGAGAGAAAAGGAGCAACTAGAGTCCCAGAGACCATTAAAGGTGAAATTTTGAACAAAGAAGGTATGGCCACCCTTATCAAATACCTGGAGGGCTGGCAGAGGGATAGGGTTACAAAGAAGTTAGTAGGTTTTTAGTTTTTCAGAAATGAAAACTGTTCCTCAGAAATGGAAAGAAAAAGAAGACAAGTTTTAATGGATTGACTGGGACCTAGGATAACAATCTTAGACATATCTTTCAAGAAGTTTAGGGGGTCAGATGTAGCTCAACTGGTTGGGCGTCCGTCTCCCATATGGAGGGACCCGGGTTCGATCCCCGGGCCGGTAAAAAAAAAAAAAAAAAAAACAAAAAAAAAACAAAGAAGTTTGAAGATGAAGAGAGGAGGAGAAACAAGATTGTTTGAAGTGTTTGTTTTTTAAGATTCACATACATCATTGTAAAATAAAGATAGGAAGGATGAGGATTTTAGTAAATTGAGAGAAATGAGAAAATAAAGAACATGAAACTAAAGAATATGAAATTGAAGGAAACATTAATGGATAAAATTTCCCTCTGAAGTGGGATATGACAAGGTTAGAAATTCAAAGCACTGATCTGTGGAGTAAGAGATGTTGATATTTGGACACTTTGGTCTGCTGGTAGGTAAAACAACCTAGAGGTATAAAGATATCTCAATTGGAATAGTTAGGATGGGACAAAAATAGGTTGATAGTGCGATCACTGGAACAGGAAGATAGAAGTCAAGGTAGTCTAGGCAGAGGAGAAGGTAAGAGTAAAAACTAACTACTTCTCACTTCCACTTGTCCCTTTTCTTTCCATTAAAGATTAAAGATCTTAATACAGGCAACATGTTGTAGTGGTTATGAGCATGGAAACCTAAGTTTGAAAGTGTTTGAATAGTCCCTCAGCCCCTTATTTGTGCAAACCCTGTCATAGGTCTGTTCCTTGGGAAATAGACCCTGAGACTGAAGTAAGGATCAAGGAGGGTTGCTGGTGAGTCCTCTCAGAACAAGATCCATGAGTAGTGTAGAAACAAGGCTGTGAAGAGGGAGAGGTTGAACTGTAATGTAGTGACAACAGAAGTCTCACTCTATCCTACTGTGAGCTCTGGTGCTAGGATGACTCTTTAGATTTGTCTTGCCTTGAATCAAGGAGACCAGGCTTTTTAACTCCAAATTGGACAAAGGCATACCCTAGGAAGTGGGGGTGACTTTGGGCAAAAGTTGTTATTTGTTTTTATGGGTTTTGTTTTACTTTGTGCAAATTGGCTCAAGGTAAAATTCCCTGAGAGGGATTCATCTGAAAGCTGCCAAAACTTCCAGTAGGTGAGGGAATGATTGAAGCATTCCTACTGGGAAATTGGTTGGCATACTGTACTCTCTATACTTTCCTATTCATAAAAGTGGTTTTCAACTGAGGACAAGTTTCCCCCAGGGAATATTTAGCAATGTTTGGGAACATTTTTAGTTGTCATATCTCAGAGCAGTGCTATTGGGTAGAGGCCAGGGATGCCGCTAAATACTGTACAATGCACAGTACAGCCTCCTACAACAAAGAATTATTTGGCCCAAAATTTCAATAGTGTCAAAACTGAGATACTCCAATCTATGAAACAGAGAGGATAATTATTGTATCAGCCAAACAGAGCTGTTGGAAGGATTAAATATGTTAATCCATGCAAAGCTCTTAGAATACCTAGTATGGTAGTATTCACTCAAGTATTAGCTAACAAAATCAGTGGTAATGCTGATGCATATGGTCTTAAATTTCATCTTATATTCCTTAAGAGTGACTGAAAAAAATGTCTCTTCTTTATACCCATGTGTAAAGGTAAGTCCATATATAAATATCCCTATGTATAAAGAATTTTTTTCAGGCTATTTAACTGATATCAACATTCCTGATTGAAAAGTAAAATTATCTTTTGAAGTAGTCTTTGTTCTAAGCTAAATAGCAACAAGTAAACAATTTGACTGATTTTGTTTTCTCATTGAATTGTTCAAATATTGGAGCATTAAATAAAATAGATTCATTTTGTTTTTCTTGTCACAGAATATTTGATCTAGTTTAGAAGTAACATGTGGGTTTGTGGTAACAAATGACCATTAAAAATGTGATGGGTTTCAGTAAGGAATAGTAAATACACAACTAACACTAGAGTAGAACTCATATATTCAGCTTTTTCTATAAAACTAATGATGGCTGTTTTCTTTACAACATAGCACCTTATACATATTTTATCTGTCATCATTCCTTCATCTTTTCAACACCTGTTTAGCATAGAATGTCTTCACTTGCAAAAAAAAAAAAAAAAAAGTAATAATAATAAATAAAAGTAAACAGTCCCTATTTAAACTGGCTTAACCATAAAAGGAATTTTTTTCCCCACCAATGGGGTACCAGGTACAGGAAGTCAGGGCTTTGGTTCTACTTATTTCTGTTTCTCATGGTTCTACACTTTTTCCTTCATTGGTTTCATTATCAGGCATCTAGAAAGGCCAAGCCAGTGTAGGATTCCAATAAAGACAAAACATCCACAGAAAAGAGAATGAGAAGGATGGTCTTACTTTCTAAAACAGAGATCTTGCCCAGAAATTCTCTCTCCAGGAAGTTTTTCCTCCTGATTCATTTGCTTATGGCTAAATAAATTATTTACAAGGAGAATCAGCCACTACCCACTTAAATATGCCTCCTGCCCTTGATGCTGAAGATGCTACCAGCTTTCCCTGAATCACACACAGTGAGGAGGAGGAGACTATATTGAAAACCAGGGATTTTTTAGGAAGAAGGACTTGGGATGAACACTCGGTAGACAAAGGACAGCATGTTTTAAGTCACTGCTTCTCACACTTTAATGTGTATATTAACCACCTGGAGAGCTTGTTAAGTGTATATTCAGAATCAGTAGATCCAGAGTGGACTTAGAGCCCAGATTTCTAACAAGCTCCCATGTAGTGCCAATAATGCTGGTCCTGGGACAACAATTTGAGTAGGTACGTTGCAAACATGCACTGTGTATTTACTCTGTATTTAGCTTTTTTATCTAGTAATATTCTAGATTTCTAGTCTGAAAAGAAAAATATATGTAGGTGCCATTACAATCCTAAAATTAGAAATATTTTCACACTTACACCCTTAGTATAAAGTAAGTGAATATTTTACCATTACCATTTACTAATTTCAATCAGTGTGCAAAATTCTTTAAAACATTAACTCATATAATCTTATAGTTAATATATATAATATAGAAATATTTTTTTTAAATTGTCCTACATATTTAGGCATGGAGTGATAGAAAGCACTTCTTTGGTTAAAATCTAAATTCTGTATTCATCAAACGATTTGGATTAGCTTAAAATTTATTTTTTACTTCTTTGGATATTCATGGCAAGAATTTAAGACATCATACATAAGAGTTGTTTATTGTGTTAATTCAAGCCCTTGAGAAGCAGACACCAAAACAGGATCAAATTAGAAAGAAATCAGGGGGGAAAACCTATGAGATAAAATGGAAAGGGAACAAGGGGATATTAGGAGAGTAATTAGACAGCTAGGAAGAGAGGGAAGGAGGGAAGGCAGGCAAGGAAGGAATTAGTGTCTTAGTTTTCCAGGGCTGCTATAACAAATACCACAGACTGGTTGGCCTAAACAACAGAAATATATTGTCTCACATTTGGAGGCTAGATGCCCAAAATAAAGCCATTCAGCAGGCCATGCTTTCTCTGAAGCCTATAGAGTTCTGGTGGTGGCTTGCCACCAACCCATAACTTGATCTGTCTCCATCTCATGAAAATATTTCTCCCTCTGTCTCCTCCTCACTCCGACAATTGTATCCAAAGTTCTTTTGCTTGTAAGAACATAATCCAGTCATATTTGATTAAGGCCCACTCTGATTCAGTTTGGCTTCATCTTAACAGGGCATTCGAAAATCCTATTTAAAGATGAGTTTACGGGAAGCGGCTGTGGCTCAATCAGTAGGGCTCCCGCACGGCGTGGTTAGCTGACCCAGTGAGCACAAGCAGCAAGGGGGGGATGAATGAATGAATAAATAAAATCTTAATAAAAAAAAAAAAAAAAAGATGAGTTTACATCTGTAGGACAAGGGATTAGAGCTTAGCATATCTTTGTAGATAAGATTCAGTGCAAAACAGTTAATTAGTTAGTGTGTAAGCAACTCAGACTGCCATGCAATTCTAAGTTAGACTAGACAGTGATAAGTCCTCAAGCCAAAGTTGTTCATTATAAAAGTCCCATAGCTCCTATCTTGGTATCTCTGCCATGTTCAGTCATTGTCAGGGAGCACCATATAGCTTTCACAGCTAGGTCCCTGGATAGTTAAACTCTCTGCCTTTAGAGGTCTAAGAGGCACATTCTCATGTTTACCTCAGTTAAATCAAGTAGATAGTGTCTTTGGCAGGGCCAATGAAACAAATGGCAAATTCCATTCATTTAATTTGTTCTATTCAACCATTTCCTTGAAGTGGTGATTTAACTAAAGATGTTGTCAGCATATACTTCCTGATGTCTAGAAAATAACTTCAATTCTTATTACATACATAAAGAAAAATATTGGAATAAAAATCTTCTGGAGGTTTTATAGAATTCTTACAGTGCTGTGGATGATAAAACTGGACCTGTTGAAGGACATATTTCAATACATTCCAGGAAAACTCTGACACACAGTTATCATTATGGTTATTTACTATTGAATTTTGTTACTTAAGTAGCGTATTAAGGAAGAGGTAGAGAACAGTTTAAATTGTGGAAATCACACCTGGAAGACCCTCAGGGTTGCAGGAGACACAAGAACAGACCAAACTGTGGGGAAAAATAAAAGAATAAAATATTCAATCTTCTTTTATAGATGAAATCTTAAAATGTAAATAATACAGATATATTTTATGGTTTCATGGTCCATTTTTTAGCAATACTTATAAGTACAATTTCTACAAAACAAAGATAATATTAAAAAGTAAATTTAGGATCACCAAAAATTTCACAATCTCTTGAACTTTCAGTTATTATGTTGTGATTTCAATGGTGTGTTAATCCAAAGGAAGAGTGAGCAACATGCTCAAATTTTATGAAATTACTACAACTATGCTTGCTTAGAAGAGTATAACTAATTTAGCAAAGCACCAAGCTTTAAACTCTTAAAGCTCTTCAAGTTCTGACAAAAAGACAATAGATGCCTGGTGCCCTCCAGGAATGTGGTTGTTCTTCTGGAATTAAGACCTCTGGCAAACCACAAGTCAGAAACAAATTTTCAAATAGTGACTAGTTTTGAAAATGTATTCTGAAGTAGCAAATAAAATAATAAATTTTATTTGTGCATCAGTGTGGAACTGATGACTTTTGGTTTGTAATCATGCAACTTGTATTACAAAACTGATTCCTCACCCCTAAAATGGGGTATACACTGATGTGGTCAATTTCTTACACAGATACATAGTATTTCTAGAAATGTATTTATGATAAATCTGGAATAAATATTTATTTTTACTAGCAAAAGCACTCACAAGAAAAGCTATAAGAAAAGCTATAAGAAAAGCTATTTTATCTGTTACTAAACATGCATATAGTGATTTATTTTCCCAAATGAACACATCCTTTCCCCCCTCTTCTTATCCCCTAGTCACCTCTAACATTTACTTTGTTGCAGCAAATTTGCTATTTCTAGTCATCACTTATAAGTGATATCATAAAATATTCATCCTTATGTGTCCTACTTATTACACTGTACATGATGTTTTCAAGGTTCTTCCATGTTGCAGCATGTCTCACAACTCCAGTCTTTATGGCTGAATAATATTTCATTGTGTTGAATGTACCATGTTTTGTTTATCCATTCATTTGTTGATAGACACTTGATTTTTTTCCCACCTTTTGGCTATTGTTAATAATGATGCTATAAACCTTGGTTTACAGGTATCTGAGACCTGTTTGCATTTTCTTTGGGTATATACCTAGAAGTGGAATTGCCAGGTGATATAGTAAGCCTATGTTTAACTTTTTGAGGAACCACCATATTGCTTTTCACCGTGGTTGTAACATTTTACATTTCTACCAACAATGCACTAAGGTTCTTATTTCTCTGCATCCTTTCCAGCACTTGCTATTTTCCACTTTTTAAATAATTGCCATCCTCATATGTATGAAGTGGTATCTCATTGTGCTTTTGATTTGCATTCATCTAATGGCTACTGATGTTGAGTATCTTTTCATATGCTTATTGGACATTTGTACATCTTCCTTGGAGAAATGTCTTTTCAAGTCCATTACCCATTATTGATTGGGTTGTTTGTCTTTTTGTTGTCACATTGTAAAAGTTCTTCATATATCCAGGATATTAAGCCCTTATCTGATATATTGTTGTTTACAACTATTATCTACCATCAGATGTAGGCTGTCTTTTTTTCTAAAGTTTCCTGATACACAAACCTCTTTAATTTTGGTGAAGTCACATTTATCTACTGTTTCTTTTGTTGCTCATGCTTTTGGTGTCACATCTAAGAACCCCTTGTCAAGTTTCAGGTCATGAAGATTTGGCCCTATGTTATCTTCTAAGCATTTTATAGTTTTAGCTCTTATATTTAAATACTTGATCCACTTCAAGGTGATTTCTCTCTGTGGTGTAAGGAAGAGGTCTAACATTCTTTTGCATGTGTATTACTAGTTTTCCCAACACGATTTGTTGAAGAACCTATTCCTTCCCTACTGCAGGTACTTAGCACCCTTGTCAAAAATCAATTTGCTGTAGATGTGTGGATCTATTTCTAGAATAATGTGCTTTTTGATGATTAGATTTAATAAAGAGCTTATTTCATGTCATAATTAAACAAAGTCAACTAGGAAAGTTGACGAAAAAAATCACAAGTTCGGAGATTAAAAAAAAAAAAGTTAAAATTTAACTTAGTTTGTTAAAATCTTAAAAGCAGAGCATTTTGAAAAGCTTTGAGAAAAAAAATTTATAGTTCAGATTTAAATGAATAAATGTGTACTTTGGAAACTGTAAAGTGTTTTAGAAGAATAAGCTACTATTTTAATAACCATGAACTCTCAAAATTATTAACACAAATAAAATGTACCCAATCATTAGGATAAATTCAAAGAGTGCTATTAGGATCTTGAAAACCTCTCACGGTTGCTATTAAAAGGAAATTTAACGTGCTATAGAAAAAATATTTTAGAAAATTACTTATAAATGTGGAAAAAAGCATGTGCAGTAGCTTTCTCTGCCATAAATTAGAAAAGACAATCTCATATGCTTTTCAAGTTTACCTTATTGCTTCTACTTAAATCCCGAGGAATTTTTAGGAAAATAAATATAAAGGAGTGTTTACTGGTTGAAAACTTTCCATGACAGAGATAGAATTTTCAAACTGACTGCTTCAGATAACAGTGACATAAGTGGTTACCTCTACTTTTTAAAATTAAAAACCTTTTGCTGGGAGGGAAATGTAGCTCAAGCGATTGAGCTCCCACCTACTACATGGAAGGTTTGTGGTTTGGTTCCTGGTACCTCCTAAAAAAGACAGCAAGCTGGTATGATGAGCCACATCAGAGGTCCTGGGTTCAATTCCTGGTGGCTCCTAAAGAAACAAAGAAGACAGACAGACAGAGCAAGTGCAAAACAATGAGGAGGTGGGGAGAAATAAATAAAATAAATCTTTAATTTGAAAAAAAAAAACAAAATACCTTTTGCTGGCGATCTCTGAAACAAGGTTTAATTTGAACTTTGTTTAAAAATATTAAAAATTGGAAAGCAGCAGCTAGTACAGAAGCATGATTGAAAGTTCACCTTTTTCCTCTCACTTCTAAGCAAAATACAAAACAGGCTTGCAGAATAAAATAGCAGACGTCTCCCTTGAAGGCAAATTTTCATTCCAATTTTACTAGATCTTAGCTACGATCTACAAAATCTACTTCTGATGTTTTATGCTAAGCACATCTGTTGTTAGTAGCTGAAATACAAGCATGCTCATTTTTTAAGAAATCTATATAAATGGAAAAGGGTGGCATTATGCAAAGGCTCTTATAAGTATCACTCAGAATAAAATCAGTGCTATTTAGTCCATGTAAGCATATTCAAGTGTTTTTTTTTTTTTTTTTTGTGATCTTCACAACAGATTTCTGTAGATGACTTCACTCACAGAGATGTGAATCCCTCTTGTGGAATAAAAATAGAACACTCCACAGAAATTCAGTTTTAAATAATCAGGAACTTACTCACTATAAAAAATTATTTAAATAATGAGATCAACCAAAATAATTAATGAGGAAAGTTCTTATCCTAGACTTCATTATTTTTTACTCTGTATAACAAATAAGAGAGATAAGGAAAGATAACCTTCCAAAAGGTGATATTACTGGCTCTAAATAAGAAATTGATCCAACTCCAAAAAGCATCAGCTTTTCTTTGATAGTAAATTTAAAGGTGTGGGTGTGTGTAACTGTGTTTCCTATCAATGTTTTTATCTGCACCCACCCTCGGAGGAAGGTCAAGCAATCTTTCCATGCCCAATATGCCACTTCTCTAAGCCTCTTCAAAAAGGTGCTATTTAAGTTTAGACCTGAAGAATGACATGGAGCTAGACACATGAAGAAATTGAGATATTATAGTGAGGTGAATTATATCATGCAGAGGAAACAGAATTTGCCAAGACCCTGAATCAGGAAAGTGATTTACACATTGCAGGGTAGAGGAAAGGAATAAATGGCCATGTGGCTAGGCAGTGGCTTTCAAAATATTTCACTACAACTCATAAGAAATTAATTTTACATTGCCAGCTAGTAAACACAGACACACACATACACATATAGTGAAACCTCATTATTTGAGGATTCAAGTATTTGTGAATCCGCCTGCTCGCTAAACTCATCCCAAAATCAATACTCACGTGCTTTTATGGTCATTCACGGACTTGTGACGAGCAGAGGAAAATCTGAGTTGCCAATGTACTCATTCCCTGCTACATTTGGAAAAGGTGATCATCTGCCTTCTTGTTTCAGCTCTACTACTGTAAACAAGTGTCCTTTTTGTAATATAGTTTGTGCCACATGTTCTGCATTTCTGTGTTTGTTGGTGGTGATGGTGCTTTTTAAAATGGTCCCCAAGCATAGTTCTGAAGTGCTGTCTAGTGTTCCTAAATGAAAGAAGGCTCTATTTTCCTTTATAGCGAAAACAGTGTTAGATAAACTTCGTTGGGGCATGAGTTCAAAGTTAAAGAATCAAAATATATATTACCTAAAGCCTCTTTAAACAGAAATATACATAAAATAAGGTTATATATTGATTGGTTGACGAAAATATTGTGACCAGAGGCTCGCAGGTACCTGACCCTGTATTTCCCCTAGGAGCAATATATCAGTATTTGTTAATGCAGTGTTTGCAGTGACTTTATAGAACTTAACTACTGTGAATAACAAGAATTGACTTTAACTTAAAAGTTTTATGAAACAACATTTTTTCTCATTACATATTATGTGCTTTTATTTTTGTTTCTTCTACTACTACTACTACTTTTTTTTTTTTTTTCTTAATGCAAGGACAGACCACTAAGTTGATTTCACAGGCTGCTAATGGGTAATCCCTGCCGCTTATAAAACAAGGAGAGAGAAAAGAGTATGGTAGAGGCTAGTACAAGATGATAGAGCAAAGACAGGTGGAGCCCATACTGGATAAAGTTTATAAGCCACTAAGAGGTGTTTGCTCTGAACATTAAACCAAGGCATCAGATTTAGCAAATAAAAAGACAGGCTATCCAATTAAATGGGAAGTTCAGATAAACAATGTATAAATTTTTAGTATAATATGTCTCACGCGATACTTTACTACAATAAAGTATTTTTTCTTAAATACAACACTTATACTGTATTTTATCTGGCAACCCTAATCTAAGAGTGATGGGGAGCCTTTGAAAGATTTTAATCCAGAGTGATAAATGGATATATAAATGATCTGATTTCCATTTAGAAGTCTCTCTAGCTGCCATGGGGAGAAATGGTTGCAGATGCAAGAACAGATAGCTCAGATAGGTGGCAAGTGCAGGAGAGACTTAGTGACTTGCCGAGAGGCAGAGAGGAGAGTGTGTCTGGAGCCTGGAATATTGGCTTAATATAATTTAGGACAATGAATTTCAGGTCTCAGAGCAAAAAAGAGTTAGTTGAAATAAGTCAGCTTTTCATATTTTAGCCTGCTCATTCTGTATGTTTCAAATTATGATATTTATTCCTCAAAATAACATCAGTGAAATATTATCCAGAAAAAAAAAACACAAACTTTTAGAATTTTTCTATGTGAAGAAAACCTTTATTTTTCCAAGATCCACTGAGTAGAACCTCAGCATGCTTCCAAGTCAACTGAAACTGAAGCATGAAAGTTTGGAGATGGTTTCAATCATACTGGAAAATGGACCCACATTGCTCATATCACAGGCTTCCACAGCACAGGGTGTGTTATTGTCTCAATGGACGGCCCCTCATGGGGTAGGGTGGATTTTAGAATGCAATTTTTCATGTGGTAACAAGTTTTTGTGGGCAAAATGTATGGTCATAGCTTCATTTACATTTAGTTTTATATCATAGTTACAAAACTTTAATAGGAGTCGTGTATTTTTAGAGAACAGTCAGTCTAATCTCTGTTCTTCTTTAGTAAGTCACCTAGTCATTGAAAATTTATCTTTAAAACTTTTCATAATGCTAAGAAAACTAATTCCTTGGAACCATATATCTAGAGCAGTGATAACCCACATCTCCTTACAGAGGTATTAACTTAGTTTTACTCATCATTTTCCATGAAATACTAGGATTTCTCAAGCATCCCTTAAAAAGATGTACATAATATACTTAAGCCTTATGAAAAAAGCTTACAAAGAAAATCTATATTTCTTTAAAGTTAACTAACATCAGCTGAAATAGCACAGGACAATTGTTGGAGCCAATGAAGTTGTAGGAGGCGGAAAGATTATTTGACTATCAAAACTAAAATAGCAACCACTGAGATTAAGTTATAATCTGAAAAGAGAATACCTATAAGTTTTAAATGTAACAAATGGAGTCCCAAGTAACATAGTAAATAATATAAATTTTCCTTCTATAATTGCAATAATCAATAAACTAGCCAATATCAAGACTGCTTTTGATCTTGGCATTTTACAGGGAAACAATAAATGCCTTATGTATAGAAGTTCAGTTGAGGCACTTGCTATTTCCATATGTCTATTATGCTATAATAGTTATAATAGGATTTTTTCACATTAAATTGGAGCCATATTTCATTTCACTGAGCACTCAGAAGAATTCAGATTTCTTTAGAATTAGAACAATTATACTCTACATAACTCCCTTCCTCCAGCAATTTTCTATATAAAGCAAATTCAATTTACCTTTTTCCCTTCAATATGAATAAAGCCTCATAGCTGCAAGAAGTTGCCATAAAATAGTGATTTCCATTTTTTAAAAACCAATTCCTAGTTTTAAGTCAATTCAGGGATCTCTAAAATCATGTTAAATCAGATAACCTAGGCTAAAAATTATCCAGGTCTCATTTATCAAAGCTCATTAAGAAAATCCTGCAGTGTGATATAATTTAGTTTGTTCCCATGTAAGTTATTTTCTTGACATGAAGATACCAGATTTCTTTCTTTATTCAAATATTGATGTAATTAAATTAACTTTAAATTTTAAAAAATCTGAATCTTTCTAGCCCAAGGAATAATCACATATTTTTCTACTCTGATGTACAAAATAATTATAATTATAAATAATGAGAATAACAGGAATGCTTTACTAATTTATGCAAGTAAAAAGATTAAAAGATTTAATTTCAGCTGATTATGGATTAACAACAAATGCTTATCCACTCATTCTATGTATTTTAATCTCTTTTGCTGATTTGGGAAGGGGTTTATTAACTGCTATTTAAAAAAAACAAAAACTAGCAGCATTGGTAAATGTGGTGGAAAACAGACCTGTTGCTCTGAATATTTCATTTCCATTTGTCTTTCTTTATACTATAAGAGAATCTTTAGAGGTCAGTTAATACATCCCTTAATTTTCCTTCAGACAGTTGCATGTGAAAAATATCACATCACCTTAGTTTTGTCGAGAAACTGAACCTCATGTATAATCTCACATGAAATAATCAATATCAGGGGTTCTTAACCAGGGGTACATGGATCCCCAAGGGGTCAACAGAAAGATTTCAGGAGGTCCATGAGCTTGAATTGAAAAATAAATCCACTTATTATCTTTATTTTCTGATTTTTAACTGAAGTCTGGCATTTCCTTCACTTATAAATGTATGTAATAAATAAGTTACAGTAGTATTCGTTTCACCTGACTGGCAAAGGGGTCCATAAAACAAAAAAATTAAGAACCCCTGGTCTACATGATGCTCACACATATGCTATTATGCTTTGCAAGATTAACTCAGTATGTGATGTCTTTCATTAATAGATGACCCTTTGTCCAAGCTCAGCTAGGGCTTCTTAACTTGAATTCCAGGTTGCTAAGCCAAGTGGTTTTGGCTTAAATGACAGGAAGTTATTGGTTTATGGTTTCAGAGGCCAAAAGTCTTGCTTCCTACTGGGTCAGTAGTATTCTGACTGGCCAGCATTCCTTGGTTTCCTTGGCTTTTGACTTACATGGTGATGTCTTCTCTTTTCTCTTTTGGTTTCTGTTGACTACTGTTTCAGTTTGCTAAAAGCTGCTGATTGGATTTTATAATGGGAATTTATTCAGGTAAAAGTTTACAGATCTGAAGCTGTGAAGATATCCAAACCAAGGCATCACCAGAGATGCTGTCTCACCAAAGGTTGGCTGCTAGCGATCCTGGACTCCTAACACATGGTAAGACACAATGGCAGTTCCGTGGGTCTAGGTCTCTGCCTCCTCCTCCAGGCTTACTCTCTCCCCGAGCTCAGCTGTGGGTGATCAGGCATAAGGCTTGTCCATCCCTCTCCTGGGCCTCTTTCCATGCTTCTGTGTTCCACTGATTCCAGCTTTGGCCTCCAGGACCTCTCTCTATTAGCCTCTCAGGGTTTCTCAGTCTCTTCTGCTTTTTTCTGCATGTCTCTGCATGTTTCTCCCATTTACAAAGGACTCCAGCAAGAGGACCAAGACCCATCCTGGGTCACACCTCACTGAAGTGATCTAATCAAAGACCCCCAAACTGAATCTAATCCAATCAAAGGGTCCCACATCCACAGGAATGGATTAGCTCAAAATACATGGTCTTTTCTGGGATCCACAAAAAGCTTCAAACTGTCACAACTGTCATCTTTCTACTCTTTCCTGTGGCTTTTTCTGTGTCAGAATTTATTCTGCTTGTAAAGGACTCCAGAAATCAAATTAAGACCTTCCCTTATTGCACTGGGCCACACCTTAACTAGAAATAGCATTTTTAAGAAGGTGTACTTACAATGAATTCACACCCATGGGAATGCAGATTAAGGACCTGTGTTTGGGAGGAGGTACATAATTCAAACTACTATACTTCTCAGACACCATCACTTTGGAATATAGAGTTTTACTACTTGAAATCTACAACCAACAACAATACTAAAAAACCTATGGATATATTGGCAACTGTAGAAACTATAATGCCCGGTTGACATATATTTAGCTAGAGTGTTCTAATCAAACTTTATAATGTAAGACAATCAAAATAAAGTCTAAATGGATAATAATTAGAAAGGATGACACAAATATAATGCATGGAAAAAAATTTTAAAAGCCACAAAACAATATTCATAAAAGGAACCTATTTGGGGAAAAAACTTATGTTAGTACCTAAATGTCTGAAAAGATAAGCATAAGAATGATATAAACTTATTATATGTGAGTAAATTATGAGCCATCTACTTATTTTTTGTATTTTGTGGTATTTCGTGGTTGTAGTTCTTTGATGATTATGTGTTACATTAGTAAAGTTTAAAAAGCCAATACAAGGGATTTTTTAAAAGTGATTTTTTAGCTATAAAGTGCTGCCATGTGCTAATAAAATTTCTCAAAGAAATATTAAAGGTTATGCCTTCATAAACTCAGAGCAGAACATGTGCGTTCCTTTCTTTCCCCAAGGTAAACATATTGATGCCTCTTACACATATATTCCATCTTCTGCTTAGAACATTATATTCATTAAATATGATTCCTGGGCATTCAATATTGTCACTTTGCCTCATACATTACAGTGAGGATTTATAAGGCAGCCCCTTTTTCAAATTGTTTCCAAGTTTAGGGAAGAGAATTTTTGAAAACAACATTCTTATTTCTATATTAACCATGGCTGACTTAAATAAAGAAATTAAGCTAATTTTAGACATGCTAAATTTAGTTTTCCCCATTAAAAGACTATTATATAATTAGTTTCTTGTAAGCAGGTTTCCTAAATACAGTTAGCATTATTAATGTGGAACACATATCAGAAAGTGGGTCTTAGTAGAAAAATACCTTGGAGTAATTTTTGGAAAACTTGAATTACAATCCTTAATTTGAAAAAAAAAAAAAAAAAAAAAAAAAAAGGATAGATTTTCTAAGTAAACTTCTGAGATCTTTCCTAGTGACCTTCTGGATAATAAGGAGTCACATATACTTCTACAATTATTTGCTACAACAGTAGCAATTTTTCTTTTTCCAAGTTACTTTAAAATTTTCATATTAATTTTAATATACACTATATAATTGATGGCTTAGCTTTGGTACTTGTTCTCTGGTCAATTAAACCATATTATTTTTATTCTTTTTAAATTTTTAAAATTATTTTTATTCTTTCTTTATCTGGCAGTTAGACTATTTCACTCATATACCTGTAATCAACTTTATTTTTGCCTAATATTACTATGTAATTTTGGTATTGGTTCATGTTTTACCAGTTTTTAGAATGGCTTATTTTCTCCAGGATTCAGGAAGTTTATAATGTAGACATTTTTCCAGAGAAGTAAGGAATGTAAACAATTCATTAATTACTTTAATTCTTAAGATATTAACACTGCCTCTAGACACACTTTGTCTCCAGAACAACATTTCTCTTCTCAGCTGAGCTGAGAGCTCAAAATTGAAAATGTTAGGGTTAATTTTAAATACAAATTTTCCCAAAAGTCATACAATAGAATTTAATATACTAATATGTTCATAATTTTGCTTTGTAATAATATATTTCTCAACTTTTAACAATAGAACCAGACTCTACAATAACATCACACTAAATATAGTTTTTATTTTCTGCTGCCTTTTTATTAATTTTTTTTAAAGTATTATATGTAGACTTTAAAATGTGTGGATCTTTTTGTTTCAGACAAGAATAGATATATGTTTTTTTTTAATATTTTAAATTCTCAAGTTAATCTGTCAAATCTCTATCTTAAGAAAACCAAATGGAGTTTAAGTGACTTAAAACATGGCTCAGCCTCATTTAAAAATAAAGTGTCTTTTGAAAAAGGGGAAACAAGAAGGGAATCAGCATAGGTAGCAACAGAAGCTCTCTTCAATTTGCAGTAAATTTAAAACAAAAGACAATGATCTGTTAGAACAAAACACATAAAAAAGAAAGGAGACAGCAGGAAATGATAAAATTAAGACATTTCATAAAGGTATGCTAGTCCATGAAAATAGGAAGAAGTATTAATATCAAATTATATATATCTGTGCAAGCTTTCCAAATTACAGGTTTGGGAGTAATAAAACAAAACATAGACATTAGTCCTTTGAAAAGGAATGATTCAGATATGAAGAAAATTTTAAAACATCCCTGGAGGACACAAAAGTTGACTTGGATATAAAGATTTACCATGCTGTTGGATAGGAAGAAGCAAAATTTGTAAGTTAATTTATGAAATTAAAAGATTCCTGTGAAATATCAACAGGTGTTTTTAAGGAAGTAAACAACTACATTCTGATTCTCATAGAGAAAATACATAAATTAGAATAGCCAGGATAATTTTGAAAGAAAAATGAGATAGGACTATCTTACCAGATATTATACCATAAAGCCTAAAAATCAATAGTTTGGCACATGAAAAACCAGCTGGAAATAGAAAAGAAAGACTAGAAATATACCCAAGTACTTTGGGAATTTCACATACAATAAAGGCAGCTTTTCAAATCAGTGAGTTAAAGATGGATTTTTAACAAATGGTGTGTCAAGTTACAAAGTATCAGGTTTGGCATATACCTCACACCATACACCAGGATAAACTACAAATAGATGAAAG
The DNA here is from genome assembly GCA_026826555.1 of Tolypeutes matacus. NCBI lineage: Eukaryota > Metazoa > Chordata > Mammalia > Cingulata > Chlamyphoridae > Tolypeutes > Tolypeutes matacus. The sequence continues at coordinate 36,103,482 of JAKSZT010053770.1, forward strand.
CTAAATGACCAAGAAGAAAAAAGCCCCATAAGCTGTAGATTCACTATTAACTTTGAAGTAGGGGAGGAATTGTTAAACAAAACTTAAATTCCAGACCACATTAAAGAAAAAAGATGGATAAATTTGATTACATTAGAACAAAAAAGGGGGTCGGATGTGGCTCAACTGGTTGGGCGTCCGTCTCCCATATGGAGGGACACGGGTTCGATTCCCGGGACCTCCCGGTAAAAAAAAAAAAAAAAGCGTTGTCCTTTGGGAAGCGGCTGTGGCTCAATCAGTAGGGCTCCCGTTTGCCATATGGGAGGCCCCGGGTTCGGTTCCCGGGGCCTCCTGGTGGGGGCGGGCCCGCCCGCGCGGCGTGGTTGGCTGGCCCGGTGAGCACAAGCAGCAAGGGGCGGATAAATAAATAAATAAATAAAATCTTTAAAAAACAAAACAAAACAAAACAAAAAAACACAAAAAACATCCATAGTAGAAAACACTGCCAACAAAGTCAAAAGACAAAGGATAATCTCTAAAGAAATTACTTTAAAAGCAAGGGTTATAATTCAGTGTTAAAATCATTAGATATATAATAGATGGGGAACTGGACATTTATGTAGTACCAAAGCTATCATTGCACTAATACATTACTTTCAAGTTATGAGGCAAAGCACCAAACTCTGCAAGGGAACATTAGGTGGTCATCACCATATCTTAGTGTTCGATCTTGGCATCAGTTAAGGTGGGTCAAATGGATTTTATAAGTTTTCTGGGGCTGATAACAATATGAAGTTCATAACATCATCTAAAATGCATTCTGGAGAAAAGAAAATTAACTTGAATTAATCAAGTCTTCAGATCCATATTCATGTTTATAGAAAATACAAGGGATAGAGAAATAAATTATAAGATACCTCATGGAAACAACCAGACAAATCAAGAAGACAGATCAAATTGCTGGAAAACTAGCCTCATTTCTTTAACAAGTCTTTGAAATGAAAACTAAACAAAACCAAACAAAGAAATCATTTTATTTTAACAGAGACTTAAGGGACATAAGTAAATACAACATATGAGCCTGGATTGAATCCTGGTTTAGGTAAACCAGCTATGAAGAATAATTGGGGTAAATGGAAAAATGTGAATATGAACAGGTAATATGAACTGGCATGAAAATAATTGCAATTTTTAATGAAAAATAGCAAGCTGCAAAACAACATGACACTGTGATCTCATTTTACGCATATATATCATACACACATATGCAGAAGATCTCAACGTAGATAAAATTCTTTTAAGGGTAAACAATGTGGTTTTAGTAGTGACAATACCCATGTGGTCATAATAGGGAGCTTTACTTTTCTTATTTTTCCTATCTTTCTACAATGAATATATACCACCGGTATAATAAAATGAAAAGCTGCTTTTAGTTTTCAAAAAAAATGTTTCTGAAATGTTAAAAACACTTCTTTTAACAGTTTTTCCTCTCTTGACCATCCATCTGAAAAGTGATATGGGAATTTAACATGTGATTCTCCAAACTCTCCTATTTCACAAGATGTACTTGGTTTTTAAAAGTTCTTGAAACCTGAGTAGAAGAAACTACAAAAGTATAGTCAGAACACTGTGCACATTTCATGGGAAAGTTTACTTTCCATATGCATCAGGACAATACTTCCAATAGACCTGCTCAAGCTTTTTAAATTCTCTTCCTCTCTCCTGTGTTGTCTCATAGACTTTAATATTTAGGGATGAGGAAATGATTATTTTAGACACTTTTGAGGTATTTTGTTCTGCTTTCTTGGGCTTCCTGATTTTCTAAGCAGTTTTATCTTCTTCCAGGACTTAGGTCAAATAGTTTGTCCTCATAAATATTTAAATAGGCATGATTATTCACATATATTTAATAACAACCCTTCATAAAAGCAGAGCTGCTGCTGCCTATAAAACCTAATTGACACCTTTTGATGGATATTGTTTTGTGAGGAGCGGTAAAGAACAAAGTGGCAGCCTGACAGCTGCAGTAAAGTGAGTATAACTCCATCTCAGAAGGTCAGTGATTGCCACTTGAGAGACAGTCTCCAGGTGGTTTCATTTATCTCTCTGATACCTTTCAAATACCTCAACAGCAAAATGCCTTGAGCAAAACACACAAGTTTCCAGGTGTGGTCTTAGAAAACTATTGTAGAAGTATATAGAACTTTTCCAGGAAATAGTTATAAAAATTCATATTTGTAGGAAAGTAGTTTAATCCTTTCCTTCTAAAAGTTTACTTCTGACAACTTCAGCTAATCTTGTGTGGTCTCAACCATTCACTATCTGTCAAACATTCAGGATTAAAAGGAAAATCTCTTTAATCATGGCATCTGCTGTAGACTAAGAGTAACCAGATTATATGGACTCAATTTTAAACTTCTATCCTAATGGAAATAAGACTTACAGAAGTGAATTCAGGTGTATTCTTATTTGTTAAATATAATTTCTGTTCAAATAGAAAACTCCCTATGAAAAGATGATGGTGTAGAATGGGTTCTTCCTCATGCCTCCCAAAAATGTACCCCCCAATGGTGGCCAAGAATAAAAGTGAACTGACCAAAGGCATGAAAAAAGTTTACTCTCTGTCCATCATTAAAATAAAAAGATCCACAACTGAATTGCCTGATAATTATCCAAAGATATTACAAAGAACAGACACCCAAGACCACTTGCTGAACTAACTCCCTCTGACTTTTCTCCCCTTCTCCCAAAGGAGAAGTGCTTTAGTTAGTGTATGTTTCACAGCTGTAGCTGCTCCAGGGTGGGGGAAGCTGGAAGGAGAATTTAAAGAACCTAAAGAAGAAAAGGGGAAGGTGGGTGGAGAAGGATTATTTCTGTTCTGAATAGAAAAACAAGCAGAGGACCATTTTCCCCACCTGTATCTATATCAGTGCCATTGATTCCAATATGGAAATAATTTGAACTGATGTACAGAGAGGGGGAAAAAAAAGGAAAAGAAAATAAACTAAGACCAGACAATTAAAATAATCCATCTGAGTTTACTTACTTAAAAATGTGAGAAACAAAACCATATAACTAGAGCATCACTGTCACCCTCCTCTCCTTTATCACTTACTTTATTTGCCATCTGTGCTATGTGTTTTGCCTCCTTTCCCCCTCCTCTTAATTCATTACCTTATCATCTCTTTTCCGGTTCCCTGACCCTATGAATGGGTGGTCTGTTTCATGTTTCTAGACACAATATTCCTGCTCAAATTTGATGGGTGACATAAGGCTTGTATATCCAAATAGCATTTTATGCAGTGTTCCACACATCTCATCTTTAGGATCATTAGTCACAGTATGTGTTCCATGCTGTGCCCAGAATGTCTCAGCTGACAATGACATACTCAAAAAGCATTTTGAGTCTCTTTTACTGAAATGTATCAGCATCCCATGCAATTTGTCCCTTGTGATTTTACTCTTTCCAAGGTTTATGTCCTAATATACAGACAACATCATCTCTTTAGAATTCCCAAAATGTGATTTGGTCAACTAACAGTTTTTCTGGGTTAACAAATGGAAAGCCTATTTTTTTTTTTCCAGCTTAACCTTGGCAATCAGAAATTTAAAATAGGGTAGACTTTTCAAATATGGTATTTCAAATTGATCCAGTTTTATCATGCAAGTCATCCATGGTATGATATAAAATTATTTGAAGAGAGGAGAAAATTATCATAGTTAGGTCTTAGGATTGATTGTAAACCCTTTTCATGGTACAAATCATTAATATTTGTAACAACTCACATTATCTCAGGCTCATCTTTATAAAGTGTATATAAGATTGCCAGTAATCTTTATGAAGGGTTCATAAGATTCACTAGAGAATAAATTGCTGGTATGATGAAATCTAAGGAAGATATGAAAATCATATAATAGCGGAAGCAAAGAAGATTCATAGTTTCTGCCATAATTTGGAATTTAAACTTACCAGAAATGCTATGGTCTACTTGGCCACCAGCCACTTCTTTTTCCTGGACTATAGGTGTCGTGGTATTTAGTTTCCAAATTGGTCCCAATGAACCAGGCCTCCTGGCACTCATAACGTTGTGTAGTGCCCTCCCACAGTGAATCTGCTCTGGCCTTATATAACCCAAAAACTGTAGAATAAATAATGCTGCATGACTTGGAGTGTAGCCTATAGAAAGCCTTGAAGCTTCCTTCTTGTATTCTTGTAATGCTTGCTTATCACAATAGCCATGTAAAATGTCTAACAAAGACCACCATATTATAAGAAAATCCAAGCTAGCCAGGTAAAGAGGCCACGTGGAAAAAGATTCATTCCAACCCAAGTGCCAGACATGTGAGTGAAGGAATCAACTTGGATATTCTAGTGCCAATAAATTTCATGTGAAAAAGAACCAAAGCTGCAAACATATGGCCCTAGTTGAGTCATCCCAGCCATCTCCAGCTATTTGACATCCTCTAGGTAAGGCCACAAAGATGAGCTATATCTGTTGTGGCCTGCCTGAGCTCCTAACTCACAGAATTAGTCAAAATGAAATGGTTGTCATTGTATGCTATTAAATACCAGGGTAGTTTGTTAAGCAACAATAAATAACTGGGAAATAATTTGGTTCCTAGATATGGGATCGTTGCATGAAAAATGTATAGAATATGTAACATTGACTAAAACCAGACAGTGGGCAGAAGCTGGAAAGGCATTGAAAATGTTTAGTATAATCAGGTAGAGACTCAGGAGACTGTTGGTGAGGGCTTTCAGGACAATGAAGAGAAATTTATTAAAAGCTGAAGAAAAGGGCACCAATTATATCCTGGCAAGAAAGTTGCAGAAATTTACCTGTGTTAACATAAAAGATAGAAAGGGATTCTAATGATCATGTGGCTATGATGGATATTTCACACTGAATATTGAAAGTTATACCTTGCCTGTTCTAGATAGCCACAATATAATGGGAGAAGAGAGAGAGGGCTTAAAAAATTGTTCAGCTTTTGAACATATATAGTTTATAGGACATAAATAGGAGCCAGGACTTGCTGAGTTCAAAAATAAAAAGCTTTTGTATCCCCAGAAAAATATTTTCAAAGAAATAAGCAAATAAAAAAATCAAAAGTAAAAAGTTAGATAAAAGTGGCTGCCCTGTAGAATATTTTACTACTCAAAAGACATTCTAAAGAGCTGAAGGATATATTCACTCTAAATAGTAGAGGACATAAGAATTTTAAGGGAGTAGTCCCACAGCAAACTGACATATAGCCCAAGAGAAAGACCTGTATGAAAGAGATTTATGGTTGTGGCTTTTGATTTATGTAGTAAATACCTATATGATTTATAGGAAATCCACAAAGTTCTAATAGAATGTAGCAGTTTGGTATTATTTATAAATTCCAAAAATAGATATTGGATTATGTTTATAAACTGGTCTGTTCTCTAGGTGTATTAGATTGTAGTAACTTCAAAGGTTTCAGTTTTACTTGATTAAATTATGATTAGGGCTTTGATTGGGCCACATCAGTAGAGAAAACTACAAGGCAGAAGAAAGAGCTATAGTTTTGATAATGGAGCCCCAGGAAGTAAACACACAGAAAAGCAGATACGTGAGGAAGGAGAGAAGGCTCCATTAGACAGGGCAGAGGCCCTGGGAAGGGAGACAAGCTATTAGCCTGATAGTCTACAGCTGGCCTTGTGGAATGAGCAGAGCAGCTGAGTCCAGAGAGAAACTAGCCCCAGGAGAGAGACAAGACTTATCCTAGTTTACAGCTGATATTGGAAGAAGCTGGGACCTCAGAGCCTTCAGAGAAGAGGAGGTTGGACCCTTGCAGACATGGGCAGCCATCTTGCTCCAACATGTGGCAACAAACTTTGGTGAGGGAAGTAACGTATTCTCTGCTAACTGTAAGCTTTTACCCCAAATAAATGCCCTTAATAAAAGCCAACAGTTTTATGGTATTTTGCATCAGCACCCCTTTGGCTAATACATAGAATTATATTGGAAGAGGCATTGCCAGTTTGACAAAAAGGCATGAGCCACTACAAAATAAAAAGGTGTTGCTTAGAGAGAGAAATGAACAACCAGCCCCCAAGAATTCCAGCCATCCCATCCCTGGAGCAATAGAGATGAGTGAAAAAGTTTTCAGAGGACACCATCCTCAGACTCAATTTAACTGCAACCTATGCAGGAACCTAAGAGGGTATCACCCAACCGAGCTCATTATCCCAGAAGTGTGGGTGATAATAATTTATGACAGTTTGAAGCTTTTTGTGGATCCCAGAAAATATGTCATTAGAGCTAATCCATTCCTGTGGCTGTAAACCTGGGAACTCTTGATTAAATTACTTCTGTTAAGGGCCTTTGACTAGATTGCATGACCCAGGGTGGCTCTTAATCCTCTTACTGGAGTCCTATATAAATGGAGGACTAAAAAGCCACAGACACACAGAGGAAAAAGCCACAGAGATGGAGAGAAAGGACTCAGGAGCTCAGAGAGGAACCCAGGAGAGAGGAAGTCACAGATGGAACAGCCAGACGCTGAAGCAATAAGACCAGGAAGAGAAGCAGATGTTTCCATGTGCCTTGCCATATGAGAAAGGACTCCAGGATTGCCTGTAGCTAGTCTCCTGATGTCATCTTGATTTGGACACTTTTATGGCCTCAGAACTGTAAGCATCTAACCTAATAAATTCCGTTATAAGACAACCCATTTCTGGTATATTGCTCCCAGCAGCTGTTAGCAAGCAAAATATTGTAAGATTTGGGCAAGGTTTCATCCACAGCTATAACTGGAATGGGAATTATCTCTTGAACACCTTTTCTGAAAATTGTTTGAGTGGATATTATAATAACAATAGAAAATATGTTAAAATTGACATTTCAATGATTACGCAATTTAGGTGCACAATTTTTCAAATTTATGTTCTGCATGGTATCAGCTGATGTTACTCAGAAGCAAGGGAAGGATTCACTGATCAATTAAGTTTGAATGATGTGGGAAGAGGTGTACAGGTTAGTACTAGTCATTTATCACAAATTTTTGTGACCAAGAAAACCAAAAGGTACAACTCCTGTTTTAAACTTTAGCAAACATTGTATTATTTTCTTTAACAACATATTTATTGAGCCCTCTACATTGTGCTGGTCACCTTCTAGAAGCTGGAGAACAAGAACGTCTCAGAACTTAAGTAGCTTACACAGTATTGAGTTAAACTATTTTTAAACAAGGGTAAACTTGTAAGCAGACTCATAAAATGATTCCAATATGCAATCCATTTGTAAATTATAGAAGACATAGAACACTTTACACCTACATGTTATACCAGAAAAGAACAGTATTGTGTGTTTTTATTTGGGCTCTGCCATTAACATCTTCAGGTATCAATTTTATCTATAAAATGGGAACACTGGACTAAGTTATTACCAACATTCCTCTCACATCATGGAGTCTTAGGACAAATAAACTTCTATACACAGTATCTACCTGACATATCTCTTGATGGTACTGAATATGCTCTCCCAGTTGGCAATTATATAATAGCATTTAAGTTTCTTTACTCTCCCTATTTTTGATTTTCTGCCAATAAAATTACTTCATACCTTATCATAACTCAAAGTAATTACATCATTCTGTTATGGATTGAATTTTGCCCACCCAAAGACATATTCAAGTCCTAAACCCCAGTTCTGTGAATGTGAAATTATTTGTAAATAGGATCTTTGAACATATTATTATGTTAAGATGAAGCTAAACTGGATCACAGTGTTTCTTAATCTAATGTTAATGGTGTCCTTATAAGGAGAGGAAATTTGGGCACAGAGAGAAACAGAGACAGAGAGGATAGCCATGTGACAGAGGCAGAGATCAAGCTATGCCACCACAAGCCAAAGAACTCCTTGGATTGCCAGCCATTCACCAGAGTCCAAGAGAGAGGTATGGAAAGATCTTCCTCTTTAAGAGGAAGCATGGCCCTGAGCACACCTTGATTTCATACTTCTAGCTTCCAGAATTGTGCAACAATAAATTCCTGCTGATTAAGTCAACTAATCTGTGGTGTTTTGTTGCAGTGGCCCTGAAAAACTAAGACACGTTCAAAAAGATCACAGCTGCTCATATCAAATAAGCAAATCCAAAAAAAGAATCATTACTTCTAAAGTTGGAACTACCAACGACCATAATTTTGTCATATATATTTTTACTATCTTTTCCCCCTCATACCATCTACTTCAATTTCATAATAAAGTCAAGTCTTTGGAATTTGAGCTGAAAATTTTTGCCTTATATTATCTTGATCTAGTTACAAAATTTACCTAAAAAACTTGAGAAATGAATAAGTAAAGGCAAGACTGTCAGCTTATATTGGCTGAACTAAAAAGAGTCTATATGGGACCTATGTGCAACTAAAACTAATAGTAATGTTAGATAGCTATATGTGAAATTTTAAGTGCAGAATATATAGAATGTTTTACAAGGGTTTTTTTGTTTTGTTTTTTAAAAAAAGTTACTGGGGGACAAGCATTGAACCCAGGACCTTGTATGTGGGAAGCCAGTGCTCAACCACTGAGCCACATCAGCTTCCTTGAGTTGGTTTTTTCATTTGTTTTGCTTGTTCATTTTTATTTTTTTTAGAAAGCACCAGAAACCGAACCCAGGACTTCCCATGGGGGGATGGGGGTGGCGGGAGCTCAATGGCTTAAACCACATCTGCTCCCTACAAGTATTTTTTACATAGTAACTTTCTCAAGTGAAACCAGTTTTAAAATACATTTTCTAAACACAGATAAAAATATTCCTGCTATGCTTTATAAGATTTTATTTTCATAGTCTTAAAATTCAGGCTCTTTAGAAGGCGCCTCTTGTATTCTTCAACTTACCGCTATGTTGCAGATACTCAAACAACTTTGTTGGTATGCAAATATTTAAAATCTCTTTGATATTTAAATTTGTGGGCTATTTAAATTTGTTGATTTAACAAGAAGAACTTCATTATTTGTCATATCTATTTCTCTGGACATTTGGGAATATAAACTTCACCATGAAAACCCAGAAATGTTTCTTAAAGTGGAAAAAGATAATGCATCATATAAAATGCAAAATAAATTAAATTTATCTTTAACACATACTTAGATCAGAACTCGTCTCTTCCAATATTTTCATGAGATCTAAGATTAAACTAGAAAGTGTTACAATGTATAGATTTTATGTATAATTGTTATAAAATTCTCTACTCAATTCATATATTCCTTGAATCCGAGTAAATGTTTTCTATTCACTTTTATTAGCTTGCTGTATCTTAAAATATATAAAGCTCAACTGGAATTCCCTACATTGTCAGAGAGTCTTAAAGTTGGAAGAGACTTTCAAGGTCCTTTATCCAAACTTCCACCCAGTGCAAGCTTATCAATTGCATCATATCTGCACCCCATCATTAATGGTTATCCTGTAAACCCTAGCCCTGGTCCTCAGCATCAGCATCTCCTCCTTGTCCTACTCAAAGACTTCAAGCTAAGCATCTTCATAAAGGTGACAACCTGCTTTCTATAATTTATCCTCAAAAGGTTCAGGAATCCTGAATTAACATTACTCTTTCTATTTTCAAACCAAGAAGTTTGAGAGGGTTGATAAAACTCACACTGTATTCTTATGAAGAATAGATTACTATGAATATAGACTAGAAGTCTCTTTAAATGTATAAAAATGTTATATTATTATCATTCTAATCTGGAAACCTGAGCTACAGTATGAGTAATAGAAAAAATAATGACTGATTTATCATGTATCTTCCCTTCTCTGCTACTCATTCTGTTTTTCCTATTGTTATGTCTTTATCCATTACTCATTTTTTAATTTATCTATTCTTTCCACTACCAAACTTAACATATTTATCCTTCTATATCTCCTTCTCCTAGGTTTTTAAGACATATGATGAAACAACTCATCAAGTCTAAGTTGATGGCCTATCACAGACTTTCCTTATCAAAGTATTGAAAAGTGGCTACATAATTGTATTTTCTATCCTCTCACTTATTTCATGACAGTAGAACACAAAGGAATCTGAACACCTAAAAAAACTGTTTTATATGACTGTACTGCCACAAAGCTTTTGGGACAAAAATCTGAATATTTCATGGTAACTACATTTATTGCAACAGAAAGAAAAGCAAGTGTGTCCAAAGTATAGTGGTTTTACAAAATTAGTTCAGGATGATGATTCTGAATATTATTCAGTATACCCATTAGCTTGCCCTTAAACTACTACTTGAAGATAAAATTAATCAAAGAAAATTAAATTGTACTATTAATACCCTAATAAGATAATGCATAAGAAAATATATTATTCTATTCATAAAAATATTTATATATCTGTGATACTGGATGAGAAAAATAACCTATGAGCCAGTACCAAAGTTTAAGCCACCCAAGTTGCCTCTTTCTAATTGATTAAGGTTTTTGTTATTTGTTTTTGTTTTGTGGCCCCAGAAAGATCAAGTATCCCTAAATATCAGCATGGTCATACTCAAAATATCCTCAACAAAGAACTAATGGTTTAGAATGACCAAATAGGTATGTCATGTATTAGTGTTATAAAACTATGTTCTTATTCTTTCTGTAACTCAATATTTGTCAATTTACATCTTCTGATAATATAAAATCAATTAAAATCATTTTATTAATAGAAAGTAGACATATTAATGTTAAGTAAAATTGTGAAAGATGCACAATAGTTAAGATTTTAAAAACTAGGAAAAAAAATTAACTCTTGCCTATTAATCTAATTGCCCACTAAGTTTTAAGCATTCAAACTTTTCCAAAATCCTTTTATAAAATGAAAAATTAAACATTTCTACTTTAATAACAGATGTCTTATTTATTTTAAATTGAAACTATTCTAATTCTCACCCTAGAGCATTGCCTCATTGAAATGACAAACTATCAAAGTTTTAAAGATTCTCATCTATAAGGAGAAATAATAGCATTATCTTGTGAGAAAAACATCACAGCTAGGCTCTACTACAATTTCAAATTCATGCCGATGACACTGCCATACCCCATGGATTTTTCTCATGTTTTTCTTCTCAGAATTTCTCATGTTTTTTCTTCTCAGAATTTTCCCCCCAATCACCACCCACCCTATACATCAAACTCTATTGATCCTCCAAGGTCAGATCAAATGTCCCCTTCCCTGTGAAGTTTTCTATAGTTCTATAGTTCTAATCAGAGTGAATTATTCCTGACATATTGCTCTTGTTATAGTTACTTAGGAATATTTTATTCTTTTTTATTAGAATATACATTCTTTCAATACATGACTATATCTTACACATTTTATAGTCCCATAGTAGCTAGCACAAATATTTAGTCAAACACTTTATATTGCTAGAAAAACATTATCAGGCAGAGTAGCATTGGTTAAGTACCAAGCCTTAGAATGAAAGGGTTAAAGTCCACCTTCATTGTCAGTAGGTTTGTTGAAGATGTGCCTCAAATCTCTTATAACAATTTCTTTATGGGAATAAGAATTTGAACTATGAATATGCAGCAATTTCTGTTCTTATCCCTCCTCCAAAAACTCTCCATTTAGGCCACAAGATATGGCACCATCATTTTTCACCAGAGTAGGGGTAGGAGCTGAATAAATGATTGAGAAAAAGCACATTTTGTGGCCAAAGAGGAAAAAAAAAAAAGGCCGAATTATTGACTTCCAGCTTCAAAAGCATGGTATAGTGATGAAACTTAAAAGTTTGGGAGAAAACTTTGTGAGCTTGCAAACTATAGTCTTATCCCCCAAACTCTACATCAACCTTGAATTCCCTAGGCTCTTAAACCTATGTGGAGTTGGGGTGATAGGGCAGGATTTTTAAACATGAAAATAATCAGTTTTGGACATAAAGGGCCTTTCAGAGGAAGACATTCCTTTAAGTTTGAGAATCAAAATGTAAGGAGAATGTGAGCTTCCCATTTAGCATATTGGAAGATAGTAGCTCTGCTGATGTATACCTTGCCTAAGTCAGAGGGAAAGCAGCATAGATTCCAGTAGAGTGGGTCTAGTTAGGTGGTTCCACTGAATTTTCTGGAGACATATAGTAACATCAACTAATATCAAGCTCCATGAGTGGTTCTATTCTGATAGTCTCTCTCCTTGACATACAATTAAGGGAAAACACATCTTTTATGATATGTGGCAAAGTACAAGAGGTATTCCAGAGAAATCTTTGACCCCATCTGTTTAACCACTTATCTTTCATACCCACAAGCTGATGATTTAATGCTGGCAGAACCAGTTTCAAATCTCCTATAAGGATGGCCTAGAAGGCTACTTTAGGATATGGGGGTAAATGTAGTGTTTAAGGAATCATACTGAATCTCCTGTTACATTTCACTACTCTAGAATAGAACTAACCTAGCTATTCTAAATACAGAGAGATTTTAAAAAAATAAAATGTGTTTCTTAATGAAATTTTTTCCATTTTACATACAACTAAAATATAAAGAAACATGCTTTTTATTTGGGACTTCATGTTCCATCTATGATGGAAGAGTTTGTAACTTCCTGTAGAGAACAATTAACAAAGCTGAAGATCACTAATTTATCAGCTTGAAGGCATCAGGAAACTGCATAGGCAACTGGAATTTGAGTGGCCAAGATGGTATGGACAGAGGTACTGCAGGGAGGTGAGCTAATGTTCTGCAAGCAGCTTTTACATACTGGATACTTTCCAGTTCTTAGTGTCAGGCAGAAGCTGAGAATCCTGTCAGAAAGCTAGGGCTAAGGTAAACCAGAATAAATTTTGGCAATCCACCCAAGCACTACTTTTAACAGCAAAAAATACAAACAAACAAAAAACAAAACAAAAAAGTTGGGAGGAAAAACAAAAATACTAATTAACAACAGAATGGATTAAAAAATGTGTGGCATATTCTTACAACAGTAAACAGCAGTAAATGAATCAACTAAACAATTATTCTGAAACACGATAAAATGAACGAAGCTCAGAAGTTTAGTGCTGAGGAAAAGAAGATGGACACAGAAGAATACATACTGCATTACTCCATTTACATAAAATTTAACAACAAAAATAATCCATGATATTAGGAGTCATGATAGTGATTACCTTTGGGAGGAATTTAGTGACAGGAGGGGGATTTGGGGGAGTGGACCTTGCTCTATTTCTGGAACTGGGTAAAAGTTGCATAGTTGTGATCATTTTATGAATATTCTTGAGCTGTCCACTTAAAATTTGTGCATTCTTCCATATATATGTTGCACTTCAACAAATTTTACTTTGAAAATAGACACATTGTTAGTAAGAATACTCAGCAGTAATTTATTTATTTTTTTTTATTTATTTTTTTTTTTTATTTTTTTTCTCAGCAGTAATTTAGACAAATATAGACCGGCAGATAAACCTGGCAACTAATGCTCTATTACAAATAATTCCCAGTCGGTCACAGGTGGAAAACAGACAATATCTGATGTGGTTCCTGAAGGGTGATGACAGCTTTGCTGCCATGACATATGTTTGTCATATCTGCATCTGTTTTCTGTACAGCTATTATTATTATTTTATGTGCATTGTATCATTATTTGGTAATGATAATGTATAGAAATATAGATAATGTATAGAAAAATACATTATTTAGATAAAACAAATACTTCATATTGGTTTCTAAAACCTTTCGTAAAGAAAAAAAAATACCTTTAAACCTCAAGTTTTATTTCTTTATCTGAACAGGAGACTTCAGTTATGTAAGTTAAAATTAGCCCAGGTAAGTCATTTATCTTCCATAAATATGTGATAAATGCACATATGAGGGCCTAAACTTGCAATTGCTTAAATGCCAATAATAGTTAATAGGGCCATAAATAAAATATCTGTATATTTTCAAGTCCTGGAAGCAAATTAAACCATCCCTGAAGTTATCTACGGTGGTACCAGACTTACATAAAATCTTTGCATAACAGAATGTGCAATAGGACCATTAATTTCACTTTGAATTGAAATCATAAATCTTTAACTAAAATCTTCTTGGTCTCCCAAAAAATAAGTGTAGTTGTTATGAAACAGAAATTATACTCCCACATAATCAAATCATACCTTTTAAGTCCAGTATATATTGGACCAGCAAGCAGAATTTTTAAAATAAGAATAAAAATGATAATGTAAATGCTTCAGATAAATGAAGATCTTGTATTTTTCCAAGTAATCCTCCCCTTTTCAATAGAAAAAATAGACAGAAAATTTTTTTAGTGAGCTACCATGTTGTTCATAAAGTGGTTATAGAACTGAATATAGTTACAATTATTTTTAGCACTGAATTCTCATATCAAACATGGAATAAACAAGTTTCATTGAATGAAGTGAAAACTTAACTCAATCACAATGTTGTTACTGATTTAAAGTTGCTACATTAAAGAATTGAACTGAAGTGCTACCTTAAAGAATTAAACTGAATCTATTAGATGAAATCACTGGGTAAAGCTATATAGTGTTTAAAGGGGTGTGCTTCCTCTCCTAGAAACTGATCCTATAGATCCTCCTTAATTCTGTAATTGGTTAGTTTTATGTGTCATCTTGACGACATTATGGTGTCCAGTCGTTTAGTCAAGAAAGCACTGGCCTGATTGTTACTGTGAGGGTATTTTTTAGGTTGAGTTACATATTTAGTCAGTAAATTGCATCTGTGGCTGATTGCCTCAACAAAGGACTTGCCTTCAGGTATGAAGGCATTTCCTTATTCAGTCAGCTGAGGATCTTAAAACAGAACTGTGGATTTCAGAAGTCAGAAAGAATTTCTGCCACTTCTTCAACCAGCCAACTTCTTCACTTGCCGATCCCCCCATGTGAGACAATTTTTATAATAAATATCATCCTGCCTCTTGTGTATCTCTGGATAAGTCTAATATAGTTTCTACAAGAAGCATGTTTGTTTAAACTATTATGAATGTTTTTAGCATATATGAACTTCAAAATAGCTAAGAAGATATGTAAACTTGTAAACCACAATTTCATTTGCATTATCTGCCTAAGAAATTATTACAGATTTGTTAGTAAAAGGGAGAATAACAAGTAATTTTTTGGCTTATTGAATCATTGCCAGATAAAAAGATAACCCCCAAATTACTTTATTATGATTTTTTCATTTTAAAATGATTAAATTTATTATGAGTGGTTTCATGATTCCTGTTACTAATATAGCAAATGCAATTATGTATTTTCGTAACTATAACCAGTAAACATTTTGCACAAAACAATTGTTTGAAATGTTCAAAATAAGTATAATTATTGCTGTTAGTGTTTCAGGGGTATGATTTTGTAATAATTCAGGGGCTATGGAGCAGGACCCATACATTTTGGAGAATAGTAATAAAACTGTGAATCCTGCTTTGTATATAAAATTTGCTGATTCCCTTTTATTTGGGGAAAGATTGTTTACAGATTATTTCTCAACTGATGTGATATGCAATCGTGTTATGATGAAGTTCTGCTATATCTGAATTTTAAACCTATTATAATCTCACATTTAACCCTTTAATATGTAGCCACTTGAGTGTGATTTTTCATCCATGAAAATTCTCCAAAATATCAAAGGCTTTGTTACAAAGACATTTTTCCTCCTACTTTTCTTTTCATCTTTCCCCCTAAATAGCAACAATACAGACATATTGGACCCAACAAGAACTGACATTACATTTCTCACCATGCATGTAAATGATAGATAGGGAACAAGAAGTGTGTTTAGAAGTGTTTGGAAAGGACAGACAGGGACTGGCTGAAAGTCATTTAACGATTTATAAGATTAAAGTGATCTGAAGAGTTCAATAATATGAATTAAGGGGTGGAATTCAATAATGTTATGCCTGATTATGCTCAAATGTTCTGTCTTGTATTTCTTGACATTAAACAACCTTTAGCTTCTCCATCATAAAACCATAAATGTTTGGTTATCCAAATGATTTATTCAAATGCCCCAGGCTCTCAATTATTAATTATTTTACAACACGTCTTGAGTATCTTAATGGCATAACTGGCACAGAATCTATTCTACATTCGCACTGAATCTTCAAACACCTTCATCACCACAACAAGCCAAGGGAGACAATAAAAGTAAATATTTTTCAGAGATGTTTGAAGTGAAATAACTTTGTTATTCTTTATATAAACGGATCTATTTATGGCTATTTAATGAATAAAAGGAATGCACATTGAATATAGCAAAGCAAGCTACTGTCAGGAACAAAATGTGCTTGCACAAGTGACATGTTTTCAGCAGATCTTTAGATAAAATAATATAGTTCTTTAAACACACGGGCACACTCACACTCCCTACACGCGTGCACACACACTAATCAAAAGCAAACGTTATCTGTCGCTACAGAAGATTCCAGTGGAGGCTGTTCATTTTGACTACTTACCCCTAGTGTCTTAGCTTGTCACTCACATGGACAGTACTCTTATTGTCTTGGCTGGAAACCATATTTTTGACTTGTACAAAAGGCCTGGCTATCTTCAACCTGTCAAGTTGCCTTAAACCGTGAGAAATGCGTCGCACCTGGATGCCTGATGAAACTGGATGCAGTGTCAGGCAAAGCTGTGATTACTGTAACAGATTCAGCCTTCAAAATTGCTTTATTGTGGCAAATCACATTCAAAAACAGACTTTCTATATGTTCTATGAAACTAAGCAACTATGCATCCCACTTTCCTTATTCATAAAAATCTAGTCTTTTTGTAACTGACAGTTAAAGATTAACCTGCTCACTTTCTAATATTGCCTATGGTCAGAAATTAAATGAAAAACATATCTCTGGCATTAAATTTCTCTTGACCATTGGTACTTCAGGTTTAAAAATGATTTCTTACATTTTCATATTTCTCTTTATCTTGTTCTTTACCTTCTTTACTTCTGTCAGTCAAACTCAAGACATGCTCTTTTTTGTTTGTTTTGTTTTTCATTTATGGCAAAAATATTAATCTTCCTTAGAGACTCAGAAAATTACATGCAAGTTTTCATATTAATATTTTTTATATTCTCAAAGATACTTATTTCCTACCAATGAAAACCAAGAATCCATAAAAAAGTTTGATAAATTCAACTAAATATAAATGAAAACTGATAAATTCATCAAGTGAATAAAAACTTCACCTTAGCAAGCAAATAAGACCCACATCATGAGCAAAGAGGTAATTTCCTTTTTAACATAAAGAATTCCTATAAATACATAAAAGAAGCCCAAAAGAAAAATGGATGATGGTTATGAATGGATAGTTCACTGGAAAACAAATATAAATGATCCCCCAAGAGGCAATAATAATCAAAATTCAAACACTTTCAACCTTTAGTTCTACAGTTTCACTATTACTACAGTGATAGCTATACATGTATGAATGATTAATGTACATAATTATTCATGTCAGAACTGTCTTCCTATCCAAAGACTAGAAACCACTTGTGTTTATATATGATTATTAA
Source organism: Tolypeutes matacus (assembly GCA_026826555.1). Lineage (NCBI taxonomy): Eukaryota > Metazoa > Chordata > Mammalia > Cingulata > Chlamyphoridae > Tolypeutes > Tolypeutes matacus. The sequence continues at coordinate 36,120,927 of JAKSZT010053770.1, forward strand.
AGGAAGCTATAACATTTATACAGTGGAATACTATACAGCTGTACAAATGAATGAGAATGTTTTCTACACACTAGCATGAAAAGCCTCTCTAAAGATTAGCTCAAAGGTATCCTTTAGAAGAGTGTACAAAATGTGCTACCTTTGGTCAATGATATGAAAACAAAATAGATTCATATTTGCTTATATTTGTTATCAATTTTGAAAAGTATCAAATTATAAGGAATATGGAAATGCAGAATATAGGTAGGAGTGTGTGTGGGAGGAGGAAGCAAAATTTTTCAACGTATACCTTTTTATATGGTTTTCATTTTTCAACCCTGGGAATCAGTTATGTTAATATAAATTAGATATCATTTGCATGTATATTTTTCTGGTATATGACTTATTGAGGCTTAAATTATTTAAGATCAAAGCCTATCAGAATTTTCCCAAGCTAATTCCAAATTTTCATTCTCTTTACAATCTCCTTTCACACTCCTTAATCTGTCTCATCTTTAATATTACATAGTCTTGTGACTATTTTGTTCTCACTCTCCCTCTTACTAACTAAACCTGTATAATCTACTGTTAACAAAGCTATGTTTTTGGAGAGTTTTACAAATATTCTTACTCAGCTAGTCACCATGTATTAATACAGTGGTACTTACAAGGCCACAAATGTGTTTATTTGGGGCCTTAGAATTGCAATTTGGGGAGCACAGATTCAGGTAGCAACCCAAACCATGTCCCGTCTTGGGGCTTCCAAGCAAGGGTTGTTAAAGAAAAAGAAGATAACATATTTTGTTTGTAAAGAATTAAGACTGGTGGATATTTGGGACTTTCCAAATGTCCTTCAAGTTAAAGATTTTATAGATTTCTTTATCTTGTAATTATTTCATGGGGTCCAGATGTCTTCAGAAATATCATGGCTTTTGGCTTTGCATAAGACAGTTTATGATATCTCGCTGAGAGTAACCTCCTAGATGGCCTCCCAACTTCATTTTAAATGTCTCAGCCATAGTAACTCCATTTCGTGTTGTTTGTCTGAAGATAGAATGGTATTTTCTTCTGACCTCTTCTTCCTGATAAGAAAGCTGCTTTCAGTGTAATTGTCATTTATTTGTAGTTAAGCATTCTTTCCTTTTTACCTGTTTTTAATATGTTCTAGTTTTTCAGCATCCTGTGTTGATTCATTTTTATTTATGCTCCTTTAAATTTGTCTGATTTCTTTAATCTGATGATTTGTGTCTTTCCTTAATCCTCAGAATTCTCACTTTTTTTTTTTTTTAATATGGCCCCTGTCTTCCAGTCACTGCATCTCCTTCCAGAGCTCCTTTAATTGTATGCTATATCATATCATATCGCCAATATCTTTTCATATTTTTCATCACTTTATAATAAAGGACATATTTTTATCTAACTATAATATATTTAGTTCTTCTCCATATGGGTTTATTCTGGGATTGATGTACAAACTTCATCCACAAAACCATTCATGAGGGGGAGGTAATTAAAAAAAAAAAAAATACAGTCGTACTTATATGATTATAGATTGCAGAAATGGGTTTTATTTTTGTTATAATTCAGTCACCTTGAAATGTATCTCAAATGTATAAGCATGTAATATAAATGTTTATTTATAAAATAAAATTTAAAAATGTTATATTATTTGTTAATCCATCTTGCTGCACAAGCAAGAAGATAATGTCACTTTAACCTCCCATGCAGGAACTGGAGATCAACCATAATTTTTGAAAGTTATGAAATCTATTAAAGTCAAAATTGACTCTCTCAGATAGAATTATTTACTCCCTCCTCTGTTCTCCTGAATCACTTTATCCATTCCTCTAATATGGCACTTACTGACTGAAGTCTGAATTTATCTTCTTGACCAGAATTTGAAAAACTTTTATCACATTAACTATGCATTATTCATTCTTGACTCTCTAGTTACTATCAGAGTTCCTCGCATGTAGTAAGTTGTTTTATGAAAAATGGCTGAAATTACTATAGGCAATTATTCAAATATTAAATTAAAATCTTCACTTTCTGGAATTTACCAGTAATTTTTTTTTAAAGGTTTGCAACTATTTTATTTACAAGTATATGCTTAACACATGAAATAAACACTGATATACAAGACTAGTTTAGAGTAGAACAACAATATATATCATTTGGAAGTTGTTTTAAACAACAAACTACACTGAAAAATAATGCCAGTAAAATCCTTGGTCATATTATTATTATTATTATGTTATATTAACTGAAATACAATTGCTTGAAATTTGAAAATGGAAGTGTACCTATTTGGACAGTCAGAGTTTAACATAGTCTGAAGAGGGGGAAGAAGTTCTGACCCAAATGATATCTTTCAGGTTAATAGAAGAAAAAAGAAGCATAGCTAATTTTAAAGGATAATTGGCACTTTGCTTCTTCTAAACACTTGTCTGCCTGGGCGTGTGTATGGTTTCCCTTCATGGCATTATGTAAACAGGGAGGCTAGGTAGTCACAAAAGGAGGCCAGTAGGTAGTTGTTAAAGTTAGAGATCACATTATCTTGTTTTAAGAAGCTCTGCTTCTGTTTGTTGTAGAAAAATAAGAGATAAGACAGATTATAGAAAGTTGATAGGGTTATTTTGCTTAATTTTTTACTTCCTTAATCAGTCAGAAGATCTGCAGTGCACTAGGATGGGTGAAATATAGTTCTCTATTTTTTCATATTGGGCTTTGTCATACTACTTGCTTTCTGCAATAGAATGTTAATGGACATGACTTAAGCAGAGGCTTTAACCATGCTTGGGTGGCTTGGCCTCCTATGCTTCTGAAAAGAGGATGTCCTTGGCAGCTGCTTGTCCTAGAAAAAATGTAGAAACACATGGTTGTATGCACGATTTCAACTAGTTACCTGACGGTGAAACCTAGCTTGTAGCTGGTGTGCAGAACAATGGGCAAAAAACATATGCTTGTTGTTATAAGCCACAGAATTCTGGGGGTGTTTTCTATGCAACATTATTTCAGCATTAGCTGACCAATAAAATAGTGGGTGCTGCCATAAAAAATATTTCAATGGCTTCATGACTGGGTGGTAAGTGTTGAAGCAACTAACAGGAGGCTGAGAAACTATTAACCCATATGTCATGGTGGCAAACTATTTGGCAAAACAATCATCCAGGGCAACATGGAAGGCAGAAAACATTCCTAGTGAACTTCCACCACTGGGCATATTTTAAAACAGAATTTTGGTATCATGAGCTGGTTATTTTTGGTTTTATGTGATGTATGACAAGTTATCTGTGACATGAGTTTATAAAACAAAATTAAACAAAAAAATACAAAACAAAGGCCAAGAACTTAGCCAGTTCACAACTAGAATTTGAAGGGAATTTCAGGCTTTCTGGCCTTCCCAACACGCCTACATATCCATAGGGAGTCAGCCTTCAACTGAGAAACAAGAAAAATATCTTAAGCTTGAGTATTAGTTGTAAGGAAGAATTTTTGGCATGGTTACTTGCTAGAAACAAATAGCTCATAACCCTATTGAATCTTTTAGAAATCTGTATTGGCAAAGAAACCACAAGATTGGATTTTTAAATGTTTTGATAATTTGAAATTGAAAATAACCTTGTTTGCCCAAATTTTCAAGAATAGGTTGCTTGCTGTAAAATTTGTACAGTCTCCAAAATGGGCAATCTCCCCAAAGCTTACTTTGGGTGTGGCCATGGAGTATAAGTAAGAAAGTTCTAGAAGATGAGCAGGTGCCATGGAGAATGATGGACAAAATTCTTCCTAGAGAGAGAACTCTGGATCTAATTCAGGAACACAACCACTACTACCTGTTAGAGTAGAATTCCAAAGAAAGAAACTATTAACTATTATTCTCCAATATCTGAGAAATAATCACCTAAATACTTCATATTATTAAGAATTAAATAATATCCTGTTTAGTGGGTAAGATGAGACATGAATGACTTTCAAATGATACAAATAATGTTTATTCATATTGAACTCTGTGTTTAATTATATCTCTTTATTTAACTACACCTTTCAGTCCAATCTAAAGTAAGCCTGCAATGGAAAAAAGTGTTATTTACTAAATGGAAAGTCTAAATAAACACATATACCTAAGGAAAATATAAGATTTAATTATCTGGTAGGCTTCTGGTATCTACAGTTATTATAACTTGGAGAGATGTGAAACTCTGAATAAATATGCAAGAATATCAGGTGTTCTGATTTCAAAATTAACTTAGGTTTGCTAGTAAGATGGACTGACTCATTCATATCATTCCTGTTTGGAATAAAAAGTGAAGAGACTTTCTTTTTAATTCCTTCTTAAAAGGAGTTTAATTTAATAATTATTTTACAAAGACTTAAAGTCAAGGTTTTCAGCAGAATGAATTAACTGTCCTTTTGATGTTTTCTTACAAACTAATTTGTATCTCAAAAGCTTTTTCCTTCTAGAATTTCTATAGCTTTTTTGCTACACTAAATAGATTCAAATATTTTTTTTCCTCATCTACTTATGTCAAAACTGGTCTCACAATAGATACCAGAGTTAAAGAATTTGACATAATAGTCTGTAAGAGAAAGAATTGTTATTTCAGCCTCTGTAAAATTGATATGCATGAAGTCTAGTTTTTAATCAAACTGTATTCAACAAAATCGATTCTCTCGACCTTAAATAAAATCGTATCCCTCTTTTCTCAGTGCCCAAGACATTTTCATAGAAGGTTTTATAATGCTGATTAAATTCAATGCTTATTAAATACTGTGGGAATTAAAGTCCATGAAATCCTGTTTTAAGTATTACTAAGGCTTTGTTTTTGTTTTTTGGGCCTAAATGCTCCATTCCATAGCCTCCTCCCCAACTCATCCAAGAAGGTGATTGACATTTAAAAGAGAAGTCATTTCTGTGGATGAGTTAGATTCTTTCCTCAGATGTTTTCATCTCAGGCCAAATGGATGTGAATTTGTATGTTGGCATTACAGCGCTTAATGTAAGGCATCTTTTGCTGCCTGGAAGCATACTATATAAGGGTAGAGCATCCACATCAGGAATGAAAAAAATTAAAATAGTTCTATAAATAGTTTTACTACTGAGTAACTAGTTACATATTGCTTTACCAGTCTCTTCTTGGAATATATTTAAAGACCAGACAAGTAAACCAGAAAAAATGGCAATGAAATTTTGTGGTAAGAAGATGTTACAGTGAAAAGAAATGCAAGTATTTTAAATGACTAGAGAAGAAATGTATCAACAAAAAGAAAGGTGTAGTGGGGTGGGGGATAAGATATACGGGAATTCCTTATACTTTTTCAATGTAACTTTTCTGTACTCTAAAACCCCTTGAAAATTTAAGTTCAATATATTTTAAAAAGAATACATTTATAGCCTTGAAGTATCTTATGTTTATTATACTTCTTTTCTACAAAGTCATGTTCCAAAAAAAAAAATTTTTTTTTAGGTTGGTACTTTAAAATATATTCTGAGATTAAAAAAACCTGCTTCCTGTAATATTTATTTCATCAAATCTATGTACTTTTTCTTACTGGAATGTCAAGAAATATATATCCACTTTTAAAATGTTCTTTTGGTTCTAGTCATGCAAGTACACCATGTGCAAGATTTTCCTCCCTAAACATGGTAGGAAAGATGTTTTATTCTCAATCTGGGAATTTTATGGCTACCCAACTATGGATATTCTTTATCTCAGTTGTGAATAGAGCCTTGACCAATTTGACACTGTGTATAAGCTAATGAAAAAAGAAAAGATAACCAAGATAACCCTTGAAACAACCTATCTCCTCAGGCTGTGTGGTCTTGCATTTGTTGCTGGGATTTGCTAACAATGTTAATGAAGTAGGACCACATTAGAACTAAACAAATAAAATTAATTTGTGTGTTTTAAGTTACTGAAAAACACTTCTTGTATGGGCGGTATTATTGAGCTAACAAAGTAGTGAAAATAGACCTTTGAAGTATAAATGCCAGATAGATCCTTTCATTAGAAAAATAATGCAATATTAAACTAAAAAAAAAAAAAAAAAAAAATTGAGTACTTCCATGTTCTATTCAGTATCCTAAGAATTGGAGTTTCAAAAATGGATGTCATAGCACCTGATTTTAAAGTGTTCATAGTATAAGAAGTCAAGTGGACTGGTGATATCATCAAGATGGTGATGTAAGACATCCCCCAAAACGTTCTCTCTCAGAGACAACTAATGAGGCAAATCCTGCTTACTTGAACTCTGGAGAATGATCGAGACTGGACAGACTCCATAAATGCTAAAAAGGAAAAAAAAAAAAAAAAAAAAAAGAACCCACACAAAAAAAGGAAGTAGGAGAGCTGCAAATCAGACCTGCCAGTCTGGACCCCATCCTCTCACTTGGTTCTGCAGCTTAAGATTCACACAGTGGCAATACTCTGGCCCAGGCAACTTATGATGTGGTCACAGACCACAGAGCCACAACAGCTGAACAGGGTCATTCAGACACAGGCTCCCAAGGTCACTTTCATACCAAAGAGCCCCCAAGAAACAAGACACCTGCAGCAGAACTATTAGTAAGTAATGCACACAACCAATTCACTCCCTAATTGTTGGAGTGTCTAAACAAAAATGGGTGTTTTTGAATACTGAATGCTTCTGATTCCCTGGGGTGGGATATCCTAACATGGAAGTTACCAGAGACAGAAAAGCCTCATGGAAAAACTGAACTGCTTTAAGGTAGGGTGGGTTTCAGAACAGAAAATAGTAATGAAAAGGGAACACTAAGAATGGGAGAGAAATTTGGAAAATCATAGCTTCTATTTTTCTATGCAGATTTTCCTCTCAGAACAGCCAAGGATCCCTGGAGAAGGAATAGTGGATAGGAAATCTTCTCTTCAGCTTAAAAAATTTTTAAAAATTTAAAAAATCACATATAAGGGTGTGACAGTTAAATTCTTTTATGAATCCCATAAAGAGAAAGATTATGTTTTTTAACTAATCCATTCCTGTGAGTGTGAGACTCTTGATTGGACTACATAAGAAGTGAGGTGTGACTCAGGTTGAGTCTCTACCCTCTTGCTGAGTTTGATATAAACAGATACACACAGAGGAAAAGGAAGCTGCCGGTTTTTTTTGATATTGCAATGTGAAAGAAAGGACTCCAAGTTTGCCTATAGCTTCTGAAAGGCAGAGAAGTCCTGATAGACTGAAAGAGGAGGACTGGAGAGAGACAAGCCCTATGCCTGGTTGCCCACAGCTAAGTTCCAGGAGATGGTAGAGGGGAAGTCAGAGAGTGGCATCCATCTTTGTCATGTAGCAAGATGCAAGAATCAATAGAAGCTGACTTTGGTGAGAAAGCATCTCTGATGGTGCCTTGATTTGGACATTTCATGGCCTCAGAATGGTCATCTTTATCCTAAATAAAATCTCTTTTATAATAGCCAACCCATTTATGATACTTTGCATCAGCAGCTCTTTGACAAACTAAGACAAAGGGCAATCTTAAAAGATGCACCACTTGTCCAGGGCAAGAAACAAGTGCAGAAGACCTGAGAAAATCTGAACAGTTAAACATGGGCTGCTCTAAAGGTGCAGTATAAGCTGGAACAAGAATTGAAGACCATTAACACACAGTCAATATACAATAAAACCCTAGGCAAAAGTGAGAAACTGACTTAGAGTTATAGCAAAATAATCAGATATCCATATATCAGCAAAAATAAACAAACAAACAAAAAACAAAACCAAAGAAAAATCAAATCATACTAAGAAACAGGAATATATGGCTCATTCAAGGGGAAAATAAAAATTTTAGAGGAAAAACAGACTTCGGAACAACTACTCGAAGAAGTTAAAAAATATATATATATCAATTCAAAGAATTGAAAGAAAATATGGTTAGAAATAAACTATGTATGGATACAAAGCTAAAGGATATTAGGAAGACCATGTGTGAACAAAAAGAATTAGAAAGTTCAAAAAGAATCATACCAGAACTTGGGATGAAAAATATAATAATGAAGATTAAAAATGCATTAGAGAGGGAAACGGATGTGGCTCAAGCAATTGGGCTCCTGTCTATCATATAGGAAGTCCAATGTTCAATTCCCAGGGCCTCCTGGTAAAAGGCAAGCTGGCCCAAGCAGAGAGCTGGTACAGCCAGATGATGTAACAAAAAGAGACACAGAGGAGAGGCAATAAGATGCAGCAGACCAGGGAGCTAAGGTGATACAAGAGATTAAACGCCTCTCTCCCACCCCAGAAGTTCCCAGGATCAGTTCCCAGTACTGCAAAGACAAGTAGACACAGAATAACATGCAGAGAGCAGACAGTGGGTACAAAAACAATGGGGGTGAGGGGGTGGGAAATAAATAAATAAATCTTTTTTAAAAAATGCATTAGAGAGATTTAACAGAAGATTTGAATAAGCAGAAGAAAGAATCAGTCAGCTGGAAGATAGAACAATCAAAATCTTACAGTCAAAAAAATAGAAAGGAATAGAAAAAAACTGAGCAGAATCTAAGGGACATCTGGGACAGCATGAAGTGTTCCAATATATGTAGAAGGAGCAGAGAAGGGAAAAGAGGAAGAATATTTGAGTAAATAGCCAAAAATTTCCCAAATCTCATGAAAGACAAAAGTATACATTTCCAAGAAGCACAACATACTCCAAACTGGATAAACTGTAATATACCTACTCTAAGACATATACTAATCAAAATGTCAGATGCCAAAGATAAAGAGAAAATTCTGAGAGTAGAAAGAGAGAAGCCATTTGTCACATAAAAGTAACACTCAATAAGACTAAGGGCTGATTTCTCATCAGAAATTGTGGAGACTAGAAGGCAGTGGTATAATATATTTAAAGTACTGAAAGAGAAAAACTGCCAGTCAAAAATTCTTTATCCAGCAAAATTGTCCTTCTAAAAATGAGGAAAAGTTTAAGTCATTTACAGATAAACAAAAACTGAGAGTTCAAACAAAAACTGAGAGTTCATCAAACAAAAACTGAGCATTCATCACCAAAAGACTGGCCCTAGAATAATTGCTAATGGAAGTTATTCAGGTTGAAAGGAAAAGACAGGAGAGAGTGGCTTAGAGCAGTACGAAGAAGTGAACATCTTTAGTAAAGGAAACTAAATGCATGATCTAGTAGTACTGTTTCCTTAGTATATAATTCTATTCTTTATTTCCTATTAAAGAGTTAGGATACAATTAAATAAGAAATAATCATATTTCCTTATAATGGACACACAAAATTTAAAAAGAGGTAAAGTGGGACAAAAACAACACAAAGAAGGGAAATAGAGGGATATGGGTGAAAAGATTGTGTTTGCTACTGATGTTAAGTTGGTATCTTTTCAATCTAGTAGGTTATAGACCTGGGTTATGTAATGCAAAATTCCAGGTAACCACAAAGAAAGTATTTTTAAAATATACAGAACAGAAAGGAGAAAGGGATCAGTTACATCATAAAACATCAACTCTATACAAAAGGAGGCTTCAGTAAAGGAAAAAAGAGAAAAAAGATATAAAATATAAAATACAAAGGACAAAATGACTCATTTGAGTCCTGCCTTAATAAAAACAAAGAATGTTAATAGATTAAACCTCCAACTAAAAGACACAGTTTGGCAGAATGGATAAAAAAAGCATGTTCCAACAATATGCTGTCTAGAAGAGATTCACAGTAGACCCAAGGACACAAATAAGTTGAAAGTGAAAGGATAAAAAAGATAATCCATGCAAATCATTAATTAAAAACAACCCAACAAATGAAAGCCCAGGACTAGAATATTTCAAAGTGAATTCTACCAAACATTCCAAGACTTAACACCATTCCTGCCCAAAGTCTTCTAAAAATTTGAAGAGGAGGGAACACTCACTAACTTATTCTATGAGGCCAACATCACCTTAATACCAAAGCCAGATAAAGATACCACAAGAAAGGAAAATTACAGACCAATATCTCTTATGAATATAAATGCAAAAATCCTCAATAAAATACCAGCAAACAGAATCCAAGAGCACATTAAAAGAATTATACACCATTATCAAGTGGGATTTATCCCAGGTTCGCAAGGGTGGTTCAACATAAGAAAATATATTAATGTAAAACATTACATTAACAGAATGAAGGGTGGAAAAAAGAACATTATCATCTCAACTGATACAGTAAATATTTGACAAAATCCAGCATCCCTTCTTTATTAAAAAAAAAAAAATCACTTGGAAAACTAGCAATTAAAAGAAACTTCCTCAACAAGGGCATATATTAAAACAACAACAAAAAAAAAACCCCACAGCTAACATCATACTTAATGGTAAAAGACTGTAAGCTTTTCCTCTAAGATCTGGAACAAGATAAGAATGCTCAGTGTCATCATTGTTATTCAACATTGTACTGGAAGTTCTTGCCAGAGCAGTTAGGCAAGAAAAATAAAAGGAACCGAAATCGGCCAAACTGGAAAGGATGAAGTAAAACTTTCCTTATGTCCAAATGACATATGGAAAGTCCTAAAACAACAACAACAACAAACTTATAATGAAGCTACTAGAGCAAATTCAGGAGAGTGGCAGAGTATTAGATCAATACACACACACACACACAAAATCAGTAGTGTTTCTATATACTAGGGATGAGCAATCTGAAGAGGAATTTTCTTAAAATTCCATTTACAATAGCAACTAAATGAACCAAATATCAAGGAATATATTTAACAAAGAATGTGAAGGACATGCACACATAAAACTACAAAACATTGCTAAAAGAAATCAAAGAAGATCTAAGTAAATGGAAGGATATTCCATGCTCATGGAATGGAAGGCTAACTATTGTCAAGATGTCAATTCTATTCTAGTACTTTACTGATTCAACACAATCCCAGTCAAAATTCCAACAGCTTTCTTTACAGAAATGGAAAAGCCAATTAATTTTATTAGGATGGGTAAGCAGTCCCAAACTGCCAAAAACTCTTTTTAAAAAGAATGAAGTTGGAGGACTCAAATTTTCTTATTTTAACAACGGCCATCCCAGGGAATGGAGAGAGTCTGCAGCTGCAGGGAGGATAATCCCATCCATCTTATCCTTGGGATATAAGCCCCCTCTCACTTGGAGGCGGAGTGGACATCACCATCCCAGACTCCTCAGGATTAGGGGGAGAGCTATGGACTAGAATGGACTTACTGGTATTCTGTTATAGACATATTGTGATTCAAGTAATGGAATAAATTACAACATTAATGTGGAGCCAGTGGCCACTGGATGATTTGGAGGCAGGGAGAGGGAAAAGCAGTTGTAATACAGGGGCTTTTTTGGGACTTGGGAATTATTCTGAGTGACATTGCAACGACAGATATAGGCCATTTTACATCAGCATATAACATGCAGAACTGTGTGGGAGAGAGTGTGGTCTACAATGTGAACTATGGTCCATGCATAATGGCAAAGCCCCAGGATGTGTATATCCGTTGCAGGTGATGTGCAACACTAAGGAAAGATGTTTATGTTGGAGGTTGTGGGAGGTGTGGGAGGTGGGGCATACGGGAATCCCTATAATTTTTGTGTAACATTTATGTAATCTAAGTATCTTTTAAAAAATAAAAAAGTTATTAATAAAAACAAAACAAAACAAACAAAAAAAAACTTATTACGAAGATACAGTGGTCAAAACAGCATCGTACCTAAAATATTACACGGAACCTACCGGGATTCCCATGTTCCCCACCTCCCACACCTCCCACCACATCCCACACAAACATCTCCCACAAGTGTGGCCCATCACCCTCAATGGACTTACACATCCTGGGGCCTTGCCATCAACCAATAGGTTCTGTGTAATATTTTAGGTAATCTAAGCACCTCTTAAAAAAAAATATATATATATATATATATATATATAACACTTTTGTAAGCAAATGCACATATATGCATATATATTTATATATCATCTTACAAATGTTGGTATGTATTGTGAAAATTTTGATTTTTACCCACAATAAGAAATAAAAAACAAACAAACAAACAGCATCGCACGACACAGGACAGATATATGGACCAGAGAAACCAAGTTCAGAAATTAACCCCCACATCTATGGCCAACTGATTTTTGACAAGGGTACCAAGTCCACTCAATGGAGAAAGAATAGCCTCTTCAACAAATGGTGCTGGAAAACTGGATATCCATATGCAAAAGAATGAAGGAAAATCATACCATATTCAAAAATTAATTCAAAATTAATCAAAGACCTAAGTATAAGAACCAGGACAATAATACTCTTAGAAGAACACATAAGGAAGCATCTTTAGGACCTTGTGTTAGACAATGGTTTCTTAAGCCTTACACCAAAAGCACAAGCAACAAAAGAAAAATAAAATTAAATGGGAACTTAATTAAAAACCCTTGTGCAAAAGACTTCATCATTAAAGTAAAAAGAAAACCTACAGTATATAAGAAAATATTTGGAAACTACATATTGGATAATGGTGTCATATCCAGAATTCATAAAGAAATCCTACAACTCAACAATAAAGAGGCAACCTAATCAAAACTGGTCAAAAGTTTTTAATAGACATTATTCCAAAGAAGACATAGACATGGACTCAGAATTTCTCAACACCATTAGGCATTAGGGAAGCAATTAAAACCATAAGACTACTGTACGTCCACTAGAATGGCTACTGTGGGGAAAAGAAATGAAAAATAAATGTTGGAGAGAATGTGGAGAAAATGCACGTTAATTGTTGGTGGGACTGAAAAGTGGTGCACCTGCTGTGGAAGTGTTTAGCAGTTCCTCAGAAAGTTTAATACTACTTCTAGATATATATACCCTCAAAGAATTAAAAACAAGGACTTGAACAGATATTTGCATACCAATGTTCATAGTGACATTATTCACAATTGCCAAAAGATGGAATCAACCTAAGTGTTCATCAACAGATAAATGGATAAGCAAAATCTAGTATATACATGCAATGTAATATTATGCAGCCATTAAAATGTATGAAATTCTGATACATACAACAACATGTGTTTTAGTTTGCTAAAAGCTGCTGGGAGCAATATACCAGAAATGGGTTGGATTTTACAATGGGAATTAATTAGTTTAAAAGCTTACAGATCTGAGGCTGTGAAAATGTCTAAATCAAGGCATTATCACAGATGCTGTCTCACCAAAAGCTGGCTGCTGGCAATCCTGGACTCATGCCACATGGCAAGGCACAAAGGTGGCTCTTCTGGTCTCTTCCTTCTCCCCTAGGCTCACTCTCTCCCCAAGCTCAGCTGTGGGCAATCAGACACATTGTGGTGTCCACTTGTCTCTCCCTTCTCCTCCAGGCCTTGTTGCTTCAGCTTTGGGTTGCTCCGCCTGTGGTTTTTTCTCTTTCCTGGGTTCCTTCTTTCTGTTTCTGTAGCTTTTTTCCTGTGTCTGCACAGTCCTCTGTTTATAAAGGACTCCAGTAAGAGGATTAAGACTACCCCCTGGGTCCTGCAATCCAATCAAAAAACTTTAAATGAAGGGATCTAATGAAAAATGATCTGGTCAAATGGTCCCTGGGAAAGGATGTAGCTCAGTGGTTGAGCACCTGCTTCCCATGTATGAGGTCCTGGGTTCAAGCCCTGGTACCTCCTAAAATGGGTGTTTGCTTTAAGAATAGGATTTTCTGGGGTCCACAAAAGACTCAAACCAGCACAACAGGGATGGACCTTGAAGTCATCAAACTGAGGGAAATAAGTCAGACACGAAAAGACAAATATTTTATGATTTCACTGATATGAAATAATTAGAATAAGCAAACTCAGAGTCAGAAACTAGATATCAAGTTACCAGGGGCTGAGGAGGGGTAGGGAATGGGAAGTTAAAGCTTAATTGGTACACAGTTTCTGATGGTGGGGGTGAGAGAAAAGTTTTGGTCTTGGAGAACAGTGATGGTAGCACATTGTGAATGTAATTAATACCACTGAATTATATATTTGAATGCAGTTAAAGGGGAAATTTTAGGTTGTATATGCTAATAAAAGAAAAATTAAAAACATGACTGTACAAAAAAGTTAACTCTAATATAAATCATGGGCTTTAGTTAGTACCATTATTCTTTGACTTGTAAAAAATGTACCATACTAATGTTAATAAGGGGATATATATGGGAACTCTGTATTCTGCCTGATTTTTCTATAAATCTATAACTTCTTTAAAAATATATAGATACACACACACACACACATGCATGTGCTGCTAAGATACCACGTGATAAATGCCACAACAAAATGAAAATATAAAAATGTCAGTGAAAGGACACGGGAAGGAAAAAAATATGAAACATGCCTGAGTACTTGAAAAGATCCCCACAGTTTCTTAGAAATGAATTTCAGTGTAAGAAACAGGAGCTTGTTATCTTGCCCTTCAGCTCAATGGTTAAATCTATTACTTTCTTTACATGCTCAAGCATATGACTGTTCTAAATTTAGATGAAGTAGAAAGACCTTAAAATATCAGAAGACCTGAATGAAAATCTGAAGGGCCAGCAATCTGAATCAGCTAATGGGCTATTTGTAGGTGGAACTGAGGTGCTTCATGGAAGAACACCTTCTTGAGGAGAGAGAGTAGAAAACACCTTGGAAGGTTTGAAAAAAGAAATATAACTCCTAAATCCAACTCCAGTAAATGTGCATTTGAATCTTGGCAGAGAGAGTACACTGAAAGTTTGACTATATTTCTTATAAAAACCCAAAGGGTTATTCTTGGGAACACTTTAAAGACGCCTTCTTTACAGGAAGTGCTTTAAATACCTGGGAGGGATCTGAAGGGATCTACAATTCCCACAGCTTTGCAGTTGGAGGTTTAACCAGAAAAATACTCTTTTTTTTTTTTTCATTATTATTTTGACACTATTGAATCCTTAGCTTGGTGTGGTTTGAGAAAATACTGGTTATACAGGCTGTTCACATTCCAACTGGTATAACAGTTGTCATTAGTGGTACAGTGCTTTCAAATTTCAAATGCAGGGATAAACAAGTGTGGAAATAAACCTTCCTCAAAACAGTTGATAACTGCAAAATTACCTGTTCCATTCTCTCATGACACCAGTAATTTTCACCAAGAACCCATAAGTTGGCACCTCTCCCCATCCATAAGTCTGGCAGAGAAATATAATTTTAATGCTTTAACAGAGACATCATAAAATCTTCTCTGAACTGCAAGTGCTTTTAAGCCAATTGCTTGAGGCAAATGCACTCATTGCATGAACAAGTCAGTGAAAGTTGAGTAAAAGGGGAAAACCTGAGAGCTTCTCTCAGCAACAGATAACCGCAAACACCTGTATTAAAGGGCTAGACACTGAGACTTGGCAGAAGTAATGAAGCAGCCACAAACCTTATGTTCACTGCTGATTCCTTGACAACATAATTGTATGTTACTGGCTTATATTTTAATCACAGAACTGGATAACATCCAGTTTTAAAATAAGAAGAATCATGAAGACATGTGTTGATGTCTTTCCATCCATAATTGTTTTATATACATGTAAAACTCATTTTTTTAGAGAAAAAATACAGTAGCAAGAAAGAATGTACAATAGCCAATAAGAACGTACAGTAGCCAATAAGACTGTACAGTAGCCGATTTTCACTTTCATCTTATTTAAAACAATTTATCTTGTTACTAATTTCATTAGTATCATTATAAAAAATGAAATAAATTTTAAGCTTGTCAATGACATACAATATACAACTTAATGCAAACATTATATTCCTCAGATACCTTTAGGCATGAAGTAGAACTTTTAGCTACAAATCTCATGTGGTATTTTTACTGTAAATATACACAAGGTGAGCAGCATTAGATTGCTCATGGTCAAGAGATTTCATATGTACCCAAAATTTAGTTTTAAAGCTTCTTCGATTATTTTGAATTCATGGAGAAGTGGCTGGCACACAAAGAGGCACTGTAAATTAAAGCTACAAACTGAAAATATTCAAAGGTGTTTGTAACATGTTAAACGAATATATTGCCAGGAACTTCACCAATGCTCAATATCTGCTGGCATCTTGCAGACAATTGAAAACTAAGCAATATATCCTAGAGTCAGCTTCTCAGAGCTTACTGACTTCAGTGGATTTCGTTATGATATTCTTCTTCCAGGGGAAAAAATATGAAATGGAAAAAGTTCTCTATTTGCATATCAATAGCTAACTTTGCATTTTCAAATCAAATTTCTATTCATTTAGTATTCAAGATACCATTGAACTCCTATAATTAAAATCAAAGGCATTTGTAAAACATTTTTTCTATTTAAGCTTCATGGCCTACAAATATAACTCTCATAAGAATAACTTATTAAGGTTTCAAAAAAATAACCTATTTATAATAGTAATGGACAGTTGAATTCCTAATGTCTTTCTATACCTTTTACAAGGTTGCCAGAAAGTTAATAGAAGTTACCTGGACTACATTTTCTCCCAACTACAACACAATTCCAATCTTAGTATACAGTTATTGATCTATATATTTTTTTCAAGCAAAACTTAAGTCAGCTTCATGATGTGATTTAAATACCAAGTGTTCCTGTCCATTACATAATACAGAATATCAGTTACATGAAAAATACTATATTCTGATTTGTTACTATTTCTTAATCCAGTAAATTATCATAGCCACAAAAATTAAAATTAATCTTAACTGTAGTTTTATTTCTCATTACTATGTACCATTTGGCAGATATCCAAACTTTCTAGTTAAAGGTAAACTTTTTCTGCTACCTCTGGTTTCTTTAATTCTATCCAGATTAGGTAAGTACATTCCTTATTTTTTAATATACATTAAAATGTGTTGAAATCAAACATGTATGAGAAAATTTTTTTATGAAATAAATACTTAAATGTTAACATGTCCAGCTTGTGCTATGAATTAATCTCTTTCATATAGGACTTTGAAATTAAATGGACCAAAAAAAAAAAAAAATCAAATAATTTTAAGCACTTTAATATTGCTTCTAAAAATCTTGAGATTCCTTTCATGCCATCTGAGACCCAGGAAATATAATTCAAAATAAATTCACTTGGTTTCATGTGTTTTTAAAAGGAATGTTTGCCATATGACCCCACGGTTAATTTGCACCCTCCCTGTTAAGTGATGCAACATACTTTGAACCTGAGAGGTTATGCCTCATCCAATTCAGAACCAACTAACCACAGGTGTAGACCATGTGAGCTGTTGAAATCATCCGTGAGGATGGTGGTGCGTAGAAAATATGTTCATCTTAATATGAAGCTAGGCACTGTTTATACACTTAAGGTATTTTTTACTAGTAGCCTTTGAAATATTTAGGCAGGTGGCTAGGTATGATTTTGGTCTGTCTAACAGATGTGTATCAATACCTAACAGATTGTAAAAACCAAAAGGTTAATAAAGGGATAAGAGGTATGACCATGAGTAGGGCTTGGTATGAGTCCATAGGGTAAATTAAGTATGAGGTTGACACAGTATATAGAGAGGCACATTGAAGATAACATTTCCTTACTCCAAGGAGATACTTAAATGTTTCCATCTCCATTGGACTTGGTGAGGTGTAACCCTGTATCCAATTATTTTCACATGTTATGGAGTTATAGTCAAAAGGAAGGTGTCTGAGTGAAATTTAGAAACCAATTGTTCCCTTCCTTTAAAAAAAAAAAATCTAAGAACACAGAATTTAAATACATTATTACATCATTCCTTGGAACATAATGTTTCAAATGAAATTCAGTATTTGAGGCATCTTGAAAATTATAGTTGCTTTTGGAAAGGAACTTATTTAGAGGAGATGAAATCCAGTATTAGAATGCTATAGTTATCTTACTAATATTATTGACTTGAAATGTAGATAGATCTGAATTGATTTAGAAACACACTAATAAATTATTAGAAATAATTTAAAGAACTAAATTTGGTGAGTTCAAATTATAAAGGCAGGTATTTATATTAGTAAAATATTTTAAAAGTAGAATAGATAGCTGTTGTTTAAGCAAATGTGATCTGAATATGAAAAAAAGAGAATCAGTACAGGAAGTCATTTTTACTAAAGAAATTAGCAATTAGCCTAAAGAGATCTACTCTGCAATTACAGCTTGAAGACCAAAAAATTAAAATTATGAAAGCAATACTCATTTATAGAGCCTCTTTTCAAACTTGCAAGGCATAATTGAAATAAAATTACTAATGTCCTGCATAAAAATATATGGCACTCAGATTCATAAATAAATGCATAAAAGTAATAAATATTTTGATGTGTTAGGCATAATTTACAACCTTTGAAGAGCAGTTTATTACTATTCTTTCATATTTTCAACAAAATATAAAGCAGTATTCAAGAAATATAGCATTGCTTAAGTAGAGTCCAGTTTGATCTCACATAGTTTTATTGGTTTGCTTCTCTTACAAATGTTAAGATGTTAGAATTATGTGTCAAATTTCTGTGGGCAAGTCTGTGTTCAAAGTGTGAAATAGGACAACCCACTAAATAATACAAAGATTTTCAAAAGGTAAACTTAAGCTCATTACCAATCTCCAAAATCAGTAGTGAAAATACTTTCCACATGGTTTCCAACATGCCACAATCCAGTCTTCCTCTTTTTTTCACAGTGGCAGAGAAGAAAGTTGCTGAACGCAAAGTTTTTGTAGGTCCACGTTTGTGGATGGCTTTTTGGATCTAGGATATGATTTTTCATACTATGCAACTGTAGTCAGCTAGATTCTGATACAATTACCCAGCTCAGTCATTCTGATAACTTAGATACTGCATAATGTTTATATTTTAAAGTCAATTTCAATCCAATTTTAGGATATAGATTCACTAACATGCAATGTTTACCAAGAAACACCTGAGGAAAGTGTAGTGCTAGTTTGCATAGTAATTTTTTCTGGGTATTTAATTATTTTCTTAGTCTAATTGTGAAGGTAAATTCTTAGTTGTCTTTCAAGAATAGTCAAACCTACAGGACGTTTAAGAAGACACACCTACTGTTTTAGTTTCCTAGCTGCTAAAAAAGAAAAAAATACCATGCGATGGGGTGGCTTGAACAACAGGAATTCACTGACTTACAGTTTTGAGGTCAGGAGAAGTTCAAAACTGAGGCATCTGCAAGGTGGTGCTTTCTCCCCAAAGACTATGGCATTCTTGGGCTGGCTGTAGATGATCCCTGGGGTTCCTTGTCTTTTTTTTTTTTTTTTTTTTTTTTCAAAAAACAATATCCTCACGGCTCCATCCCAGCATCTAGCTTCTGGTGTCTTCTCCCTCTAGCATTCACTCTATTTATATAGGACTCCAGTCATTTGGATTAAAGCCCAATTTGATTCAGCTGTGCCACACCTTTATTTACTTAACATCTTGAAGAGATCTTATTTACAATGGATCCGCACCCACCAGAATGTAGACCAAGACCAAGAACATGTCAAAAATGGGGTATACGATTCAGCCTACCACACTTACCAAACCTCATGTTCCTAAAATTTGAGAAATGGGATTGATGTGAGGTTTAAATGAAGTGATGTGTGTAAAATAGTTAGCAAATTTCCTGGCATACGTAAGCACTAAACAAATGTAAGGTATTATTAGGTATTATTACTTTTTGTCATCATCCTTGAGTTTGTTTTATTTGGATCTATAATATTCAAAATTGTTAGCATATACAAGACATGTATTTGGTTCAAAACGCAAGACTAACAAAGAGTATATATTGGAAAATCTTCATTCTTCTCTTATTCCCAACCAACTGGTTCCCTGCCTGGAATTAACTCATATTATCAGTTCCTTCTGCATCCTTCCAGAGATATGTTACATAATTTCAGGCAAATGTAAAAATAGCATTCACTTTTATACAAATTTCCACATACCATGCTTGACACATTTCTGTACATTGCCTATTGTTAGACCTTTGATAACAGTAAGTTCTCGCTTGCTTTGTTTAACCTCCTTGGACTTGGCCACTAGTTTATATGATTTTTGGTGCTTGCTGACTACATCTGGGTCTAACTAAGCTCTTAGGCTTGCCTCTCTTCTGACATCCAATGACAGAAAATTTTAATTCCTGTCCTCAAATTCCCCATCCTCTTCTTTTTCCTTCTCTAAGAAAAATACCTACTCTAAGGAAAACCTCTAAAATTCCATAACTCTACTAAACTCAATTAATAGTGACTATTTATTCACACCAAAATGAGGCTGCTCTGGTTTTATTTTTCTCCTCCCTAATTATAGGCATACAACAGTTGATCAGAAAACAAAAGCCCAATGAACGAATCTTCTCAATCTGAGGGTTACGATCTCACACAACATGTGAAAAGTATGTTAATAGAGGACTGGAACACAGTAGTTTTGAGTTCTGGTTCTTCTTCTAAATAGTTGCCACCCCAGACAAATCCTATTCCCTCTCAGTGAGCCACGACTTTATCTTTAAAATAAGGGTTTTGAGCCAAGTGGTTTCTCAGGTCCTCAGAGTTAACATAGAACTTACATCTGCACAGGCCTTTCTTGCTATCATCCCACAATACAAATGCCAACAGAAACATGGAAAAATAGTAAGAATTTGAAAAACTCCGGAAAACTTTAAAGCCAAAGGCCTAAATTTCCCCACATTTTCTGAAGTGTGAGGTGTCTGTTTTGGATCGAAAAGTTAGTTAACTATATTAACTATATTATTAGTTTAAAAGATGCATATAAATCATTACTAGATTAACTTTCAGGGAAAATTCAAAAGCAGAATTTGTTTTCCCCCTTAAATTGTTTAAAAATTATTGTAAAAATAATATATCGTACACAAATAAAATTCAAACATAGAAAAAAAATGAAATGAAAATGTAAATTTTCTCTTCTTTCCTTTACTCCCGGCAACAACTGTAGTAGTGGATACTGTTGGTGGAGGTTTTAGTCTCCTGGCTGTTAAAATTAATTCCATGCAATTGGCTCATGGTTTTGAGGCCAAGATAAGTCCAAAATCAAGGCATCATCAAAGCAATGCCTTCTACTGGAAAACTTTGGCCTTCTGGGGCTGGCTGCCAGAGGTCCTTTGTCCTAGGCTTTTCTGTTATGTGGCAGTGTACGTAGTGGCCTCTCCTGGCCTCTCTGGGTTCCATTGGCTTCCAGCTTCTTTCTGTGACTTTCTTCTCATGTGTCTGAATTTCATTCTACTTATAAAGGACTCCAGTAACAGGATTAAGACCCATCCTGATTCAGTTGGGCCACACCTTAACTGAAACAACCTTATCAAAAGTTCCTATTTACAATGGATTCACATCCACAGGAATGGATTAAGATTAAGAAATGTTTTCCAGGGTAGATAACTCCAAGCCACCACAGTGCCCTTCCTAGTTCCCCTTTACTTGACCAGTACACCCATCCCCCACTCCTGTGAGTGTCCACAGTGGAAGGCTCACATCTTCAACCTTCTCCAGAGAACTGCATAAATAAGAGTACATGGCCTAGGAGGTTAAGAAGGAAGTGGGTAGTATCCTGAAGCTACTGACTAACAGAAAAATGTGTCCAAAAGGTCTGGTCCCATGCTTCAAGGTGGGACCTACTCTGTGCTGCCTTTCATGCTCCAGAGCTCTCCATGGGATCAGGATGAAGCTAGACTCTAGCTGAGAATATACCCTACTTAGCTTCTGTCCCTGCCCTAGCCTGGTTTTCTAACTCCTTTAATCCTAAAATCCTGGGGACTGCCTTATACCATGGATGCATTTATGTGTGGCATGGGGATGCTGGGCTACCCCAACTTTGTGGCAACCTGTGGCTGCAGCTAACCCAGATTTCCTCCTATTTTTGGCTATCAATTTCCAGACTTTCCCAGCAGCGGCTTAATTTTTTTTTTTTTCCTCTTTACAGTATACATCTATATCAACATAAAACAGATATTTATATGTATGTATGATAGGTACATCCTATGGAGTCAGGGGCACACAACCCTGGATTCACTGGGCTGACACGCTCACAGGGCAGGAAGGAAAGGCAGAGAAATGACAGAGAGGAGTTTTGATAGGCAAACCATGAAACAGCAAGTCCTTACAAGGATAGAAAGGGGACTCAGGGTGCCAGCCATGAACCTGCCTACTCAGGTCACCTTTTGTAACAAGCAAACTGTCTACAAGTATTGATTGTTTCGAAGTTTTGCGCAAAATGAATTAACTTTAAAACAACAGAGAGTGGGCTCCTAATTGGTGCTGTGAGTCCTGAGCATCCGAAAGGCCCAGCACCAGCAACCTACTCTGAAGACTTCAGGGCTGAGGGTTCCACAGAGTGAGGGACCCACACTCAAACTTGTCTCATGCTCTGATTTTAGGGAACTAAGATAGTTAGCAATGGGAGTTGTCCTAGGAAGGAGATGATAAGGATGAGATTCTAGATCTGGATAACTGCCCAGCTGGCTGGCAATTGGAGGACTGCATAACTGCTGGTAGTTGAGTATCTAGAGTCCTTGCATGCAGTATCAGTGTAATTGCTAAGACTTTTACTGCTGGTGAACTGGGATGGGATACAAGTTGTAAAAGGGATACACTGCTTTGTATAATATCTTTGGTGTTTGAGAAATACAGGAAAAAATAGTAGTTATGAGAACTACAGGATTCTGGCTGTTATTGAATGTTGCTGATGCACTGAAGAGAATAAAGGTCAGGTTTGTCACAATCAACCAATTCAAAGCAAAGTGAGAAATCCAGAGGACCTAACCTGTGAGGGTAGTGGAACTTCAGAGGATGAATTCTCACTCCAGCTAGTAGCTTCCAGTAAAGTCAGGAACCAAATTGGAAAAGAGTAGAACCCTGCAAGTTAGGATGAGGATAGGCAGTGGAGTCACTTGAGGACCTTGAACCCTAGATCCTTCTAAAATTTCTGGTCCTGGGGAAGTGACCCACTTCTATTAGAAGATAGTACTCCTTCCATTGCCTTCCCTGAAGACTGCTCTGTAGCTTCAAATGAGGCAGGGTATCTAAAAGCCATTCTTCACAGTCAGTGATGGGGGATACATGGAAGGAAGTTCACCTAGGCTTATATATAAGGTATATAAATGTGTTCAAATGTTCATGGGGCATTATCACAATGGGTAGAGATTCACACAATAACTGAAAGAGTATTGAATTCCCATCTTGGGGAGCTCTGCCACTTTCTCTAATAGAACAGCAAAAATCCCCTGAGTACAGGGGCAAAGACCAGTGAAGAAGAATGGTCCATTGCCAGGTCCTTGATATTGATGACTACTTATGAGCTCTTGCTCTTGAAATTGCAACTTAGCCTAGTGTTGTAGGGTGCCTAAGAGTTGCCTCCTGACAGCCTCCATGTTACTCAGATGTGGTCTCTCTCTAAGCCAAACTCAGCATATAAATGCATTACCTTCCCCCCAGCGTGGGACATGACTCCTGGGGATGAGCTTCCCTGGAGTCATTCCCAAGGGATTACTACCAAGCACCAACTAGCAATACAAATGGAAAAAGACCTTGAATAAAAGGGGGAAAAGTTTAAGGCAAATGAGTTTATTGGCTAAGAGACTTCAAAGTGAGTCAGGAGGTCATCCCAGAGGTAACGCTTATGCACAGCAGGATCATACAGACTGCCGAAGTAGATACTACCCCAAATAGTGGGGTTCCTGAGGGCTCTGGAGACACACAGACCCTATGCTCATGGCAGATTGCTCTGCAGTTTGGTGCCTAGCAGTGGACCCTACTTTGGAGTTTGTGCTCCTGAGTATGACAGAGTTGGACTCAGTTGTGACTTCTCTACACATGCCTCTTCTGTCCCTTCTATTTGAACCTATAGTTGGTGCTGGAGTTGGTAGGTGTACACCCAAGAGACTTGAATCTTTGGGCTAACATGTGCCAGCTGGGCCCTGAGCCTCAGTGGAGTTGCAATACCTACTATCCAGTTCATTGGACTCACCCAGGATAATTAACAAGGAGGTGAGGATAGACAACCACCACACCAAGGAACCGAGAGAGTCTACAACTGCAAACAAGAGAGTCCCATTCATCAGCCATATGGGATCAAAATCCCCTCTCAATTAGAGGTGGAGTGGGCATCACCATCCCAGAATCCTCAGGATTAGGGAATAAAATATGGACTAGAGTGAACTTACTGGTATTCTACTATAGACTTATTGTGATTCTAGCAATGGAAGAAATTATATCATTGATGTGGAGACAGTGGCCACTGGAGGTGCTGAAGGCAGGGAGAGGGAGGGAGAGGTGTAATAGGGAAGGCACTTTCGAGACTTGGAATTGTCCTGAATGACACTGCAATGACAGATACAGGCCATTATATATCCTGCCATAGCCTACAGAATTGAGTGGGAGAGAGTGTAAACTACAATGTAAACTATAATTCATGCATAGTGGCAATGCTCCAAAATGTGCTCACCAATTACAATGAATGCACCACACCAATGAAATGAGTTGTTAATGTGGGGAAGAGTGAGAGGTATGGGGAGTGGGACATAAGGGAATCCCTTATATTTATATATATATATTTTATGTAACATTTTAAGTAATCTAAATATCTTTTAGAAAAAATAAAATATATATTTAAAAAAATAAAAATAAAAGCCATTCTTATATTTCTTAGGATCTACTAAAATATCAGCTCCTAGCAGCCCAAACAATAATTGGATTTAGTCATAGCATGCCTTATATAGGGCTTTAGCCAAAGAAGGAGGGAGTGTATATGACAAAGTAGCTGTAGAGGACCTGGCTATCAGGTTCCAGCAGCACCTAGGAGCTTCCCAGGAGTAGCTTTTGAGGGTGCTGGACAAAGGGAGATGTGATATACAACAGGGTAAGCGACAGTTTGTCAATACGTGGCACTCTCCTGTAACATCATCCTCACTGAATTCAGGGAGACCAGTTCAATGACATTCTGATTGAATGTCTTGCCTGAAGAGAACTGCCTCCAAGGAGCTCTTTGAGAAATCCAGGGGTCTCCTCAAAAATGCATTTTTCAAAGCTTTTATAAAGGGAGTGTCCTGTAGACTCTTTTAGGAGCCATTTTTAAAAGGTGGTTGAGTAGGTCTTCTGAATATAAACCCCACCCATGTTGGAGACAGTTAAATATCCAGTTTTGTTACTCTTTATCTTTGCAACTACTAAAAATTTTGCTGGTTTTCTCTTTCCCATACTGAGGCAATTTGTTTGGGTCAAGTCTGCATCCTCAATCTATGCTCAGAATCACTAAGAGATACAAGATGGTGGAGTATGGAATGTCAGGCTGCACTCCTCCTCCAGAAACTGTGTGAAGGTAGGAATCTTACCTGGCAGAAGGGAAATGGTGGGAATGCAGGGGCAATCAGAGAGGGCACCTAGAAGAGGGGGGGCAGTTGCCCGGGGGGGGAGGGAACCCTTAGGAGATAGGGCACTCAAGCCGGCTCAGAGGCAAGGGAAGCCAGGGAAGTGACCTGACTGGAAGAGCAGCACTCAACTGATCCTAGAGTGAGTTAAGTCCCCTGTCCCCTGGGTGACCAGGGGAGTGGCCCAGTACTGCAGGGAGCTGGCTGGGTGTCTGTCAACCAGCTAAATTGCTCTCTAGCTCCCTTTTCTTCATGGCCAGTTAGGCATCTGACAGCTCGCCGGCTACCTCTTCTGGCTCCCCTCTCACCCGGGCTGTTGGGTACCTGTCAGCCCACCCCCTCACTGATCCTGTTCCTCTCTTTTCCAAGGCTGGTGGGTGTGACAGCCTGCCTGATAGCCTGATAAGCTCAAGCCCTCCCCTCATCCTGGAGCTGCTTCAGCACAGGCTCATGTCTCTTCTTTTCCAGGGAACAGGCTGAGATCAGGTACGCCCACCCTATCTCCCTTCCCCCTCTACTCCTCTCTCCCCATGAGTTGGCTGGATTCCAGTCCCCACCTGTTTGCCCTGCAGCTCCTCTCCCCCAAGAGCCTGCTGGGCACCAGGATGCACCCCTGGTCACCCAGTGGCTTTCCTCATTCTCAGAGATGGCTGAGTGCTGTCCTTCCAACCAAAGCACTTCTCTATCTTCCATCTCCTTCTGAGACAGCTGAGCACTGGCTTGCCTGCCCTATCTACCACAGCTTCCCTTCCATTAAATGTTAATGGATTAAACTCTCCAATCAAAAGACATAGATTGGCAGAATGGATAAGGAAATACAAATCAAATGCTGTCTACAAGAAATTCATCTTAGACCAAGGGACGCAAGTTGCAAGTGAAAAGTTGGAAAAACTCAACAGAGGATTAATAAAGAAACAGAGATCATGAATAATACACTAGAGGAACTATACCTAATAGATATATACAGAACATTATATCCAAAATACAGCAGGATATACATTCTTCTCAAGTGTAGAATCACTAAGCGTCTCAAGAGGAAAAATACTGCCTATTGTCAGCCCACCTATGATTGATGATCCCATCTCTGAAATTGTAGCCTAGCTACACCTTTTCCTCTCGCAATTCTCTAATGCCTTTAAAAAACATGAATTTTGTAATTTAAACTGATTTTTCTAGTTTTTATAAGTGGGAATCTAGACATCTAGACATCTTACTCAGAAGCAGAATTCCCTTTAAATTATGGCATTCAGGGAGTATGTATATTTAGTTGGAGTTCTTTGATTGGTGATGTTTTAGTGCAAAAGAGTTGGTTATTACTGTAGGAAAACTTGAGATACCAGAACACAAACACCTTTATTTTGGGGCACTATATGCTCTAGTTCTCTAGGGAAAATTTACTTAGTTTCCGTAGGAAAAAAAAATAACATATCTGACTCTATTCCTCCTCACTAAGCTTCTTTCTGATTCTTCGGGTAAGATTGGTTCTTCCATGTGTACGCCAAGCCATAATTTCCTCCGTACTCTCCATCAGGTAATTTTCCTGTATTTAGATACCCAGCTATCTTGTCCACTAATACTCAGCTGCTATTCTCTTCATTATTGGAGGGTCCAATAGATATGAAATATTTTACAATTTAAAAAATTAGAATGAACTGTCCTGCTATTAAGCCTTTTTAGGTTAATATTTGATGCATCTAGACATTGAAAAATAGATGAAAGTAGTTACAGGTTTGTTCAGTAATAATTTGGTCAAAATAATACTTTCCTCCAAAGCCTAGATTGCTAAGCAGCTGAATTGTACACAGCAAGCTTTGCAAAGAGATTCCCACCCTCACTTTTCTACCACATAGTCTTATTAGAGAGTGGCTCCCTAGACTAAATGGAATGAGAGGCCAGCAACAAATTCAAATATTATTTATAATTAAATAAAGTTCTCAGTAAGTTAGTGCATGAAGTTAAATACCCTTAATTTCTTTTAATTAAGTGAGAGTTGGTTTTATTTTGTTAATTGTCTAAGTTTGCCAAAGCTACTATAACAGATACCACACAATGGATTGCCTTAAACAATGGGAATTTATATCATGTTTTGGAGACTAGAAGTCCAAAAGTTTCCATAGGCCATGCTTTCTCCTAAAGTCTGTCACATACTTGGTCTGGCTTGCTACAATCCTTTCAGTTGCTTGGCTTGTGTCTCAGTCTCCATCAAATGGCCTCTTCCTGTGGTACTTCTTCTAACTGCTGTTTCCTTGGCATATAAGGACTTAAGTCATATGGATGAAGGCCCATTCTGATTCAATTTTGCCTTATCTAAATAAAATTTTTGAAGATCCTGTTCACAAATGAGTCCACACCTTAACCAATAATAGCATCTTCAAAGGTCCTATTTACAAATGAGTTCACACCCATAGGAACAGGGATTAAGACTTGATCTGTCTTTTTTGGCAGGGCATGATTCAATCTCCGAAAGTAATATTTTCTGTTTGACGGAAAATCTCTCCAATACTTCAACTCTAAAGAGATAGTCAAATCATTGGCTTTCAAATTGTGCTGTACTTCATTTGATTCTTTCTTATTGTTCCACCTGACCAAAGGCTGCATTATGACTCTTCATTTTCTACCTACTACATCACCAGTATGGTCATCACCCATGCAAAGATGCGGCCAGGCTTATTATATTCTCATTATATTCTTTTTAAAGTACTGTTATTTGAGTCAGCAAAGCTGTCAATTAATGTCAAATTTGACTTTAAGCTAAGCTCCATAATGAGAAATAAATTATTGCACAGTGCATGATAATCTCCTTGGTATACTGAGTGTATTGAATTATGTATAAATTAGTTTAACAGTTTTACCTTAATCTAGCAAGAAGACTCATATGCTCTTTCAATATTAAAATATGCAGAGAGGAATAAAAATAACTTAAAAGTGATGGTCTTCCTGATGGTTTATTGATTCTATTTTGGGGCCATTATGTTTTGTCATTTATTATAAGAAACTAGAAAACATAAATACCAATGACATTTTACTTTTATCTCTTATAACTCAACACTTACCTTTGGTCATAAATGGGGAACTAATGAATAAGCATGGTAAAATTAACTTACCAATAAAGAAGAAATATGAGAGAAGCCAATAACCTCATCACCCCCACCCCATACATAGTGTTACTATAGGACATGCCAACACCCCTGATCACAGGTTCTACACCCATAATTTCTACTGAGTGAGCAATGTTCTACATGGACCTGGCCTGAGCCCCTCCCCCCTCCCCATCTACCTCCTCACAACCACAATTGATTGGACCTGGGTGAACATCTGACACTGAACCAATCCAATTCTCTCCCATGAGAATTTTAGATCAAGAGTTAGTTAAAGTTTATAGTCAGTGTCTGATGCAGAAACTAAAGGAGATTTAATAAGCTACAGGTTAGATATGAAGAAATTACCAAAAACACAGAACAAAGGACAGGCAAAGATATTCGAACTATGAAAAATAGTAAGAGGTAAGTATTAACTTGTTTAAGAGTATTCACCTGCAGTTTGGTCTCCCAGAAAAGAACGTGGCCTCCTGCACAGTTGCATTGGAACAGGACTTGGTCAGGGCTTAATGCAATCCATCTTGATCAATCACAAGGTTTCAATCCTAACTCAGGGATGATGGTAGGGAAGAGCACATTCTTTCCTAAACATGAAAGATGATGTGGCAAATAATGGAACTCTTCCCCTACCTCATACAGTTGCAACCACGAGTTAAAATCCAAGTCCCTTGCATGAGGCAGGGGAAAGGCAAGGAATGCCTCCCAAACATCAGTGTCAGACTGTCACATAGGGCTGGACTCATGTTTTATGCTGGCTCCATTTCACATGAGGAGAGGGGGCAATATTTTCCTATG
Organism: Tolypeutes matacus; assembly: GCA_026826555.1. Classification (NCBI taxonomy): domain Eukaryota; kingdom Metazoa; phylum Chordata; class Mammalia; order Cingulata; family Chlamyphoridae; genus Tolypeutes; species Tolypeutes matacus. The sequence goes on from JAKSZT010053770.1 coordinate 36,150,082, forward strand.
CATGCAAAAACCTTTGCACAAAGAAAACTCCAGGTCCAGATAAATTCACTAGTGAATTATAGCAAACACATAAAGAAGAACCAATACCAATTTTTCAAAAACTCTTTAAGAAATAGAGGGGAAAGGAATAATTCCCAACTTGTTTTTTTTTTTTTTTTTTTAACATTTTTAAACTTTATTTTGTACATTTAAAATTTGAAAATATAAACAATTAAAAACTAAAAAGTAAACACAGATGAATAAATATATACATTTCTCTATTAAATGTAATGGATACATATAATTTTTTTTTTGAATCAAACAATATATTACACAATATATTTGGTTCATAGTAACGCATTCATACAGTATTTGTCCTTTTGTGTCTGGCTTGCTTCACTCAACATAATGTACTCCAGGTTCATCCATGTTGCCATATGCTTTATGACTTCATTTCTTCTTACAGCTGCATAATATTCCATCATGTGAATAGAACACAGTTTGTTCATCCATTCATCTGTTGATGGATACCTGGGTTGTTTCCAACTTTTGGCAATGGTGAATAATGTTGCTATGAACATCGGTATGCAGATGTCTGTTCGTGTCACTGCTCTCAGTTCTTCTGGGTATATACCCAGTAGTGGTATTGCAGGGTCATGTGGCAAGTCTATATTCAACTTCTTTAGGAACTGCCAAACAGTCCTCTATAGTGGTTGTACCATCCTGCATTCCCACCAACAGTGAACCAATCCTCTCCAACACTTGTAGTTCTCTGTCTTTTCAATAGTGGCCATTCTGATAAGTGTGAAATGATAACTCATTGTAGTTTTGACTTGCATTTCCCTAATCATGAGTGATGTTGAACATTTCTTCATGTGTTTTTTTGCCATTTGTATTTCTTCTTCGGAGAAATGTCTATTCAAGTTCTTTGCCCATTTTTTAATTGGGTCATTTGTCCTTTTATTGTTGAGTTGTAACATCTCTTTATATATCCTGGATATTAAACCCTTATCAGATATGTGATTTCCAAATATTTTTTCCCATTGAGTTGGCTGCCTTTTCACCCTTCTGACAAAGTCCTGTGAGGTGCAAAAGTGTTTAATTTTGAGGAGGTCCCATTTATCTACTTTTTCTTTTGTTGCATTTGCTTTGGGTGTAAGGTCCACGAAACCACCACCTACTACAAGGTCTTGAAGATGTTTCCCTACATTTTCTTCTAGTAGTTTTATGGTCCTGGCTTTTATATTTAGATCTTTGATCCATTTTGAGTTGATTCTTGTATAGGGGGTGAGAAGGAGGTCCTCTTTCATTCTTTTGGTTATAGATATCCAGTTCTCCCAACACCATTTGTTGAAGAGACTTTTTTCCCATTAGCGTGGGCTTGGTAGGTTTGTCAAAAACCAGTTGACTGTATAGGTGAGGGTATATTTCTGGACTCTCAATTCTATTCCACTGATTGATGTGTCTATCTTTATGCCAGTACCATGCTGTTTTGACCACTGTAGCTTTGTAATATGTTTCAAGGTCAGGCAGTGAAATTCCTCCCACATTGCTCTTCTTTTTCAGAATGCTTTTGGCTATTCAGATGCACTTACCCTTCCAGATGAATTTGGTAATTGCCTTCTCTAATTCTGTAAAACAAGCTGTTGGGATTTTGATTGGTATTGCATTGAATCTATAAATCAGTTTGGGCAAGATTGACATCTTCACGATATTTATTCTTCCAGTCCATGAACACAGAATGTCTTTCTATTTGTTTAGATCTTTTAAAATTTCTTTTAGCATTGTTTTGTCGTTTTCTGCATATAGGTCCTGTACTTCTTTGGTTAAATTGACTCCTAGGTATTTGAGTCTTTTTATTGCTATTGAAAATGGAATTTTCCTCCTGATTTCCTCCTCAGATTGTTCAGTACTAGTGTACAAAAACATTACTGATTTTTGCGTGTTGATCTTATATCCTGCCACTTTGCTGAACTCATTTATTAGTTCAGGTAGCTTTGTTGTGGATACTTCAGGATTTTCTAAGTACAGGATCATGTCATCTGAAACAGTGAGAGTTTTACTTCCTCTTTTCCTATTTGGACACCTTTAATTTTTTTGTCTTGTCTAATTGCCCTAGCTAGAACTTCTAGCACAATGTTGAATAACAATGGTGACAGTGGGCATCCTTATCTTGTTCCTGATCTTAGAGGGAAAGCTTTCAACCTTTACCCATTGAGTATTATGTTGGCTGTGGGTTTTTCATATATGCCTTTTATCATATTGAGGAATTTTCCTTTTTCTTCCTATCTTTTGAAGTATTTTTATCAAAAAAAAGGATGTTGGATTTGGTCGAATGCCTTTTCTGCATCTATTGAGATGATCATGTGGTTTTTTTCCTTCAATTTGTTAATGTGGTGTATTACATTGATTGATTTTCTTATGTTGAACCAGCCTTGCATACCAGGAATAAATCCCACTTGGTTGTGATGTGTAAGTCTTTTGATATGCTGTTGGATTCGATTTGCAAGAATTTTGTTGAGAATTTTTGCATCTATGTTCATTAGAGAGATTGGTCTGTAATTTTCTTTTCTTGTGGAATCTTTATCTGGCTTTGGTATGAGGGTGATGTTGGCTTCATAAAATGTGTTGGGTAATTTTCCCTCCTCTTCAATTTTTTGGAAGAGTTTAAACAGGATTGGTGTTAATACTTTTTGAAATGCTTGGTAGAATTCACCTGTGAAGCCATCTGATCCTGGACTTTTCTTTGCTGGGAGATTTTTGATGACAGATTCAATCTCCTTAGTTGTGATTGGTATGTTAAGTTTTTGTATTTCTTGTAGCGTCAGTGTAGGTTGGTTGTGCGTTTCTAGAAATTTGGCCATTTCATCTAGGTTGTCTAGTTTGTTGGCATATAATTTCTCATAATATCCTCTTATGATTCTTTTTATTTCTGTGAGGTCATTTGTAATTTCCCCCCTTTCATTTCTGATTGTATTTATTTGCATCTTCTCTTTTTTTTTTTCATTGTTAGTCTAGCGAGGGGTTTGTCAATCTTATTGATCTTCTCAAAGAACCAGCTTTTGGTTTTGTTGATTTTCTCTATTGTTTTTCTGTTCTCATTTTCATTTATTTCTACTCTAATCTTTATTATTTCTTTCCTTCTTTTTGCTTTGGGATTGGTTTGCCGTTCTTTTTCTAGGTTCTCTAGTTGTTCAGTTAAATCTTTGAGTTTAGCTCTTTCTTGTTTTTTAATATAGACATTTAGGGCTATAAATTTCCTCTCAAGACTGCCTTCGCTGTATCCCATAAGTTTTGATACATTGTGTTCTCATTTTCATTTGTCTCAATATATTTACTGATTTCACTTGCAATTTCTTCTTTGACCCACCAAATATTTAGGAGTGTGTTGTTCAGTCTCCACAAATTTGCAAAAAAAGTAAATTTACTTTTTTCCTGTCTGTTATTGATTTCTAGTTTCATTCCATTATGATCTGAGAAGGTGCTTTGTATAATTTCAATCTTTTTATATTAATTGAGAGCTGAATTGTGACCTAACATGTGGTCTATCCTGGAGAAAGACCCACGGGCACTTGAGAAAAATGTATAACCTGCTGAGTTTGGATGCAGTGTTCTGTATATGTCTGTTAGGTCAAACTTGTTTATCATATAGTTCAGGTTCTCTGTTTCCTTGCTGATGTTCTGTCTAGTTGTTCTATCTAATGATGTGAGAGGGGTGTTGAAGTCTCCAACGATTATTGTAGAAATGTCTATTTCTCCTTTCAGTTTTGCCAGAGTTTGTCTCATATATTTTGGGGCACCCTGGTTAGGTGCGTAGATATTTATGACTGTTATATCTTCCTGGAAGATCGTCCCTTTTATTAATATATAACAGCCTTCTGCATCTCTTATCACTTTTTTGCATTTGAAGTCTGTTTTTTATGATATTAGTATAGCTACCCCTGCTCTTTTCTGCTTACTATTCACGTGGAGTATCTTTTTCCAACCTTTTACTTTCAGCCGGTTTGTATCCCTGGGTCTGAGGTGAGTTTCTTGTAAGCAGCATATGGATGGCTCATATTTTTTTAATCCATTCTGTCAGCCTGTATCTTTTGATTGGGGAATTTAATCCATTCACATTCAATGATATTACTGAAAATGCACTATTTATTTCCTCCATTTTATTTTTGGTTTTCATATGTCATCTTATTTTTGTCTCTCTTTTTACTCTTTTGATTATCCTTTCTGCTTTTCTTTCTTCTATACTCTCCTCCAAGCCTCTCTCTCCTGTCTTTTTCTTTCAGGTTCTAAGGTTTCCTTTAATATTTCCTGCAAAGGTGGATTCTTTTTTGCAAACTCTCTTAGTTTCTGTTTGTTTGTGAATACTTTATATTCACCTTCATATTTGAAGGACAGTTTTGCTGGATAAAGAATTCTTGGCTTGCAGTTTTTCTCTTTCAGTTTCCTAATTGTATCATACCACTGTCTTCTCGCCTCCCTGGTTTCTGAAGAGAAATCTGCACTAAGACTTACTGGAGGTCCTTTGTACATGACCGTTTGCTTCTCTCTTGCTGCTCTGAGAATTTTCTCTTTATCTTTTACATTTGACATTCTGAATAATATGTGCCTTGGCATAGGTCTATTTTGGATTTATTCTCATTGGGGTACGGTGTGCTTCTTGGACATGTAAATTCATTTCTTTCATGAGAGTTGGGAAATTTTCAGCTATTATTTCCTCAAATACTCTTTCTGCCCCTTTTCCTTTCTCTTCCCCTTCTGGAACTCCCATGATACATATGTTCTTGTGTTTTGTGTTGTCATTCAACTCTCTGAGCCCCTGCTCAACTTTTTCCATTCTTTTCTGTCTGTGTTCTTTTCTCTCTTCAATTTTAGCTGCTCTGTCTTCGGTATCACTTATTCTTTCTTCTATCATTTTGAGTCTGCTGTTGTATGCCTCAAATGTATTTTTGACTTCACCTATTGTGTCTTTCATTCCCATGAACCCCGTTACTTTTCTGGTCAGGATTTCAAATTCTTCTTTGCATTTGCTCAATGTCTTCTTGTTGTCATTTATCTCTTTAACTATATTCTCTTTCATCTCATTAATTTGATTTTGGAAATTTGTGCTCATCTCACTGATTAGTTCTCTCAAATTCTGCATCTCTTCTGGGACTTTGCTCTATTCCTTTTATTGGGCCATGTCTTCTATTTTCTTACTATGGCTCATAATTTTTTGCTGGTGCTTAGACATCTGGTTAGATTGTATTTTCCTTAGATGCTCTATCTCTTTCTCTTTTATGGGGTTTTAGTGGCAGGAGGCTGTGAGTTACCACATCTCTTTGATTTTTGTTCAACCTTGATTGTTAGGATTGTTCTGCTGGTTGCTCAAAACTGGGCACTGGACCCAGTAATTGGTTGTAGAGTCATTTCCTAGGGCCTTGGGCAGAAAGGCTATAGAGGCCAGGAAAAGCCTCTCCTACTTATTAATTTTCTTATGTGCACATCCTTGGTCTGCCAGGAGATGGCGCTTGTTGGCAGCTCTCAACTCAATACCTGGTTGGAGCGTATTTGTTGTGACACAGACCAGATCAATGTGATAGAGCTTACTGTTCGGGGCTAAGAGCCTTGAAAATCAAACTTTCTGAGACAGTTCTCCAGACTTCTCTTGTAGCGCCCCCCTTTCCCTAGCTAGGAAATATTTCCACTCCCTTCTGAATTCTCAACAATCAGTCCCTGTTAGTAGAGGAGGAGATTGGGAGGTTTGTATATCTTTAGCCCCTTGCAGGCTCCAAGGCAAACAATGGCGCAGCCCCACTTGGCCTGGAAGGGCTCTTGGGACAGGGCAGACCAAACCTGGGAGTCAAAAGCAGGGTTAGCCCCAGGCTCTCTCTCCCCTCTCTTGTGGAGTCCTCAACAATTAGTCCAGGCTAGAAGAGAGGGAGGTTGTGAGGGTAGGATTTCTCCAGTCCTTCCTAGTCTCCCAGGGCAAACCGCCATGTGGAAGGGTCTATGGGGCTCCGCAGCCCAAATTTACAAGTCAGAACCCGAGTCAGCCTAAGGCTGTGTCCCCCTCTCTCCCCTTTCTAGGAGTTCTAGATCCCTGGAGCCCCCTTTGTCTGTGGTGGCAGGCCCAGAGGCCCAAGAATTCTAAAGAGTGTGGGGGAGGGTGCCGGTAGCAGCAGAAGCTCTACTTCCAACTCACAGTCCTGTCGTCACGATTTCCCCATTTTGTCCCTCTCTCCTCTGGGTGGTGGCAGCTTTCACCTGCTGTCCTAAACACTAGAAGATCTTTTTCGCGGCCGTTTCAGCCTGTCCTCTAGCTATTTTTCTGGAGAAGACATTCCTGTGTCTTACTAGTCCGCCATCTTCCCAGAAGTCTCCCCAACTTGTTTTTAATACCAGCATAGTCCTAATACGAAAACCTGAAAAAAGATAATTCAGAGAAAGAAAATTACCAACCAATATACCTCATGAACCTAGGTACAGAAAACTATAACAAAATATTAACAAATTGAATCTGGCATTTAAAAAAAAAAGGATAACACATCATTACCAAGTGCACATCATTCCAGGAGTGCAAGGTTGATTTTACATTTCAAAATAAAAATCAATGTAATTCACCACATTAGCTGAATAAAGGAAAGGTCATATAGTCATTCAATAAAGGTAGAAAAAATTATTTGACAAAATTAAACTCTCATTCTTTACAAAAACTTTCAGCAAACTAGGACTATAAGGGATCTTTCTCAATCTGTTAAAGGGCATCAATAAGTAAACATCATAGTTAATAGTGAAACACTGAAAGATTTACCTATAAGAGAACAGAGCAGGGATGACTACTGGGATTATTTATATTCTCCCTTGTGCTGCCATTTTAGCCTGAGAAGTATGGAGGGTGAGGTTGAGGGGAAGTAGGCAAAAGAAGAAAAAGAATTGAAAAGGAAAATGTAAAATTTATAGCAGGGGCACAAACAGGGCTTCAATTATATTTGAGTGTCCTAGTTCTTGAACTGGTTACAAGGGTTGCTTTTCTTATAGTTTCTTATAGTTTAACAAGTATGTATAAATTCTCTTTCAAATTAAAGCATGCTTTTTATTTATTTTTAGAAGGTACCAGGGATTGAACCCGGGACCTTGTACTTGGGAAACAGGCACTTAACCACTGAGTTACACCTACTCCCTGAGGCATGCTTTTTAAAATAATGTATACTCCATCTAGAGAGACAACCCAACTGCCTGCTTAATTTGGCTTAAGATAAGGAAATAATCTGAGGATATTTAAACTGATTACCTTTTTAGGCAGGTGATAATTGTTACTCATTATAATGACCACATGTGAAATTCCAGCTCCATGCAGAAAGCTAGGTTCTATTTCTGTTATATTAACTCAGACTTTAAAGTAGCTTAAGGAGGCCACACTCCTTTCTATTCAGCAAATTCCCAAATGGAAGATTACATTCTAAATTTCTATATTTTATACCTCCCTGCTATTCAATTATTTCAGAGGAAGTAGTTGTGAAAAGGCTGGGAGAGTTGGAAATATCAAGGGTAATACTGTTCAAGGATCTGGTGCCCCCATCAGTATATCATTTAACAGTATACAAATAATTTAGCAATAAAACCACTAGACTTCTCAGAGTTCACAATTTCCATTCGCATGTCTGAAAATAGATCATAGCTCTGTTAACAGTTCACACTATTTTTTCAAAAAATAAGCCACCAGAGCCTTTAATAATTGACATTTTAGGAGCTGTTACCACAAATGTTGCTCATACATATATTTAAAGAAAGTGAGGTCTGATTTAAAGAGCAGAGAGGAAATGCCCCCAAGCCTACATATTCACTTATAAATAAACTTGGATTGCTCTCTGATCTTGCCAAGGTGCTTACTATCTTAATCATCCTATTTAATTGGAAGGAAATAGGTCTAGGAATCGTCAAGTTTAAAGAGCGATGGGAAAGAGAGAGCTAGAGAGAGAATGACAGAGAAAAAGAAAGCAAGGGTAGCCGGAAGTGAGAGAGAATTGGTAGAAAACCTATGAAAGAGTGAGAGTAAGAGAAAGTAAAAGAGAGAAAAAAGAGTTCAAGCCTCATAATCTGTAACAAATGTTCCACAATGGTGTGGTGTGTTAGTGAAGGGTTGTTATATGGTAATTCTACACATGTGCATGATTGTTTTGTAAGTTCACAATTTCTGCAATAAAAATATATTTAAAAAGAGAGTAAGCCTGAAAGAGTGAGAGTGAAGAAGAGAGAAAAACAAGGAGAAACAATGCAAAGAGAGAGATTCAGACCAAGAGAGTGAACAGATGGATGGAGAGAAAATAAGGAAGTGTAAAAGAGCACTAGAAAGACAAAATTATATGGAGAGGAAGGCACAGAAAGGAAACGTTATACATAGATATTTTGTAAAATCCACATACAAGATGAAAACCAATTTCAAAAGAAATGAAAAGCAATCAAGGAACTTATTCTATCTATTCCCTGATTTCACAAGAGAGACTCTTAATTTTATCTTCCTCAATATGCTTGCCGTATTTTCTTTTTCTTTTTATAGATTGACTTCTCTTCAGTCATCTACTTACAAGTGTACATTAAGAAATGCTTCCTTTATTAAGTGATTTTCATGCTTTTCAGTTATGCTTCCCACGACTAATTGATTCTATTCCCCTCAAATCCTGTCTTAGTTTGACAGGCTGCTATGACAAATACCACATGGATTGGCTTAAACAATGGGAATTCATTGTTTCATGGTTCCGGAGGCTAGAAGGCTTGCTTCCTCCCCAGATTGTTGGCATTCTGGTGCTGATTTGCCAGTGGTGATCACTGGGGTTCCTTGGCTTTCCCATCATATAGCAATGACTTTTCCTTTTGCTTCAGGGTTCCTGCTGATTTCCTGCTTCTCCCTGTGGCCTTCTATGATCCTGGCTTCTGATTTCTTCTCTTTAAAGGCCTCCAGTAACCCAGTTTAAAGCCCACCCTGCTTCAGCTGGCCACACCTTTACTAAAAATATCTTCAAGAGGTCCTTTTCACAATGGGCTCACAACCTCAAGGATGCAAATTAAGATTATGTCTACATTGGGGTATATAATTCAATCTACCACAAATCCTAATTCCCTAATGGGTTAATTTGATTGGACAAACCTGATTCAGGTGTCCACCCCTGATTCACTCCTGAAAGGCTGTATGGGAGAGGGGCCATGTGGCATGTAAAATACATAGAGGGTTGGTTTTCATATAAGAAGGATATGAGAAGTAGAGTATTTGATGGGCAGGTTTTTAATATAACCATTATTTCAGAAGTGTATGTATCACCTACCACAGTCTTAGCTTGAATTTTGAAGAACAATATTAAAACATAAAATTTACCAAGAAAAACAGCGACAGAAACCCCTGATTAAAATTAATGTTAATTTTCTGGGAAGCGGCTGTGGCTCAATCAGTAGGGCTCCCGTTTACCATATGGGAGGCCCCGGGTTCGGTTCCCGGGGCCTCCTGGTGAAGGCAAGCCCGCCCGCACGGCGTGGTTAGCTGACCCAGCGAGCACAAGCAGCAAGGGGGGTATAAATGAATAAATAAATAAAATCTTTAAAAAAAAAAATTGTTAATTTTCTTAGCCAATCTTGGCATGGACGCCATTCCAATCCACTGACATGTGAGGGAAGACCCAGATCTCAGAATTGTGCTAAAATCCATAGCAGCAGGTTCAAATTGAGTCAGCAGGTTCAAGAGGCAAGATCTGTATCATAAGAGCAAGAAGAGGTAGGAAGGAGAACTGAGCTGATTTTAGAAGATGGTGAGCAGAAATGGAGGATGGCCAATTGTGATATTTACATTGGAGAACTTAGGACAAACTTTCTGATTTTGCCAAGAATGACTGACAATTCAAAGTACTAGGCTCTTACCTACTGCAAGACTCTAAAAGTTCAGGGGAAAAAGCAGGAAATGTTAAACAGTTAGATCAGTGTATCTCTCTCTTAACTTCCTCTTTCTACAAACCTGCTTTTGGGCCCCTGCTGGTCCTTCCTTGACACCTCTGTTACCACCAACCTCTTTCACAATGAAAATTATCTGACACCCCAGCTCTGTTTATGATTGTGACATGAAATAGAGCCACCACATTAATATGCAGCTAAGTAGATATTACTGGAACCATGCTCTGAAGTCATGCCAAACACACACTCTATAGACATGATAATTTTCATTAAATGTTAACAAATGAACATTTTAATTTTCAAGTAAGAAAGTTAACTACAGGATTACCACAAAGAGAGCCACATTCAGGTTGCTGGTGCATGATTATGAAAATAGAACTCCTTTCAATCATTTTTGAAATTCCATTCTAACCTGGTATGGAAAAAACTATAATAAACAGAAATACTATGAAGGGTGCAAATTAAACCCACACAAAGAGGGATTTGGGCCAGATTTCTCAAAGGATATTCAGGCTTAGCTCATGTCAGTGTTGTGCAAACATAAATTAAAGAAGGGAAAGTGCCAATATCCTGACCAAGTAACAGCATGAATCTAGCCTTAGGCCTAGTGTCTAAATTATCCATTCATAATATTTTCAGTCTTGTTCAAACTGGGCATGATCCTTGGAGCAATTCAAAAGAGTTCAGTGTTTGGTGACCATTCCTAGACCACATATGTGTGATAATATTGTTCTCTCATGGTAGGAGGAAATGGAGGTAATTTACCAAATGGTACCCTACTGACCTGAAAGAACTGATTTACCTCATACAGAGTTTTCATTTTAACGGGGATTTTACTTACTTAGCCTTATTGTAAGACTGAGATATCGTGTGCTGATTAAGAGTTTATTGGCTCATTTTTCTTCTCTAGGGATCTATTTTTAAGTAGAACATTCAAATTTTGTTTGACTTCATAAGGAGCTGACAGTATTCTAGAATGAGAAATCAAAGGAATATTAAATGTACTGAGTCAGAATTATATCTATTATAGAGATATGAAAATATAGACTGTTTTATAAACCTAGATTCACAGAGGAGATTCTTTTCTCCTTGAAATATTCGGCATAGGTTATTATATAAATTCTGAGTTTCTCTGTATTCTATATCTTATAGAACAATTGTATTTTATAGGTGATCTACAGGGGACTTCCTAATCTGTAGTTTAAGGTCAAGTTACTAAAAATTAGACTGTCTCTTTCACTAAAATAAGAGAGAAAGATAACTCCATACAGAGTTAAAGTAAAGCATCCACTTAACCAGATATGTAGAAAGATAGGTTATCACCTTATAGTGTATTTGTTACTGTTATTTCTGTTTAGAGAAATAATTTCCAGGACAGTGTTGAGATCATTCAAACATTCGAACATTATAAAAAATAAATTGCTCATCAAGCACACAAAGTAGAAAACCCAATTAACTTGGGGAGTAAGAGGTAGAAATTACTGAAACACAATTCTAAATGCTATGAGAACTGCATATCATATTTTGTCCTGTGGGTCTCTGAAGGACTCAACTGACAATAATGCTGTTACTAACCCCAGTGATACTCCCACTGTGACATTTAGAGTTCTCTCATTAAATAACAGACATTTTGTGGAACTGATAAATATAGTCTTCAACATTAACTAAATAATCCTCCCAATAGACTGGCAAAACAGATGGATAGACTAAAACAGAGTTGTTAAGGGGCTTAACTCAGTCCATAGAGACAATCCTGTGACCAGGTTAGTACTGGACCTCCCTAGTTTAAGTTTATGACACCTTTTTCTCCATTTTGTCACTCATAAATAGTAATCAAGCCTTCAATCTACAGGCACACTCAAACCTCTCTCCCTGGTCATTGTCTTTCATTCTTCCCATTTAATCAAGAACAGGACACAGAACTGTTGCAAAGGAAATGATAGCTTTCTCGTGTATTTATTTTCTCTTGTGTGTGTGTGTACACATACATACATGCACATTAAAATGGCTTTTAACAGAACATTATTTCAAATGGATAAATATCTTTCCTTTTTCCTTTTCTTAAAAGAACCATTTAGGTTAAAGGCACATTGTTTCTATCACCCTCCAAATTTCTTCCACTTCTTGCTTCTTGTCCCAATCAACTCCTCTTTAATTATGTGGAATAAGTTCGTTTATTGGGTTCCTTCTTGTTGACAAGCTCTTTGGTAGACATGAGGGGGGCATAAATGGATATGATAAGACTGTCCTCGTGAAGGAATCTATGGTGGGAGGGAAAATGATGGCTAATCAAATAATTATGGCCATTGGAATAACAACAATTGTTGGGAGTTTTATGTTCCAGATTCTATCTTAAGCATGCCTTATTCATTTGACCCTGTCATGTAGGACTAGTTTCTATTCCCACTTTAAACACATGGAACTGAAGCTTGCCAGGGTAAAGCCTTTACACATTGAACATGTAAATAACCAATACCCCATTCTCTGATGCAAGGTTCACCAATCTTTTAATACTTTTTTCATGTAATTTTTCCTCCTAGAGCTTGTCTGACAGTTCTAATTCTCCATATAATTTATGCCTTTCACTCTGGTTCATATTTATATGATTTTTCTTGGCCTAAATTCTATCCCCAAGTCCAATCAACCCTGGGTCAGTGACAAATGGCATTTCAGAACCTGCAAAGTTGAGAGCTATTTTGACAATTATTTCTAGTTCATGCTACCATGTCAGATTTTGCGGTTAGTGTTTTTTTTTTTCCTCAAGTACCAACGGATCCTTGGAAACCTTCCTGAACTTCAGATGGATGTGAATGATATTTTTCTACTGCTCTTTAAAAACATAATTTCATTGTTATATTTATTTTTCTACCTTATTCATATGATATCTCTCTTTTTAAGCAGTAAAAATCTTTAAGACAGAAACTAAATTTCGCTAAATTTGGATTCTTCAGAGTATGTACAGTATATAGAAAGTATATAGTAAATCTCAATAAATATTTTTTGAATTGAACTCTACTCTCTTAAGAAGGAGACCATTATCCATGAACTCATTAATCTTTCCCTGCATCACCTATTCAATACTTCAATGTCTCTACCTGCCGTTACTTCCTTCCTTTTTCCTGAGGGATAGAGTCCTCCCTTCCTTACCAAATGTAGTTGTGCCATTTTTGCACTGCAGTCATCATTAGTCTATTTTTCTCCTTGGCCATTAGCCACTCAGCATCCATTCCTCTCTCTTGCAGCTCTCATTTAATTGCAAACCTTATTTTGATTTGTCAAAAATCCTTCCAAAGAGCACAGTATGGAAAGAGGAGAAGAAGAGTAACTTTACAATTCATAAGAGCAACTTACAAATTCTACCTTAGCCAGATGATCAAGGTCAGCAGCAACAGTGATAAATCATATTGGTAACATGTAACCTTGATATGATGTGATGTTAATAACACTTTACCTCTGTGGTCTTTCTCCCTAGGAGCCATAACCCCAGTCTAAGGTCCAGCAAATGGGTTACCTGGTATTCAAACTCAGGTGGTCGGTCTGATTCCAAAGCCCCTTCTCTTATTTGTTGATTGAGTTAAATTTGTTGCCTGAAGCAATTTCTAAGAGAAAAAAATGGAAACACGACTACTGACCAATATTTTAAATCCTTGATGTTATGATTGTTATGCTGAAAGAAGTTCTAATTAATACAAACATCTTAGAGTCAATATTAATTACATATTCTCTGTAAAGATCTCCTCCCTTTCCTCTCCTTCTCTTTCTATAGGTAAGGCTGCCTCATTGTATGAAATTTTCTGCCAGTTTTACACATTCTTTTCACTTAGAAGCCAAAGTGAAACACATTTTTATCAAACCACCCAGTAATTCAGGGCTCTTTTTGCTGACCTTAAACTCTTTCTCCACCTTTGTAATCACTGAAGATTCATCAATGACTTTAGTAGTTCCATGTAATCTAATATGTTTGTAATCCATATTCTTTTTAGGCAAAAGAATAAGCTCTGACAAAGTAATGACCTCAGCATAATTGTTGTTAACAAAAACGTTACAGTGTTCTCACTGGAATAATAGAGCTGGGAACCATTCTTTTTTGTGACTCCACATCTTACTTTGGTCTGAGCTCTTTAAACATAACAAATAATCATGGCTTATTAAGCACCTGCTCAATGAAGTTAGAAAATCAGACTATGGCTGCATTGAATACTGACCGTTGACTTCTTCTGTCAGATGCAAGAATGATTATTTCTACTGGATCTTGGACTGACATTAGGGAGCAAAATTGGCTAATCCTCAAATTTTCCAATATTATTCTCTGGTCTCTGGCTAATGTCCATCATGTTATTTGTCTTAGATTTATATTATGATTTATTTACCATGTGGGGTAACTGTATCTTCTTTTAACTTTAAAAGGAACAACATCAACATGATTTTTGAGCCCTGATTCTCAAGGGTCCTTAGGAAAAAAGTTTGAAAACTTAGAAATAGACTACCTCTGTCTCTTCCCTTCTTTTCTAGTATAAAGTCTGAACACGTGGATAAATGAAGAGATGCATGTGAGGAAGAAAGAATGGATCTAAGTATTTGGGACTTTCCATGTTGATGGTAAAAAAAAACCACAAAAAACTAGAATAATACTACACCTAAAAATGAGAAATATGCCTTTGAACAGCTTATCTCAACAGTGGGCCTGAAATATTTGTGTAAAAATGTAATCATTTGGCCATTAATATTTTCAAAATGTAGTTGAAGTTGTGTGTTATCTTTAAGTTGCAAACATTATGAAGCCCAGAATTGGAAATAATGTCAGCCTATATTATGGACAGAATGAATTGGGGGAAAACATTTGGTCAGATCAGATAGGAGAGAGAAACCTTGAGGAAAAGGTGAACTTCAACAGAAAATGTAAAAAAAGAGAAACTCATATTTACCCAACATCTGTTATATGTCAGCACTGTGCTAGGCATATATGATATGACAGGAATGAACAGGAAAATGGAATGATAATATAGGAGCACATGAAAATTAGCTCAAACACAGAGAGTGCAATAGAATGAACAGAGTACCATTGGAATAATGAATGCAGATCAAGATTTGCTAAAAACCTATCTGTTTTAGCACATACTATCTGTGGTAGATTGAATTTACCCCAACAAAGACATGTTCTTAATTATAATCCATTTTCTGGTGGGTTTGAACTTATTTTTAATAGAATGTTTTGAAGATGTTATTATTAATTAAGTTGTGGCCAACTGTATCAGTGTTTGTTTTGCTCCATATTACTAGAGGTTTTATAAAGAGAAGAAACCAAAAGCCAGATGTCAGAGAAGGCCACAGGAGAAACCAGAAGTCTGTGGAAGCTGAATGAGCAGATGCAAGGAGAGTCAGAGGGCCATGTGATAGGAAGCAGACATATAATCCAAGGAGCTCCTAAGAATTGCAGCAAGTCAGCACCAGAAAACTACAGACTGGGGAGAGGGATATTGTCTTGCTGATGCCTTAATATTGGACTTTGAGCATCCAAAACCAGGAGACAATAAATTTCTGTTGTTAAGCCAACCATTATGTGGTATTTTTCATAGCTGCCTGGCAAACTAAAATACCTTCTATTTCGGGACATCCCAAAATAGGGAACAGCAGAGCCCTACATCCAACTGTGGAAATTTAAGTGGGGAACAGAAAGCTCCTCCCCCATATCAGGTCAATTTTCTAAGCTTTGTCAATTCTATGAGCTCTTCATTATCCTTACAATTCATTCATTTCCTTTTATTATTCTTTGTAGATTTTTAAAAATATTTTTTTTATTACAGAAGTTGAGAATTTACAAAACCATCATGCACATGTGTAGAATTCCCATACAACACCCGTTCACCAACACATCACACCATTGTGGAACATTTGTTACAGATTCTGAGATAATATCATCAGATTCTTACCACTTACTATGGTCCATAGCATACCTTTGGCGTTTTTTCCCCATACCCTCCTATTATTAACACAGTACATCTTTTGCATTGATGCAAGATTACAGTATTGCTGTTAACTATAGTCCATAGGTCACACCAATTGTATTTTTCCCATGCTTCTGCACTTTCCCACCACCCTGCAATAGTGACATATATCCATTCTAGTTCACAGAAGGACATTCTTGCATTTGGACTATTAACCACAATTCTCATTCACCTCTGGTTTCACTGTATTATTCAGTCTCTAGATATCCTCTAGCTTTCTTTCAATTGACATTTACACCCTTAGACTACCCTTTTCAGCCACAATCTCATTTATAAACCAGCTGCTACTCACTCTAATGTATTACCATGAACTCTATTGATTTCTACATATTTATATATTTGTGGGAAGTTAATTAAAACTTCTACATACATTAACCATCTGTACTCCTTCACAGCCCTCCTCTTATCTCCTAGTAACCTATACTCTAGCTTCTATTTATTTTTTTATTTATTCTTCATATTTAGTTTTTATTAGTAAGACCATGCAATATTTGTCCTTTTGTGTCTGGCTTATTTTCATTTAGCATAATATCTTCAAGTTTCATCCATATTATCATATGTATCCCAATTTCATTTTTTCTTACTGCAGCATAGTATTCCATTGTATGTATATACCACATTTTGTTTATCCATTCATTGGTTGATGGACACTTGGGTTGTTTCCATTCATTTCCTTTTTGTTTAAGCTATCCAAAGAGCTTCTCTTGTTTGCTTGTTGCCATGAACTATAACTGGTTCACCATCACAGTTTTAGAAGTTTTTCTCCTATTGTTGAGCTCTTTAAGGATCTAAAAGGAAGGCTACTAAGTAAAAAGAGTCCATATTCAGAACTTCATGAAACTGCCTAAAACTCAAGAGAAAAGATAGAAGATAATATTCTGAATGTTTTCACATAAAGAACAGGTCCTATGTTGTCATGGACTTGAATAACAAATTAGCTAGAAAACCAACTTGTGAAGATGAACAGGTGGAAGGATAATGGTGATCAGAGTTAGTTGTGAAGTCACTATTGGCTTTTTGTTTTATTTTGTTTTTTTATTGTTTTTGTTTGTTTGTTTTCTCTCACCACCCCCCTCAAAGAATTGAACTTGAACCCCAAAGAAGGAATATTTCAATTCTGTGCAGAAATTATAAAATAACTTGAAGAAAATAATCCAAAGTAAAAATGGTTAGGTTTGCTAGGAAAAAAAAAAAAAATGTCTGAAAATGTTGGGCATGTACTTACAAAGTAAGAGAAAAGGAAAGGATAAGAGGAACTATTAGAAAGATTTAAGCCTTGGTTGATTTCTGCAGTGGCCCCAGCAGGAGAACTGACTGTTTTCACCTTGAATCAAGCTGACAGAGCTGTGTGAAACTTACTAAAGATGATTAATACTCAATTAGAACTGCCTGGATTGCACTTATGAGACATACACTGATGCATTTATCTTTTCAGTAATAAATTTTTATCTCATTCAACACACACACACATGCAACACATATTCACTCACACAGATGCATCCACACTGAGTGTTATAATTATTATTCCCTCTCAAGCTAATGATTAAGACCTCTGAAACTTAGTGATTCCGTGGATTAAAAAAAAATAAGGGGAAAAAAAAAAAAAAATAAGGGGGATGTGAAGAATTGTTTGGTAGCAGGAGAGAGAATAAAATTAGGAGGGTATTGGAAAAGAAATTGTAATGTAGAGGAATGTAGGATCCATGCTGGGCCCTTATGTCTTTTGTTTAGCTGTTCTCCAGAACTTGGCAGACCATGGGAACTTGATAAATACTTGTTGATTGAACCAGTGAATTGATCTAGGCCAGTGCTTACAAATCTTTTTCATGTCACGGCCGGCTTAGAAAATCTGTGGCAAATGGGGGTAAATGGATGTGACTGCTCACAGCTGGGAAGGATTGGCTTTTCTCAATGGAATGCCCAAAGACTGAGCAAATGAGTTTTCATACACCTGTATGTGCTGTGGCCCATTGGGTAGGAACCATTAACTGGGACTAAGAAAGACTTCATTTGAAATATACAGTACTTTTCTGCAGTTCTGATGCTAGCCTCTTTTGACATTGATGAGAAAGAGAAAAAGACCTTGCTTCCTCTGAGTAGACACAGCATTCTGGACAGATGGCTCTTTAGTGGAATAAAAATTTTCATCTTCCTCCAGGTGGGTGCAGCCCCAGTTTGGCAAGGCCCATGGTGCAACAAGAGGAAGGTGGGATGTATTCAGTCTCTACTCACCCACCCACTGGAAGCCCTAATATAGCATGGGCTCTCATTTCTGCTGTCCTCTCTTTTACTTGACCAGTTTTATGCAGTCTTCAATCTAGTGGTCATTGACTTCTTTATACTTGTAAATTTATCAATTATGCTTCTTGTTTTCCTGTGATCTTCCTTTGGCTCAAATATCCCCTTTACCTAAGCAATTGCTCAAGTTTCAGAGTTGCTGCATCTCTTGAATCTATTTTTTTAAAAAGAAATCTGAAATTTTATCTCTTCTTGATATTTTTTTGTTGTTTTGCTTTTGTTTTTGTTTCATTTCATTTTGTTTTGTTTTCAGTCCAACTAATTTATAAGGAATGGCATCCTCTGATGATTCAAGCTAGTGTCAAATTCCAACAGCCACGACTTCTGGGAACACATGTGTTATATTTATGTAGCTTCCTGCAGACATGCTGAGCATCTGGGGGAAGAAGTGGTTGGCAGAGGCTTATTATAGTATCTGGGCTTGAACTACGTGATTTCAACAAGAGTTTAAGGAAGTGGAGGCCCATTTTTGGATTGAATGCTGTCAGGAAACAGGGGAGATTCAGTGACTAGGTGATTTAGTGATTTTTATCTAGCAGAAGAGAGGATTAAAGCAGAGCTAGAGCTGTCATTGATAAAGAAGTAGTAGTTATTTTTGTAGTTGCCAGTATCCTTTTTCCTGTCTTGTTTCAGTCAGAGTCATGGAGTGGCCTTGTCATTGTCTTGTCCACTACAGCTATCTGGTGGCCAGGATTAGCTATTGTTAATATTCTGCAACAGTTGCTTTTTGTTCACTGAGAATATCAGGCCTAGCTATCAGCGTTCATCTGCCAGTTCTCTGTCTTTTTCAATGCAGAATAAATTTAATCATATGATTTTTTTTTTCCTGTTTGCTCACCCTTACTTTCACTGTAGTTGAGACTACTGCTTTATAATCAAGCGGAAGATGGGATGAAGTCTGTCACACTCTGGCGTGGGTTCCTTCTTGAAATCTTCAGGTTTTCAAAATGGGAAAAGGAAATTGAGTCAGTGGAGTTCACTGTGCAATATCAAAGATCCCATTTGGAGAATGAAGACAGGGCTAGGATCAAAGAAGTTGTCACATGGAGTTTTGCTCCTATAAAGTAGAGCATTTGGGGTGCTGTCTTGTGACAAAAATAAGCCTGGTCAGTGACTCTGGCTAGGTCACACAATTCAAAACTAACTAGCTTGCCAAATGTTTTCTTTTAGTCTTGATAATCTCACACACTTTTGCTTTCTCCTTGCAGTGTCCCACCATTTCATATAACAGATATTAGTAGGATTTTACCAGAATTACCTTCAGCCTGTGAAAATTTGGAAAAAGTGACAAATGTTTCCTACCAGCTTCCCTTAAACTTGTCCCATCTTGTTTAGATATAAAAAAGACTTGGAAATTTCTGATAGGTCTTCAGTAACAGACTTCTCTAGATTTTGAACTGATCAATACTTTCCTTATTTTTATAATCTGATTATAATTTTCATGGGGGCAGGGTTAGTATTGGCTTAGGAAGAAGTCATTTCACTCTCTCACCTGGAAAAAGCATGTGATTACTAAACACAAACAGAAAAGCAATATTTTCCATTATTTGTATTTACAGTTTTTTTTTACTGCAAATGGTTATAATTTCTGCAGAATTTCATTAACTCAAAACTCTCAAGCAAGACTGACTGTATGCTCCATCCTTTCCAAATAATAGGAAAATAGACTTTAATAAATATACTTGGGGATGCTCAGTATCCTTAGGTGTCCTTCTCCCACATATCATACTTAGACATATCTGTGGGATGACCATTTAGCCAATTTTAAAATCTGCTAAAATGTTCCTAAAGAAGGAGCTTGTCAATAGGAATTAATCCAATATTTTACTTCAGACTGCCTTCCTCCTCTCACCCAGAAAACCCTAAACACTGACTCTTGACCCCAATGATGGTGTAGTAAAGGTATATTGGCATTTCAGTATAATGCTAAGAAAAATACAATTTAGAAATCTAACAAGTAGTCCGACTTTCTGTAACCATAAGTGCCTGATAAAATCAAAATACCTTGAAATCATTTTTATATCTGTCATTGATAACTAATTTGGGTAAGTTTGAAAGGGATCTTGTTTCTAACAGGTATGCTATTTATAAAATATAATCATGGACTTTCAAAAATGAGAAAGACTTTGGAAGTCACCTAGCTCACAGATGCTCCTAAAAATAGCATAAAAAATGTTTCCATATTCAGTTAACCTTGTTAAACACAGTGTACCACCAAAATATAAATTAGAGCCTTAATTTATTTAGAGTCTTTAATTTACAAATATGTTCTGTGAATTTTCAAGCAAGGATATAAAATTGAGTATTTCCCAAATTCAGTTCCACACTTGTTAAAATATTCTAGAAGAATATTTCAAAGATCACTGTTGGGGAAACCCACATCTATCCCAACTTTCTCATTTTCCTGAAAGAAACCTGGTAGAGATAAGCTAAGTGATGTGCCTACTATCTTTTACTGTCAGTTCCCAGAATAGTGCCTAGGATCCTGATTTGCAGGCTAATTTTCCACTACATCACACAGTTCAAATATGTGTGTATATCACCATCAGATAACCACTGCTGAACAAAATATCTGTATAAAGTTGCATGATGCTCTTTATTACTTTAGAATATATTTGAACATGTTTCCATTGTTTAATGCATTTATAACCAAATAATCCTAAACTGCTGTGCTTTATGATTTGTCTATATTTGGTTCTCTTGCCAATTTGTGCGTGTGTGTGTGTATGTCTTTAGCTTAAATCAAAATGACACAAGACTGATAGGAATCAATGTGAGTTGGATAATTTTGTTTAAATCTTTTATTACAGTCAGCAAAATATGGTCAAGTAGCTAAGTTGGCCTATCATATGTTTCTCTTCAAGGACACAACTGCAAATTTAATCTGAACCTAATGTTTATATATCTACTGCATACTCAGAATAAAGCATTGATTGAAGTTCCTTTTATAAATAAGCAGTTCTGCTATTAATCAAGTTAAACATTTCAGGAATATATAAAATATATTAGTTTCTTAGAGAAAAGTATCAGTGGTAAAACTATTATGGGAGCACTTAACTCAGTAAACAAAACTAGGGTGGGATTGTAACTGTTAAAGATTGAGCCAGAGGGGGGAAAAATAGCATTTGTATGCAGAGGCCTTTTTGGAACTTTCCTCTGGAGGTCTTTTTAACTATGTGGTAAATTGAGTAGTAAGTACATTTTACCAAATTTCAGATAACTTAGGAAATAAAATAGGCCTAAAAATATGATTGTTGCCAATTAGTAAGAGTTTATTTTAAGCCAAAATAAAACTAGAATTAATTTAATAATCTTGTACAATAAATGTATTAACATGCTTTCAAAGGGATCAAATTTATTAGTGTTAATTACCAAGAAATACCAATGGAGGTTTAGCTACATGTGACAAGAACTTATTTATTTTTCTATCTTCTGGTTCAGAGGCATGGGTTTCTGGGTCCTGGGGAAACCTGATAATATGAAGTATAAGGGAAAAGAAGCTTTCTTCTTTCTTCCATCTTTCCCAGTATGTTTCTCCATAGTATATTTTTCCCCATATTTAAGATCTTTCTTTCAAGTTCTGCATCCTCATCCCACTTAAGTACAGTCTAAAAACAACCAAGAATTTGCATATACCCTTTCACTGAAATCAGTCTTTAGTTCTTCAGTAATTTGCTGAGTCTATATCAGAGGTTACCCAGTGGTGTGATTTTTCCAGCCTAAGTCCATACAGCTTTATACAAAAAAAAAAAAAAAAAAAAAAAAATTTGAAGTATAAATTATTTTGAAGTGTCACACTTTCCTTGAAGGAAAGGGCAACATCAAATTCATCTTTGAGCCCTAAGAAGTAAAAATGTGCCTGCCAGGTAGTAGGTGTTGGACAGTAATAAGTTGGATGAATATGGGCAAGTACTAAACTAAGTTAATATGCTCTTAATTTGCAAAATACATTGTGTTTCATGATACAGTAGTTTGTAAATAGGATGACCAACTGTTCCAGTTTGCCCAGACTTGAGGCATTTCCCAGAAGTCAGGACATTCAGTACTAAGCCCTGGAAAAACCTGGCCAAACTAGGATGCTTGGTCAATTTATTAATACATAGAAAATGCAAAACAAGAAAGGGAAACCAGCAACTCTTTCACTAGATCTGAAATAAGATTAGGTGTTGATTCTGGACCTCCAATCTAACTCTGTGTTCTTGCTTTCTTTTAAAGCTTCTCTTGTCCTGGGGCTCTCGGCCTAAGCTATTTCCTATCCTACCGCTTCTCTTTCTTCACTTACCTAAGGCCCTACCCAGGTCCCAGAAACCCTGACAGCAGTACCCTAGCAACTCTGTCCTCAAAGAGGCCTTTCCTTCCTCCTCGTCCTCAAAAGTCACTTATTTTATTCTATTGCCTCAGAGATTATACTCATACTATAATGGATAATGCTGTCATAGATTCTAATCTCTGCATTCATACATTTGCTTATCATTCACTCAACAAATATTAGGAATCTACTGTGTCAACCATTTATAGGAAAAGACGGAGTAACAACCCTCAAAAAATTATAAATGGGTGTGTAAACAAATAAGTATAATTCAATAAATAGAGATGTACTGGGAGAATAGAAGATAGAGCCCCTAAGGCTGATGGCTGGAAGAATCATGCAAGAATCCACAGAGGAAACAGTGCTTGATCTGAAACCCCAAAGATGTGTGTTTGCCAGGTATATGCAGAGAATAAGCAGTCGAGAGGGAAGGAACAGCATGTGTGGAGGCTGCATGTATTGTTTGAGCATAAAGGATAGGGAGGGGTGGTGACTAGCAGAAGATTATCTGGAAAGATAGGAAGTAGCTAGCTTAGAAGGATTTACTGTGGCATGGAAAGTTGGTTATTTTGTGAATGAAAAATATTATTGGAAAATTCTGAGGAAAAGCAGTGGAATCATCAGATTTCTCCTTTAGAAAAATTTCACTGCCATCTCTATGATGGTTGGGTTGGAGAGGTATGAGGCAAGAGTCCAGGAATCTAGTAAGACAGTGATGACAATTTGAAAATCATCCCTGAAATAAATGGAGGGTGCCTATATTAAGGCAGTGAAAATTGAGATGATAAGTAGATGGACATGAGAAGTTTTTAGGTTCTCTTTTGAGTTCATAAATTAATGATAGTTTGGAAAGCAGATTTGGCACCAAGTATGGAGGAGGGAAAATTGGGGATATTGCCATACATAAAGTAACTAATACTAGCTCATGTGTTCAAATTTGTTCATGTTACTTTGAGGTAATTGTAAATCGAGAAAGAGATAGCTAATAAAAATTTAATCATTAGGGCCTGGAGCTCAGGAAAAAAAGACAGCATAAGATTCTTATTTGACAATCTTCAGAATACAGAGAGGGCAAAAGGAGCCACAGGCAAGGATGAAATTGCCTCTGGACAGTAGCAGTCACAGCTAGTACTTACATTGTACCTTCTATGATATTATGTTCATCCCCAATTCTCAGATGGGCCCCAGTAAGGGTAAATAACTAGCCCGGTGTCATACAGCTTTTAAATGGTAGAGCAACTTTAACTTGAAACAGGACTGTAAAAGAAAGAATATTGGGAGGGATATAGCCAGGAGTAAATTCAATGAAGAAATGAAGTTGAAGGTATAAGAAAAAAAAAAAAAAATTAATGGAGCAAGTTCTTGGCAAAGACAAAAGTGGGCGAGATCAAGAGCACAGGTAGACAGGTGAGCCTCAGATTTCTTCTAAGGCACAGTTTGAAGAGATATAAATAAATAAGGGGAAGTTGAAGAAATTTATACCTGATAGAGCCTTTCCTCTGAGAAATATAAAATAAAGCACCTTTGTATTTAATTTTTTAAAGGGGGATAAACTGCCTTATCCTGAAAAAAGCAACCCTCCAATTTTTAATAAGGGAAATATCCAACATCATGGCAAGGGAATGAGGGGAGGTGATAGTTCTTTGGTCAGAATGGATTTTCTAATATTCCCTTTTGTCTCGCTATGGAAATAGCTCAACAACACTTGAAAATGAGCAGAATATTAACTTTGACTTAAGTTCTTATATAGCAAAATAATAAATGTTAGGAAACCTTCATAGGGACACTTTATTTTGGGCACTCTATACCCAGAGTCTCAATCTAACATACTTTAAGGAGAGAGGAATTAGGATACCTGACCATTACATGGCTGTAACTCCATCCTTTATCTCCTTCCTTGCCTTCAACAAAATCCCCCAGCCCCTATCACCTGAATATAAGAAATACCATAATTTGATCCACGCACTGATTTCATGACCATGTTTACTGAGATCCTTCTGGTTCGGGACCACTTCTTTTTCTGGAATAAACATCTCTGCTCACCATGACTCCACCATAATTCATATTACTTCCACATCAATCTCACACTTCCACTTTTGGACCTTTAACTTGGCTTCTCATCCAAGTTTCATTCCTGTTAATTCTCTAGTTTTAATTTCTACTAATATTTGGTTCACCAGTTCAATCTTCCTTTTTATCTTAACCCTGCCCTCTTGTGCTATTCACTAGTCTTCTCTTCTACTTTTAATTCTCCATGTATCAGAATCCCAAAACACATATTAAATGTGGACATGTGTAGGTATATATATAAATGGGTACACTGTACAACTAAACATATAACTGACACCTGCTATTGACTGCATGTATTCATATCTATACAGGAACAGTTATGCACAAGTATATATTTGAACATTTGTGACTGGTGAAACAAACTTTACAGACTTGACTGGCAAGAACTATGATAGCAGAAATGATGGGATTCTCTTGGAAGACAAAGGCAGGAAAAGCAAAAGATAAATCTCTGTCGACCTCCTTGCATACCAAGATCCTCATAGAAAAACATATGCTTACTATGCACGTATTGATTTCTTTTCTCAGGCCATATTAATTTCTTGCCTCACATGTCTTCAAAACAGGGAAAGTTGGAATGATGAGGAAAGGATTGCCTATACATAAAAAGACATCTGAACAATTTAGACTATGCTTCTAAAGAGATTATCCTTCTAAAGGAAATATTTCAGCTCCTATCTCAACAGTGACATGGGTAGGTCAACAGAGAAGTCAGAGAGGGAAGCAGAGATACAGTTTAATAAACCTGCCTGGGTTGTTTATTAAACAACCCTCTTGTAATAATGGCTGATTGCACAGTACATATTAATTTACCATGTGTTCACAGAATAAATCTTTCTTAAAATGTAACAGGAAACAATTTGGAACAAAGAATAAAATATTGGAAAATTGCCAGGTTTCCAACCCACTAGAAGCTTACAATTTAGAATGTTATTAATCACCGTATCTTTCATTTTTTTCCTATTTTTGCTCCGAGTAAGGAGTAAGTCAAAGTCTTTGGACAAAGTGCCCTCTCTAGCTCATTGTTTTTTTATAAATACCCGGTTCATTATTTTTCCATTCTTGGGGACTCTGCTCTTCTGTGTGTAATCAATTAGGTGTAATCAGTCTTGACCTCGGTCAGCACAGAATGTATTAATGCTGTTCTAGAGGAAGGCACAGCCTGCTTCTATTGATAATGTTACCTGGCATACATCATGGCTACAAACTTCACTTCTTGGAGAGAAAATGCTGTATGTGATGGAATTAAATCCTCTAAGCCACCACCAGAGGTTTTCTGTTTCATATGCCTCTTAAATAAAGCCATAATTCACTTAAGTTCTACAGACCTTATCACTTTTTACTTCTAGACAGAAGACCAATAACTTTTTAACAACAGACCCTCTCAGACTCAGCAAAAAGCCTTCATTTGATTTTTGATACTCACTCTGAAATCCACACTTGATCTTATCTGAAAGCTTAATGTTAAATTACAAAAGTAACTAAATGGTTAGGAAAGGGCAGGATTCAACTTAACAAATATGAATGAAAAACAAACTAGAATGCTACTAACTAAATTTATGACATTCCAGTAATGTGAACATTTTAACTGAAGCCACATATATAACTTGGTTAATTCAATATCATCCTCTAACTCTGTGATTGCATTTTTTAAATGTATGGCAATATGCTAATTCAGAGAATCATAAGGATGGACATAATGTGAGAAGAAAGAGAAGGAATCAAGTTCATCTGAATACTTATGCTGAGATATGGAAAATCAATATGACTGTTCAATTTTTGCAGCCTAATAGTCATTCTAAGTATAATCTCATATGACAAATATAGTATAGCTATTCTTAGAACATAGTGCAGGGATTCTTTACAAGGGGTCCGTGAGCTTGAATTGAAACTCAAAAAAACATTATTCTTGTGGGAACATGTTGGTAAGGGAGTAATATATTTATTAAATAATACACAGTGTAGGGTGAACTTAGTAAGGGGTCCGTGGCTTTCACCTGACTGGCAAAAGAGTCCGTGGAACAAAAAGGGTTAAGAAACCCCTGGTTTAAGGGTTTGACTTGAGGGTCAATACTTGCTTTATCGATCTTCAACTGTAAGGCAATGCAGAATGGATGTCAATCAGCAGGCTTGGATTTAAGCCCTGTTTCCCTGCCCTCGTGAACTTGGGCAAGTTATTAACTTCTCTGTGCCTTAGTTTTCTCATGAGTAAAATTAAGATTAAAATAGTACTGATTTCACAGGAGGTTGTGGGGATTAATTTAATATCTGTAAAATATTTAAGACTGGCAAAAACTATGTGCTGTATTGGTGTGTATAAAACAAATAAAATATCTTTGGAAAAGTCATTTAATCTCTGGAATTCCTAACTTTTTCATTAGTAAATGTAAATTAAACTCTTATTTACTTTTTAGATTGTTAGATAAATTAAACACAGATGGCATTAAGTAAATAACTTCTATAACTATTAACTATTAATGAATGAAAACAAAATTAAATCTCATTCCAGCAGTAATGAGAATACTTAGAATACTCATTTGCAATTTAGAAATGAACCAAAGGCAGTATTATTGTTGATAACAACTTGGATTTAGAGTGAGACAGCCAGGTTGTGAATCTTACCAGCTTTCTGATGTCTGTGACAATGTTAGGCCACACTAACATTGTGTTAATGGATTAACTAACTAATCCTCTGTTAGTCTCAGCTTCATCTTTGGAGAAATGTGGATAATATTCCCTATGCTTAAGGAATGTTGTGAACATTAAATGAGATCATGTCTGCAAAGTAACTGGCACATAGTAAGTGTTCAATAATTGGTGAATGTTTCTAACATCATTTTTATTGTATTTCAATGTTTGAAACTCATATCACATTTCTCCCTAGAAGCTATGTTTCAGATTGTGGCCAGTATCCTGGAAAAGTCCATGTAAATATTTCACTCAAAAATAAACTACAATAAAAGCAGCAGTACAATGAAAACAAAGTAAGCTAAGCACCCATTCAGGGAAATCTGGACTGTCTCTTCCCTCACTGCTGGAACCCTCTTCTTGCAGTACCATTCATGGTAGGATCTGTGTCCATAAGGGCGCAGATGTTTACATGGACCATTAATACAGTAGCTATCCTCTGCTGGGATCTGCATGAATTTCAGCTCTCCTTCTCTTTCTTTGTAACCTTAGCTACAGAGGATGGCCCAAGCCTTAGCAGTGTGATTGAGTTCCAAGTACTCAAGGGAGGGACTATTTAAAGTGTACTTAGTGCCTAAGTACTAAGGTTCTGTTGTGGTTACCCCTACTCCATTTCCTTCTCTCCCCATAGGCAACCATTTATATATGTAAAATATGAATTTTTAAAAATTCAAATTGAATGCATTTGTGAAACATAAGTATTCTTGCTAGATATGTATATATTTTAATATATAATGTTATTAGGGTATATATCCCATTCTGGTCCATATTTCTTCACTAAGCAATATATATATTTTTATAAGAATCATCCATGTGGTTATGTCTTAATCTACTAATTTCTAAGTGCTGCACTTTACTCCATGGTGTGCCTCCACTACTTTTAACCTATCCACTTTCTCTGTCACAGATATCAAGGTCTATGGGTCCCTGGAAACCCAAATGACACTGCAGTTGTATATGTCCCCTATGGTTTTGTGTGTTTTGAGAGCCTCATTTCTCTTTTATATATACATGTAGAACTGCAGGGTCGTATGGAAAGCATATACTTCATTTAAATATGTAATGCTACAGGAAGTCCACATTCTTATAAGGGTGTTATGTCCTTAGGCCCCCAAATACGTGTTTGTATAGCTTTCTAAAATTCTCGGGAAGTAAATTGATATCTGCTGGTAGTTTTAATTTACATTTGTCTGATATCAATGTTTTTGGGGTTATTTTTAGTATTTTGGGCTTCTTCTGTAAATTGCCCACATACTTTGCCTATATTTATATTTTCGTATGGATTTGCAAAAGCTGCTTGAACATTAATAACCTGCTGTTTATCAAGCTTTCAAATATATTTCCTTGTGTAAGCTGCTTGTTGACTTTATTGAACACTTATTCACTTATATACTGAACAGAGTTCCTTAATTTTGATTAATCAACATTCCCTCCCCCACCTTGGTCTGTGATTATGAAATTTTTTTTAAAAACACTTTTCATAATCTCCTTCAATTTTTTTCTACTATTTTTAAAAGTTTACTTTTCACATTAAGGTCTTTAAACTGTCTAGTGTTCATTATTGTATGTGTTGTTAGATTGAGATACTACCTAGAGCTAGACAAACGATGAGGTTAGGGGCCCAGTCCTCCAGACAGTCTTCTACCTAAGACTTCTGACTCCAATTACATTGAATTATGTTCCAACTACAAAGTTAGAGGAAAGAGTCCACATAAGACCACCCTCACTTCTGACACAAATTGCAAGTTCAGGGATTTCTGAAAACCAATCTCAGGTTCAATAAATCAGTGGAAGGATTCATAGAACTCACTGGAAGTAATTATATGCATGATTTATTACTGGTAAAGGATGGTTAAATTAGCCAAAAGAAGAGAAGCATGGGGCAGAATCAGAAGAGATCCTATGCAGAAATTTTGGTGTGGTGTCCCTGTGGAGTTGAGCACAGCTTTATTTCCTCCTGGTCACAATGTATGATAATATTCAGAGTATTGCCAACCTGGGAAGCTCACCTGAACGCCTGATGTTGGGGCTTGATCACATACTACCTGTGTCATTGACCCTTAGTCTCCAGCCCCTCTTAGAAGTCAGACCAATAACCTTTCATATCCAGTTCCTCCAGAGGGTGGAACGGATATGAACGTGGCCTAAAGCCCCTTTTACAAATCACATTTTTAGATTATTTGGTGGCCAAAGTCCTCAGGCAAACAAAGGTACTCCTATCAGACAGGATATTCTAGGGGCCTAGACATCACCTCCCAGTAGTCGAAGGCAAAGGATAGAACTCTCTTTGGGAAAGGTTAATTTTTTTACTACACAGATGTCATTCATTTTTTCCCCTATAAAATGAGCCAGTTTACCCAAGATTACCTCTAAATAATCTATCTTTCTTTCATTGATATTTGGTGCCATCTTTATTATAGATTAATTTCTTTTATATACATGATCTGCTCTCACTTTAAGCTATACTGATTTATTCACCCTCTTTTTTTTGCCAATACCATACCACCTTTGTTATTACATAGCTTTGTCATATGACATAGCATCCAGTAAATTGAGATTCTTTTCTTTACTCACCTTTTAAAGATTAGGTCAGCCTCCCCACCCCCCCCCCCATGAATCAATACATCCCAGGATAAATATTATAAAGGAATTTCTTTGGGATTGCATTGAATTTATGGGCTAATTTGGGAAGAATTAAAATCTTTATATAATATTAACTTGTCCCTTCCTTTAGTATGGAATGTCTCTATTTATACAGATTGTGTTCTATATTTTTCATTAAAGTTTTAAAGTTCACTCCATAGAGAATATATGTTTTCTTACTTATGTTAATTTACTGATGCTTTATGATTCTTGTTATTTTCATGATTAATATTTACTTACAATTTTGCTTTCTTGTTGGTTAATACTTTTGTAGAGAAATGCTATTTTTTGAGGTTGCACTTGTATTTATTTTGATAGGTTTTGATGATTAGAGGTCCCCCTTCCCCTCCTAGATGAATATATCATATATCAATTATAATATATATCCCTCCCTGTGATGGTTAATTTTATGTGTTAACTGGATGGTATCCAGTTGTTTGGTCAAACGCTGGCCTAATTACTGCTGTGGAGGTATTTCATAGATGGGATTAACATCTATAATAAGTTGACTTTAAGTAAATGAGGTTACCCTCAATAATGTGGGGGTCTTAAGAGTGAAAACTGAGGGTTTCAGGGATCAAAAGGAATTCTGCCTCAAGACTATACCTGCCAATCTTCCCTGAATTTCCAGCCTAAGGAATTTGGATCCAAGACTTCAATGTCATTCTCACTGGAATTTCCAGCCTCTGGCTTACCCTATGAATTAGTACTTGTCAGCCCCACAATCATGTGACCAATAAATCTGTTCATGTATGTATGATATATAAATCCTGTTGGTTCTATTTCTCTGGATAACCCTGACTGATACACTTTCCTTTGAATCTTTTACTTGTAGCTTCCTTTTCTTTCCTTTAGTGTTGGACAGGACCTCCAGTGCTCTGCTTAACAGTAATATTGATACTAGGCATCTTTGTCTTGTTCCTGAACTTAAAAGGAAGGCAAATTAATTTTACCCATAATGCTTGTGTTTGCATTTGATTTATAAGCTTTACCAAGTTAGAGATATTTCTTTCTAATTTTAGTAAGATAAGATTATTTTAAATAAAAAATCACTGTTAAACTCTGAAGTGTTTTCTTCAGTTGAGGACATCATGTGGGTTTATTTTCATTTAGTCTAATTTATTAATGTGATAAATTATATTTATTGATTCTTGTTTAAACAGATGTATTGGGATATAATTCACATACCACACAACTCATCCATTTAAAGTATATAGTTCAACGGCTTTTAGTCTATTCAAAGTCATTAGAGATTCTTTTCATGTTAAACATCCCAGCCCTTCTCAGATAAAATTTTACTTAAACAATTTATTTGTTATTTTAATGAACGTTTCACTCAACTATAAGTTATATATAGGAAAGTATAAAACTTAAAACAATCACAAATTGAACCCACTTCTGTATCCATCACCCACATAATGAGTAGAACACTACTATGACCCCAGAAGTCCTTGCTTCTTGCCACTTTTCTCTCCATAAGGGAAACTGCTATCCTGAATTAAGATTAGTTTTGTCAGTTTTTTTCTTTATATAACTGGAATCCTGTAGTATATTTTCGGAGTCCAGCTTCTTATTTGACCCTTATGTTTTGAGATTGATTCATTTGTATGTAGTTATAGCTCTTTCATTCTCATTCCTGTCAAATTATATCTGCATGAAATTACATTAATTAAGTTACTCATTCAACTGTAGAAGAAAATTTGGATTGTTTTCAACTTTTAGCTATTAAAATGGTGCTGTTGTGAACATTCTTGTCAAAGAATCTTTCCGTGACTATAGGTATATCTTTCTGTAGGGGCTGTGCTAGGAGGGGAATTGCTGAGTTAGAAGATATGCATATGTTCAGCACTAGTAGATTCTGTCAAATAGTTTTCTATTATTTGTTATTTTATAATACAGCTTGAGTCTTTATATTTTTAAAATTTTGGATGTTTGCATCTATATTTAGAAATAAAATGGGCTTGAAATTTTATTTTATTGGTTCGTTTTCAAATCAAGATTATTCTAAACTGGCTTATAAAATTAACTGGATAACTTTGGCCCTATTTCTTTTTTCTGAAACAACTTATATCAGATAATTAACTGTTCCTTCAACACTTAGTAGAACTTACTTGTAAAGCAATCTGGGCTTTTTGATTATTTTCTATAAGGATGTCTTTGACAACAATTTAAATTTCTCTAAGATTTATTAGTTTATTCAATTTAAAAATATTTTCTTAGGATAATTTTGATATATTGTACTTTTCCAGGAATGTATGCATTTCATCTTAGTTTCAAAGTCATTTACTTATAGTTTTTCATAATACTCCTTTTGTGCAGTGTGCAGACACAATTTTGTCTGTAGTTATGTCCCTATTTTCATCATTTTTTTTTAATCTCCTCTATTTTTTTTTTTGATAATGCTTGGCAGAGGCAAAAGAGCCAGCTTTTGATGTTGTAAGTTCTGTATTGTTATTATTCTTTTGTTAAGCTTGTTCTTTATTTCAGTGATTTATGTCTTTGTTTATTGTTCCTTTCCTGATTTTCAGTGGACTCTTTATCTTTTTTCCAACTTCTTGAATTAAGTTCTTCTCTCTCTTATTGTTAACATTTCTTGTTTCCTGCTTAACATGTTTAAATATCTAAATGTCCCTCTAAACTATGTATTAGATGGGTCTCATGTATTTTGTCAAGTATTGTTTATATTGATAGCAGAACTAAGTACTTCTTAACTGTTTATGATTTCTTTTTTAAAAAGGATTATTTAATAATACATTATTTAGTTGCCAGAAATGAGATTTTAAGCTATTCTTTTATTTTATGTTCTATTTATTTATGGTGACAAATATAATCTGTAGTTATTTATCTTTGACATTCATCAAGGTTCTCATTATATCCTAATACATAGTTTATTCTGCAAATCTTTTGCAGTTGCTTAAAAAATTCATATTATGTTTCTGTTGGATGTGGTGTGTTATGGTATTGTATTTTTTCACCCATTAGCTAACTTCAGAAAAATTTACTTCAGAAAAATTTCATCTATTCTTTCTTTCTCTGGATTTTTTTAAATTCCAAAATTCATGTCTTTGCAACTTTAATATGTATCTCTTAACTAATAAGGACTTTTTAAAACATAATCATCATGCCTCATATTATTTAACCCCAAAATTCTTTAAACCCAAAATGTTTTGTCAGATTTTAAGATTGTTACTCCCATTTTCTTTTGGCTCATATTTACTCAGTATCTTTTTTTTACTCCCTTTTTGTGTTCCGTTTTTCTGTATCTTTTTGTTTTCATTCTATTTCTTGTGGATGATATACGGTTGGAATTTTTTTTAAAAAATCCAATCTGAAGTCTTTCTTTTAATTGATGAGTTAAGCTCTTTTCACTTATTGTGAAAAGACCATTTTTCTGTCATCTTCTTTCATATTTTATAAAACACCTGATTATTTCTTTTCGTTCTCCTCTCTTAATTTCTATTGTATAGAAATAATTTTCATCTGATAGGTTTAAATGACATTAATTCAATTTTTGTCTTTAAGACATATACTCTTATTTATTCACTGTTTCTTACACTTAATAATTTCTTATGCTTATTAACATCTATATTTTTATATCAGTAAGACAAGAATTGAGGCTACTTTTATTTTGTATGGCCCCTATTCTTCTCACTCTAACATTGACATTTTCTTCTAAG
This sequence comes from Tolypeutes matacus, assembly GCA_026826555.1. Taxonomy (NCBI): domain Eukaryota; kingdom Metazoa; phylum Chordata; class Mammalia; order Cingulata; family Chlamyphoridae; genus Tolypeutes; species Tolypeutes matacus. The sequence continues at coordinate 36,183,666 of JAKSZT010053770.1, forward strand.
GTTTTTTTAGAGTTGATTGGAAGGATGAACTAAAATTGATCCAATGTTCCATCTTGGCAGGAGATGCCATAAACCACTTCACCATGTTAGCCACTTGCTTGGTAAGATTACAAAGCAAAGAAGAATTGTCTAAATGTGTGCCGTATGGATTTCTTTTTAGATTCCATATATTTAGATTTATATATTTTATTAATTAAATTATTTATATATGTGGTAGTTAAAATGCTGCTATATAAGTATGTTCATGGTTATTTTAAATGAATAGAAAATGTCTAAAGAGAGATTTTTGGTTTGACTTTTGTTTTGTTTTTGTATAATCCCAAAGAAAGCAAATAGTTCCTTATTTTGCTAATGGCTAGGAATGTTTGCTTTTCAGGAACAAGGAGCTTGAAAATCTAGCCCATCATCCTCTTCAGGTTCAAATTAAAATCAAAACTCTCATATATCAGTATTTCTCTTTTTAAAGGACATAATTCATCTCAAGCAATGCAAGTAATGCATCTTAACATTTCTATCTAAATCAGTGACAGTTATGAATTTTATTCTTTAGCTATTTCACAGATATACCTGATTCAACTACATTTTTGAGACCATATAAACAAGGGCAAACTGGAAAAAGTAAATCAGCTTTTTTATTTTGGTTTGATCTCATTTAGCACTGCCCTTTAAGGTCTAGTAGAATGTTGTTTATGAAGACTTTTAAGATTTATGCGTGCATTAATGTAAATTGAACAGGGAAATACTATGGCAAAGATAAAATAATTTAAAATATTTTAACCGAAGAAAATCTGTCAGTAAGCTGTCTATATTTGACTGTGCCATGAATTTAAATCTTCAAAATTTTCTTCAAAGCCCTCTTCAAAGTCCCTGTTCTTAAACAAACTATCCATTTCAAATTATATGGACTTCCTTTTTTATCCATTTGAAACTGTAGTTTATAGCTCTGAGTCCACCCGAATCAAAGGAAAAAAACAACTACCTGAATTTGTAATTGTTTTGTTTAAAACAGATGAACATTCAAAATGAAAATAGACCTTCATCAATTTACCAATTTGATTTAAAAAGAAGCACATGGGGTAGGAATTTTAGAAAATGCTTCCATTTGGTGGATTTTTTTCTTACTAACTCCTTAAATAATTAATCATAATAGTTTTGAAGAACTCTTTAGTTGTTTTACAACTAATGTTTAACTGTCTTTTTTAGTTGCTAGTGACTGTACTAGATATTAAGAATAGAAATGTAATCCTCAATAAATTTAGTGTTCAGAGGAAGAAATAAGGAAAATTTATAAAATTTTAAGCTGTTTGATACCTTAAAGACATCTTATTGAGACACAGGTAAATTAATTATGATTTACATGAGGATATATACTGATGTCAGTAGGCACCAAGTTGAACACCCAGTTCTGATTATTTATACTAAATGGGAATATTACATTGCTTCTATCATCTCTATGCCAGTGATCACAAAATAACTTCAGATTTCATTTCTCTTGAGCACCAAATCCAACTGCCTACCAGACCCTCCTCAAATCATCTCAAACTCATAGTGTCCAATACTGAACCCATAATCTCCCCATCCCAACAAGTTTTTTCCCACTGTACATCCTGCTTTTTTAAATGGCACTGTCATCCACCCAGTTGCACAAGAGGGAAATCAGTGGGTCATTTTTGATCCTTTTTTGCTAATTTCTCACATCTGAAAGTGATAAAAATCTCATTTGCCATTTGCCTGCTTAAAATACCTCAATGTTGCCCCCAGTCTATAGAATTAAATCCTTAGCTGAATCATCAAACACTTATAATTTGAGTCCTCTCTTCTTCTACAGGTTCCTGTACTTTGTACACATGAATAAAGTGTGGTAATTCTCACTTTTCACTTTGCTATAGCCACTTAAACCTAGGACTATGGCCAAATGTTACAAAAGACTAACTACAAAAACACAACCACAAGATTTGAAGTTTTTGTTTATATGTTTTTCAATAGCAAAAATGACCTGTAAGAAAGGGCTGCAATTACTACAGAATTCAATAATTAGAGATAATTGCCCAAGAGTCATTTGTTTCAACATATTAAAAGCTTAGAGGGATATGGCCCATTAAATAAGCCTTTTCCTGATTCTAAATGGTAACTTGCCATGTGGTAAATTGCTTTCATTTTCTCCTTGTCCAGGTTTAGGTACTTTAAATTAATACTCTCTGAATATGTTACTTTTAGTCATAAGATACATACTTATATATACCTGTCACTAACAAGATCCAATTAATTTGGGAATTTCCAAAGGGCAAACATGTGGGGTAAATTTTAGTCTACCTCTGTGTATGAAAAAACATTCATAGAAAACTAAAAGTATGAATTACATTGTAATACAATCCTTCTTTAAGAAAATAATTTGGAGGAACGTTTGAAGAGATTTCACAAGATAGACCTATTTTTCTTCACTCTTCAGGTTACTCAAGCGACATGATTTGATGTATATATGATATGTAAGCCCCAAAGAAGAAACCCTGTATTTTAAACAACTGTGAAAAGTGTTCCATCCAAGAAAGGCCAACTTAGCTGTTTGGAATCTCTTGGCATATTAAGCACATAATTGGATACCTAGATGCCTCGGGCATTTCCATAACAATAAGGTGTTGCTTTGAGGATTAGACATTCATTATTTCAGGGTCCCTGAGGCCAACCAAAGTCCTAGCTGGCATGTTTTCTAAATAATCAGGATATCGAAGAAGGTCCACATTTCAGTAACTGAAACTGAAGACTGCATCTCCTACATGATGTCTGAATATTTCTATTTGTTATTATTTTCTCTCCGTCTCTCTTTAGCATTTACTATGGAATAATTTGCTCATTTATTGTGATTTAGATCCTTAATCTACTTTTAAACAGGGAAATATTTCAAACACAAAGAATGAGGTAGAAAGTCATATATCAATGATGTAATCCAATGCCCAACTTTGACATTTTACTATATAGGGTTTAGATGTATTTTTTAAAGAAATAAAACCTTACTAAAACAGTTGAAGCCCCTGTGTGCTTATCTTTTCCCTTGCTTCTTATAGAAATATCTATTTTGAATTTGGTACTTAACTTTTCCAGAAATGATTTTTACATATTTACTCATGCATTCATAAACAGTATCATTTGCTTCTTTAAACTTGGTATATCCAATAAAATTCTGTTTGCATTCCTCCACTTCTTGCTTTTTCTCCTTCAACATTATGTTTCTGAGCATTTTCTATGTTGATGCATGGAGCTATTTTTTTTTTTTTTTCATTTAAATTTCTACATCCATTTAGTAACTATATTTAAATTTATATATTTTCCTTTTGTTGAACATGTAATTGTTTTCTTTTTTCTGTTATAATTATTTCTGCAAAAAGTATTTTTGAAAGATGTCTCTTTTTGCAAAAGTGAATAAGTGTCTCCAGGGTACATATTTAATTGTGAAAAACTGATTCTTGAGTTATGTGCATTTTTAACTTCATTGGATATTGCCAAATCACCTTCTAAGATGTATGTTTGTACTAATATATAGACACAATAAAAATGTATGAGCCTCTGTAATAAACACTTGAGTCATCTATAGCTTCATCTTCCTGCACTAACGTTTCCTGTACAAGAACTCACGTTAATGCAGACAGCAAGTCCTATGATTGTAGATGCTTTGATCTCAATTTACATATTACATTCTTGTTTCTTTGGTCTTGAGAGTCACCCATGTGTCTTTCCATATTCAAATAAATATATCTGGAGTTTTCTTAATTATTAATCTGTATTGTATTTACAGTAATGACTTGGACATGACCTGGGACCTAAGAGTGCCTCACATAAAATTATTTGTCTTTAAAAAATTTATGCATTACCATGAAGCTTCATGTTTGAAGCTTATCAGAGCACCCAGAAAACTTGACATGTCTCTATAAAATGTATCTACATGTAGCCTTACTACTATTTACTAAATTACTAGATTTGTGGGGATATTATTTATCTGCTAATGAAAAATATTCATAATTTCTGTAACAAGCTGGCAAGAACTATAATTTTTTTTCTGTAAATGAAATTCAAAAAATGTCTTTATAAAGCAAGAAACAAAAGAAAAACCTCACCTTATTCCATCAATAAATTATATTCATATACATAGAGTAACATAGAGGTGAGTATTTTAAAGTTCCACTTATAGGATGGTAACTGGAAACCTTAAAAGTAGTTATTTGTGATGATATGGTCATCTCAGTCCACCAAAGTCTAAATTAAAATCAAGATAAAGTTTGACTATATGATTATATTAAATGGAGAGACACACTTCTTTTCTTTTATCGATGAAATTAATTATTACATATTTAAAATACAAACACATCCACTGGAAATTGTCAGGAAACATTTTCTTTTGATACTTGATTTAGGTTAATTCCATGTATAAATTTCAGTTACCGTGTTCGATGTTTATAACAAAATTTGCACAGAAACCAACATTCTGTTTACAATCATGAACACTAATATTTGTGTTTTATTATAATATGACCAAAATATACATTTAGTAATTTTCAATTATTTTAGACTACAAAGCTACATTTCTTTTAAAAATAGCAAATTTGTAAATGCATTATTGTTTGGTAACCACTTACGAGAATTAAATTACATGATTAACTATGGCTTCTGACAGTTTTTTACCCTTTCCCCAAAAATCATCTACCTAAAACTTTCCATAAAATTTTTATACTACAAAATATTTAAATGAGAGGTATAAATCATGTGCATGTGACTGTCTTTGCACTATCAATGTGTAAAATCTGGGAATTTTAAATTTTACTTTTTATCCTCAGCATGCATATAACTTGAATTATTTAAATACTGTGGTCACTTACCATGAGAAATAATATTTCTATAAAAAAATTTCATTCATACTTATTTTCTTTAAACTATCCATTCCAAAGAAAGCCAATCAAGTCCAACATGCTGTTTAAGACAAATGTCATATTTTAAATGGAGGCTATTTTAGTTTTGATTTCCATTTGCACTTATGATATATATGAAATACATTTTATATTTAAGGTTTTTGAAAATTAGTGTTTAATAACTACCCTGCTTCAATTTTATTACTTTGTGGACAAAATATTACATTGTCATTGGAAATTTAATTTTGGTAATGTCGAAAAACAGGCACTGACCACTGTCAACTAATCTTTTAGTTGAGTCTATACAATTTAGTAGGGACAAAATTTAATAGCATATGAAGAATCAAAATATAGACCCCAAACACAAACTTTAAAGTAAGACCATTTTGCAGCCATTGTATTGTAAATAAGCATTATTTAGCCAACAGACATGATGAGAAGGTGTGAATTATAATTCTTCTACTACTTTTGTGGATTTTTCCATCTCTTAAGTAATTTGGTTGGTTTTCAGAAATGTTCATTCAATAATGTGAATGCAGTTGTTTTAAGCTCTTTGGGAAAAAATGTTTCTACATAAATTAATAAGAGTATCCACTTCTAAACAAACTTTTAAAATTGCCAATAAATTTAAAGTAACTGAATGAAGATAGGCACGATTTCATGCAGTATCATAAATAGATGGAATGAAATGCAGGAGAGAACATACAAGGAAGTCAAAGACATATGTATGAAGACAATGGAGACCAAATGAAAACCAAGAATGAACATATATTTTTTTAAGACACTCCATGGAGAGTTGATTTGTTGGGCAAGTGCATTTGAAACTATTAACTAGTATTCTATAGTCTAATAAAAATAACCTAGAAAACCTTAAAAATTATTTAAATAAAATGTTAAAGTATTCTAATTTAAAACCAAGAACATATACATAATTCAGGGCACAAAGAATTATAAAGCCTTATGATTAATCTACATTTTAAATCCAAAGATTTGATCTGCTTTTTCCTAATGGAGTTTACTACATTAACCTTTACAAAATGTCTCATAAATACATGAAAACAACCAATAAAGATCATTTCTGGTGCTAACTTGGATAAAGAGATATTTTTTAATTTGTAATTTTAGTTTTGTAATAAATATTGACATTTTTGTTACTCTGGTACTGTGCTATTCATCATAATAGTCATTTTCAAATAAACATTTTTCCTACACAACTATTTTCTCACTAAATATCCTCATAGAAAAATATTCTTTTTTTCATCAACATATTTAGTTGATTAGACATCTATTAAGCAGAAAAGATGGTCTTCATTTTGGAAACCCACTAAAATCATCATTAGACCACTATCACCTGATTGTTGTGAATTTTAAAATAGGTTTTAAAAAATGTGCTTGAACTAGGGCTGAAACTAAATGCTACTGGAGAGGTTTCTAAGACAAACTCACAAAATACCACATCTGCACTACTCAGAATCAAAATGAGATTCTAAATTAGTTATTTTTTGTATGTTAATTGAATGATTAAATACAATGTATTAATTTTGTGTAAATTTAATAGCCAAAATATTTTAAAGGCAAAAGATATTTGGTCTCTTCTACCAAGATCTATCAAGCATAAACTATGAAAGGGCAGTTCAAATGTTTGCCATATAAGTTGGTTGCTAGGATAACAAAACTCTTGCCCATAGGTAGTACAAATGTTTTGGTTTATAGTTTATGGCTTTCAGGCAGTGGGGCATTAAAAGGGGCATTCCACTTTCAAAGTGGAACCATAGGTGAGCATCTAACTAAAGCAAGGCTGATTTAGTAACTTACAACAACCTAATCTTAGGAACCTGATTTCTGGCATTATATAGACAAAACCATGAATCAAACAACTTGTTTAACTATTTCATGATTTCATTATGTGAACATAAATGAAAAAATGGATTTTGAATCTGTTCCTATTTTAAATCAATAGGGTTATATAGAGCGTTTACCACTATGCCAGGATTCATGGAGCACAGGAGCAAAAAGCAAATGTACAGCTTAATCCTACCTACAAGATGCTTATATTCAAACCATATGGTTAATGATTCCAAATCACAATTCCATTAAGTTATAGTTAGTCAACTTATAGAGAGGCAGCTTGTGGAACTGTTTCTTCTTTTCGTTCCTGATTCTCTTTTTCATTACTTCAAAGCAAATTTAATAAAACTTTCATTGGTGAGGAAGCATACCATGTGGACACATATACGGATTTAATATATTCACACAATTCCTTTAAGTGTGCTAGGAAATCAAAGGGTTAAGGTATTTAAACATAGTTTAGACACCTTCTATCTTTGCAAATGCATAGTTCTCTCCCATTGATTAAATTTTATTATGATATTTTTAGTTATCATATTTTCACTATATATTAAGTAATTATCATAAACTAATAGTTTGGATCCTAAGCAGCCAGAACATGACCATTCTGACATGTAAAGCATGAAATAAGTTCCCAAATTCTTTCTGAATAACTAGGATTAGAAAGTAGTCATTAAATAATGGCTTGGACATTTATATTTTGATGAAAACTAAATTTATTTTCACAAGTTAAACCTGACATTTGAGCTTCATGTAGTTTTTCCAAAGCCATCCATGATATGACCATAACTCCCTGATACATAAATATTTGGAAATCTTGAAAAAGTAAAATGCTCCCACTTACTTGCTATGAACTTGCAAATGTTCCTGGAATATTTTAACTCAGCAGATCAATAGTTATACACACTCTTGATATGATGTAATTAGCAGTCTGATCTTGCCATAATCTTATGGTTTACTTTTCTCAAAAGAGTGATTCCTTTTGGTTCACTTTGTTTTTTTTTAATTTTTATTTTCTCTTTTGGTTCACTTTGTTTTAACGTAACTTCCTTAAGTTTTCCTTATAGTAAAGCATCAACAAATTACATGGTTATTATATCTAAAGGGAGTACTCAATCATATATATATATATATATATATATATATATGAAATATATATACATATATAACAGTGTGACTACTTTGAGCTAGGTAAGCAATACAAAAATAAAATGAATTAACGATAGAAAAAATGTTCTAAACCTAGAGTCAGAGTCACAGATGTGATAGTGAACATTGTAATAAGCTGCCGTCTAATCGCACAGGGTTCTCACAGACCTTTCTTTCAAGGCATGTCGAATGCATGAGAAACAAGCAATGTCTACTGTTTAGTTTTCAGAAAAGATGCCATCCGTGTGAGGAAGTTTTCATTCCACATGAAAAAGGGCGTGAAAAGGCAAAACAGAAGGCTAAGGGTTGTATGTCTTAAGAAGGAAAGAGGAGTCCTGCTTAAACAGGCAGGATCACACTGTACATATACAGAAGGAAAGTCAAATAGGAAACATTTGAAAGTGCTATCAAAATATGAAAGATGTTTATATTACTGTTGTGAACTTTTTTCTTTACATAGGTTAGGCTTATTGTTAAATTACTAAAACAATACTACTTGAGTTACAACATATCGTGTCAGAAACATAAAAAGTTAGTGTGACAAAAAGATGTCAAAGAGTTCATTTAACCCTTTCCGTTGTCAAATTTCTGCATTGTTCTGTTAGTCACCAAATATATATCCCCACACCCCACCACTGTCATCTACCTAATTCTACCTCTCTCTGTATATATATATTGCTTCTTTCCTATTTGTTCAAATATCAAATGATCCAACATTCAGTAGAGAATAAAGACAGTAAATAGAAATTATATGCAGAGTACAATAAATCTTTAGAAAAAGAAAGGAAGTGCATATTGAAATCCCATTGATTGTAAATAAGATTTCTGTACAGCCTTCCCATGATCCTTCAGAAAAATTACTTTTCCTTGGAAGTTTGCTAGCAGTTTGTTATACTCTATATTTTCTTTAACATATGGATTGCAAATTGGCAGTTACTTATGCTCTAATAAAACTCCATGAAATTTCACCTGCTCTATTTGTGATTTTTCGTCCCTTTTATAGGGAGATGGGTTTCCTCTAAAGCCAGAATTTATGGCTGTCTTTCCTTCTGTCCCCTAACAAATCTCATGCACATGTCTTCTCATCAGGATACAGTATCTGTCATATTTTTTTCTCATCTTATTAAAATAATTTTCACATATTACAATATTTATTAAGAATTTGTCCCCATAGTGCTCAGCATATATTCTGAAAACACCTAAGTGAATACCACCTTCTCCTTGTGAACCTGTTATCCTTGACAAATCATAAAGAATCCTGGAAGGAGCATTTATGCCCTTCAGTCAATCATTACCACAGTACACTAAATGTAACCCCCGTGAACTGAAAGAAACAACACACATCCCCAAATTCCTAAACCATGCTCCAAGAGTGAATGCTTCACTGGGAAGTTGGTGTTGATAATGTGAACTGTCTGAATTTGTGTCTTTCCTCCAATTCCTACCTTAGGGTAGCCAGTTCTAGAATGGAATGATACATGCTCTTAAGAACATAGCACAGCTGCATGGTAAACTCCATGCTTAACAGATATGCAAAGGAAATAAACCACCTTATCACAATACCAAATTTGATGCTTGCTTAGCTCACTTATTTACATGATATGATAAATTCAAAAACTCAAAACATAAAAAAAACGCTTAGAAATGTAAAGTCTCTATTTTGAGGATAATTCTTATGGTTTGCAATTGCAAGTTTAGTTCTTGGAAAAATGGTTTGCCTTTACTATCTATCTCACATTCACCTTTATAGTCTTATTCAGATTATTGTTCTTGTGCCTTAGCAAAACTCCATGGAAAGCACTTATGAGTTAGTATCAGAGATGTACAACACAGAAGACAGTATTTTTGTAAGTAAAGAATTCTTTTCTTTAAATTAAATAAAAAACTACGTGGCCACAGCTCTAGGAAGCTCATCCAGGTCTCTGTGATGTCTTCGATTTCGCTTCTTCTTCATTTCCTGCATGTGCTTCCACTTTGGGCTGCCCTTGTTTCGCTGTCTCCGCTTTTCCCTGTGCCACATCTGTTCGCAGTACTGGTCGAGGCTGAAGTTTGGGCTGCTAAGGATTTGGATGTAGTCTTTGTATCTCAACCGTGACTCAGCCAACAGATCCTTGACCTGCCCCTCCTCGTGCTCTGCCCTCTGGGTATTTTCCATCTGTTCATTCTCAATGACATTCAAAGTCAGCTTCACTATGGTGTGGATGAAAGTGTGCTCCTGTGCTTTGCAGTAATATATCCCAGAGTCCTTCTTCTGCAAGCTGCGAATCAGTAGCCCATATTCTGTTTTGATGATCCTTTCATCGGGTTTCAACTGCAGAATTGGAAAAATGTAGGTAATAAATTAAAAACAGAAAGGATGAGAAGCAAAAGAATACATGCTACATAGTTTTACTTAAATAAACCTAAAAGATATATTCCCCTTCTCTCTGTCATCTAGTATATTGTCAGCCATGGCCAAAGAGGGTGAAACACATCAACTAAACAGCCCCCAAACTGTATCCTAAATTATTTACATTTGCATCTTATTAAGTCTAACAGAACCTTTGGAGTCAGGTTTTCTCCCAGTCTACAGATAGGAATGGAAAGCTGTGAAAATTAATGAAGAGAAAGTGGAAACTATTGACTGACCTACTTTATAGAAAATTCAGATACTAATTGGTGTACTAGGAATGTAATTTGATAACTGATTTTCAGAGCTAGATTGTAGCATTAAAAGTCATTGTGTGGGAAAAGTGCTGTACTGTATGCTGCTAACTATAAAGTGGACCAGAACAGTGATCACAAAAGGAATTTACTCCGTTTTCTAGATATCACCAAGTAAATAATTCAAATAGCATATGGAAGCTGTAATGGGAGACTTGTTAAAAGGCCCAGACGTGCCTTTTGAACGTTAGTGCTGTGACCGAGGAGAACCACAGTCGGAAGGTTAGCAACACTTAAAGCTAAATTTCCCTTTTTCACTATGGATTGAATTTTGATACTTTAGACTATGTCATTTGTGGAAATACTTGCCATACCTCGGTATACTATAACATGGTAATGTGAGTTCAAGTGTGAGAAAGCACAGTGAACAAAAAGAACCTCCCGTGAAACACGATGATCTTTACCCTTTGAAGCAATTTACTGAATGACAATTCAAATGTTTAAGGGGCCTGGACCTCAATCTGGTGTGAACAGTGAGCCTATCTTCAGTAAAACTGAAGGCATGTTTACAGACACAAGCACCGTGTTTAATGTGGAGTATTGAAGACTGCCTGGGCAGTTAAGTGCAATAACAACAACAACAAAGAAGCCTGGAATATTTCCCAGTTTACACATCTGCCCCTGAATTGTAGACTCTCAGTCGAAGGGAATCAGGGCGGCATAAAGACAGCTAAATTAAATTTATTCACAGTGGGTGGACTCTACTCTGCATCTTTATGTGAAAAATATGTAGGAAAAATCCCTCCAATTCTGGAAATATGAGAAAAGGAAAAGAAACATCTTTGGCTATTAGCCCAGTTAACTAACAAGTATATGGCAAACCACCTTCTGTGCCAGAGAAGTGCAGCTGGTGGGGGATCACACGGGGCCAAAGGCAGGTTACAGCTCCCATCCTTGGTTAATGAGGCCGAATGGGCCCCTGTCTTGCCTTTGCTCAGGGTTTTGTTTATTTGTTTTCTTCCCCTTCCTTTGCCCATTTGGTGAGTTGGATGTGCATTACACTTTTTCTAACAGATTTATTCCAAAGGTCCAGACATTTTTAACTGCTATCATAATAGAAACTAAGCTTGAATTAATTTACATTCTCAAGAACCATAGGAGTCTCCTGCTTCAAACGAATTTGATCTACTAAGGCTCTAAAGAGCCAGTTTTAAGTAGAAATATCAGTTTCAAATTTAACATGCTATGATGTGTGTGTTTGTGTCTTTTAAATAATTTCATAATAAGAATTATTTTTTTACAATAATTAAATAACTCTTAGCTTATGGAATATCAGCTCCATAGCCAAATTCTGGTCCCTCTCTGCTCTGCTTCCTATGATGACTCATTTATCTTCATCATTTGTCTTCCATTTATCAAGTTGGTGACATGGCACTGGCGTATTTGGGGGATTAAAGCTCTTTTGAAGGTTAAAGTGTGAAGTATTATCAGCATCATTATAGACTACTTGCATATTGCTTGAGAGTTAATCATCTGAAGCCCTTATTTCTATGGTTTCCTTAATAGAAAATGGTCTGTGATCGTAGCATGACAATCAAAGTGGGTAACTCCAGTGCCAGTTTATCTCTACATTTTCTTTTCATAACTGGTGTCCCTTTTTTGTTTTCATTTTTTTTATTAGAGAAGTTGTAGGTTTAAAGAAAAATCATGTATAAAATACAGAATTTCCATATACTACCCTACTATTAACACCCTTAGTGTGGTACATTTGTTTCAATTCATGGAAGAACAGTTTTATAATTGTACTATTAACTATAGTCCATCATTTACAATAGGGTTCACTGTTTTTTTTGTGCAGTCCTATGTTTTATTAAAAATTTTTATTCTAGTAACATATATGCAACCTAAATTTTCCCCTTTTAACCACTGTCAAATATATAATTCAGTGCTGTTTATTACACTCACACTGTCGTGCTACCGTCACCACCATCCATTACCAAAATTTTACAATCAAGCCAAACAGAAACTCTGTTCAATTTAACTATTAATTCCTCATTCCCTACATCCACCTCGTCACCCAGTAAACTATATTCTAGAGTCTGACTCTATGAGCTTGCTTGTTCTAATCATTTCGTATCAATGAGGTCATACGATATTTGTCCTTTTGTATGTGGCTTAGTTACTCAACATGATGTCTTCAAGGTTCATCCATGTTGTCCTATATAATCAGAACATCATTCCTTTTTTACAGCTAAATAATGTTTCATAGTATGTATATACCACATTTTATTCATCCATTCATTGGTTGATGGACACTTGGGTTGCCTCCATCTTTTTGTAATTTTGAATAACTGGTATTCCTGTTAAAATTTAAACTGCATTTTATGTTGCTTTTAGAGACTATCACAGCTCTAACGCAGAAAGTTTTATTGTTCTTTTAAATCTTCTGACAGGAAGAAATTATGACTCCGACTTCATACACATTGTGCAACACTTCATTATTATTATTGTTATCCTTTTTTTTGTATCCTATTTATGTTGTTTTACTCAGAAGTCTGGTTCCCCTCCGTCCTTTACATCCTAGTTCTATCCTCCCAGGACTCAGAATTTTATAAACACCTTTCATTTCATCAGTTGGACATGATCCTTCATCTTTGCCTCCTTTCAGGGACTACTTAATTCGTTCTTTGGTTTTTGAGATACAGATGCAAAACTGAAAAGAAATGAAAAGATTTCTGGATTTACCTAATGTCTATTAGAGTCATCTTATTGATGTCAAATTCTTTCTAAAGTTTCAAAATATGCCTTTAATGAAAGGGCATGCTTAATAACGAATTTTGAATTGATATATTTTCATAGGATTTTGGCATTTTAGAAATAGAAATCTATGACCCAGAAATTCAGTAGTTGATTAACATTTGCCTATTTTACCTTCTCATCGTCTGAAGTGCTTTCATTCTGTGCTGGAGAATATGATGCATTATGCAGACTGTACCTCAATGGTGAAATGTCAGCACAGTCAATTTAGAAAATTCAGCTCCTCCACAATAGGTAAGTAGTCTATGGCTGATTTAAACTCATGGAATTTTCTCTACTCTAGAAGTGATAAGTAAAAATTGCTCAGCATTACAAATCAAAAACAGGCTTGAAAGTGGGGTTAGCTCTCCATTTGCTTAATGTGAACAAGGATAATATATATGGCATTATTAAATGTAGATCTTCAGTGAAAGGCAATTCATTTAAGATGAGGAGAGTAACAAGGGAAAGTACAAAGGACATTTAAGTACCAGGCAGTAGGTAAAGGTCAGGGATTTCATTCTCTGATAATAATGGCTTAATGGTAATTCCTTTACAGATAATTCACCTGTCAGTTCTTTCATAGCTAAAACACTGCATGTGTCTTGAAAGACTAGGGTTTTAAAGATATTTCATTTCTTCAGCAAACATAGGAAATATTACGAGGGGAAAATTAGGATTAAATAAAGAAGAAAGCTTCCTAGCATGGGGTGGGGGTGGGGGGAAAACATGTCTGTTTATAAAGATTCTTCAAATCTGGTCTGGATTTTGCCCTTTGAATTTAAAACAGAGCACTTAAAAGTTTTCTTAGTATAATGGAAGAAAGGAAAAGAAACTGAAAGGAATCATTTGTATGTACATTTTTAAGTGTCTCAGTTTATACTTACGTAACACTGTACATGATACATTACTAATACCCCAAAAAGCCAATAATTAAGATTTTAAGTAAACTTTAGTAAAAGTAAGACATTCACAAATAGTGCTGGGACTAATAACTCACTAATGAAAAAAAATAAGTTTGTATATAAATAACTAGATTAATTAAATATTTTTGAGTAAATGTAAATATAAAATATAAACTGTAAATATGAAAATGAAACCATAAAATAACTAGAAAACATATACTTTTTCTGCCATTGAGGTGGGAGTTTCTAAGCAAAATAAGAGAAATCAAAGAGAGGAAAATCAATGGATTTGTCTAGGGGAAGGTAGTGTGTTTATATGCTGAGTTTGGCTTAGAGAGAGGCCACATTTGACCAACAAGGAGGTTTTCAGGAGGTAACTCTTAGACAGTATATAATACTAGGCTAGGTTTCAATTTCACAAGAAAAGGTTCACAAGTAGAATCATCACTGTCAAGGGCCTGGCATAATGGTCTGTCTTCCTTCACTAGACATTACCCTTGCTGCCTTATTAGAGAATGTAGCAGGACTTCCCAGGATGGAAATTCAATATTCTTTCAGTTATTATGTGGATTTCCATCCACCGAGACCATGTCCCATGAACACTTGAACATATTCATATGTCTACATAAAATGTAAAACTTTTGTGTTCTAGATGTACAAAAACTAAGAGATATAAAAACTAAGAAAGAAGTACTTATAATATTTGTAGCATTAAATTGTTAATATCTATAAGTATAAAATGTTTGTAGAAATCATTTTTAAATGAATATGCCAATGTTCATTTGCTAAGCAAATGACAGGCAAGGCAATGAATGTACCATGTACAACTGAATATCAACAGCCAAGAAACGAGGTCAGTACATATCCACAGATATTCAAAGACATATACAGTGAAACAATTTGATTTTTTTTTTCATATTAAATTGGTAAAGATTTTTTCAATGGTGATATGCAATTTGTCCTCAGGAGCCCAGAAAAGACTCTTATTTGGTGCTTTTGAGAGTAAATTATCAATATACGGTTATTTACCAAAAACTTAAAGCTATCAACTCATTTATTTGACTTTTAGGAAATTATTCTTAGAAAAGAGTAAAGTACAGAAAGTACAGAAATGCAAAGTACAAAAAGAAAAGAAGTTCATTACTTTTTTTTTTTTTTTAAGTAACATAAAACTTGAATACCCACAGATGACTATGGTATCAAGGGTGGGGAAACAGAACAAGAAAAACACGCTATTAAAATTGAATGATGACGGGCCATATCTGTAATGAAATGGTTAGTGACAGAAAAGTTGGATAGACATCAAAATATTACTTTTGCTTATCCATGCTTAGTGGTCTCATGGTTTTTCTTAATGTGTTACAGTATTTTCAAAACCATTTACATTGCTTTTATAATAAAAAGAATGCAAAGATTCTGCCAATCTGGTCTGGATTTTGCCCTCTGAATTTAAAACAAAGCACTTAAAAGTTTTCTTAGTATAATGGTAGAAAGGAAAAGAAACTAGAAAGGAATCATTTGTATGTACGTTTTTAAATGTTTTAAAACAGGCATACACACTGAAAAATGCAAGTATTTGAAGAAGTTTTTGAAATATCTTAAACACCCATGGGGAAAATAGGACATGGCAAATGGTATAAGGTATGGTCTCTTTTTTTCATCCAGATCTCCAAAGTTCAACAGAAGCTTGGGGACTGCCGATTAACTCACTAGTTGCTGCATAAACATCATCAATTTCAAGAGCAGCTTTATAAGAAAGTCAGTAGGTAACTGACTCATGACCTCCCCAACAGCACCCGACCGTGAAACAACTCAGTAAGGAAATGTTCTCCTACTGGCAGAGAATAACCTGGTGACAGCCTCTGTACCACAGGAGATCCTGTCCCCTCCCCCTCAGGCTTTTTTTGAGTGGAAGAAAGATTTCAAACTGTGACCTTATGGATAAGGAGCAGAAGGCATCCTGCTGGGAAAAATGCTTCAAATCTAGTATGGATTTTGCCCTTTTCCTCAGCTCAGGAGGCAGTATTGCATGTCCTGGACAATGTGTAACTGCCTATTTACAAGGACAGATGAAAGTAGTTGAAATATTACAGCTAAAATAATTTTAGGTAAAATTCAATGAACACACTCTTTCAGCTCCACTGAAATTGATGGAGCATGGTACCATCATGATTGTATGATATAAAGTTAAAAGCTAAATTAAAGTAAGGCAAAGCATTTCCAGGAAAATGAAAGATGTGGATGCAAACATGATAGGCAAATGTGCATATATATAACTAGAGATTACACCAGGAAGAGTGCCCACATTTAAAAAAAGAAAGCCATATTTGCCATGGAGGAAAAATCATTTGCTAAAGAATTATATTTAACTGAAAAGTAATTATCAAATGTTATTAGCTTTAAATTTGAAAATAATGTTACCTGAAATGAAAAAATAAAATATTATAATAGAACTAAAAGAAAATCTGCATGTAAAAAATAACATAGCATTCAACTAATATTTCTTGGATAAAGTAAATGCTTTATATTTTGAAATTAAAGAATTACTTCTGTAAGATAATACTTCAATATATATTGGTAAAAATGGGACCTTTAACATAAATTTTAAGTATAACTATCCTTCTGCCATAATCATAGAATTTATGGATGCCAGTAATGATGCAGAATCAAGTTTTATTGGAGAAACTTGAAATGATAAAGAATGAAGTTATTCCTTTGTATTAAGTATGTAAAGGGTCAACAGTATGATGGAAAAATTTATTCTTGTAGATATTAGATGAAATGAATGATACCAACTTCTTAATGTAATGGTAGAACATATCTTTACATCAACTTCTTAAAATAAACATTTGATTCTTCTGCTCTGGGGTTTCTCAACCTTGACACTGACTTTTGGGGCCAGATAATTCTTTGTTGTGAAGGACTGTCTTGTACATTGCAGGATGTTTAGCAGCATCTTTGGCCTCTACCCACTAGATGCCATAGCACCCCAACCACCCACACAGTTGTGACAATCAAACATTTCTCCAGACATTGTCCAATGTCCCATGGAAAGTAAAATCACTTGATGTTGAGAACCAGTATTCTATATTAATATTTTACTGCTTACAGGTAATATTTTAAACATTTCTAGACTTGTCAAGGAGGTTTGTTTAGAGAGCATTCAGTCCAGTTACTTATAAGGCAGTGAAGCTACTTATATGTTAGAGAAACTGTGCTAGAGAAGTTCCAACCTGCCCATATATCCTTAGCAGTGAAGCCAAGGTAGAACCGGCATTTCTGAAGATAAGATCAGTGCTCTTTGCTGTTGCACACCTCCTCCCTGATAGACAGTATCTGTAATTCCATGGCCATATTTTACATTTGTGAGTACCTCTGCCTTGAAATTTCACATTTTCATATGTGGTTTTTTTGTTTTTTTTTTTTTCATTTGAATCTCATGAAACTTGAGTTTACTGTGTTCATTTCAGAAAATTCTGAGAGGGGCTAGGTGATATTGCCCAAAGTTACAGGACATGTTTCAATTCAAAACAGCTAATTTTGAATATTATGTTCTCTCCATTACTCATCACAGTCCTTAATTTGGATTTTATAACTCTAGGCTAAGCATCACTGGTTTCTCTTTGGCACTTCAATCGAAACATAATTCTGCCAATTTAACTTTTGTTTCATGAGATTCGACTAATATTAATCCCTGACTTCTCAGGCTACCCCCACTTCTCTTTAAATTTGGTAATATTTATAACTGTCTACCTCAATCAGTTTCCATGATATGTTTCTATCACAATTATGGCTAGGGAAACTGAAACAGAGAAGTTGAAAGACAAATAATATCCATACTATTTTTCCCTCTGTTGATTTAATTTTAATATACAAAAGTGAAAAGGTAGACATGTCCAGATACTTATCCATATTCTTCAAATGATATGATACAGGTAAATATTTCTATTTTTATAGACATTCAATATGTTTTATTTTATGATTTCAATTGAATATGATATTAGCTAAAACTTGATCATTAGGCTTTAGTGGGGGGAACAGGGAGATACTGCTTTTTTGTTCTTCATCAGAGAATTGTCCTAAAATACAGGCAATTAATGATAAATGAAATTTTGAAAAATAATCATGTAAATTTCATTTTTAAATATTCAGTCTGCTTTTCAAAGTTTTTTTATTAGTATATTTGTGTTAAATTGGTCTGTTCTAATCTCAAAGCCATTGTTATTTGAGGGTGTATAATCTGATATTTTCATTTATATCAAATAGTGATGACAGTATCATGTGGTGCTAAAAATTGAACATCTCTCACTCCAAAAACTTGATTTAAGTTTTATATTATTTCCCTCAAGGAGATAACTATACCTTACCTCCTCTCGATGTTCATCTCCTGACTGCTGCATATACCACTTAATAGATGCTTGTTGAGATTTAGGTATACATTCCAGAAAGGTTGAATTAAATTCAATGCCAAAAATCACCTTTTCATCAACAGTTTCATGACTAATACCTGTAAAGCAAACATGGAATATAAGATTAACCTTGACCTGATTTTAAAAGCAATGGGAAAATAGACTGATTTAGAACAGATGCCATGAGGGACTGAATCATACACAATATTAAAGGGAAAGGAAATTCATATGATAATATTATAACGTAAAAGTCAAATATTATCCAATAAATTGATTTCTAAAACTCTGTCCCTGCATTACAATTTTCCTCTTTCACTGATATATTGCCTATTATCAATTTTAAAAATAATAGTTCACAAGATCTAATTAATTGAATCTCTTTCCCTGAGCCAAAGAGCTTTTTGCATCTTTTAATGTTTTAACACCTTTTCTTATAAATAAAATGTACCCAATTTTTATCTATTTCTGGGAGAGCAATTTTCTTCACCTTAAAAAAGAAATTCTGTCATGG
This sequence comes from Tolypeutes matacus, assembly GCA_026826555.1. Lineage (NCBI taxonomy): Eukaryota > Metazoa > Chordata > Mammalia > Cingulata > Chlamyphoridae > Tolypeutes > Tolypeutes matacus. The sequence goes on from JAKSZT010053770.1 coordinate 36,202,825, forward strand.
TTGGTCCACAGAGTTTATCATATAACTTAAAGAAATTTTGATGTTAGAAAAGTAAGTATGGTGGCCTATCCTCGAAGAAATTATTATAATGATGAAAATAAGTCAGATGCTCTAATAGTCAGAACGTGGATCTTCTGTATTATCTACCACAAAATTTTCTTTTTTTTCAAGGAGGGATACTCCAGCTCAACATGCATTTGCTATGAAATAGTTAAAGGGAAGCTAAAGGAGCAGTGCCTCAGATACTTTATTCTTATAAATCAACTGCACCATCTGAAATACATTTCATCCAGGGGTGCCAGGTGTGATCTAAGATCTGTAGCTCAAATTTGATCAAATAAAAAATGACAGTTGTTTAGCATGGCCAAACATGCACTTTTTCATCATATATTCAGATGTCTCAATCTACAGATAGGCCTACTTAACATCTTTAAGTATAAACTAAAGATTATGGTTTATAAGATACAAGTGAATCCTAAACCTAAGTGCACAAAATTATCAACAAATGGTATGAATGCACATACATCCAATTGTTAGGCTTTTCTTCCCCCAAGAAAATTCTTTTGCACTTATTTGTGTTTTACCAGCAATGATTAAGTAAGGCATGCTGAATTAACAATATATAACCTTCAAAATGTGTGGATTCCATTTGAAACCTATATTCTGCCCACTACCCCCCACCAATTCAATAGGTTGCATTTGAGATTTTCATAGTTAACAAATTCCTAAAGCACAGAAAGATCACTAATGTCGATTATAAGAGAAAGGCACTCATCAGCTCACAATAACAGAAGCTGTTTCTTTTGAGCAAAGGGAGATGGTGAACAAAGTAGGGAAGATGCAGATTGTTAGGAGATGAAGCTAAGGCTCAGGAGAGAATGATTAGGCTGATTCAACCAAATGACTGGTCAATTTCATAGGGAATAAATTAGTAAAATCAAATGGATAGCTGAAATAGTGAGCTGATTGTCCGAAATTATTTGCCAAGTCAGTAAAAAGAGTAACTCTATGACACAAGACAACACTACATCAGTTTTACTAAAGATGAATACCTAGAATTTATTGTTGCCTATAATAATGTTTCTTTCATTTCCAAGTTTTAAATTTCCCATCTTTAAATTTAAAATGTGTATGTGTTAAAAAAGTATATTAAAAAATTTAATAAAATGTATATGTGTATGCAGGTATAAATGTATATGTATATAGAGAATATTCCACCATTTTCTACATTTTAAATTGCAAAAGGTATATAAATAGTGTTAGATAATTTTGAAAAGATTATTTTAATCTTCTAGAATACAATAAAGTTTTTTTCACAGTGAAATGCTTGGAATAAGAAATATATGACATATCACTGGTGTGCAAGAGTAAATCTGCCTAGCATTGTTCAACAGTTCATATACACACTCTGGTGATTTTATATCATGAATAATCAGTACTGTCACAACATTCAATAATTAAAGTAATGAGAAAAGAAAGGAATGGAAGGGAACAAATATTTGCCTATTATTCAAGACTTTGTTACCTAATGAAATGCAACACACATTTATGTTGAATTATTAAGCAAGTCACCTCCTTTTTTTTCTTTACTAAGAAATATTGTTCACATCTACCCCTTCTCTCCATTGTGACTGCAACTAATTTAGTTGGTAAAAACCCTAATAATTTCTACTTTAAGTCTCACAAGTGGTTCTTGGCCTCTAGTTTCTCCTATTCCAATCAAGTATCTGTACCAATGTCAATTACTTTTATTTTTTTTAAAATTACCTACCCATTCCCTTACATAGAAATATGGAATAGCTCCCCATCACCTACAAGGGTAAACTCCATATATTCATATCGGGATTGCCACAATTTTAACACAACCTACATGATGGTCTGTCTGATTTTAACTAGTTACTTCTTAAACTTTATAAAAATTGACTTTTTCCTCAAGTCACAGCTCAAATGCTGTCCATCTGAATAGCTTTTCCTTTATCCATCATCAAGTAAATATCCTTGGGCGCCTGGTATATACAAGGCATTGCTTTAGATGCTGAAGATACAGGGTCAATATGACTGGCAAAGTCAGTGCCCTAAAGAAGCTTACATTCTAGTGAGGGAGACTCAAGTAAATGAGTAAATAAAGAATACAGTATCTGCTGGTGTTACGCATTACAAATAAAAACAGATTAAGGAACATGAAGAGCAAGAGGAGAAAGGTATTTCAAATGGGGTAATTAGGGCAAGTTCTGAGTAATTAACATGTAAGCATAGAATTAAATGATGTGAAGCTGGAGCTATGTATACATCTGCAGAGAAGAGTTCTTCAGGTACAGAAGAGAGCAAATGCAAACATGTTTGACACAGAAACTCGACTGGTGCTTTTGAGGAAACGTAAGCAAACAGGGAGTGAACCATGTGACAATGATGCAAGAGAAAGGATAGGAGATGTATTAGGAACCAGATCAAGCATAGTCTTTTGGCAAAGGTTATGGAATTTTTACTAATTGTGCTAAGAAGCTAGTGGAAGATTTTGAGTAGGGGAAGAACGTTATTTGATTTACATTTTTAAAAAGGTTCGCCGGCTTCTGAGGGGGGAATAGACTGAAATGGGGCAATCATGGTAGCAGGGAGACCAGTTAAGAAGCTACTGAAGAAGTGCAGTGTCTTAAGCAAGGTTGGCTTTCGTGAAGGCAGTGTGTTGTAGAGCAAAAAAGACTTTTTGAGATAATGGATATAGGATGTCAAAGAAATAAAAAATGATTCATGGCTTTTTGACTTGAGTCAATTAGGTGAATGGCGGAGATCTCTATTAATATGGGAACGTATGCAGAATATATAGGTTAGGGAGAAGATAAGAATCCTTTTTCAGACCTCCATTTGTGATGCTTATTGGGTATGTAAGTGGAGCTCTTGAGTAGGCAATTAGTATACAAATTTGGCAGACTGGGGAGAGGTCAGAACCTATGAATTTGGGACTCAAATGGCCTCTAACTGGAAACCAATGGGGCTTAGGGAATGAATAGAAAGAGATTGGAAAAAGAAGGGAAAGTAGCTTGGGGCATTGCAATATTAAGAAGGTGGGAAGAAAAGGAAAATTAGGAACGCTTAGAAGAAGTAGCATCACAGTGTGCTGGGACACAATCTCTCTGAAAACAAAAAGCCTTGATCTGCAGTTCTTGCCAAGTTCCATAGTGCAAATTCTCCCACTGTGACTGATTTCAAGCTACCAAAGGTTTAACATTCAGCTCACAAAATTCCTAAGTATTTAATAATTGGCTCTCATGGGGCCATATGAGCTGGCTCCAGTATATCACTGTATGAAAATCAAGTGAAGTGTTTCAGGGAGGAGGGAGTTATGGGATTAAATAAAAATGAGAACTGAAAATCCACCATTGGATTTTCAAGAAGGAAATTGCTGGTGACCTTGATAAGAATGGGTTCAGGAGAGTGATGGTTACAAAAGACTGTTGCAATGGGTGACAGAAAAAATGGGATACAGTGTTAAGTGGAGACAGTGACTGTGTGAGTGCCTGAGGCAGTAATTGTGTTTTGTATTGCTTTCTCCATAACACATATCATTTTCTGAAATAGTATATATTTTCTTTGTTTTATGTTTATTGCCTGGTCACTCCCCTAACATACATTTGTGTACAAGTTCCACGAGAGCGTGAACTGCTTTCTTTTTTGTTCATTGGTGTGTCCTCAACACCTAGAACAATCCCTGGTAAATCTCATATGCACTTATGCATTACTGTATAGAGAGCATGCAATAATGACTGCTAAATACAACAATGGACACAACGGTGAGTCACCTACACATTAGAAAGAGAGGTCGGTCTATGGTTGGTGGCAAGGCCCCAGGATGTGTAAGTCCATTGAGGGTGGTGGGCCACACTTGTGGGAGATGTTTGTGTGGCATGTGGTGGGAGGTGGGCAACACGGGAATCCCGGTGGGTTCTGTGTAATATTTTAGGTAATCTAAGCACCTCTTAAAATATATTTATATATATATAAATAACATTTTTGTAAGCAAATCCACATATATGCATATATATTTATATATCATTTTATAAATATTGGTATGTATTGTGAAAATTTTGATTTTTACCCACAATAAAAACTAAATTAATTAAAAAAAAAAAAAGAGAGAGAGATCAAACACAATATTCTGGACTAGAACTTATTTTTCAGAAGAATGAAATTATAAATTTAAAATAATTCTTTTGTTTTGTTTACAAATTCAGAAAATACTGCAGAACTACAAATATAAGACTATAAAATCTGGGTTGTTTATTTGCATCAGTGGTAGGGCGGTTACTAATAATGCCATAAAGAAGGAAGGCAGTGCTTTAGTTCCACCGGTTGTGTGTGTATGCACATGCATGAGTGTGTGTTTTCTATTTGAAGGTAAAGCTAGAGAGTGAAAACAACTAAAGCTCTGGAATATATATATTTTCTCCCTCTGTTATCAGACTTACTCCTTGGACATCATCTCTATTCCCCACACGTTTCTTTCCTACTCAGGCTTATAGGATCTGCCATTCTATGACATTTCCTCTGAAAATTATAGCCTCTGGTGATGTCTCTTTTGTCTAAAGTCCCATATCACTAATTGTGTCTTATGCTGTTTCCCCAAAGAAATCGAAAGCTCTCCTAGGAGTATCTTTGACTCCTAGGAGATTACATGCACATGGAAGTCCCTTAATACATATTTACTGATCAAACAAGTACATGAATTAATAAATGAATAAAGAATAAGGTGTAGGTTACCTAAAATTTCTTTCTATAAAGTGCCTACACTTTTATCAAACTTTTATGGGAGGGCCTCTGAGTTTACTCTAATTGTCCAAATGTTTTGGGCTATATCCTTCTTTATCTCTAATAGCAGTTTTCAAACTTTACAAGCATGGATAAGGCAGTAAAAAAAGAAAGCAAGAGTACAGGAATTTTAAAAGACATATGAAACAAATAATGATATAACAAAGTATTATTCACTTAGGCATGCAGACATGGAGTTGATTTATAAAATCTCTTCTTGCTTTTCCAGAACATAAGCATTACACAAAATGAGATCTTCCTATGTAATAGCACAAGTCTCTCTTTTTTTTTCCCCAAAGAGATGTTTTAAGTCATATAATAAAAGGACACACAAAAACTAAGCTTAATTTTTTAAATGGGAGAAATGCATATTAAATTTATACTCACTGTCTTCTATGTCCCAGCACTGGGTGATTGGGTCCCCATACTTTACATCTTGGCGTCTAGCTCGCCTACAGAAAATTGTAGGGGGTTAAATTGTTTAGAACTTCAAGCATGACCTTTGGAATATAGAAAGTCTGCATCTAATGCTAATAAATGCATTATTAGCAGAACTATGCTTGTCTTACTGTTCACCTTAAATGCTGATCGCCATTCCAATTCAATTCAATCTAACATTATTTCAAATACTACTTCTAGTAGAGTCCTAATAGAATGAATCCTGTTCTGGCAATAAGACCACCTAAATTTATTTAAATATCGCTCTTTACTTTTTCTTCATTTTTGACAAATTATTCAACAGAACAGGTTGAATACAAATAAAATACAGATTTTATATACATCAAATAGAGATAATTATCCCTACCCTTTTAGTCAGTCATTGGGAAAGTAATAAGATATAAAAGAACTTTTGTTACTGGGAAGGAAAGTACACACAAATACAAAACCCTGTATCATATGAAGATTTATTGTCACATAGATTTGATTAAGCAGCAAATTAAATACTGCCTCTTGAAAAATAAGTACAAATTTGATAATATGCATGAACGGCCACATGTTATTTCTATCTGCTGATATGTAGTTCACATTGTTTTTCGAGTGGTAGTGATAAAATGAATAATGGCTTTGTGCATCGTTGCCACATATTTTCCTTAGGAGAAATCAGTACTGTAAAAAAAAAAAAAAAAATCTGCTACATCTTAGATTAAAAAGTCTTACATTCTTAGAGTATAGATTTTTTTGCTTTGACAATTTTATGCTGCCACTTCGGAGATCATAGAAGTAACAGCAAACCTTCAGCAACATCTAGGTTGTTCCTTAAGGGACAACCTTGTGCATGATTCATCCATCTTACACATCTTTTGGCTCACATGAACATTATGTTAGGTAAGGTAAAACAGCACAGTGGGATATCTACAAGATCAGAGGTGCAGTCAAGGGACATACACAAGGAAAGAAATTATGATGGTATCTTTAAATCTTGGCTTCTTAAGAAATAAGGTCACTTCATCCTCCCGCAGGTTTATTACCAACTAATGAGTATTCTTGTTTTGGCTTCTAGAAAAGCATTCCCCAAAGACTCACTATAATGAGTATATTCTTGGCCAAAAACCATAACAAAATGTTAGTGACATTTTTACTTTCAACTTGTAATCATTTATATACCCTTTCATATTTAATTCAGAGAATTTAAGGAATATAAAACATCTCTTAATATTACACAGTATTTGCATTTGCACTATACAGTCAATCCATGAGCCCCAGACTTTGAGATGTGAAACAGCAGAAAAATTCCATGAAGAAAAAAGCACATGTAGCAATGGAACTAACATATGCTTGCCTATTCTCTTCTTTTGTTCATAAAGACCTAAAGATTTTTTTTTTAATCTACAATTTGCTGATATTTTTCTTAGAGGAAAATGTACTTTGAACAATTCTTTAGAAATTAGCGTTACTATAATCCATATTTTTATGACTATACCATAATGTATTTAGCCAGTGTCAGCCATACTGATGGACATTCAGGTTTTTTTCCAGCTATTTTGCAATTACAAAGAGTGCTACAATGGACATCCTTAAACATAAACTTAGTGGCACTTTGGCAAATCTATGTATAGAATAAATTCTAAGCTGGGAATTGTTGGCTCAAAACAGTGTTATTTTTAAGAGAACATAAAGCAAAGAATTACAAACAACAAGGCAATATCTATGTGGCAGAAACTGATCAACTAGCAGTTATTGGAGTAAAAATAATATTGCATTGAAAGTCAATGGGGTGTGCTGTGGGCTGTATGTAACGCATATTTTTAAAACACAAATATTCATACATTAAATAATGTATGAATTATTAAAAAGGATTCTTGAGTATATACATATTTAGAAATATGAAGGGCTATAAAGGGAGGATACAGGCAGAATAAAATAGTAAAGAAAAAATTTTAATGGTGTTTGATATACATGAAAGGAAAATAAAAAACCATTTACCAAGATTTATAAAGGTCCAATTTTGGAATTTCAGAACAATGTATTTTATTTTCCTTCAAATCTTAGTTTTATGTAATATAAAGCAACATTTTAATTTTAATATCCTTATAAAAGACCATGTTTTCTATATATTTTCTCCTTAATTTAATTTAGACTACAAAGCAAGGCATTCAGGTAAGATGTTCATGATGTAGAAAGGAAAGCTTCATATTAACTCCATGGGCCTCTTACCTTTTTGAAGTGGGTGTATATCGAGAACATGAATTCCCATCCCAGGCACAGTAGGGGTCTCTGGCAAGGCAACAGTCTGCACAAGCTTTCCCATAAGTATTGCATCTGTGTAAGGAGAGCTGAACCAATCCATCTCGAGAACCAATGTACAATTGTTGCTTCAAATCAGGCAAAACAAATGAATTAGAAGCATCTTTCAGACTCGTCTGAACAACTTCCCTTTCTTGCATATCACATAATTGGTCTAAATCTTTCTCCCCAGGTGTCCTGCTCATTGTAATCACTTGTAAAGAGACATAATGAAGAGTAAAATAAGTCAATCACTTCTACCCTGGTAGGTTTGACATACAGTGGTTTGAAGATGTCAATCCTGAAATGGACAGCATTCTGTAGAGCTAGGGTAACCTTGGCAGTAATTTAAGAAGGTCAAAAAACAGCTGCTAGTCTGAGGAATTGAGATGTCAAATTCTTTCCTGATAGTTGAAAATATACTTTGGAAGATTATATCAAGCACAGATGCTATAGGCAAAACTTCTGGTCTTTCTTTTCCAAGGCTTCTTATATATAGGAAAGATAACTGAAAAGAGATGTATAAAATTTGCTTTGGTTTTAACTAACCATTTCACTTGCTAATGAAGTTCTGATGCCTGAAGGGGAATGGGTTGTAAGTGGGAGAGAAAGCATTTGGTGTCACTGTGAAGAAAGTATTAAAGAGGGTAGAGGGATGTCATATCACAAATGAAAGGCTGCAAGAAATGAAAAATGGAGCAAATAAAATTGCATTTTAAAAGTAAGTCCTGAAATTGATGCACTACTCCCCATATGTATTCATTTGAGTGTGTAGGGGGGCTTGCAGGGAAATAAGCCATGGTCTAAGCCTTGAAAGAATTCCTGGTGGTCTCTAGTGGACCACGACAAGCTTCAGCTGGAGGAAAACCTCTTACAAATAGATACTGGCATAACTAACAGATGTATTCTACTACAATCTGACTTATACCTCTACCAACCATGAAAACTGTGAGCCAACACTTCTTAGTTGCTAAATGAAATGACCACTTTTAGTGCTTCTATTAATCTTCTCAAAGTGTTTGACACTACTGACAACATCTTCCTTGAACACTTTTTCCCTGCCTGACACTTCCGTCTCCTTTGATGACTTCTTTCTTTGCATTAAATACTGGGTTTCTTTCTTTTCTATTCTCATTTTTTAATCCTTCTTATTGTACAGACTCAGAAGTATTTTGAAAACAGCATAATCAAATATGAACAGAATGAATCCCCTAAATCTACTCCTCTTTCTCTATGTTAGCAACAGAAATCTCACCCACCCATTCACCCAAGACAGAAATCTGGGAGTTGTTGGTGAGTCTTCTTTCCTTCATATTCAATTTATCAGCACATCTTTTCCATTTTCTCTTATAGATTTTTCTAATCTATTTCCTCTTCTCCAGAGCTCTCCACTGCCAATGCCTTTGTTTTGGTCCTTATCATTTCTTATAAGTATCCTATTTCCCCTGGCTTTAGCCTTGCTTGCCAGCACCCCTCACCTCCTACCCCAGGAGCAATCCATCTTCCACACTACATCAGACTGATCTTTCTTAAAGGAATATCTTATCATGACACTTTCCTGCTTAAAATCTTTAAAGGTTTTCATTGCCTTTAAGATAAAATTTAAACTTCTTAAAAGGACATATATGGATGCTCCTAATCTTGCTCTGGCTTACATTTCCAGATTCCTTTCTAGCCCCCTTCCCTCTTGAGCACACATATGCCCTTTGGTCTAATTGCACACATATTTATTAGAATAAGCTATGATCTCTTACTCATCACACCTTTACAATTACTCCATCCTAATTATTATGTTCTCCATTCCACCCCTCTTTGTGTACATATAGATAACTACAACATCCTTCATGGCTCAAGTTACATACTCTTGTTTTAGCTATCTTTCTCTGCTTCCCCTCTCCCCTTTTAGGCTAGCTCCTCTCCTCTGTCTCCCTTGTATATACTTCCATTATTACCCTGCATTGCTAGCATGCTTCTTTGTCTCCCAGCATCACTGTGAGCTTCTAGAGGTTAAGGGCTATGTCACTCATTCATTTCTGTACCTTTTAACAGAACAGTAGGCCTTCAAGAAATAAATTCTGAATGAATCAACACATGAATGGAAACTGAAGAGTGGTAGATAACCTAAGTACCAAGGAAGGCATGTGTGTGTGTGTGTTTATATATGTATGTGGGTAAGGATGTTTTAGACTGATCTTGAAATTCTGTTCTATTTAGGCTCCTACATAAATTACCTGAAGAAGAAGACTATTTATATTGTTTCCCTAATAACTGCAGTGTCAAAACATGCAGGAGTAGATTAAGAAAATTTTAGCAATACCTTAATGTTTAACATATTATCACATGACTATGTTAAACCTTGGGGTACATATAGAAACGGTAATGCAATTTTGAATCTCCTAAATCAACTGGGCTTTACAGCATGATACTAAGAAATTGTGAAATAATATTATTTATTGTTACCATTATTATAATAAGCCACCCTTTACTTAACATTTACAAGTGCCAGCTCTCTGCTTGAGACCTCTACATACAGCATCCTCTTTAAACTCACAAAAATCTTAGGAAAGGGGATAATATTTTTCTAATTTTACTTTTGGGGAAATTGATTCTGCAAATCAGAAATTAAATGGTGAAATTGGAGGTTGACTCTAGGGTTGCTTGCTACCACAGTCCATATTTTAACTTCTCAATCCCATGATTAAAAACCCTTTTTAATGGTTAGGACTAATATCCTACATGATATACTCTGACTTTGACAGAAAGCGAGCCTCATGAGACTAGAAAAGAGAGCTCCATTTTCAAGAGCTAAAGGAAGAATATATTATTCAGTTAATTTGGTTCTATTTCTCTTAAAACAAGTTGGAAATAATAGTCACTAACCAATTAAAACTAAAACAAATCATCTAAAGCTTTTTACATAATTTATAATATAACTTCCAATTCCAATAGATTACCCCTAAAAAGAACTTTGATTCAAGCAACCTGCTGTTTTCATGGTTAGTTTTTACATAATAATTAGTAATTACCTGCTTCAGAGACAACTCCATGTTCAAGATGTTTGATGAATGCTAAAAATAGAAGTTAAATGTCAATAAAGATCATCATTAATAGGCTTTTATATTAAATAATATGTTGTTTTCTCTTGTACTATAGATCACTGAAGTAAATTTCAAGGTTCTGTTATATAGGGAAGAGAATGAATCTTACTCTATCCTATTTCTTTCCAATGTGTAATGATTTCACTTAGCAGAAATGATCGAAATAGTCATTTCAAAGTACCGTATTAAAGAAAAATCACTTTAATATATGGGAACACTCTGCACTGAAAATTGTTCCCAGCTACCCACAAGGTTTCTCCTTCTAAATCTGCTTAACTGCTTCCATGTAATTTAAACTCGTGTTGACAAGAACATCTTCATAATTATTTATAACCTCTCTCTTCTCTCACCTATATCAGTGGTTCAGAAACCTTGTTCAAGTAGCAAAGCACAGAAAAGTTATAGTGCTCCTTGTGAAAGACCATGTTCTTTATGGAACATGTACACATGAAATCATAACGCACGTGATTTCATGATATGAATGAGGGCCAGTTTTATCAATGCCTACAATATAAAATCAGAAGCATGACCACAAAAGCTATCAAACTAATTAGGGTAGGATATTTTAAAGACGTTTCATCTCTCTCTCTCTCTCTCTCAATCTCTCTAATTTTCTATCTTTCTATCATTGATCTATTTCTGTTTTGCTATCTACTCATTTCTCACAAGCGTAATTTACTAAGTCGGATGCCAATGACTTAAGAAAAATATCTGAAATATAAGATTTAAAGTGAGAAAGTTCTATCCAATAATTTCTGTTGTTATGGACTAAGGAAATGCGACCATTATTGAATCTTAACAGTGAAATCCAACAATTCCTCTTGACCACTCTCTAAGAACCTGAATGAGATTCTCTGTAGGATGCCTGTCTATGTTGTGAGGTTTTATTTTTGGCCTCTGGGTTTGCACTTTTAGGAACATTTCCCTAAGGAACCATACACAATTTTTGTTTCTGGTAGACGCCAGATAGCAGGTCTTGTTCTTGTTAACTCCTTGACCACTACTATCATCCAAATGTAAACAGGATCCTGTGGAACCCAGCACATGAATTAAATTGAGCCCCTCACAGTGGAGGTCTCTATTCTCTTTTAAGGCAATAGAAGTTTGCACGGAAACACTTCATTTTAAAAATAAACTGTCTCACCAGAAAAAAAAAGTCATAGGATATTTTTAAAAACTCTTTTTCTAAGAAAAGCAATTTTATTTCTAATGTTACTTTCAGAAAAATGATTTTAAATTAAATTGCATTGAGAATCTACCAAAAAAAAAAAAAAAAAAGAGCCCAAATCAAATTTATTGGTGAAAGTCAAAGACATTTCCAAAACCTGGAGAACTATTCTTTGAGATACAAACTCTTGGAGCGTGAGATAAATATAGTATACATGAAGACTTACTATTAGGCAACTTTTTTTTTTTTTCTAATTTCCTTACAGAAAGGCAGGGATGCATGATTTATACCCTCTTCCAGTGTTCTCAAATTCAATTGGGGAAAGTTGAAAAGTAAAATTTATAAAGTAGAAAAGCATCTGAATAGAAACAGAGACCTCAGGCTTTTATCTAATGTGGTAATTTTTCTGACTATACTTTAGAGTATGCAGTAATGAGGGCCATTCCCAAGAGCTCTAATTTCAGTGGTATCTATAGAGAAAGGTAGGTTCCATTATAAGTTGCTTTTATAACTTTTTCCCATTGCTTACAGAAAAGAAAATTAAAGGAGCTAATTTCAAAGAGTCTTCCAGAAAACGTGATGATGTATTAAAACAAATGCATTCTCTAACAAGGAATACTGTGACACCATCTTTTCTCCTAGAACTCTGGACTGAATCTTACCTTGAAAATCTGCAACTCCTCCAGCACTACTTCCTCCATATTCCACTTTTCCTTTGAAATGCTGACAACTTTTAAGACTGTCCCAACATCTGAAAAAATATATAACCCATGAACCTGCTGTTTCCATTTCAATATTTAGCTGTAAGCATAGTCTGTGCAATCTTCACATTACACCCCTCACTTTTATTTAAATATCTTTCAATAAATCAGATTAACTAAAGCATGCAAGTGCAATTTAATAAATATGATTTTTGCCTTCCAAAATATTATGGTTTTAGCTAATAAAACATATTTATCAAGATAATAATAAAAGACACATACACATTATATATTCCCGATAACAGGAGTATATATCTCATTTAAATATTGACTCAACTGCTAAGAAAGATGGAACAAAATTGTGGAACTTAATTAAAAGTGTTAAAATAGATTAAAATGAATTCTTCCTCTTTTCAATATATATGTGTATATTGACATTATTCAATGTAAGAATTATTTATTCAATACTTATATCCAATTCACAATAAAAGGCAAAATATGCTCTTCTAATAATGTTTTAAAAATGAAAGAAAAATCCTTGAAGATGAGGGGAAATTGCAGCTCATGTATGAAATGTATTTTACCTATAGGAACATTACTAATGGGCTAGAAACTGAACTTTTGTTCAAAATTATTTTAGTTAAAATTAACAGGGATGAATGTAAAACCAAAGTTGACATTGAGGAAAGACATCTTAAGTACAGCATCTTATGTTGCAGAAGTGGTGAATAATTACAGAAAGCCAATCAAAAGAACATTTTAGAAAAACAAAATATTCTCACTTGGAAATAAGTTTATTCAAAATAAATGTCTTTAAACTTTCCAGCACAGGAGTTAGAGTATTTTGACATATACGATAAAGCTCTTATTTGCACAAAATAGCCTGGATTATTTAACTCCATTTTTAAATGATTCTGGCATCCTTGAAAAATATTAAATGTACATTTTCCAAATGTCAAAATTAAAAATCTATCTATCGTCTATCATCATCATCTTCATCTCTCTCTCTCTCTTTAGTGCTATAATTTTCTCAGTTAAAGTTAGGTAGTACCACCTAGTGGCTGAATAGCATTTGGTGCAACATTAATTGTGTAGACCTAGGAATGAGCTTTGGATGGTCAGTTTGAATTAAGGGGCAAACTCAATAGAATTAGTGACAAACCCATCAGTTCAATTTTTGACCATTCAGTAACCATTTTTATAGCTTTGGGAACATGACTTATTCTCCTGGGCCTTCGTTTTGCCATCTATAATATGATGGTTTGATAACTGGTGTCCTCTACAGACCTCCGAATCTGTCACCCCAATGCACCAATAAACCTAACTTCTGTGAAATCAACACACTTTAAAAATAAGGTTATTTTAAAATTATTTTGCAGCCCCCAAAACCTATACCAATAAAAATGTCAGACTCTTGAAAATTCATTAATTTCTATTGTTTTACACAATGCTTGATCCAGTAAATTGTTACATTATCTTGAATGATCCAGTGCTTTTATTTTAAGGCTACATGTTATCTATACAGTCATTAGAATCCACATGATATTATTAGATAATAACTTTTCTTAGTTTTGAGAGTTACCAAAAAGCATATTGCCCTGTCTGGAAAACTTATTTTCTAATTACTGAGTTGGCAGACAAAAAAAAAAAAAAGAAGAAAGAAAAGATGAAGAAAAGAAAAACAAAACAGGCTCCAACAATGAGAGTGATACTTAATCTGTTCAAGAACAGGGAAAAATAATCTTCAGGAAATTTCTACCTATAGATCTTTACAGTCAGACTTAACTTTTGAAAAATTATCTAAAGTTAATTAAGTCAGAGATTCTCAAAATTGAGTGAGGGGATCCTTTGAGTTAGGGCTTATCAAATATCTCTGTATGGAAAAGGAAATATGACTTTGAAAATAAAGAAATGGTGCATTGCCCTACTTGTTTAATTTTAGCCCATAGGCATTTGACCAATATGTATTGAGAACTTATCTATAGCAGGCACATTTCAACCATAATCTACAAATATATATACATATATATTTTGTAAAATAAAATTTACTAAAGTATATCATTCATGAACATATTAAGTATATAGTATATAGTAAAATTTGTGAATTTACAGAACAAACATGCATATCATCATACAAGGCTCCCATATATCTCCCCACCACGAACACCTTGCATTGTTATGAAACATTTGTTACAAACTAAGAAAGAGCATCATCAAAATATTACTAACTATAACCAATATCTTACATTGGTTGTATTTTCTCCCAACCCACACAATTATTAAAAGGCTATATAGTATTATATATTTATCGTTCATGAGAAAACGTTCTCATATTTGTCCTGTTAACACAGTCCATCATCCACTGTGTGCTATCGTGGATAGCTAAGAGTGCTCTTTGTTTTTAGGTAACCCAAACTTGTCCTCCCATTTCCTCCTACATATAAATACCACCTGAAGAACTGTTGTATTTTAATTAAGGGTCGGTTCTCTCTCCTGCTCTCTGCTTTGTAAATAGTAATTTAGAACAATCTAATTTTCAAAAGGAAAACACTTTAGTTTACTTTTGATTATAAAAATTATACATACATGTACCAATTGAAACAGCATAGAAAACACACACACTCCCGAAATCCAAGTACCTAGAAAACTACTGTGGGCACTTTGGGGAATATCCTTAAAAATAGACACTTTGCTGACCTTCTTCATGTAATAGTACATCTTGGATCTGCTGCCATCATCAATACATACAGACCTTTATCTCCCTTTTTTGTTGTTGTATATTGTTTTACCACTTTTGAAATTTTCCTTCTTTTACAAAAACTATCACTAGAAAAAGAGGGAAGATGCTTTAAAGTGAGAGGATGGTGGTAGAAAGGAGGTTTTGGGTCTTGGAGACTTGGACAGAATTACTGTTGGCACTTGTCCATGCTTTCCCGACCATACTGCCTTTGGCATATCTTGGGTGGCCCTTGACTATAGCTGCTTTAAGTAGACCCAACCCTGCTATATCCTGCAATCTTGGGAATTGGTTTAAAAGTTCTCAACCCAGGGCCAGTGAAAGGCAATTTAAGTTAATATGAGTTGATGAATTTTGGCGTGTAGTACAGCCTGGAGATGCACTCTATAACCTTACTGAACATTTTTAAAAACAAATCAATTTTATTGATACATATTAATAAAAGCATACAATTTATCCAAAGTGTACCATCAATGGTATATGGTAAAATCACACAGTTGTGTGCTCATCATTTCAATCATTATTAAAGCATTTTCATTAACAAATATATTTTGTAATCTCAAACAACACTAAAAGAGGTCTGATCTTTGGGATTATCAATTAAGGGTATGTGTTACACAATTTTAAGAAATACTGATTGGGGTTATATTTGAACGAGAAATATCTTTTAAGTTTTCGTTTTCTTAATGAAACAAAGAAAGCATAATCTCGTTAGAGTTTACCTGTTCCGAGAAACATCACATCATACTGCCCATCTTCTGCGACGACTCGATCCACCACTACCTGCGTCAGTCTGTAATCCACGTTGATGCGCTTGAATGTTGGTCCTCCTGCAACTGGATATACAGACTTATACATCACAGGGTGCCGCTTTATGAAACTGATGACATCATCTGGGAAATCTCGGGTGGATTTAATCAATGGATCATAGGTTCTGCTTGGACACTGAAAAAAAATGCAGAGGTGAGAAAAGACATTACTTTTGCATTTGAGAAATTTACTTCCAATTAAGTTTGTAAGGCTTATTATTTATAATTTTAAAGGAATGGACAATTATAGCTGAGTCACTCTGGAATCACATGCCTTGTAAATGAATGCAGTGTACTTACCTCTAATGTATTTCAAGGCAGTTTCCTCTTTCAAATTATTTCTGTATTTGCTAAATTTCCTCAGTGAATTTAGCTTAATGTTTCATGTATTGATGGAAATATATGAAATTTAACTTAAAACAATTGTCTAGAAAACCAATCTTAAACAGAGGAAAATAAAGGAAATTCATTATTTTCAAATTCCTTTGAGTAAATTTAAGATTTTAGTTTTAAATTAAAATCATATTTATTAAAAATGAAAAGGAACAAATCAACAGGTCACAAAAAATTCTTTTGAAAGACCTTTAATAGTTTGAAATTGTAATTGTATAGTTATTTATAACTGGTGTGGAAAATTATACTGTGAACATTTAATTGAACAGCTTTTACCCTAAAGGATCTGTGAAGATACCCTCAGGGAATTTTCTCATTTGCCTAAAATTGCCTCTTTTGTGCCTGCAAGCATCCATTAATTCACTAGTTAGCAAACCCTGCCCCCTGGCGGTAATAAGTAAAAAGTTCAAACTAGTACAAATTAAATGGATTTGATGTGGCTATTATTGAGAACATTAAAAAAGAGGATGTAACTTTATAATTTTACTTATTTTTCCAGAGGACACCGCCAAATATTATAAATCTATTTTATAATTTCAATATATTGTAATTTAGGAAGTTATCTGATGGATAAATACAACAAATCTGTTATCACATTTGAATCCCTTTGGGAAAGAAAACTTAGGTTATATGATGTAACCATAGAGATGAAAATTAGTGACATTAAGGAAAGTTTACAGGCAAGTGCTGCTGTTCTATTATTGCAGTTTTATATGCAAGTTGGAAACAATCTCCACTGAATTGAGCCATTGATTATTGGCACTAATTAGAATTCTGTCAAGGCTCCATAAACATACTGCATTTCTCAAAGTATTCAAGAGGGTCATTCATTCTCAGGGAGTTAAAAGTCCTACATTTGGTCTTAGTATATGACTCTCAACACTAAATTTTATACCAGTAAAATAATAATGGCTCAATGAACTAGAAGATGTTATCAAAGAATCTATCCTTAAAAAAAAAATTTGCTAATGATTTTCTGTAAATAATTTTAGAATAATTTTAGTTATGTATTCTTTCACATCAGTCTTGCATGTCTGGTATTGAGACTGATTCTTTCAAGATACCTACTTATTTGCCCCAGTTCTGCACCAAAATGATTAATAATATCCTAGGATATTAGCCATTTGTATTCATTTAGCATATTCTTAACGAATTCTTGGTCTAAAGATCTAAGCCTGTGTTTTTAGTCAGTGTTTCTAGCACTTAGCCTTCAGCCAAGTGGATTCTGTCAACTAGATAATGGAAGAAACCCTATATGTAATAGATTTAGCAGAGACTCAAAATGAATGTGTTACTCAGAGGATACAAAACTCTTGCCCAGTTACAGGCTGCATATTTGAGGCTCAAAGGCCATTCATGTTGAGCTTACACATTATAATGCATGTGGTACAATCTGGTTGGCCTATCTTATAATCAAAACAAGCAAGATTTTGCCTGCATTTCATTTTGAAACAGTCCTTCAAAGTAAAAAAAAAAAAACTAAATAAGTAAAAATCTCTTTTGACTTTGTAGCTGTAGCTTAGCTGTACAGTAGCTAAAATTTGGGGAAAAAAATATGATATTCAGGCTACAATTTTAGATGTCAAATTTTTAAATGATTAGAATTTGTAATGTAAAAAAATGGAGTTGAATGAACATATGAACATTTAGCAAAGAAACAAATGGGCAATCTTCCTCTTGTTCACCTCTGATGAAAAGAGGAGTAAAATATAAAAGACAGAAAACCTGGCTTCTATCGACTATTATAAAATGATCTTCTTTGAAAAGATATTTTTTCTTATGGGAAGCTTTCCCTCATGGCATGCTGCCAATGTTTAAATATGATCTTTATCATCTAGGTTGCTATCCGCCATCTTTCAGGTTCTTGTCTCCACTGTGCTTTCACAAATGAAAGTGATTTGGTAGAGTTACTCCCTGAGGTTTAAGATAGTACAATTTGAACCAAATATTATTATTTTAGTACATTGAAACCAGTGGAATTTTTGCTTTGATATCATATAGCTGGGCAGCACACAGACCTAAAAATAATTTGAGATGCCAAGCAGCATATACAGGTAAAAGTAAACTGGGAAAGAAAAGTTCCATTAAAAAAAAGGATAAAGTGTGGTTGGAAAATGCTACAACTGAAGCACTGAAGTAGACAGTCATATTCAATTATTTATATGCCTTCAAAAATCTCCAGAAATTTTTTCTATTGCTGCTATACACCCCAGGTATTTAAAAAGGTCTTAAAAATCTAGTGAATTTTTCTCCATATATGATTACTTTTAATTTCTAGCTATTAGCACAGTCTATCTGAATATATTGTAGAGGCTCATTTATTTCTGCCTTCAGCTTTCTAACATTAGCCTGTGTATAACTTTAGCTCCTGTGACTGTAGAAAATAAATCAGAGGCGTTATCTGTGTGTCTACATACTGTTTTAAAAAACTAAGACAGTTGGGGGGTGGGGGGAGAAGCAATTGCCCAAATTTTAAATTGTCATTATCTTGCTGAAAACGTTAATACCAGCAGATAGGAGTAGAAAGGAAACGGAGAACCTGTCCAGACAGACCCTGAGATGAAAGGGTAAAGCCAACAGCAGCAAGCCTTGGTTGAGGGCCTATCTCCCCCCTCCCCCTCCCCACTGGCTGGCTGCTGCAGCTGGCTAGGTGTGAGTGTGTTATGCTTGGCAGAATTGCATGTTTGTATAGGGCCTTTAGTAGTACAGCGGGAAGCCATGGATAAGAGGAGAAAAATGGTTTTTATCCAATGAGAGAACTTTGCCCCTTGGCAAAACACCAGACAGCTGTTAAAAGTTTTCTCCCCCTGCTGCTTCAGGCTATTCTCTACTGGTTGCAGTCTCCTTTTAAACTAATCAGAAGAATGACTAATGAGAGGGAAGACAGGGCACAAAGGGGGACTGAAGCAGGCTTTCATTTTTAACAAATCTGGAAAAACAAAATAAATATGGAAAGGAAGTCTGATTTTTTATTTACAAAGTACAAAAATGCAAATTTTAGTCTGTGTCATCCTAGCCCCCCCTGCTTATCCATCTAAGGGTCCATCTATAACAGATATGGACTCTCTTTTAAATATTGGAGAGAGAAAAAACCAGGGGTACAACTTGCAGAGGTTAATTTATGTCACTTTTTTTTTTTTTTTTTTTAAGGTTTTCTTTTTCTTAGAGGAATTTCTATACCAGAAAAAGCAAAACACTATTGAACGCAATAAGTAGCCTTGGATTTGGAGAGCTTCATTTGCAAAGCAAATCTTGGCCCTATGGAAAAGAGAGTTGAAAGCCAGTTGAAATTTTTTATTTCTGTTAGAAATCAATGTTAAACAATCATTGTAGCTTAAGGGCAAGGATATGATGCTTTGTCCCAGTCCCCACCCTTCAAAATAATCAGTTCTAGGAGCTTGGAGTTGGGAGGTCCACATTCTAGTCTTGCCCCTGCTTCACTCTTCTAGAACCTAGAAAGAACCTAAAAGGAACAGAATTATAAAGATATCTGCAGTAATTTAGAGAGTTGATTACATAATAGTTTGGTGTCCAAAAAGTGGAAGATCGAAAGTCATGCAGTGAAAAATGTTGGGAAGAAAATAAAACTGTAAATTCAATATGAAAAAGAGGCTTGTACTGGCCTGTGATGTAGAAAATGAGATTTCCCCAAAAGTATTCCATAGTTTTTTAATTAATTAGGATACCCTTACTTAAAATAAATAAATAAATAACAACAAAAAGCAGTAGTCATGCTTCTGAGGTACATAAATGGGAGCATAGTGTGAGAAAATGTGAGGGAATTCTTCCATTATACTCAGCAGTCTAGCACTGTACAATGCAAGAGAAAGATCAGAATACTCTTTCTGATTTACATATTTTCCTTTAGTCAGATACACCTGTGTTTGTAAATCAACCTTGAAATATCTCTTTTCTACAAAATAATCAAGAAAATTCTTACTTACTTAATGGGTACAGCCTAGGTTACAACCTAGATCTAACTTAAGAGATTAATTAAAAAAGGTCTCTATCGAAAAAAAGTGTTTGAGGACAGTCTCTGAGTATCACACACAATGTCTCAGTGCAATTATAAACATTTTAGGTGGAGGACAGTTGAGTTTTGGAATTTTTGTACAACATGGTTACCTCAAACCTCTACCTTCAGGGACAATGGTCAAGGTAAAAGTTGAAATTTCTCAACAATCATTCTAGTTATAAAAAGTACCATTGCATATACGCAATCTGCTATATCACTCCAATTATTGTTATTATGTATTATTATGCTCTGATTCAGTCTGTCTGTCTGATATTTGCTTCTTTGAAGCAAAACCATAAACTTGTCTCATTTAAGGTAGTGATGCCTTCGTAGGTGAGTAAAAAAGGTCTTTTTAGAACAGGTGGACATTCCAGGTCCCAGAGTTGGTCCATGGTACTGCATTTGGTACAATAAACTGCCAGGGGCCCTGGCATGACAAAGACATTGTGATTTTTCAATGTTTCTTCGCAAAGTTAGAAAGTTTAATAATTTGGTGGGAAATGAAGAAGGAACTCAGATATACCCACACCCACATCCTGAATTTGGGAGGTTTTATCTCACAACAGAGAAGAGAGACAATGGGGGCCTTTCGAACAGAGGAAACTGTTCAGCCCTCTTTGAGTTTCTCTAGAGAAAAACCCATGTGAGGAGTAAGTTGTTCATGGTGGGACTTCTTGTTCAGATGATCAAAACATAATGGAGAGGGAGAGGTTTTGTTATTTTATATTTGGTGGTAGATGAAAATTTTCTTAACATAATATTTGTGGTAGACCTTGAAAGTAAATAGCTAATTGTGTACTATATTGATGAAGTTTCTGACAAGGCATTTTCATTTTTTTGTAGAGATCTGAATTCTTCAGTTGAGCTGGAGAGGGGAGAAATTTACTCAAGAAATATTTGAGATTAAACAATTCTTACAAAAGTTTAAAGGACATTTTAATCTCCCCCCCACCCCCAAAGGATACATTATATTCAAAAATAAACCATGGAAGACAATAAACAGGAAGAAGGAGGTTAGCTTAGTAGTTTTGACGTTTCATGTGGATTATTGATTCTTTCTCCAAAATAAAATTGAAAAGCAAACAATAGAAAAATAACTACAACAAAATAAAAGAAAAAAGAGGTGAAAATGAGCATTTATTCAATGTGTTCAGTGAGCTGAGAGGAGGTCAAGTCTTTAGACATATGTAGTTCAGCATGTTTTTTTAAACCTTTTTATTTTAGTAACATATATACAACTCAAAATTTCCCATTTTTACCACTTTCAAGTGTACAATTCAGTGGCATTAGTTATATTCACAATATTGTGGTATCATCACCAGCATCCATCACCCAAAAGTTTTCATTACCTCAAAAAGAAACTCTGCACCATTAAGCAATTACTCCACATTCTCCTCACTATCCCCCTCCTGCCCCTGGTAACCTGTAATCTTCTGTTTCTATGAATTTGTGCTTTTTTACAACCTCATAATGTTTCTTTAAATATGGTTTCAACTTTTTGAACCAAAAAAAAATCACATGAATCTTTTAAATTACTATTTGCACCACTTCTCCGTTCTCTTTAATAACTATATGCAATAAAAGAGCAGGTTTTGCTGGTGTTTAAGTCATTAGTGGGAAGTACAATGTGTGTATCATTCACAAGGGTCCATCATGTAAAATCAAGTTATAGAATTAAAATATGGTACATATACCTGCCTCCTTTTGCTCCCTACCAAAAAATGGAGCATCAGTTGGGACACTCATGTGTGAGTTTTTACTTTATTATTTTTTATAAGGTACTGGCAATTGAATCCAGGACCTTGTCCTTGGAAAGCAGGTACTCAAACCACTGAGCTATACCCACTCCCAGAGTCTTGAACTTTAAAAGTAAAGCTAAAAAAAGTTAACGTAAAAGCATTTTGGGGGGACATGGAATTAAAAAATAATTTGTCATTTTTATAAAATAAGGGGTTTAGAAATTGTCAAAAAACTGTGGAAAAATGATTCAAGACCAAAGAAACATACATTTCTTAAATATTTGAACCTCAAACACAAGTACTTATTTCTCACCTTTTTGAAATGGGAATGGTTTAAAAATTGAAACTCACTTTCAATTAAACATTTGCTAGTATTTTATATTTATGCATAAATCTTTAAAAATTCTGCATAATAAAGGAAAAAACTACAGAGAAAAATTGTCATAAATCAAATATCAAAAATGAAATTTTCTGCCTTTGCAAATCTTCTGTAGAGGTTCTGGGTTTTCTAACAGCCTGCTACTTTTAACCTGACTTCAATTTGTTTTCCATATCTGACCTGCAGCATTGTATGGTGGGTTTTTCAAGATTTCATTTCATTTGGAACTTCTTGTTATCAAG
The DNA here is from genome assembly GCA_026826555.1 of Tolypeutes matacus. Taxonomy (NCBI): domain Eukaryota; kingdom Metazoa; phylum Chordata; class Mammalia; order Cingulata; family Chlamyphoridae; genus Tolypeutes; species Tolypeutes matacus. Next base: position 36,225,633 of record JAKSZT010053770.1, read on the forward strand.
ACCTGGCAGGTGATTGAAAAAGTCCTTTTGAACAAAATGTAGTACGTTCAGACCTTCTATTTGAACACCAGAGGGCAGAAGAAGCACTTGAAGTGAAGGCACTCTAACTGCATAGTTGTGCATCCTTGAGTTTCCAGACTTTTTAACATTGTAGAGTAGTGATATCATGGTAATGCTAGGAGTTTAGGTTTGGTTTTTTTTTTTTTTTTTTTTGCCACAGGAAGTACAGCATTATGTCAAAACTAAAAAAGTTAAAGTAGCTATGGCATGCTGAGAGTTGTAGCGTTTATTTAACTGAGTGATACTGTCAACAGAAGGCATTGCTGGAGAGAACAATTTATATTTCAAATTAATAGCAATATGGTTGCAGAACATGTCAAAGTAAAGATGGCTTAAATTGTTTATTCACATTTTTAAGTGAAGTATAAAGTTGCGTTCAGTAAAATTTCTGGTCATTTCTTAGAATGCAAATTATTCGGTAGTGCTTTTAGTAAAGTAAGATATGTTCCCTTCAATTATGATCAAAGACAAGAAAAGTAAGTTTTCAAAATTTCATTATTTCCTGTGCAGAGAATAGATGGATCTGTGGGGGTAAAAATGCAAGGTTCTGTTTGTTTGTTATCATTTTTAATAGAATGACATGGAGTTGATAGCATTTAATATGGAGTTAGGTAGATCTAAATTTAATCCCAGTTGCACCACTTTACAAACAATGTGATCTTGAACATGCACTTAACCTTGTTGCGTTTTTTTCTTATCCATAAAATTGGGATAATAACATCTTCACTACCATGGAGTTGTAAGCATGTAATGAGATAACATATAAGTTCTTATCACAAAGTCTGCATCATGGGGAGTGTTCAATTATGTCATTTGATTAACATTTTTGAGCTGAAGATTTGCAGAAAATAGAATCATAGCTTCATTTGAAAAAAAAAAACCAAACAAACTGAAACTTGGCTTTTTAAAAATCGATGAAAGAGAATGCCAGGAGATTATGCAAAATAAAGGCAGGTAACTTTGGCGGTACACCAATCAGGTGAATATTAGAGAAAAAATGTAGGGAAGAGAAGACTGTTCAGAAAACATTCTTCTTTCTGCTGTTTTTGATGATACGATTTGGGAAAGTTATTTAATAAATTTGGGCATCAGTTTCCTCCTCTGTAAAACAAGTTGAATTATATACTATGTGATTTCCAGTCCTTACATTCTTAAATTTTATAATACCATGAAATATAATTTCAGTGATTTTATGAATGCAGCATTATTTAAAATGGGAATGATATATTTCACATATAAAGGTCATGGTTTGTGCAAAAATCATATTTGTGTAACAGTTTTTCACATCAGATATATGATGTTCCTAACTTCCACATCAGCATTCAAAATGCAAAATATAATGTAGAAAATCAGACTAGTAGCAATGTATGCAAAACAAAAATAAGATAATATTAAGAAAAAAATTACTAAAGAAATAATGAAGTAAAGATGTTATGCATTTATGCATTATTTTAGATATCTTCAAATTTGGGTCATAATGATTTCAAAGAGAATCTAAACAAAATATTTAGTTGGAAATGATCACTATCCTTTGGCTACTGTAGCTTTCTAGAGATTGCCTGCAAACCTATCAGTAGGAATGGAAGTCAGTTTCTTAGAGAGAACCAATTGGAAAGGGTTGGTCAATAAAAAATATATATACACATATATAACCTTTATATTATTAATGTATTGCACAAATAAATTTAGATTGGCTAATGTGGTTGCTCCCCATCAAAAATCAGCAAAGATATGATCTGAGTTTAGTTCAGAACAAAGAACCCCCTTTTAACCAAATCATAAGGCAAAGGTAATAATTTTTAGCAGAACTAGGATTTTATCTCTCTTAATTCTATGAAAGGACATAATCTACCTGATCAAAGAGAGTTTCCAGGGTAATCATCCTGTGAGAGACTTTGTTTTTCAGTCTTCATTACAGATTGTGGCCCAAGTATGGGCTAAGGATGAAAGATGTAAAGTTACAAGGTGTAATTCTCAAAGCTTAACTTCAGATGCTAATGTGTTTGCACATTTTAAAGAGCATAGGAATTCCATGAGAAATAGTGGGGTTTATTTATTTATTTATTTATTTATTTATTTATTTATTTATTTATTTATTTATTTTTTTAGTGGGGTTTATTTAAGATAAAGGAACATAACTCCATTAAATACCCCTGCCTTATATCTGAAAATGGTTTTCCTTTCCTATATTATTTTTTTTTAATAAGTTCAATATTCCTTTGGTAGTTTGAATACAGCTTATTCCCTAGATAATCTTGAACTTGTAAAGAAAATTTCTACAGTGTAAATATTTTATGTTTTGAGTACTAAGCAGCAGAAACTGGTCTGCTGAACATAATTTTGTACTTCTTTTTTCATTGATGAGAAACTCCCCTCACTGATGTTTACATTTTACTATTTTGTGGGGAGGGTCACTTATCAGATTTCAGAGGAATGGTGATGTACTTAGGAGGAGAGTTATGTAAAATTTGACTGGTTTGTTAGCCTTGTATAACATTTGCAGCTCTTTCAGACAGGAGCAGGGAAAGTGGTGACAACAACCACCTCTGCAGCATTTCTAACTTATACTCTATTTGGAAAGTGATGCAATCTTAATACATCAGCACACAATCATTTTTTTTTTCAATTATAGGACTCAATTGTTGTATCTACAGATGCAAATAATTTGCTATTAATATGGATGGTTTGAGCCACAAATCCTTACTCCTGAAATATCCAGAAAATTGAAAAACTGTTTAAATGGGCTGAATTGTCATAGTCCATTTTTTTAAAAACAAACACATGTAGCAACAGCTCCAAATGTGATATTCTATGATATTTAACCTTAGAATACTAATACAGTAAAAAAAAATTTCCCCAGCTAGAGCTCCTTTCTGAAAAACAAAAAGAAAAGAAAGAAAGAAAAAAAACTTAGATGGAATTCTTTCATGGAAGGGGAAAATGAATATAATTTAACATAAATTTCTTTAACACAGAGGCATATCATAAGGACCCTGCAGACAGAATATCTGGGTTAAAATCCAGCTTGACCACTCACTAGCTTTATGACCTTGTGCAAGTTACTGCACCTGCCACCTGAGAGCCCTCATCTGTAAAATAGCAAGAATAATAAAAGTACTTGGCTTCAAGGGTCATTATGAGGATTAAGTAAGTTGAGATTTGTAAAGCATTTAGAAGAGTGCCTGCTTACCTTAAGTGTCAAATCATTGAGAAAACAAAAGCAACAACAACAAAGTTGGCAAAACTTTCACGTTCAAGGAAAAAATTGCTCTGCCAAAAAAGAAATGCACTAAAATTGTGATAATCAAGTCAGAAAACTTCCTGAATTATATTGATATTGCAGAATTTTGAAAGGGAAAATAGAGACAGTTGTATAGTGTTTTCCTCAAATTTAAGTAATTTATTCAACAGGAGGATGTAAAGAGAATTCAGAAAGCATGGCTACCAGCTGTCTCCCCTTTAAGAATGAGCATACGAAAAGACAACATTTTATTCAGTAGCATTTGAGGGGTTTCAAGTCAATTATTTTTCTCAGATATTTAGAGGATTATTTTAGAGCTCTGGGTAGAAATATTCGAATGAGTTCTAACGGAGGGGAGGGAGGATGACAGGCAATTTTCTCTTTAATTTTTAGATCAATTAACCAATCCTGGATCATTTAAATAAATTATTTCAATCACATCAATAAAATGAAGGAAAAAAAGCTTTATATCTGTAATGCACATTCAGCATTTTAAACTGCAGAGTAATTTTTGAATAAATTCATAGGTTATAAAATACATTTCTTACTTCCTTTAGCTGTGTTTTAAACATGAACTATACTATTTGGATTTATACTATTTATACCATGACAGACCTTTAGAGTTCTCTAAATTTTCTTCCCCATTTAAAAATGTATGTTTTTCCAAGGTGCAATATAATAAAGAAAAGACAAACTCATAGCAAGAAAGTAGTTCATTTAAAATGAACCATTATAATTGATGTGGTCTTTTCAAACTAGAAGTTGGGACTAAAAAATAATCTTGACATATGCAGAACTATATGTGGTGAGTAAATACTTATTTGACATTTTCATCTAATTCAGAATGTTTGTTATTCTAGATCACTAAATCATTTTCATGATTCTATAGGTTTATTGGAGGTAAGCACTGAATTCTCAGCATAATCTGCTCTTTATAATACATTCCATTGCTTCCTATAGTACTTTTAAAATTATTATTCAAAAGAAATATGTTAAGTTATAAAGAAGGATTGAAATGCTAGTATATCACTATTAATAAATAATAATTTTAAATCCACAGCACATATTGCTGTGGTGAATATCATAGTTCATTATAATAGAATTAGAAATAGAACACGTGCTTAATATAATAATTCATTTACTTGATTGGATACATACTGTTCCAGGTCGGGGATAAGGAATTCTTCCATCATATTGCACCCAACGATGGTCTGCGCTTTCCTTATGAGCATATGGACCATTAAAAACTGCTCTGATGTCAGCCATGTTATATACACAAACAGCAGAGCCTTTAAAGATGGAGCTGAAAGAAAATAACATGCTTCAATCATTCACTGGTTCAATCGACAGACACTTATTGAGTATACATTATATGCTAGGTGCTGGGTCAAAACTGATCGAGCACATGCTATATACCAGGTGCTGTAAACAAAAGGTGCCCATGTCCTCAAGGAGTTTATAATCTAATAAGCATGAATAAAGTGAGACAAGTATGGGCAATTGCAGAAAGTTTTGGGTGCACACCAATGGGTACCCAGTTTAGAGCAAATAGCTAAGTTTTTAGGCAGGAGGTGACGTCTAAGCTGACAACTGATAGAAAAAAGGAATTAACTAGAAAAACTGGGGAATAAGGAATAATATGAAGGAAAGAGTATTATATTTATCTATGTGGTCTTAAATTGTAATCAAAGTTATTGTAACATAATCCTTTCTAAAAAGTTATAGTTACCTATTATTTTAAAAAGGAATTATTTAGAAATATGGTTAATAACCCTCTCATTTATCTGCTGTCTTAAAGTTAGTGAATGTACATAAATACTGGTTATTAAATAATTTCCTCATTTGATTTTAATTAAACTGATTAAAAATATTTAGACACAATCATTTTTGTTTCTCCTTGAATGTATAAGTTTCATTAATGTTAATCTCACAGGATTGGCAGCCACATTACTAATAAGCAGTAAAGCTCTATAGTATTAGTGTATAAGATAGATAGATAGATAGATAGATAGATAGATAGATAGAGAATTCAATAATTTTTGGCAAACTAGTGATGGTAAACAAAGTGTTAACATTGTCATCAGATATAACTTTCTAATTTTATTTCTGGAAATTAAAAGACATTTTTTCAAGTCTAAAACTTTTAATGATTCCTGTTCGTATAAAAGAGCTTGCCCTTATGATTTAAGAGGTATATCATACCAGCATAACATAAATGAGCTAATGATTCTTTAACATGAATAACTCAACCATAATATACTTGGAATGACATTAATGGGAAACTTCAGGAGGTGATGGTAAACAGGCAGCTGGAGGAAAACCAGAAGAAACTAAGGAAATGGGGTGATGTTCCCATAAAAGTCACTTGCTCTGCCTATGATATTTTACAGGGATGGTGCATCATGTTTAATACATTGCTGTTATTGTAGGTTAATTATGTCTTCTCATTGGACAAAGAATGGGACACACATTCTAATATTACTTCAGTCTTCAGGGAAGCATTAAAAATAAAACAATAAAGCAAACTAAGAAGGAAAAATTGACTTGTAACTTCACACTATGGGTGGGCAGAAACTTGGTAGGGGAAAAAGAAAACTATCTTGGAGCTACATTTCCCTGGCACGTATCTGCCTGGTGTGTGGAACACACAATGACTTCAAAGAAAGTTCTGTGAATGGAAAGGTGCCAAGAGAACTAGGGCCGAGGTACTTAACTTCAGTAAGTACAGGCACTTGATCTTCTGGCATTTTGTTATATTGAAATATAAAGTAATGGAAAAATAGAGTCTAAAACAGCAGCTTCTTGGGATACCTTCTTTTTTTTTTTCATCTTTAAATATTCACATTCAATATTTTATAATTTATCAAATAGTATTTTATTTTCAGGTATATTCTGAACAATAGTGTATTTTAGTTTATATATAAAGTATTATGATCTAAGTGAGGATCATGCCACATAAAGGGAATTAAACAATAATTTGCATCCAAAATATTTTAAGAATTTATTAAAAGAAGGCCGTAAGACCATTCCTCCAATATGAATACTCCAATTCTTTCAATACCAATGTTAGTATATACATATATTGATATAGACTGATAGCAAAACTGCTTAAAAGAATGAAAAGAATGAAAAATATTTCAAAGAATGTGTTGTATGTAACAGGAGTAAAAATGTGCTTTGAACACAGTCAAATGCACTTATTGGATTAAAGAACATTAAGATAAGAGGGTTCACATATTCTTTGAGAAAGCTGAATTGATGCTAGTTGAACTTTTAAGAAACCCATAATCTCAATGACAAGTATATGTGAACATTATACAGAAAGATGGAAAGAATACAGGGAAATACATTAGGAAAACATTCTCATTTGTAGTCAATTTATACTACTAATAGATGGCTCTTCTTTGGGCAAGTAATGCACACTTCCTTTGCATTAATTAGTGAGCAGTGAAATGGTGATAATAACATTCATTCCATCCTTACAGGATAATGGGGAAGTGCAAATAAGATGACACATGATGGCATTTACAAGTCAAGTGTGTCTCATCTCATGATTATAGCCTAGTCAATGATTAAGACATGACATTTCTTTAGTATAACCTCTATGACCAACATCTTGGAATTATTATGATTGAACATGGTTATACCTTTTGATTCAAAAATTCTATTCTAGGAATTTATCCCACAGATATCCTCAGTCCTGTGGGGAATGGCATATGTATAAGGCATCATTGCAGCATTATTTGTAACAGGAGAAGATTGGAAACAACTGAAATGTCTACATACAGGGTACTGGTTAAATAAATTACGGCAATAGGTACAGGGGATATTATGCTGCTGTGAAAAGAACAAGGATAGTTTTTGCACTGATATAAAAAGATTTCTAAGAAACACGAAGGGAAGAAGTAAATTTCAGAAATGTGCATGACATGCTACCTAAAAAAAAGAAAGGAACAAAAAAGGATATATAACTCTATTGGCCTACATATGCATAAGAATTCTCTAGAAGGATTAAAAGCATTCTTCTGAACATACCTTGTTGTAGTAAACACTCCATATACTACAGGATTTCTTTCATCTCTTGTGGGGAGTAAGTAAATATCTTCTATAAATGGGGAAAATATTAATTATTCACTATAGTTTTTATTTTCCAGTGTTAAAAAATGTTTGCTTTTTCTTTATTTATGCAATTTTTAAGAGACTGTACTTAAACAAAAATTAGAATTTAACTTAATTTTAAAACTTTTTATGAAATAAGCATTTTGTTAAAGAAACACTGTTTTAGTTTTACACAAATATGTGGTCTATCTACACAGTATAAAAGCATCCGTCCCTAGGCCCCACCTTCCTTCAGCCCCACCTTTCTTTATAGATGGTTAAACCTGGGACTCCTGTTCTTCCAGGCAGCTGCCTTGGCTGCATGTCATACATCCTCCAAGGGAGAAGCATGTGAGGTTGGGAGCAAGGCCAACTCAGACCACAGCCAGTTACGCAACCCTGGTGAGGCCTATTCTAGGTTCCATGTCCTGGCAGAGTCAAATGAGATCAGCTTTTACTCCATACTCCAGAGTCCAAGCACATGGCAAATGTCTAATTTGAGGCTTGTCTCTGGTTGCAGTAGGCTTTTCCTGGGGTGGGTGTCAACTCTGCAATTCCTAGACCCTGCTTTACATGTCCTAGACCAGTCCTTTTCCCTCTCATCCACCTCTTTTGGAAGCAAAGTTGCAAAGAGAGAGGCAGGGAAAGAAGGCAGGGGCTGAATGGAGGGTAGGGGACAAGGGGTGGAAAGAAAGAGCAGGAATGTAGGCAACCACCTCATAGACTCTGACCCAAGCCCCTGGCTTGAGGTCAAGAAACCAGGACTCAGAGCTGCTCTAATACCTATGACTCGAATCAAAGTAGCAGTAGGGTGTGAAGGGCATGGCCATGACCCACGCAAGCTCTAATAGAGTTCAAAAAGATTCTGGAGTCCACATTTATTGAAGTACAAAATGTTACTCAAAAGCTGAACCCCAATCTCCCTTTTGAGTTGAGGGAAAGGATCAGGAGACCAACACATGTGGCTAAGAGTGTAAGAATAAATGCATGCATGTGTATGTACACACACACACACACACACACATACTTGGGAGGACAAAGCTTCTTACTCATGCATAAATCTTGATTGAAAAGATATTGCTTTCCCCTTCTTGGATAATTTCACCCAAATTACTACATTTATTAAAATTAAGGTTAACAGTGAGAGTTACTGTATTATGACTTAAGAAATGAAGGTTAAAAGATTGGTTTGCCCACCAGTTGTGTGACATTGAGTTGGACTGTTAGGTGTTTATTTAAATCATCAATAAATGAGGTGGTTCATTTGACAATCTCCATACTCATTTCTTATTAAGAATATATAAATTCATAGAGAATAGAAATCAAAATCACAGGTTATTTTTGACCTCCAGTTTAAATGACGTGTATTCCTGAAATTACGTCAACTTATTAGTAATTCACTTTCATGTTTGGTAACACCGTGAAAATAGCTATGTAAATAGTATGGTATAGATACTAAACTATGAGTAACTATTGGTCTTTGAAACATTACTTAAGATGTCAGGGTGCATATACACAACATTAAGTCATTGATGAATGTTGAATATATACTTTAATGCTGAAAAATATAATCCTGATAAAATCTTTTAATAATATGGATAGATTTTTTATGGCAAAAACAAAGTTCAAGAAGGTGAAAGCTAATGATACTAAATTTATGCACACTCAACAAAAATCCTTCTAGAATTAGCTTGGGGTAGCATAAGGAAGGGAAATGAAAGAAAAGAATCTCTGAAAGCTTCTCTGAGTATCCTTTTTATTAGCAGGTCAGACACAGGTCACCAACCTCCCTTGCTCTCCAGCAGAGGGCATCTGTAGATTAAGGAATCAGGGTGAATCCTACCCATTCTCCTTCCACAGTGAAAGACTGCATGGAAAACGATGGACTGGATGTTGTAGTCCAAACCTAACAGCTTTCCTTCTCTTGCTGGAGTTTTGTTTCCTTCCTTAACTTTGAGGACTCATAAAGAAAAAGCTGCTTCATTAAGTTGTGCCCAGATCTAGAGCATCTTTATGTGCTTTTTGTGTACAAGTTTAATCAAAACCATTTCTGCAACCTATGGTGGGGCCATATAGCTAAAATAAAATGCATGCTGAGTTACTTAGTTAGACAGTAAGACTTTTCTTAGTATTAAGGAACGTGTGACTTACGAAGCTCATCAAAATGAGTATCTGCCCCATCACTTCCAGGAATTGAGCAAATCAATCTGGCCTTAAGAAAAGTTGTCCATTTGTTTATCAGGCTGCGTTGTCCTCCTACATCATTCTGAGAAAAAGGACAAAAAAAAATAAAGATAAAGGTTGAACAGCATGATTCTATCATTGACTAAAACTGGTGGTTATTACCAGCAGTGCGTTTACAAAGACGCAGAGCTTACATATTTACTCCTTGAACTTTCGAAATGAGGGAAAAGACAGTTTTGTCCTTTTCCAAGAGTTTCCAGCATGAAGCTCTTTTCTCATTACACGAATGCAATGAAAGCAATTTAGCTCTAATGAATGACAAGATGCATGCAAGGCTACAGTAAATAAGTCAGGCTTGGATTTAAATACTGTCTCTGCCAGTTTTTTGCTCCATGATCCAGAAAAACCTATTTAATTCTCCAAGTCTCTGGGTTCTTATCTATAAAATATAAGTAATGCCTTCAAATATGGTTATTTTGATGATCCAATGGAATAATTTATATAAATTGCTTAGCACCATGCCAGGCTATTTGAGTTCAATAGAAGCTAGAACTGATATATATGTATTATTTCTATCAAGATAAAAATTTGCATTCCTTAGAAATATATCTCCTTATAGTCTGAAAAAAAATCCTTTTCTAATTTAGTACCCTACTAATTAAATATTAAACCAACAAATATATATATATAATGACATGCATATAAAAGCAACATTAAGTTTTAAAGACTAATTTATACTTTTCCATACTTTATTTTTTCTGTGAAATATTTTATTAAAAATGTTCTTCAGGCATTTAGCAAAACATAAGCATTTAAATCAATTAAATAGGATACATAGGGTTATGTCATCCAATAATTCAACATAAGACATAGTTCTTATTTTTAAATTGATGTCTCTGTGACCCCAAAATTAATATTAATTTTATTTGTTTGTCAACAAGCTCTGCTGTGACCATATTTAAAAAAAAAAAAAGACTATTTCATGCAATAAATATACCGTGCACTTAAACTTTGCTTTCAAAACTTACTTTTGAATCTATCTTTTGAATTATTGTATTTAAATACATATAAATTTTATAAAACATTCAATATCTCATATAATCTATATTCTGTAAAGTTAATAAAAAGTTAACTGTCAAATTTTAAGTCTGTATATCTAGGAATTGTCTTTTCTATGCTTCTTTTCAACTCTGAAAGTGAAATTAAACTCGAGAAAAGTAAACCATGACTCCAAATAGGAGAATTTAGGGTCATCTAAATATTTGCTAGTCTTAAAGTAAGGAGGGAGGAACAGGGGAGAAAAACAGAGCAAGAGAGAAAGAGAGAGAGAAAGAGAGAGACACACAGAGAGAGAGAGAGAGGTTGCTTCCAGTGTTAATATGGGTAATGTCAAAATCCAAATTCTCAACTGATATAAAGATAGTAACAGGGCAAATATCAGAAGGCTTTTAGATTTGTGAGAAAACGGAGAAGGAAAATTAGCTCTTTGAGACGAGAGACCACATCTATTTTTATAGACTTAGCACCTAACACCAAGAGTGTAGCTATTGTATGTGAATCCCATAATGGATCAATTTTTACTTCCTCCTAAACAAAAGAATAATTTTCAGTAATTCAGTAACAATCAATAATAATCATTATTTCTTGATTTGTTCTTTAGATTTATAACATACAATTTAAAAATAATGTTTAAATGTAAAATTTGCATAAATTAAAACAAAAAATCACAATTCACTGTTTGCACTTTGTTTCACTGTATTAAATTTTAAATGATTTTCCAAATCACTATGAACTTAATCTTGGAATAAACATTTGGAGCTGTCCATGTATGCAGGGGACTGGCTATACTAATACAGATGCATATACATGCAAATACATACATAAATACTTATATACATATACACATACACTCATACACATATGTATCCATATCCATGCTAGAAACACCAATTGTAACCACAGCCATTGTTTAGAAGTTGGACCAACAAAAGACTTTCTGGCAGGATCCAGGGCACATGATGATAATAAAAAGCAAGATAATTTTTTGTTGGTTTTCTAATAGTTTTTAATTCTCACCAGATTATGTGCCCTTTATTCCCTGGCCTACCACCTGTCCTGTATATATCACCAATAAGCTGCCTGCCTGGCAGGTGGTTAATAAATACATGTTTAAAAATTAATGAATAATTAAAAATACAGGATAAAATTGATGAAAGTTTTACAAATATGAAGAAATTGTTTTATAGTGGGCAAAGGAAGGAAGAGATGGATTTGATATTAAGTCTTGACTTGATTGGGTATCAGACAGGTAGAGAATGGTTCAGGAAATATTCTATGTACTAGAATCTAGAGGAAAGGAAATAAGTTTCTTTTGAGAAAATGCAAACATAATATATTTATATAACTATACTGACCCTTTAGTAACAAGCATGCCTGCAATTGCTCTTAAGATTATATTTGGTAAACGGTGCTTCTATTATTTATCATTGCACAATAATAAAATTAATCTATATTTCAGCTAGTTATTGTGTGATTTCAGCTGCCAGATGATGTGAAGGCAGATTTTTCTAGCCACGATTCTTATTTTTAAGGCTAATACCCTCAGAGAATTTTAGAAATGTCACATAGATATTAGTACAAAGGGAGGGGCAAAAACATATTTGATGTTTCCTCTTAGAGCAATAATTATTTCTGGGTCTCTGTAGGAGGCCAGTGAAAAAATGAGTATCTGGAACTATTGAGAAAGTGAGAGATTTTTTAATGAATTAAAAAATACAAGGTAAATTTTCTCCTTATCTTTCTTATGACCTGTGCCTTATAAAATTTTTAATTCACAAATCTAGTTTTTATATTTTGTTCAGCAGAACCCTATTTGTACTAAGCAGAGCCCTAGTTAAACCCATTTTATTTTGATGTATTCTTCTTGCATATTTATTTATGATATATATGGAATTTTCCTTGACTATGTATTTTTTGAATTAGAATGAATACTAAAAATACTGTGGATTCAATATACATAAAAAGATAGGTTGGCTATCATGAAAATAATGCCAGGGACTTAATTTGGTTTACTTCTTTACTCCTAACACAGAGAAGGTGCTCATTTTTTTTTTTTTTTTTACTAAACTAATAAAGAGGTATATAGAATATTTGTGTGACAGAACCTTAACAGGTGTACACGTTACTATTTTATCATAAAAACGTGAAATCATATTCTTTTTAAAAATTTATTAGATAAAAGTGACAATAAATGATGTTTGTTTTCAAACATCCTCCTACCTTTCTTTTGCAATTATCACCTATACTTAAGGGTAACCATGAAAAAATTCTAAGTATTCAACTAGTTTCAGATTGTTTGCATAGGAAAGGAATGTATACTGTACCTACTTTTTTTTTTAACCTGACAAATGGAAATTACAATCCTTTGAACAAAAGAATCTTTAAATGCTCTTGCCTTGCTCATGCAGCAGCCTTTCCAGTCCCTCGAGGAATAAAAAGATAAAAACATAAAAATCCAGGTCAAAGATGAAAGCCACCTGCTGTCAGCAGGGAAACAAGTATAGTTTCTGGGATAATAGCTTTCAGGAATGGATTATAAGCATTTAATGACCAGATAGTAACTCTTACAGACATCCAGAAGCCTGACCTGGGATGGCAAAGTTCAATTCACAAGGAGTTGTATTTCTCCTGTAGGGATGTGTCAGTTTACTGACTTCGTGGATCAGCTCTTAGTCCCTGGATTTGTTTGCAAATCCACATACTTCCCCCTGAGAACTTTAAGCCCAGAAGAGGGCTAGAAGGGTGGTAAACACTTTTATACTAAATTGTCACCTCCTTGCTTACTTTTATGAAGTTCTAAAGAACACAACAGTGTTGCTAACACAATAGACTAATTATTGAGATGTCAGAATCAGCAGTTCTTAGTCACAGGTCACTTCTATTTGTCTCCACTCTATTTATCTCAGCTGCTTTGTGGCCATGTTGCCAAAAGCCTTGAAATCCTCTACACAAAGATGCAGATGAAAGTGAAAAAGAAATTAAATGTAAGCAAGACTGATCACATATATTCAATCTGGGTGGTGAGGACAGGGATGTCTGTTTTCTTATCATCTGTAGCTTTTTATATGTTTGGAATGTTTCTTAATTTTAAAGTAATTAATAAAAGCAGAAAAGAAAAGCAAGAAAAGAAATAAGATCATTTGTAATCCTTCAGCAATCTTAAAATCTAGTACCTCTGAATTATCCAACTGGGTGATTGTTATATATTGTTAAATACTATGATCTATTAATTATAGTTTTCTACTAATGGGTGGATCATTCACAAAGCAGCTTAATGGTAATTCCATTTTCTTTCCACTGTCCCAGCAAACTCAAGTCCTTATAAATCTTAAATAGACATGTAGAGTAGCTAGAAGCTGTCACACATGAACTTTTATTGAGTGTATCTTTTGACCTTTGGGTCACTATACAGGGTTCATCTGTTAAACATGGTTTTGTCTGTATATACCATCCTCTTCCAGGCTCTCTCAGCATTTTATAAATATTGTCATTTTTGCCTACATATGGGGAAACAGAAGCTTATGGGGAAAATGTAATAATTGATTACAGGCTCTATGTTCTTAAACATTGAAGATTTTATAAATTAATGCAATCTCCAAGACATATGAGAACATGTTGTATTATATTAAAATACTGATGAGCACTCAGATTTGTAACCATATTAATGAGTTTAAATCGAAGGACTCCAGGCTTTTCAAATCAATAAATTTGGGGGAATGACACATCCTAAGAATTAAAATTTTTTAAAAAACTTTTGATAATGGCATTAAAGATGATAAATTCTCCTTTGCTGAATATGTAGGTTCTTTTGCCTAATGCTGCTCTTCTGAATCTCTGAATGGGATTTTCTGAAACACTTTGAAAATCAAACTACGCATATTTTGTGTGACCCCCCCCCCCAATTCCAGCAATAACATTTAATCTCAGAGATTTGGGCTTGAATTAACATTACCCACCTCATTTTGAGGATGAACTAAATACTATGGTATTGTAAATCAATAAAAATGCTTTCCAATTACTGAAACTATCACATTGAGGCAAATGCACAGACTTTCTATCGACCATTTTTTTAAAAAATTTCAACTGTATTTATGACTTAATTCCTGTTATATTTCAACATTTCATTCACCATTCTTTACTTTATTTATCATCTTTAGTATCAGCTGTACTTTTTAGGTTTTAAATAGTCTTGTGTTAAAATATGCCACCAAATCTCCTAAAGACTCATCTTTCCCAGGAAATACTGATGCTACAATCACATCAACAGATATCTCACAGCAAATGTCCAATCTATTTCTATCTGTGCTGCCTCAATTTTCACTAACTTATTCTAAGGGGCAGATTTTAGAAGCTTTATTTGTAAACTTAATACAAAGGAGCTGTATGACACTGAATAAGTAAATAATAATGATAAGAATAATCCTAAAACAGGATGGCCATTAGAAACCTGAAACTGCAATTATGTGATTAGGATGTGGTAGAAACAAAAAGCAAAACCCAGAATAAGACCCAAAGAGTTTTAGTTTAACCTTATACCTGAGATATTAGAATAAATTGTTAGTCTGAGAGAAAGAGCTTACACGAGGATATATTATTACACTAAATGAACTAATGTAAGATGGTGAGTTATACCAATTAAATGAAATGAGATGGCTATGTTGCACTTTCTTTTTCAGGCCATCAAGCTTCTTCTGCATTATGTTTTAACTTTTGTTTGTGAAACTGGTTCATTAGGGTACAAAAAATTAGTTCTGTCCACTAAAAATAAAAGTATAAAAGAGAATAATAATAAAGAGCAGCAATAATGATGGCTACAAGTTGTTCAAGTTTTCACATATAGTCACATCAGGCAGTCAACTCACACACCATACAGAAACAAATACTTCATTATTTTCTTGAGATACTGAGGTTATGCTGAACATTTTTAATAAAAAGATAATTTTATAGGTACTCTACTTTTAACCACAACAAGATTTATCTATACTTGCTCTTCACTGTTTTCAAAGGTTTTAGCATCTCTCTGATACTTGAGAATTCAAAATAACTTCCAGACAGATTGACACCCAAGAAAACAGAGTCTTTTCCTTTACCTACTAAAAATCTTGAGATACCTTAGGAGTAGAAAAACAAATGTATACACACTCAAAATCTAATGCAAGGGGGAGGAAAGGGTGAAAAAATAAACAAAAAACCTTTGTTGCAGGTATTGAATACTGGTTTCTAAGAGACATATTCTGTAGAGGCTTTCAAGGCAAAAAATATATTTTTTTTTAGAAAAAAAATCTCTAGTGTGTAGCAATGACTGTTTGTGATTTGCCATTGGAAAATGAAAAAACAAACAGAAATGGAAAACATGTTTTTCTAGCTACTTCAAAAACTTGTAAAGATTATTAGAAATGCAGAATTTGAGTAATACATTATGCTAAAGAACTCCATTTCTAAGATTCAGCAGACTAATATTAGGTAAATCTAAGTATGTTAAACAGTCTTTTTCAGGTAGGACCAAAGTTCATTAATTTAAAAAGGAGAGAGTGAGAGACTGCCAGTGGTATAAATTCCTGCCCAGGAATGTCTCAGACAGGAAAACAGATGGGAGTGAAGCAAAAGCACATCTGTAACTCGTGGCTCTAAATCTCTCATTTGGGTTGTAAGTGACACATGGAAAGTAAGCACAAAACCACAACTTGGTAGAGATCAATAAATACAGAAAGTGCCATCGGTCTACAAACCCAAATCTTCAAAGGCAGTAATTGTCCAAATAGGACCATATATCAAAATAGACAATGCAAGTAGAATCCTAGCAAAGGGCTATTAGTTAGACCCCTAGGCAAGTTATGTGAAAGGGCCATCCAAACTGAATTCCTGGCATGGACAAAAGGAAACACTGCAAAACAAAAAGAGAACTGGCATAACCTACAGCTGGACTGTGCAGTGGGCTCACATAAGTAAGCTAAAGGATAACGCTTCCAAAAAAACGAGTAGCATCCAAAAATAATGCAAAACAGCCTTGAGGTGGAAAGTTGCAAGTAAGTCACTGAACTAACTGGTATTTCCACCTAAGAATTTACACCATGGGTTTTGAAGGGAAACACACACACACAGTAGTAAACATCGTACAGACATAAATAATGGTATCTGAAAGTACTAACTTGCTCAGTAAATGGATACAAATATTTTCAGAGGGTTTACTTCATGCCATTTTACCTATTTCTTCAGTTAGCATTTACTACCTCAACACAAAGATCTGTGTGATATGCCATCTACTGGAACAATTCTCCATGGTAGAATCTGTACCTTTTAGTGCTTTAAAATGTTGACTGTCTGACAGAATCAAAGAGTTATGGAACTAGGCAAGGACTTTAGAAATCATTCTAGGTTAAGCACTTGGTTTTAAATGTAAGAAAACCGAACAAGTAGTTTGGCTGGAAATTAGTGACACTATTGAAAAATAATTCCTTAGGAAATATGTTCTACCATGCATAATGGTAAACATGTCAAGTTTGAAAGACATCCTGGGTTTGAATGTACTTATTCTCTTCATTACATCATTATATATTGACCTGTGAAATTGCCTCTGAGTCTGATTCTTTACTTTATAGTCTCTTTCTCCATCCATATCTCTAACCCAAAATGTGCATTATCCAAATTGTTCACACTAATTTCACCAGATATGGCTCCAAATTATTTTGACTATTTCCAGAAATAAGATCTGTCCTCAAAAGACAAATAATCCTAAAGATGAGGACAAAACAATAACAGTAATTTCACCCTTTAAAACAAATGGAATGTCATAGCACCATTGTTCACAATTGCCAAAAGATGGAAACAACCCAAGTGTCCATCAACCAATGAATGGATAAAGAAAATATGGTATATACATACGATAGAATACAATAAGAAGAAATGAAATTGGGACAGATATGATAACATAGATGAACCTGGAAGACATTATACTAAGTGAAATAAGCCAGACACAAAAGGACAAATATTGTATGGTCTCACTAATATGAACTAAAAAATGCATGGGGTTAAAACCTAAAGTATAGGTTATTATGAGATAAGAGGAGGGCTGTGAAGGAGTACTGATGCTTAATATGCGTAGAAGTTTTAATTAACTTGACTGTAAATATGTGGAAATGGATAGAGTTGATGGTAACACATTATAGTGTGTTATATATAGCAGCTGGTTTATAAATGGGATTGTGGCTTAAAAGGGTAGTCTAGGGATGTAAATGTCAGTTGAAAGAAAGCTAGAGTATAATCTAGGGACTGAATAACATAGTGAACCCAAAGGTGGGTGAGAATTGTGGTTAACAGTACAAATGCAAGAATGTCCTTCTGTGAACTAGAGCAGATATATATATCACTATTGCAGGGTGGTAGGAATGTGGAGAAGCATGGGAAAATACAATTAATGTAACCAATGGACAATAGTTACCATCAATACTGTAATATTCTTGAATCAGTTGTACTGTGTTAATAATGGGGGGGGTATGGAAAAATATGCCAAATATATGCCATGGACCATAGTTAGTGGTAATAGCTTGATGATATTATTTCATAATATGTAACAAAAGTTCCACAACAGTGTGGTGTGTTGGTGAAAGGGTGTTGTATGGGAATTCTGCCCATGTGCATGATCATTTTGTACATTCACAACTTCTGTAATAAAAGTATATTTTTAAAAAACTAATAGAATGTCATCTCTTCCCAGTCACCTTTGCTAACTAGCCTTCCCCTAACCCTCTATGCACACACAATACCATCATCACTACCAACAACCTCTTCCACTCCTACACAGTGTTGATTGCTCTGGTTCCAAATGGGTGTCTGTGCAGGCACACACACGTATGTTTGAATTTTGGCACTTAACTTACTATAGTATGACCATTTATGTATATTATTTAATGTCAGTCTCTTATAATAGATTAACTGCTTTAAATCAGGACTCTGTCTTAATCATCTTGTACTCCAGTACCTTTTTCAGTATCTGCCACATCCACATTCATATTATTTCATTTGAGCCTTAAATTTGCTTGGAAAAACAGAAATGGAAGAGATGGCTGCACTTATTTTCTGAATTAAGAACTTGAGCTAGTAGAGGAGGATTTAAACCTCGATCTGATTTCAAGTTGAATGTTCATATTATTCAGGCAAAGGTGATACTACCAAATACAATACCTGTTTTGATTTTTGTTTGTTTGTTATCATAATCTTACCTGACTTCTTTTTGGTGTCTGACATTACCAATAACTGGTTTCTTCCTGACACAGTCTTTTTCCTTAACTGCAGACAACACTCTCCTCCATTTCTCTACCTAAGTATCAAACCATTTCTTCTCAATCTCCTTTGCAGACACTTTACCCTGCCCTTTCTTAAATGTCCTTGTCCCTAGAGGTCCTGTCCTTGCCCTTAATTTTTTTTTTTTTTTTTTTTTTTAGGAGGTACTGGGTATTGAACCTAGGACCTCGTACATGGGGAGCAGGCACTCGACCATTGAGCTACATCCGCTCCTACCCCCTTTAATCTTCCTGAGCAATTTTGGACACTGCCATGACTTCAACAACAACCAATACACTGTTGATTTTCAAATTCTTGAGTCCAGACACTATTGACCATTAACTTCACATTTTCAATTTACTATGCTAGCATATCCCAGAGCCACATCACATTCAACATGTCCAGATAAAATCTAAGCCTACAAACATTTTTTTGCTTGTGTTTCCTACCTCAAATATCTTAATGTCCCACTTTTATGTTTCCCTGATCCCTGTATCATCTTCTATAAACCACAATTACTAAGAAATATAGGAGTCGTTGTCTATAGGGCAAGTATCAAGGTCTTTGGGATAGAAGCAAGGGAGAATTAAAATGCACTGAAGGTCTTATAGGACAGGAACTTGTTGCAGCCTTTCATTTACATCATGGACTCAATATCTGCAATTTCAGTCAGTCCTATTATAAACAAGGAGGTAAAATTTCTAAAGACTGTTGACATTTTATGTATATTTTAAAGGGAAAACCATCACTGTGTTAATTTTCCCTTTACTCATTATGCCCCATGCACAGTAACCCTCCTTTAATTCCTTAAATGCTTTTGCTTACCTCTAAGATTTCAGTCGTGCTTTCTTTCTGCATGAAATATTCTTTCCCACCCCTGTCATCCTTGCCCTGTAATTTCCTAATTATTTTCAGATCTGGCTCAAAAGTCACTTTCTCAGAAAGACC
The DNA here is from genome assembly GCA_026826555.1 of Tolypeutes matacus. Taxonomy (NCBI): domain Eukaryota; kingdom Metazoa; phylum Chordata; class Mammalia; order Cingulata; family Chlamyphoridae; genus Tolypeutes; species Tolypeutes matacus. Next base: position 36,245,503 of record JAKSZT010053770.1, read on the forward strand.
TTTCCTAACCAATCTAAAGCCAACCCATTTTTCCTAATTGCTCCTTGTGATTTTCCATCATATTTACTTGTTTAATGTTTATTTCACTTACTAGATGATAAGCTCAATTTTTACACATATCATGCCTTTAAAAAAGTTGTATAAAAACTATTGTTCAGCACAGTGCCATGCACAGGGTAGGTTATCAAAATGTGTTAAATAAATGAATGCTTTAATAGTCTCTATCTCTTTGATAGCCACTAGCCACATAAGACTATTTACCTTTAAATTAATTCAAATTTTAAAAAAATTTTAAATTCAGTTCCTGAATTTAGCAATATTTCAACTGCTCATAACCACCTGGCTACTATATTAGACTATGCAGGTAGAACATTTCCACCATTGCAGAAAGTTGTACTGGAAAATGCTGGTCTGTGCTAAGCAATTAATTAAAGAGTGGTAATAAATTAAGGACTTTTTATGAATGTACATGCAGATTCTCTCTCAGAAATATATCTTGAATTTACCCTCATCTCTTCTTCCCTATTGTCTACAGAAAACCACCTAAGGATCTCCCAGTCGCAAATATTTATCCACCCAGAGACATTCTTCAAATTGTTGCTAAATATATCTACCATCTAAGTAACTTTTCTGCTTAAAACATTTTAGAACTCTTTATTGGTACATAATAGAGTTCAAACTCCTTAACAAGGAACACAAGACTTCTTACATGCAACTTACAATTCCAGTCTCCAGTGACACTTCCCCCCACACACACTTTTTGAGTTCCAGTTGCAAGGTTTCACAGTTCTATGAACAAAATATATCTTTTCACAGTGCTGTCTGAAATGCCCATCCTCTATCCCTTTACTTGACATAATCCTTCTCTTCTCCTACAGGACTCATTTCAAACACCACTTCCTTTATAAAACATTTTCAAGCTTTACTGAATGCTTAGAGTTCTCAGCTTCTAATTCTATCATAGCACACTGCAATTATCTGTTTATATGGCTGTTATTCTCACTGTACTGTGATTTTTAAATAAAAGGGACAGTGGCTTACTTATCTAGCATAGTGCCATTTACACAGAAATAATCTGCTATGTTGTCATTGTTGTTGAAATAATGAAATGATAAAAGAAGGAAGGAAGGAATGGGTTAAAAATGGAAAAGATCCAAACTTGTTCTTTAAAAAATACTTTAGTCATTTTTGCATGATTTTTTCCTATTTCCATACCTTCTCCCCATCAATGACTATATACCACTCAGTCTAATAGTATTAGCTTAATTAAGTCAATAAAACAATTTTTACTTTAGTTTAGTAGCTGAATAGGTAGGAAGCTTTTAAATTGTCCACAGTTTTCCACACATGTCAAAGGTTATAGGGAAAAAGGAAAACAAGTAAACAATAAGAACAGCAGCAACAACAAAACCATAACATTTCCAAACAGCTGTTGTGGGAATATCCTGGTGAAACAATTAGTATAAATGACACCCATTTTACCAAAAAGCTTTTTAAACTCAGTTCACTCTGAATCCTCTCTATTTAACATCATCTCTTCCTTCTTAGATGTTCACTGATTTTTAATAGCTTATATCTATTTCAGATAAGTTTTCTGCATAACACAGAAATACTTTCTGCTATTATTTTTCAAAAGTATAAAAGCAGTTTTATGATGGTCCTCTGAGAATAGAGAAGAATTATTTCAAAATAATGTCAGAAGACTATTTTGAATGTGAAAATAATATGTAACAGAACAAAGGATGATTCTGAGTAGCTGATTTTTAAATACACTTGTTATTGTTTTGTAGGACATATCACCATGCTTTTTTAAAAAACATCAACCGTTTTTAATCTTGTCAATGAAATCTCCACTTGGAAGCACACTCATGTTTGCCACAATTTAATCCTAAATTATTAAGTAAAAATTAAAAACATGAGTAGGCTGTGCTGCAATTAAGAAATTGCAAAGAAAGCATTTAAATCCACATTTTGTAAACATTTGAACAATGGCTCACACGTATGGTGAGAAATTCTGCAGGGAGTACTGCTTTCTTAAGACAGTGACTGAGTAAAGAGATATACTAACAAAAGAACTTCTATTATAGCTTTTTTAAAGTAAATTCATCCATCATGTTTCCTCATTTGATCTTACAATTTGTTAGCTTTTTATCTAAGGACAATAGTATGACAAAACCTTGCTGTGTGGCCTCAGAGTTTTTTGTGGTGGGGAGATCCATTTACTATAATTCTCGCTGCCTTTTTAGTTAAGTTAAGTCTAGGTAATACCTTTAATAGAGAAATCTATAAATGGGAGGACTAAAAGTTTCTTTAATATATTTAATATATTATTAATATATTAAATTTATATAATTTAATATATTATTCACCTCTAAGATGAACTTTTCCATTATACTTATACTAGGGTAAAAACATTACAATTATACATCAATTGCTATCAAAAGGATTAGATCTATCAATACATATGTATTGAGCTGTCTGAGAACACACACTTGTTATATGTATTTATCTGGAAGTGCCTCTTGAATTACATTTAATTGATTGTAAATCTCTTATGACATATTTAACATAGCTCATTTATACAAAGGATGTCAATCCACAGTGCAGCTTCTTCAGGGTCAGGATACTGTTGTTATAAGGCATGCTTCAATACACTAACACACTACAACTACTCCAAGCAATGGCCATTCATCTCCAGGCAAGAGGCTTCAAGAGAAATTACTGTGAAGTCTTAGACCCTGAAAGAGTGAGGATGCTTTTTAGAGAGTCTGTCCCCTGGGGGTGAAGGGATCAGTGGGGGACAGATTATTAGCCGGCAAACTAGGTAAAGAATGATCTGGGCTCACAAGTTGGCCTCACTGAAAAGCCATGTTTTCATTAGCACTTTTAAGTGCAATCATGGTTTGTATTTTTGTTCCTAGAAGTGTTCAGAGGCCTGAGGGCACAGATACAGACAAAAAAGATGGGTTTAGAAGGAAGAAAATGAAAAGTTTGTACAAGACCAAAGAAAGCTCCTGCTAAGCGTATTTATTAACTTAACAGCTCTGCCTCTTAGAAACTGAGTTTATCCTGACAGTGTCTGTCAATTTAAAAATATTATTTCAGCAAAGATAAATCTAACTAAGAAAAAATATACTGAAGTCAAAAGTATGATTTTAGTAGAATTATTATTCTATAAAGCATTTGTATTCCCTTAAATGAGAACAAAGAATGGAAAAGTGTCTCATAGCATCCCTGTGTTTCCAGAAATGTATCTTAAATGTCAATATTCAAAAACTAATTGCAGTGTTCTTCAAAATCAGTCTTTTGCATTTTAATTTGTTTGTTCCTTGATATGCCCCTTTCTCTCAGAATCTAATCTAGATTATCATCTAGAAAATAGTTATTATAGTAATAATCTAACCATTTTTAAATTATTTTATCCATGTTAAGATCCATATCTTTACATGTATGGTGTGTGCTTTGATAAAAATACTAAAAATGATTCTTTCAGTGTTTAAGTTACATTACTGATTATGTCACATTACTCTTACTGTTTAAGTAAGGTTATTTAACATTGTATAAAAACATTTCATCTCCACAGATCAGGACAATGCAATGACTTCACTGGGAATAGCAATAACAAGGAGAAAGATAGCTCAAGAGGAGGAGCAAGCTGCCAAAAAAAGTCTAACTCCCATTGGGAAGCAGTTCAGGCCCTGGAAAAATGTACTACAATATTTTTTTTATTGCAATTCTTTTTTTCTTTTTACTTTTGGGTTTCAAATTTACACATGTAGGATAGTATGAATTATCCTACCATTTTGGGAATAATGAACACTAAGTTTTCCTTCAGAATTACATGGTTAATTGTTTCAGATGTATTCATACATGCTTTATGTAAAATAAACATGTCTTGCCTTACAAACTCTTCCAACTCGAGAAAGGATGGTCTTATCAGAAGTACTGCCTTCTTGAGACGATTCACGAAAGAAGAAATATATTTTATCATCATCTGGATTATAGGTGTCTGGTATGGGGAAAGTTCCAATAAATTTTGCTCCTGTTAAAAAGAAAAGAAGCTATAAAATAAAATACTGCAATAATTTAACCACTTATAGGGCTAGGTGTCTTTATATGTATAAAAATTAGCAGCAGAATAAAAAGAAAATGAATCCTGTTGAATGTGGTATATGAGGTATCTATACAAATAAACATAATGCAGTAGAGAAACATGTATCCATATTAAGAGGCCTTGATCAAGTTCTCTAGGATACTCCAGAGAGCAGGAGACATTCCATATGACTGGCTGACACACAACTGTTACATCTCAACTAAATGACCTGTAAAGGTTCTTCAAACCTGGAGTGTCTATGATTTTATATTCTCTGGCTATATGATGGAGTCACTACTTTTTAACCACAGTGTAGTTTATGATAATCTTAGTAAAAATTACAAACATACCTGAAATTTTTATATACTGTAATGTTTTTTGACACATTTTGTATAATAGCCAAAGGGGAAGGGGGATGTAAACAATGAACAGCACTTGGATCGACTTCAGTACAGTCTGGCTTTTGAGGCATTCTGACTGAATTTATATCCTGGTTCTGCCACACCAGATAAGTGACCTTAGGCAAATTATTTACTTTTCCTGTGTCCCAATTTTTCTAATTTGTGATATAAGGCTGCCAATATCATCTATCTAATAAGATAACTGCTACTATGACTGAGTGGGTTAATATACGTGAAGCACTTAGTGTCTGGCAGTGCATGACACATAATGAACATTCAATAAACATTATTTATTATTATGGTGGTGATGGAGATGATTATCAAACAAGAGAATGTTTAGACATTGAGCACATCCATACAACTGTAAAAATAATATGTAGTGATTTTAAAATGAAGTAGGTCTCTACGGGCTGGTGTGGAAAGAGGTTCATGATACATGGTAAGTGAAAAAGCAGTTACAATAAAATAAACCCCTTTATACTGCATCAATGAGAAAATAACTTAGGTTACTAACTTCTAATTTTAAGAGTACTGGACATTTTAAATCCAGGTGTTTTATAATTTTGAATTAACCACATAACAGATCTATACTTAGCTGATATTAGTTTTCATAAATGATCCTTTTGATGAAAGCAAAGAAGATGGAGACAGTAGTTTTAGAGGAATGAAACATATTAATTAAGTAGAAAATGCAAGGCACCTGGAGGGAATTGCAAGCCACTGAGGGTTTAAGAAGTAGAAATCAGGAGAAACGAAGACAAATGTCCACATGCCCCCTCCAAAAAGGTGGGAAGTGGAAAAGAGCAACATTGCTTTTTCTAGAGTTTTGCCAAGGGCCCCGGTGGCTTTATATCCTAGAAGCATTAAAAATCATTCCCCTGCAAACATTTAGTAAACCACCCAGCAAAGAAGGCTTCACAACAGCCTTGTTCGACAGACAAAAGTAATGCTGGATTCCAGGCAATAGGTTAGGTTATTTACTCTATCATCCAGCTTTCCGGGGTCAGCTTGGTGTCTTCCATCCAATCAAAAGACAGCCTTAGAGCGGAAAACAAAATTTTTATTGTCCTTATTCTTTATTGTTTCCCTGTTCTTTTTGTGGAATTCTAGAACTCCAATGGACTCTACTGCTCCTGAAAATCTCATTTTACTAATAGATATGGTCTTCGAAGATTACATAAAAATTAAATTTTAGGAAACCACAGTATTTTTTTTTTTTTTTCCATTTCCAATTTACCTTAAATTGGCAAGGTCCATTAATAACTCTGCTCTAGGTTTTTTGGTTGTTTTTGTTCCCTGTCCCTCTTTCAGATTGCTGAAATCCTTTCATTGCCACAAATAAATTAACACTTCTACTTTTTGATTTAACTATTATGATTTCTTTTTAAAAAATTCTTTATGGAAATAAATTTTCCTACAAATGTAGCAATAGGATTTCATTAAATTCATGAAAACAAACAAATATTTACTTAATTATTACTCTAGTCAAGATCATTTAGAGAAAGGAAAGCTGGTAAAAGCAAGGGATATAAAATGAATAAGAACTGACTCTTCAAATGGATTATAATCAGGATAAAAGAAATATTGATACATGGTCAAAGTATGACTAAGGAGAAAGTCTATCCTTGTCATTGTTTTCAACGACTTGAGAGGAGACTGTGACAAAGAGAAGAGAAAACCAATTCTACATAGTCCAGTGGTTAATAAAAATCTGATGAATCTTTTGAATTTAGAAATGCCTAAAACCAATGCTGCCAAACTGGATGAAAATCTCCAGGTATACTGGTATGTGTATTTTAAAAATGTATAAATACAAAACTAAGTAAAACCCTATAGCTGATTCTTATAAAACTCTAAGTTTAAGAACCACTGATATAAACTATTTCCTATATGGGAGAAATGATACAGAGAGACTCATTAACTCAAGGTCAGTAAGGCCAATGACATGGGAGTGAAGACTGAATAACATAAAAATCTTAATTAGAATGGGAAACAAAAGGATAAAACTGAAACTATGCAGAAATTATAGGGATCCTATTGCTTTCCCTTATCTTGATAAATATGTGAGCTTAAAATGCATATAAGTAGAATTTATCCGTGTTCTTTAATTTGATCAAAATAGAAGTTACATGTGCAGCCTAATGACCCTTGTATTATTAGTGTCTTATCAGACCTACATGATTGATTTGAATTTATAATATTAAAAATAACATAATGGCATGGAAGTTACATAATCATCTCTATCCCGCAAGAAAATGAGAACTCATTGATTTGAAGCAGTAAAGCATCACGGCTTAAAGGAATACTGGTGTGAGGGAGAGAGTTGCTTGGAAAAGACAAAAAGCTTCCCTCAAACAGAAAAGTAGTTATATGAGCTGATATTTTGATCTTCATTTTACAGAGTTCAACAAAAGAAACACAATCTTAAAACAAGGCAGAACATATAAGGTTTAAAAGGAATACCAGTATATATGGTAATTCATTGCCATATTGCAGAGGTACCCAGGACATCCCACTTTGAATATGGAAAGCATTCAGGTATTGACAGATACTGGTATTTGAAATGGGCACCAGGTAGAATATGACACCAGAAATTCTTTCAGTAATTTCATCTTCACATCACTGGCAGGAAAAAGGGGGACAGTTTTCCAAATGCTGTTTTTTTAAAACATTGAACTAATATATAACATAATAGCTGTGTTTATTCAGTTACTCTTTATTTTATTGAACTCTTTTAAATGTTGGTTCTTGTTGAAGACCTGAAGAACATTGTTCTGGAGAGAGATGGTGGCAGTATTTAAGACAAATATTTATTATTGAAAAAATCTAATTATGATAAAAGATTATTAAATAGTACCCTATCCTGTGACTTAAATAATAAGCACATTTATGAGTTAAAAATAAACACAAGTTTCAAAATCTGCAGGTTTCTTTCTTGCAGATTACAGTCCTGTCTTAGAACATTGATTTTAGCACTTTATAACAAAAACTCTTCCCTGAACTGCTGCCAAGCTTGGGTAAAAATAGGTATCATTTAATCTTTACTGTTCAGTGTATGACATGCATGGTTTTGAAACAAATGATTTAAAATCAAACCAATAGACACCTGGGCTTTATTATAGCACATTTTTCCCCATAGGCACTTGAAACACATGTCCAAATAGGGATGGAGTTTGAAATTGCTCCTTTTCACAAATGAACCTCTAACAAGACACCAAGAGGCACTGCCAAATGAAAATGACATAAACTCACTTTCATTTAAACTCAGTTTTCATTTCTCCCCATCTGCCTTTTTTCACCTTAGATAAGCATACCTACACCATGATTTAAAAGAGTGAGATCCTAATTTCCATTTCTTTCACCTTGTAATATCTTTTGCCTACCAATTTTTTATTTTACCTTTCTGTGTGGAAGGGAAAATTATAGGTAACAGAAAGAAATGTCAAATGAAAACTGCCTCCATATGTTAAAAATGAAAATTTAAAACAAGGATGCTCATCTACTCCAGGGAAGAAAACAAAAACATATGCATCTGAGGCATCATCTTTTGCTTTCATTTTCCAAATGGTCATACTTCTTAGTTTTATCCTAAAATTCTAACAAAAATCTAACTGTATTTGAGTAACCACCCTAACTTGTTTCTCTATTCCTCTTTTCTGATATGTCCTAAAATTAAGTTTGATAAAGAATAGTGTAGACTGGATGCATCTAAATCTTCATCTAGAACAGGCCATAGTATTTCATCCTTGCCATTTTTCATCCTCCTAGGGAGGTATTTAATAGGTGGGTTAGTTTTTCAAGGGAAGAATCAGGATTGATACTTCTTTAGTTCATTAGACCAAATCCTACAGAATCTCTGAAAAGATTCTCATACTGATAATACAGAGGTTAGCTGAGCTCACTCCAGTTAATCCCAGACATGGCATGGAACCCAGTATGGCATACACACAGGCTTTAAGGATTATAAACTCCCTAAGTGGTTCAGTAAGTAAAAGGGACTTATGAAAGGTTCATACAGCATCAAAAATTTTTAAAAGTTAATTCTTTAAAATCTGCATCTCAACAGTTAAATAATCAATTGCAAAATTAACTTAATTTTCATATTTCACATAATCTAAACAAAATCAGCATTTACAAGAGTTTAATTCATCATGGATATTAAAAAATAGGAAAATAAATTGAAAATAAAAGTACAGAAAGCAAATTTTAGCAGGAAAAAATTCTCAAGCAGTCTAAACAGAAAGAAACCATGCAGTGATATAATATATAGCAGAGGCAAATAAAACATTGTCATTGATCCCATTACTTGAAACATTAAAGGTCTGTCAGTTCTTCACAACCCGGCAACAATCTTAAGAAATCCTCTAGTGTGGATGTGAGGGCAAACTGGCTGCAACATCTGTCACCCCATTGATCGCCAGGGTTGATTTGGCTGATCTGGCTGGCTAGGCAGGTGTCCCCTTCCTCCCTCACCGCTCCATGTGCGTCCCTCCCCAAGCTGCACGCTTGGTCGAAGAGGAGGACCTTCCCCGCTAAAGGAGGACCGTTCTTTGGTCAAGGGTATACGAGTAGCTGCACTCCCCTGCTAGAACCTCCAAACAAGCTCTCAAGAAATCCTCTAGTGGGTTTCACATCTACTTGCTAAATGAACAGTAAATAAAATTTGCATGTGCATTACCATTACATGACTGCAAACTACTCTTCATAATTAATAAACAAGGACACTTTAGATCAGCATTGTCCAAAAGAACTTTCTGTGATGATAGAAATGTTCTAAAGAGTCGCATGTTGCCAGTGACTGCCAGAGTGGACAGTGCAGCTTTAGACCAAGTAGGCTGAATCAATAACTGCTGTAAGGACAGGGTGAAGGCAGAAATAGAGCCTTTGTTCTCAAAACTGCTATCAAAATAACAGTCTAGCTCCAGACTCAGGAGATATGATATGATAGTCTTCTTGGAAACATGGAATTGTGGTCTAAGCCTGGGCTTGGAGCCAGGAGACCTGGAAAAGTCACTTCACCATCCTGCATCTTCACTTTTAAAATATGAGGTTGAATAAGGTTCCCCTAATAATCACTGCCTTTTTCTCTACTCACGCTCCTGACTCCAGCCAGATAATACCACCGAGCTCAATCTTTGGCCTGTAAGCTGGCTATATTTGGCCATATCTAGAAAATGACCACTATCCAGAAAGGAGGACAGAAACGCCCCCTCAGCAAGACAATCTTTTGTCTTTGCATGCCAGGTTCTTCCTCATAAGAATCTCACATAGTTTCTGTAATTTCTCAACTTGCTTTGTCCTAGTCTCCACACAGAGCAAGAGGCTCCTGCCTGATTGGAGCTCCTAGAATAGATGCCATGTAAAATAAAGTTGAAGAGGAAATGACTGGAGATAGGGAGATGAGAGAGCAAGAATAAAATAGTTACAATAAACTGGAGCTGAGGTGAGGAAGAGCTATACAAGGGAGTAGTGGCCATTGAGAGAATAAGGTCAGTACATATTCTGAAGGAAATAAAGCCTCTTAATTAGAGATCAGATAGAAAGGATGTTGGAGAGGAAGGAATCAAAGATAATGCCAAGGTAATTGGGTGGATTAAGTTAAAAAGTTAGATAAATATCAGGAAACTGATAGTGAAGGGAAGGTTATTGGGAAAAACAAGGTCTTTTTTTTAAGTTAGCCTCATATGATTTTATAATTTAGATCCAGTACTTCTTAAATATATGTGTGTGTGTGTGTGTGTATGTGGAACAAAATAAAGGATCATTGAAAAACTTGTACAATTATCAAAGCAACTTAGTGGTACAACCAAGGTTCAGTCTTGGATATCTTTATTATTGTATTAAGCAACGAATTTTTTTTAAATCTGAGATGAAAAATATAATACATCTAATTAAATAGTTTTAAAAGCACTTAGTTACAGGAGAAGTTTGGAGATGCAGTTTTAGGAAACATTGGAACACAGGACAGGGTAGAAGCTATTAGAATTCATGAACTCACAAAATTATGAGGTATAATGGGAGAGAAGGAAAAGGCGATTCATAGTCAAAAATAATAGAGGTGTCAGAGAACATTCAGGGTTTTAGCCCCACTTCCTAACTCTCTCATCTTTTGGAACAATAATGGTGATGATGATGATGATGGTGGTGGTGATAATATTAACATAAATTCAGCTCTTAAAATTGTCTAACAGATTTACTTATATAATATAATCTTCACAAGAGCCTGTGAAGAGATTTTTTTTTTTTTTGAGATACTGGGGCCAGGGATTGAGCCCAGGACCTCATATGTGGGAAGCCAGCGCTCAGCCCTGAGCCACATGGGCTCCCCTGAATTGATTTTTCAGTCTATTTGCTTGTTGTGTGTTTGTTTTTTGTTTTTAGGAGGCATTTGGGACTGAACCTGGGATCTCCCATGGGGGAAGCAGGCACTCAAACTCTTGAGTCTCATCCACTCCTCAGATACTATTATTATGCCAAACTTCTAGACAAATAATTTTGCATATGAAGACTAAGTAATTTGACCAATGTCACAAATAAGTGGTAACACTAGGATTTAGCCAAAGTAATTAAGATCAACAGAAACAGAGCTATAATTTTTTTGTCCAAACTGGGCACTGTTGAGAGTTAAAGGTACAACAGAAGTAAACAGGAAATATCCTAGGAAAACAAGGCCATATGGTAGCCCTGGCTATTAATCACTACACAATTCTGCCTTGAATGACCTAGAACCATAAATGCTAGCTCTCCTAATTCTTAATCATTTGCTTTCATTTTATCGATTGAGATCTTTGTCTGTGTATCCTTTTCTCCTACTGTCCCTTTCTTCCTTTTTATTGTTTCTTCTTTAATTGCAAAGTTTTCCCAAAATCCAAAATCTTCTCTTGAACTTCACCTCACATCCTCACTTTCTTCTTCTATTCACAAACAAATATCTTTCCTCTCAAATATTCTTGGCTGTATATTCTCATGCTCTACCCCACTGCCACTGCCTTTGTTCTGTCCAGTCCTCAATTTCCTGCTTTCATGCAGTGGCTCTTCTCTCTCTGTACTAATCTTACTTTAGCCTTCCCTTCGCATTATTGCTGGATACCTTTGTAAAGAAACAAAAAGCTGATTTTCTGCTTAAAAAAATAAACCATAGATGACTCCATATTGGTTTCCAGATAATATTTACAGTTCCCAGCCTCATTTCCCACTCTTTCCTTATGCTCCAAGTTGATCAGGGCATTCGTCATCTCTGAGGCCAGGACCCACCCCTATGTATCTTCACAGACTCACTGGGTAGAATAGCACTGATTACACAATAGGGCCTCAAAAGTTGTTCATAAAGAGAATGTTAAACCAATTCACCTGCTTCCTATTCTAACATTCTCTTCTCTGTCCTTCTAAAGACAAAATAGAATAACCTCTTAACAGTATGGTAATCTGATGATATTTACGATCTCTAAAACTCAGAAATTCTATCTTATACTTCATTTTAAAGCCACAAGAATATCTTGGTACCCTAAACAAATATCTAAGCTATTCCAAAGGTGAAATCTATGGAGGCATTCTCAAACCAACTCATTCCACAAAGACCTCATAGATATGTAAGAGATAATCTTGCCTTGCAAGTATGTTAAGAAATTTATGGTAATCACACAGTTGGGGTTATTCTTCTGAATTTGTTTTCCCAATTTTGGTCACTGAAAATCATATTATTAAGTATGTGGACCTAGAGGTTTTGAGTAAAGAAACAAGGACTAATTACCTAATACAACACAAATGCCTTATATTTGTGTTGTCCTTGCTTAAATGACACTCTGAGAGATAACCCTTAAGAAATCTCTACCTTGCCCTCTTCCACTATATCCCAATATTTATGGCAGGAATAATAAATGTTGTCTGCCTGCTTACATAGCAGTGTTACCATGCAGTAAAATAAAGTCCTATGTTAATTAGAAAACATGAGAAAATTATGAGATGATCTGGCCCATTTAAAGGCAGTGGAGGGAATAAAAAGTAAGCCTTTTATTATTCTTCAAGGTAATTTTAAAAATTCACTGGGCACTCTTTCTGTGAAAGCATCAAGTACTCTATGACCCATAAGCAAGTGATCCAACAAACTAATGGCAAAATTTTTTCAATAATGCTTAATAATTTGGAGGGACATGTCTTAACCCATACATAAATTATCTTGCAACAATAGAAGTTAGCATTATAATCTAATCCCTTTCAATTGGGTCCATAGACAGTTCTGCATATTGATTAAAAACAAAGACAGCAAAATAAGATTACTAGCTTAAATTTCAGTTCTATAACTGACAAGTTGTAGTGCCTTGACAAATTATGTACCTTCTCTGTACTTCAGTTTATTCATATACAAAAAGCATATAATAATATATACCTTCTAGGTTATTGTGAATATTAAAAATACCAATTAGAGTTTTGAGCAGTTTAAGGACCTACCCATACTCAACAAATGTCAGCTATTATTATATATAAAAAAAAAGTCTTGACGATTTGAGCAATTTAATGGGAGATATTTCAAATGTATTTCACAATGCTGAGCTAAATAATTTTCCCAAAGTACATTGGAGTGAATAATAATGTGTTTCTTATCTATCCAAAAACAAAGGCAAAACAATCAAAAGTGATAAAAATCACTAACCATTGAGCCAGTAGTGTTCAGAAATGTCAGTTCTGATGTAATGATGGTCATGAGTAGGCCCAAGAGACCGTGTGAATGCAGTATCTTTGCCAAGGAAGTCAGAAGCTGTTCCAGAGTAGAGGTACTCATCTGGGATGGAGAAAAATATATACAGGACTTCTAAGAGTACAGCAGTAGACACTCTTTATAACATACGAATTTCACAGTGTAAAACCAAAGACATTTATTGCTTAACATCAGAATATATTGTTTGACAAATTTCACTTTCAGAGTTTGAAAATTTTGCTTAATTGAAGAAAGGATAAGGTAACTAACTTTGCTAAACTCATGTTAAATACCTGAAAATAAAAAAGACTAGTCTCCTGAATAACTAATTGCCTATGCATTAACTTCTTTTTTGAATAAGTTCTACTTCTTTCCCTTTTCCCCACAAATAATTCAAAGATATATCATAATTAGGAGTTTTACCTTATAGATCACATAAAAATTAAAAAGTAAATGTCATAATGAGGAATGGATTGTTTAATTAGTATTTACTTAACCGACACAACCTCAATGACCACAACTTTTCTTTGCTTAACCTCTGCTGAAAGGGAGCTTTCAGCACTGAAGTCATTCTTTGTAATTATAACATGTTGCATTCCTTGTAGCTAATCATGTCTCTAATAGTTCTGATAAACAAGAATTCTTGAAAAGGGAAAGATGTTGCCATTACTGCATACCAAACTTCTTTGTCCTATTATTTATAGAAAGTGCATGTCCATGTTTTATCATTTCAGGAGACAGAGACAGAGGCAGAAGGAGGGGAAGTGGGAGGAAGGCAAGAGGGAAGAGGAAGGGAAGAAAGAAGAAGAGGGGAGAAGAGGGGGGGTAGAGGGAGAAATAGAAGGGGGAAGAGAAAGGAGGTTCAGAAGATAGAAGATGTAGGGGAGTATGGGAGGGAGAAGTAGAGAAGGTAGAGGAGGATGAAGAGGGAGAAGAGAGGAGAGAGAGGAGAAGGAGGAGTAGAGGGAGGAGGAGGGAGAGAAAGAGAATGGGAAGGAAGCGGAGGAGGAAGAGAAAGTGAACTAGAGGAAGGGGCGGTATGTGTGTGAGGGTGGGTAGTATGTAGAAGATTGGGAGTAAAAAGAGGGAGACAGGGGTAAATGTTCCCTAATGCTGGTCAGAACACTTTGTGGGAGTGGTGACAGGGAGGAAGCTGTCCCTAGAATACAAAATTCTGTCCCTTTGAAAGTTAAGCGTCCAGCTATTTCAAGACACCTTTATAATCAACTCCTGTGCCTGCAATTAATACAACAACAAAAGGCCAATGTCTACAGAGCATTTAGATTGTTTAAAGCCTAACTATAAGAACAATCAAAAACATAGTTATCATAAACTTCAATTTTCCTCATAAACTTGTCCTTAAAATCCTATCGTTGTATAAAAAATGATCAAGATACTTTCTAAAGCATTTGATTATATCCATCTAAATAAACCTTTTACTGAACTATCTGGAACAGCACCTCAGTAATGATAATAGTTAACTTTTTAAGGAAAATACAAAAGATAGAAAAGAGAAATCCAGCTACATAAACTAGATGTAGATATAGTATCACTTCCATTCTCTTAAAGCATTCCCTAAAATTTAACAGGTAAATGGCAATATGTCGCTGTAGGGCTGATTTTTTGAAAAAGAGAAGAACAAAATGACAACTATGACAAAGGCAATTTGAAAAGTTTTGGTAAGAATAAAGTAAGCAAAGCATTACTTTGAAACAAATAAAATTGCTGATATTTGAATGTCTGTTTTTCTAGAGAAAATGGCATGATTTAACCTAATATTTGGTTCTGTTTACTTGGGCTTTAAAACTCCCCTTCTTTGCATTTAAAATTACATAGATTTCTTAACAGAGGTCACCCATGCCTATAATTGATTGTTTTTGTTTTTTTATTATTATTTAGGATGTGTCAACTCCTCTTGGCAGATCAAAACTGCAAAACAAACTATTTTATTTTCTTTGAATAATTAATGGACATTAGTCACATAATTTTCAAAACATACACTTTCACTTCAAAGCAAGATCACTAGTGTTCACTATCTGAAAATTAAAGTGTCATGGTGTTTCACTCTTATAGTCTATTCAAACACTTGGTCGACATATTATCTAAAAAGAGACTATAGTCAAGAACCAAACCAAGACAAAAGGAGTCCTTATAATGATTGAAATTCAGAGGTCATGCTGACATTCCTCAGAGCAGGCTACAGGCCACATAGTTCTGCCTTCTTTGAAGGGGACTGTCATCTCATGAGAGACTTTAAGTTGCTAAGATCTTAAGAAGACTGGATGTGCTAGCAGATACTTTCACATTTTCTTTTATATAATCCAGTTAAGAGTGATATTGGGCAACACAGTGTTATAATAGATAAGCATTCTGTTATCTGTACTCTACAGTTTGATTCATTTGGTTATTAATTTGCCAAATTATGCTCTATTATTAATTCTTCTACTCAAGTCATCAATATATTTTGTACCATTTGTGTTTAAGGAATTGCTAAGTTTAACTTCCATACTGAGCTAAATAGGGACATGGACAGATCAGTTTAAGAAAAACTGAGATATCTAAATGTAAAGCTATAGAAAGAATAAGAGTGTGAACGTTTGCATTACAGAGGATTTCAACCAGAAGTTCATTTCAAAAGGAACTGGGCAGACATGAAGGATGACTGGGGCCTCACTTGATTGATAAGGTACTAGAGAGATTTGACACTAAAATACTGGACAAAATAACCAGTGGAAGATTAACCCAAAACGATCTTTAACTGAAGTAGAAAATGTGGTTCAATCTCCACCCACCTTTGAGAAAATCACCTAAAGTAAGAACGGCTTGTTGTTGATCTTACCTGTCATGACTGAAGCAAAAGGCTGCTGAGGATCAAAAGGACATTTCAGCCTGCCAGATTCCAAATTATGTGTGTCTAGTTTGAACATAACTTCCTGTTACAAAAAAATATTAACACAAGTGAGATTTTTAAAAAATATCAGTCAGCGAAACATAGGAGATAAGAACTAAATCCCAACTCATTAATTCAATAAAAAGTGATTGAACATATTGCATGAGCACCCTTGTGCTCCTTAACTCTTTAGCAAATATTATTTCTGGCAGGATTCAATTACCATGTTTTGGTCTCCTTTTACCCAAAGTGGTAATGATAATATTAAGTGAATGTTTCAGCTGGGAGCTGTAATATACTTATCAATTCACTTGGTCTAAATCAGCATCATTATCAAATTTACGATCACGCACACACATTTCTTAAGCCTAATAACTAATTACTGAGGATAACACAACTAAATTTCCTCATTTTAAAGTATGTTTTATAATAATTATAATATTCATGATAACAATTATTGTCTATTTACCTAGGCATTTGTTACTAGAATAAATTACATAAGTCTGTGATATTTTGGCATTGTAGTGGCATTAAAATGTTCTAAGGCAGGCAGTTCATTTTCAGAGCTGTTGATACATGTGGGCAAAAAGTCTTGTTAGAGTATTTTCACTATTATGAAAACACTGTAAACTTAAAAGCCACATAGTTATTTTGGCTGAAACATCTATTTTTACAATAGTGGCCACAGACAGAAAGACATTGGCAGGTTTTTAATATTCAGGAAAAGAAAATAATATCTTGAGTTGAAATTTCCAAGAAAAATATGAATGTATAATGAGTATGGCCTTTGAGCTTGAATGTTTCATAACAATGACAATACTACCAGCCAGCAAAAAGCTTATGACTTGTTTTGTATGTGTGCTAGAAAAATCCAGTATTTCAGACATTCTCTCTAGATGGAGTATCTACAAAGTTATATCAGAACCCACAGGCAACTAGAAAGGACCATTCAGTGCTACTTATCTAGAAAGCAAGCAATGAAGCAAAGAGGAAAGAAGCTGGATTATTCAGTATACTATGTTGTCATTTCAAATCTTTTTATTTTCTTTTGAACAAGACCAGAGCAACTACTGCCTCTTTAAAAAAAAAAAATAGTAATAGTAATTTAAATAGCCTAAAAATTGCTGCTCCATAGTTTTAAGTAAATTCATTTTAATACTAATAATAATAGTACCTGTTGGGGTTGAACTGCATCCCCCCAAAAAAAGATATGTTGACATCCCAACTCTGGGCTACCTGTGAATTTGACCTTATTTGGATATAAAGGCTTTGTGAACATAATTTGATAAATTAAGATGAGGTCATACTGGATTACGGTAGACCCTAAATACAATAGACTAGTGTCCTTATAAGAGACACAGAGAAACAGACATACTTTCACACAGGGGAGAGGGCCACGTGAAGATGAGGGCAGAGACTAGAGTTATACAGTTAAAAGCCATAGAATGCAAAGGATTGTGAGCCACCATCCATAGCCAGGAAGAAGCAAAGAAGGATTGTTTCCTAGACCCTTCAGAGTCAGCGTGACCCTGCCACCACAATTTCGGGCTTCTAACTTCCAGAACTGTGAAAGATGAAATTTCTGGCCATTCAGGCAAGCCAATTTGTGATACTTTGCTATGCTAGCCTTAGGAAAATAAACAGTACCTAACAATTAATAGGTCCTACTCATGTGTCAGTACCTTTATGCACGTTGACTCACTGAATCATAACAAGTCTAATGATGTAGCTACTGTGATAATTCCAGCTTTACAAGAGGAACGTTCAAAATAGAACATTCAAAGTACCTTGTCCAGAGTCACATAGCTAAAAAGAGGCGAGGCAGGAGCTTGAACTCAGGTTCATTCACAAAGTCCATGCTCTTAATTAATCTAGCCTGAGTTTTAAACTCATGGATTTAAAAATGTGTTGAAATCAACTTGTAGAATCATCCTGACCATGCAACGTAATCATGTTCAATTATGTTTCGTTAGAACAGGTCAGCTAATGAAAAGTTGTGATAGTGCAATCTATGCAAAAGAACACATTTAGAGCGTGCTTCCCAATTGTATATGGGGCTAGAGCGACGTGAGACTCAAAATACCTGTATATAATGGCTCTTAAATAGATTTAAAGTATTATTAAGGGTATATTATTCCCCATAGGTCAAGCAGAACAGTTTACTTTAAAACCTATAATGGGATATTGTAAGGGGAAGGTAAACTGAATCCTAGTGCTCAGAAGAATACAGTAAAAATCTGGGGGTGCAAAGGCACACAAGAAAATATCTGGGAGAATGCCATAGTGGATGTAAAGTAACACAATTACATATACTTCTATTTTCACATGCAACAGTTCGTTAACATCTCAAGATAAGCCCATAAAATTGGGATTTGTGGAGGCAGAAGATAAAGTCAAGGATACTAATAGAAAAATGATGTCAGAAATAATGGATGATTAAATGTACTTCCTGAGATAAACTGACTGAATTATATGACACTCTTAACTTTTGAGACAACTTCAATTTTATAAGATTTCCCTCTGAAATTCCTTAAGCTTAATTTATTATGCAACAAAACATCTGTCTGGATTGCACACATAGAATATCATTGGAGAAGTAAAGAGATGAGAATGACAGTAAGGGTCATAAGGAAACAATATTAATAATATCATACCCATTTAAAGATGCAATTTCCAACAACAAAGGAGAGATTCCAAAGGAATGAACCTACTTCCAATCAAACTATTAAAGAGCTATCAGTCACTCCAAGAATATATACATATATATAATATCTATATTTATCTATCTAATTTTCAGAATGTATATCTCATCTCAATAAATAACACCACTCTCCAACTCAATGCCAAAGCCAGAAATCTGTGATTCATTCTTAGCTCCTTCCCTTTTCTTCCCATTGCCCCAGCTATATTGAATAATAGTCCCCCAAATATGCCTTTCTCCACTTCGCTCATCAGTTTTCTATGTGCTGTCCCCTCTTTCCAGTCATTTTAGGAGCAAATTTATCTACTTGAAAATGAAAAGGCCTCCTAAACTCCCTCTGGAAGTATAATGATTTCTTATAAAAGTTCCTGGGACTAATAATTCATAAAAGATGTTAATCTCCAAGTAGGTCTGTCATGCAATTACCTGTAGTCCCAGCCAACTGAAAGCTCACAGGGCTCAGTTCCCCTTGCTCACTCATAATTCTCTTATTCACAGAACTTGTAAATTTGACTGCCCCAGAACTTCTTGACAGTCTCAAGTTAATTAATTAGCTCCATCTAAGTTCCCTTTAAGCACTTGTGACTTTTAGGGGCCACAGAACATTATTTGCTTCCCTCAGCAGGGTGTGAATTTGGCCTTTAGCCTCAGGCCTCAAAACATATCCAAGCTGTGGGGCTATCTCATATAATTACACCCTATGCTATGGCTACTGTTACATATTATCCTTCATCAAAGCTAGGCAAGAGAACATTACACCAGCAACAAAGAATGATGGATGCAAGTTGCCAAGTCCTCTTGTGGTTCCGAAAGTTAACTATCTGGGTTGCTTTATTTTCAAACAGTTGAATCTGGCTTGGTTAGACATGCTAGTTAAAAAGGAAAATTTATCCAGCCACAGTTGTAAGTTTGATCTCTTCATGAATTGGTTAAATCAATGTAAAGCAAGCTGTTCCCTAAGCCCAGATTTTACTTTCAAACACACAGCCAATGATCCTGCAAATATGTGTGGTTATTCACAAGAAGTATATACATAAACATGAGGATGACAGTGCAAGATGACAGTACAACCCATCAGCCTATACAAAGGAATAATTTAGAGTACATTTTCAAAAGCCCAGTTGAACATGCTTGCTCCAAAGGCAGACTGCCTTGGTTCACCTCCTTGCTAGACCTCTGAGTAGTTGTGTGACATAAGACACGTTATTTAATTCCATTGAGACTGAATTTTTGTTATCCTGTAAACTGGAGATTATAATGATACTAAATTCATTAGGTATGTTGTGAAATTCAAAAGAAACAGTTCATATAAAGTGTATAGCACAGCCCCTGCCACAATGAAAGCACTCTAAATTATTGGTTATTAATTACATTACATAAATCTTCATGTTTCCCATTTCTTTAGATACTTATTGATCTCCGGAATACATTATTCCTAATTAATACAATCTTTATTTCCACTATGTCAATTTGTTTCAGCAGAAACAATTACTTCAGGGTGCTACTTAATGTCTATATCAATTTAAGAAAATCATTAAACATCTCTGTTGCTTAGTGTCCACAATTATAAACGTTCTTAAAAGACTCAAACTTATTGGAAGGGGAAAATTAAATTGTTTATAAGATGTAATTCCTTTGCAAGATCTTAGGGAAAATGGATTTTTACCAACAGCAACATATATAATTAGAGATATAGTTATGAAGGAAACTCAAGGGACACTGAAGATATATAATGTAGCCAATGGAAAGTAAGCAATTTCAATCTTTAAGATTATTCATTTTGATCATCTTACTGAAAACAAACTTTAATAGGAAAATTACTAGATAGATAAATGGTATAATCAAATTGATAATCCATAAAATGGTTAGGAATATGAGTTCTTGTTATAAACTATATGTTTCAAACCATATATTCAAATCTGTCTGTATTATGTCATAAAATGCTCATGGGATTAAGTAATTCAGTATTGCAATATATTATATTTTTCATGCTGTTCCATTTATTATTTTACCTCCTTGTAGATTCCAAGATCAATATATCCACATATCGGATGAAATGCTCCAGTTCCACACACATAGATGTGAGTTTTGTTATAAGGTTGAAGTACTCGGATGAAATTCGCACATTCTGTCTATTGGGCATAAAAAATAAAAGCATTACCGCACATTTTAGGTTTTTGAAAGATTATCGTTCATACCACCCGTTTTCCAAGCAGATAAATCATCAAAAATAAGAGCAAAACTGAAAGAACTTATGAGAAATGTTTAAACACCTGACTTAGCAAAGGATAGAGAGCAAATAGAGAAATCATAGCTTAAAGGAGA
Organism: Tolypeutes matacus; assembly: GCA_026826555.1. Lineage (NCBI taxonomy): Eukaryota > Metazoa > Chordata > Mammalia > Cingulata > Chlamyphoridae > Tolypeutes > Tolypeutes matacus. The sequence goes on from JAKSZT010053770.1 coordinate 36,266,608, forward strand.
GATGTTTAACTTTCTGAAGTGATGAAACTTTTGAACTAATCAGGGTGCTAGAGGACATATCTCTAGAGTGGTACTGAATGAGTCATAGAGAATGGAAACCAATGGAATATGAATGAGACAGCAGTACTTTCTTTCAAGAAGGAATCAGAGAACAAAATCCATAGGTTCTGATGTTTCCACATTGTCTATCCCAGTACAGCACCTCCTATTTGCAACATCACCTGTCCCAACTACACTGAGCAACACACTGAATACAGCTTTATATTCCTATATCTTCATTCCACTTTTATTGACAAGAATATTTCCACTTATTTGCAAATGTCACAGAGCATTTAAATTTCGGCTTAATTTCTGCTTCTTCCAAGAATCTCCTTTGTTATTTCCATACATTTTTTCCACAAGAAAATTTAAGTGATTTTTTTTTTTTTACATTTCTGATAGTTTTTCATATACTTATGCCTAAAGATATTTCTTTACATCCTTATTATCTTAATTGTTTCAATCCCCAGTTTAATTAGTGACTGCCCATGTGTCAGAGTGTTTGTTCTAGTTATTATACATTATTTTCAATTTAACTCCTGTAAGTGATTCCATATCTTTACATCATTATTGAAAACAATTTTTTAAACCATGGCTTCCGATTCCTGGGCCCTTAGGGCCATGAGAAAAACTCAGCTGTAGCAGGCTTTTATTCTAGATAGACTTCACCCAGGAGAGGCAGATGTTTACTGAGGAAACTGGAAACCAATGAAATCACTGGAAGTCAAAGAAAAAGTCAGATCTCTTCCTGCCTGAGGGGCCACAGGTTCCTCATCAGTCAGGCACACCTAATGGCAGGGTTGTTAGGAGGATTATGAAAACAAAAACAAACAAACAAACAAAAAACAAACAAAAACAGTGACCTAACCAGTAGGGTGGACCTTATATAAAAATTTTAAAAGGCAGACAATGACTTAACTGGTAAGATTGCTATGCAGATTAAATGAAACAATGTACCCGTTTAATACTGGTTAATTCCTTATCCTGATTTTGACCTATAAAACTATTGTTATCCAGTGCCTGCTCTGATTTTAGGGTGAAAAGCTACTTCTGCAAATCTGTGGTAGCGTTCCTAGTTTCTAGTTCTTTCTTCAACCAACTAGCCTGGCAATTTTATGTCTCAAGAATTTGTAGATCCCACTTAATAAAATCTGTACTTTCTACCAGAAAAGAATGTTACATTGAATTCATTGAGTCTTCTGCCTTCTGCTTCCTTATAAACAAAGCAGTTGCTTAAGATTGTATGAAAGGCCAGTATGGGCTGGTGAATGATCCCTCAGTTAGCCACATAGGAGAAGGATGTTTGCTCATCAGATAGGAAAACTGCACTCTCTAACATATGGCTGCTTTGGTTGTTTGTTACAAAAGGAGAGCCTATCCCAAGGGTGTGAGACTCACATTCCAGACATTTATTATCCTAATATTTTTCATATGTTTACAGTGAGTTTCCACATGTTTATTATAGGTTGACTCCTAAGAAAGGAAAACTTTATATTCATTGAGACAATTTCTGGCAGATAGTCTTGTTTGACAAAATCCTCATATTACCGTAGTTTTCCACCTTTCCATCAAGGTGTCTTGATGAAGGGAACTTTCTTTTGTATAGTTTGCTAAAGGCACTCTAGGGAGGTAGCTTCATGTTCTTTAAAATTGTGTTAGGGAATCTCAGATATAAACCTAATTCAGACAGTAAATATGTCACACTAATGGTTTTGAACAAATAACGGAGACGCAGCAATATAGAAAAGCCAAGGCACGCAGTATAAAACTGTATGTGATTACGAGATGAATTTTATTGATAAACCTCATATCTAGAGTGAACAGTTTTCATATTCTCCAACCTTTATTTTGTTCATTTGAGCTCAAGGAAGGGACTTTTATTTCTTGGTCTCTGCTCCACGAAGAGATTCATGTAAAAGTAAGATCTACATAAAAGAATACTTAAACAGGACTGGGAGGGTTGGGGATGAGGTAGGAATGGGACAGAGTAAATGGCATGCATAGAGGGAGGTGGAATTGACTCACTGCCAGTGATTCCATCCTTTTTTTTTTTTTTTTCAGAAGTTCAGCTTTACCCAAAAACCATAAAATTTAGAGGATAATTTCTACAAGATTCTGAAAGAAATATTTGCATAAAGAAATAAAACTCCCTTTCCAGATTATAAATGGTGGAGTCAGAAAGATTAGGGACTATGGGAGACAAATGACTATTTAAAAAGGCAAATAAGGACCCCTGTGAAGTTTCATATACATAAGAGATATAATTTTAGTGATTAGAAAGGCAAAGCTCTGAATCACACCTAAAGCATGCCACATCCTTTAGATTTTCTAAGAATACTTTATTAAAAAATACCCTTCCAGCTATCCTTGGAAGGTAACCTTTATGCCAGTTTCCTGACTTGATGAGACATTACCAAAGGATTTATTTATGAATTTCTTTGTTTCCCTCAGATTGCACTGATGTGGAACAGAACCATGTATTGGTTAGTCCTGAATTATCTGATACTGCTTATCAAAAAAAAAAAAAAAAAAAAAAAAAAAAAGTCACTTCTGCAGAGTACAAGTTTTCTCCAGCAGAGTTGATTATAATTAGTTCTCCCAGCAGTCTAGAGGCAATGTAAAGAAATTGGTTGCCTGAAGGAAAGAAACCTGTAAACAAAGATCCTAAAAGACATGTTCCCTTACTTTAAATTTTGCCTGGAGCCAACATTTCAGCCAAACAACCCAAGCTTCAAAAACATTATGGGGGGCCTCCTTTTCAACTCATAACTTCATTTTTTAAGCCTCAAAGATTCTGTATTATTTTTCTTTTATTGCACAAAGTTTCAAAATTGTGCTTAAACAGCATGAGCAATAATTAACTTGATTTCATTCCCTAGAAACTTGCACTGCGATTACTGGTAGTGTAATTCTGTGAGGCATGAAGAAAGATAACTCTGAGAAGTAGTATTTTTAATTTTCCCTGAAAGCTAATTTGTCAGCTATTGCCCACAATAGCAAGGGCTGTTGCATGTGACCTAACAATCCAGAGAATAGTATATTCACTGTGGGTAAAGTATTGAGTTTCCTTCTGCTTCCTTCCTCTAGTCCTACCTTCCTATACCCTTTCTGCCTTTGGAAGAAAAAGAAAAGGGAAGTGGTAAGAGAGAGAAACTAAAAACAAATGTCAGCTTTTCAATTCTTTCAATTAATATTAGATATTTCAATATTTTACCCCTCAAATATAAAGATATAAATGTATAAATAATTAAATAAGCAAAACAAATATAAAAGTGAGTTAACACTTGGGAAATAAATATGAGTCTATTAATTAACCTTTAGTATTTCAGCTTCTCTCTAGAGGGCTAGAAAATTATTGGCAAAACAGAAGTACTTTTAACTCTCTAGACTTACAAACAGTCCAATTAAATCCATTACAACTTTAAGTGTAATTCTGAGAACTGAAATTTTAATTTAGGTTAAATATGGGAAACACTGATGATTTAGGAATCTAGTCTGTTTTTATTGCTAGTATATTTCACAGAATATTGTGATCATCGAATATTTTTTTTGAGCATTTACAACATGCCTGCCAGGGTTCTAAATGTTAGGTTTACATCTCGCAGTTTTCAGATGGAATTCAGTGTGCAGGATATTGTTTAAGTCTTCGATTGTTTAAATATTTTAATAAGTTAACACATCAAAAAATACAAATATCACATTTATCTCTAAAACAATGGAAGATCTAACAGTAGAGATTACTATAGAGCAACAATCAGTTGTGATAGAAGGGCTAAGGAAAACATTTTAAGGAAAAAGATTGAGAGATTTGTCTATTTAAATATTTAGAATTCTATACATCAAATGGAATAAACTGACAAAGAATATTTTCTACATGAAAGAAATGCAAAGTAGTAATATATGCTATAGTAGATATACATATGCATAAATAGGTCTGATAAATCTGTAAATAATCAGTAAAGAAAAGGCAAACATTGCAATAAAAATTGATCGAATTGCAGGGATTGCCATTTATTTTTATTTATTTATTTATTTTTTAGGAGGTACCAGGGATTGAACCCAGGTCCTCTTATGTGGGAAGCAGGCACTCAACCACTGAGCCACTGAGCTACATCTGCTCCCCCAGGGATTGCCATTTAAAAAAAGAAATGCTAATTTTAAAAATAAATTTTTAATATTTGTAGACATGAAAGAATGCCAAGGTTAAACGATTTTTTTTCTTTTTTGGCAAAGATTAAATATATTTTCTTTATTTATATTATATATTGCTATTACATACAGAAGTATACGTTGTATCCATACATTGGCAAGGATGTGGGGAAATATATCCTCTTGTGAGCATGCACTACTTGTGAGAGTGTAGAGGAATAAACTTTCTGGAAGGCAATTTGGCAACATATATATAAAATATTTTATATCCTTTGACAAATATTCTATTCTATAATCTAAAATGCTCACAGTGTTTATATATAAGGATATTCATGTGCAGCATCATTTACAATAGTGAAAACTGGACACGTATCAAATTTCTAGCAATAGGGGATTGATGAAATAATGTATGAAAGAATGCAGCATAGCTATTAAAAGTAGTGCTATAAAAAAGAATTTAATGACATGGGAAAATGCTCATGGCAGTCTGGTAAGTGAAAAAAAAGACTGTTTTAAGTGACTATGTATACAATGATTTCATTCTGAAAAATAGTAAATAGATAAGATAGAAGAATAAACATCAAAATGTCACCACTTATCTCTGAGTAGTGTTCCTGGGAGGTGGGGAGTATTTACAGATGATTTGTTTTTCTTTTTGGCTTTCATGTAATTTGCAAACTTTTTACAATAACCACTTTATTTTACGTTTACAATTTCTTAAAATACAAGAAAAATGAACCTATAAAATCACAGAATTTTAAGCTGGTAGATCCTTTAATTCTACATAATATCTCCGTTGACATTTGAGGGAACTGATACCAAGGCGAGGTTTTGCACCTCTTTGATTATGCTGTTAAACAGAGCCCAGGCTGCCTGCATCCTGTGCTCTTTTGCCTCAATGGAGGTGTTTAACCCAATGTTTATAGTGAGGACTAAAGGCATTTCTGTAATGACTCTGAATAAATTTTTTCTAAACCAAAGCAAAATACTACCAAATATCTTCCAGTCTCCTCTTGCTTTTGTTCTCTTCTCTTATTTGGACTAAAACTTCGATTGGACCAAGAATGTTCAAGAAAGTTGAATAATTCCCTTTTGTTTCCTCATCTCCACTCTCTGTTCACGCCAATTAGCTAACTTTCATTACGGTAAATAATTCACTACTTTTCAGTTATATAGTACCTTTGGGGACAGTCTTTCCAAACACTTGTTAATCCTAAACACACTCTTGGGAAGTAGGTAAAAATTACTGGGGAGAAGGGAGGGAAGGGAGTAATACCAAAGGTAGTAAAAGATGTCAATAAAACCACAGACTTGTCTCAGTTTTTCATAGGCTGAAATCTATGCAATGTTGTTCAAAATAAGGATCTATATTCTGGACATATTGGAGAAAGAAGTGACATGAAGGATACAGATTTTAGACCTTATATGTAGATTTTATAATGTTATATAAGAGTATAGACTATAGGCAGGACTTCTGGATTCTATTCCTAAGCACCAATATTTCCTAGCTGTGATATTGGGCTATTTTTCTAGCCTCAGTTTACTTATCTGTAAAATGGGGAGTAATAATAGGATGTAGCTCATAGTGTGTTGTGAGAACTAAATGAGATTATAAATGCAAATCACTGAAAGCAGTGCATAGAACATGTGAGTAGTGTAAAAGTGCTACTATTATTAAATCAAATATATTATTTTAAAGGGACAAATTAAAAGTGGAGAAAAGGACAAAGACTTATAATATCTTTATAAGATTCAACATCAAACTTTACAGACTTTGGTAAAAAGAGAAAAGCATCCCACCTCTAATATTGGATTAGCAGGAGATGTGCTGAAAGGTTAGAGGAGTTTGCTGGCACACAAATAGCATTGAATTAGAAGAATGTGTTCTATATATAAGGTCCTACATGCTGTGGGATAACACCTCTAGAAAAGTTTATCACCCTTTGCTTTAACTTTATAATAGGGGTAATTGAGTTACTATATAACTAGAATTAGTAAACATGCTAAAATGAGAACACTGTCACAAATAAAACCTTCACCGATTGTTTGACCTGAGGTTTCTCTCTCATCTACTCCATGGGAACATTGACAGTTCACTGGAGTAGACTAATAACACATTTGTCCCACTTGCCTTGTTCACTCCCTTTCATATACTCAGAACTGGTAAAACACAAAATATGAAAATGTTCACACTGGTGATGCCATGCTTCCGTGGTTCTGTCAACAATAGAATTTTAAGACCATGCATGACCAAAGCACTTTTTCCCCACCAGTTCAATAAGGGATTGATACCTCTGCAGACCTGGGCACCTGCTCAGTGTTGCGAAATTGCACAAGGTGAAGAGAGAAGAGGAATGGGAAGATGGAGAATATCTACTAGAATACTTTAATCCCTTTCATTTCTAATAAAATATATGTAAAAACTGTTTCCCACTGCATTTCCCTCATATATTTCTGTTAGTATATATGTCCTGAAAAGATTACATTTACTACTAACTGAATGTACCAGGCATATACCTTAGCTTCTTTGTTTTGTTTTGATTTGTTTCACGGTACTGTTATTGATGACATACATAAAGTCATCATTAGAGTATATCTGCATCTCCCATTAGACTGAAAGCTCCATGAGGATAGATACCATATCATGTTTATGCACGTATTTATGTACATATTCAGGTTCTCAAATATTTGTTGAATGAATAAATGAATACATGAATGAATGAACGTGTTGACTCAGATTCTCAGTCTTCTGAACTTCCCCTCAGTTCATTAGGCATCATATTTCATGTCATGTCATTTTACATTTATTAACATTGATAAATTAAGATTTTTAAAAATCTAATTCTGCTTTTATATAATGACACTACCTGTTATCAAATATGAAGACATTTCTCAGGTTAACACCTCTGTGTTACTGTGGTCAGGAGATGTGTTAGATAATGTTGCAAAAGATGCCATGTTTCTGCTCAAGGTTAGAAACTCTTCTCATCTTCATCTACATTCAGGAAGTGATTTATTTTACGAAAAACAAACAAACAAAACCCCACAATTCTCCCCATTAACACAGTACAACTGAGAAGTCAGAGCAAAACATAGACTTCTGGTCTGACTCAGTGCTCTCAGATGAGGAGAGGGCATGCAAAGCCACAGCATGCTCAGCCATTGCTGGAGATAAAACAGGAACGCAATCCGGGGGTGCCTGCAGAACAACTGGCATGATGCGAAAGCAGCCCAGACAGGACTACGCCAAAAACGATTAGCTCAGTCACATCTTTCTAAAATTTTCTCTGGTCTTTAGGGGAGCTTAAATTAGAAGTTTATATCAGAACCCCATAATTTATCTTTATAGGTTATTTCATGTAATTATACTTGAGTAAATTTTAGAGTAAATTATTCCTAGTTTGGTGTGTCCTTGATTCTCAAACAACCTTCTAGCTATCTCTACACTGTAACCTTATGAAAGAATTCTTGTAGTGTTGGAAGTTTAATTTCAACCCAAATGAAATTAAATCTCAATTTTATATTTGTAACACTAAAACAACCAATGGGTTTGTGTACACTTACGAAATAGATACACATAAATGAAAAAATATACAATTCTAGAAATACAATACTTTCTGATGGTTAATTTCTGAATATTTTAAATGTTATTTATAAGAATTTTATCTAAAGTTAATAATATTCAGAATTAACACATTACAAAAAGGTTATATTTCTAAGTTTCTGAATTACTGTGAACAATACCATTCCTTATAGCAAGGTCAAAACATATTATACCACACTAATCTTTACAGAGAATATGTTAGTATAGTCTTTAAAAGAATACATTAATGCAATTCATTTAATTTAATAAAAGCCAATATCAACAACTTACTGTTATATCAGTATCAGTTTAATAAAGATATTTGAACAAATCTCATACTTACATTGGCATCTTTCCCAGCTAATTGACATAATTCCACCCGTTCCTTTGCAGCAGGCCAATAAATCTGTAAAACAGTTCAAGGTGTATAAGAATTTGAATGTTTAAAATATCCTACAATTCTGACTGGGGAAGTGAGTGTGTGAAATTGAAGAGTGGATATCAAGCCAAGGGCATGTCCTTACTTTCATACATTCCATGTGAGATTTTTGAGATTTAAATATTTTCCAAAGCTCTATGTTCAGAGGGCCAAATGCTCTTATTGTGATGTTAACAGAACTTCAGATTGGCATTTGCTTAAGAGGCTCTATTTGCCCTGTTTTTCTGTCTTTACTGACAATGACAATGAAATATAAACACATGTGATGTAGTGGCGGCAACAGCTATTTCTCACAAGCATTAGTTATCATTCTAAGCCAAAGCCTAAAGTAAATTTGTTGACAATATTTAACATGTTTGGAGCCCAGGTGCCTCCAGCACTTAGCTAAACATTTCATAAACATTATCTTACCTAAATCTCACAAGATGCCTATGACTTTGCTATAATTATTCCTCCCGTTTTCAGGTCAGAAAACTTAGTCAGATGGCCATTAAATAGCTGTCTATATAGATCCTCAATTTGAGGACCTAGCCACTCAATAATAAATGTTACTTGGGCAAATGATAAAAAGAAGGATACCAAACTCCTTGGTTGCTAGCTTTTTTTTTTTTTTACAGACAGGAAATTATCAGAAGGTGTTTATATATATATACATACATACATGCACAAACACATACACATACACACATATACTTTAGGAATTCCGTTAGGAAGTTTTTTTGCAAAATAAGGTTCAAAGAGGTACATTTATTCTATTAGCTTACAGAAAGAAATGTTCTCTGTTAAGCTATAAGCAAGAAGAATTAAGAAAAGTAAGCTCTGAGTGCTTATAAAGGTTTGCTTCAAGAGTTCTGATAGACTTTTACTGACTCTGACTATTGTTAACACGTTTTAACAGGATGAGCAAAAGGAAAATATCCTGAGAGAATATACTGAAAGATATCTGTTAAACCTGGAATTAGCAAACAATTTAAAAGTAACAAAGTTTATATGATATTATCTTTATAGTGAAATTTTAAGTTTTTATGTCTCTGAATAAGGAAGAGCATAAAATAACACTCAAAACTCTCATAGACAAATACAATGAAACTATTGAGCTTTCATACTGAAGCAAGGTTGTTCATTTAGTACAACCAACATAATTATAATCCAAAGGTGTATATAGGCAGGGTGGTTGATCCACAAGTAGACCAATGAGCTGAACCTGATGTGGTCTGCAAAAGTATCTAATGATTTTATTTATCCAGAAATGGTTTAAATCACTACAGTTGCACATGCATGCACTCAATTTCAAATAACAGGAAGCAGTCAAAAATGAATAAACTATAGCAATGAAAAGTGATATGGATGAATCTTAGCAATACATTATTTGGTGAAAAAAATTACACCCTCCCCCCCAAAAAAATTGCATACAGCGTGACCCTTAAAATAAATTTTTTTAAAAGGTAAAATTAAAAAATATACACTTTATTATAAATGTTTATGTAATAAATATATAAAAAGGAAAGCAAGAGAATAGAGAATACAGGATTCAGGATGATGGTTGGCCACAATGGGAAAAAAAAAAGATAGGAATGTATTGGGGGTAAGAAGCAGGTTCTTTAAGGGATTCTAACTTTTGTTTTCATTGGTGTGTTTTCAGACACTTAATACATATTTAAAAACAAGTAAGTAATATATTAGTAAATAGATAAATCAAAATGAGTCATGCAAGGACTGACTGCTTGTCAAGAGTCTGTCATGAACCTAGGATTATGAATAATATATTTATAAAATATATGAATAGTACAAATAAAACACTGCAGCTGGCAGGAAATTTGAATGTTTCTTCACGTTTCCTTTATCATTGATAGCAAAAATATTGGATAGGGTGTTCTTTTTCTCTCTTTTAAAAAAAACATCCTAAATTTATGTGGTCTTTGCTTCTTATCTGACATTATGGGCTCAAGATATCTTCTGACTTTTTTCTTGTGATTCTTATAGTGGTTTTAAAAGGACAATACTATATCATTGAAGTGAAAAAAGTATGTAGAACAGACTCCCATGTTCTATGAATAGGGTTTAAGACTTATCTCATTTTATTTGGTCTCTTGTCTAGATTAAATATTTATTTGAATCATTTCAATATTTAAGATTCTGTTCTTCCTATTTTATATGATAGATTTAGTCACATTTCAGAAATAAATTATTTCTAGATTGGTTCAGACAAGAATACCTTATTGGTATTAGTACTATAGAAGAAAATAAAAGTAAAACATAGAACTCTTTCATATTAAGTAAATGAGTCTCAAAGAGAGGAATGAGCAACAGAAGTTTCCAAATTTTACCCTAAACCAATATATTAGAATTAAGGTAAAATAAGTTATGAGGTAAATGGTATCTCCAAAGCTGAGTTTGATTACAAGTGCTTCTAAAGGAGAGAGTTGTTTAAAGAGCAAAAAATTGTGAAAGCAAGCAGTCTTTACATCAGTTTTGAAATCTAAATTCAAGTTTCAAAGATAGCACAGAATAGTTACTGTTCATTAATCATTTGTTCATTAGACTCATAATGATAAGGGGTCTTCTGTATGGTGGGCCAGGTGTGGCCTTGATGGAGGCAAATTTTAGTCAGGTAGACACCTCTGTAAACAGGGTAACTGCATTTCCACAGGAGATAGGAACAGAAGGAGAAGGGAGCACAAAGGATAAAGCCACTATGCCTGAGGAGCAAAGAGAAGCATTAAATGGTAGTCTTTACAAGTCCCTACTTTTGAGTCATGGTTTTAAATTACTTGATGTTAATGGTTTCAACCCTAAAGCAGGGGTTCTTAACAAGGGGTCCGTGGTTTTCACCTGACTGGTAAAGAGGTCCGTGGAACAAAAAAGGTTTAGAACCCCTGCCCAAAAGTAATGGTTTATTTTAATTTTTAGTTTAGTTGTTAATTTAATGGTTTCAGCCCTAATTTTTTCTGAGGGACCTGGCACATAGAAGAGCAATTGCAGGTTCTCTCTCTCTTTAGAAAAAAATACAAATCTTTAAAAGAGGTTTTAGTAGTTTGTTGTACTTTTTCAGTTATTTACTATGTCCTATGACTAAAAATTGAATTGCATCATCCTCTAATGAAGGAATAAAATTAACTGCAAGCTTTAGAGAGTCATATTTTAGATTAATGGGTAAATGCTATATAGCAAAACACATGCACTGAGAATCTGTTGGACTCCAGATGAAAATTTTATATCTATTAATCTTTGTTTGTATAACAGATTTCTTTTCCCAAAATAGTCTCCTTTCATCATTCACCTTCATCTCATAATGTGTAGAACCTGATAAAAAAAATAGAAATTATCCTTCGAGAATTATCATCGTACAGGGATTTTAAGATGATTTCACAAAGATAATTTTACTTTTTAAAGTAGCATTCAAATCTTCAAGATAAAGATTTACTGAGATTACATATTGGCTTATTTTGACACAATGCTGTCAAGAATTTAATAATCAAATATAGAATTGCCTTAAATAATCACAACCTAAGAGGTATCTGATTATCTACCAGACTCTAAACATTTACTTAGGAGGAAAAAAAACCCATTGCAGTTGTGCCAATAGTTCAAAGGTGACATTTTAATTATGATTTATGGTGGGATTTTTTTTTAGTTGCCACGTACTCATTAGTACAAAGGGTTTATTTTTAAAAATATTTCTTTTAATACCTTGTTGGTAAAGAATTTATAGGAATAGAATTTCCCTTACTTTAATACAGAAAAAATACTTCTATAGGGTTCTATAGGGTTGAGAGGAATATGTTCATGTAACATTTCATTTTTCTATAATCTTTTGAAGCAACATACATAATTTACAATATCTGTCTATATCTAACAGCATTCTACCATTTCCACTTTTTCTAGTCAAATTATGTATGTTTGTGTGTGTGTGTATGTAGGGGAAAAAACAATAAAGAACAGAAAAGTACAGAAAGAGGAAGACACAGATACATAGAGGGAGAGATAAGCTCTGATTGGTTATAGAATAAGAAATATTTCTTGTAAAGTTTCAAGTTTCAGTTGGGTTACACAAAAGCACAAGAGGTCCCAGAGCTCCTTCAATTATTTCAGTAGCCTAGTCAGTACAGTGTTACCACATTATTCTTAGAAATCACACCACACACTTAAAAATACAATGTCCACATTAGCTATACAAAGTCAGCCATCTTGATTGCTAGGTAATGTGGAGAGTACTGTGGTAGGACGATTATCAGTATTCTCACTGCTTTCTGAATTTATTAGCAATAAAATCTCATATAGATGACCATGCACTTTAGTGCTTAGCAAACACTGAATTTTGCCATATTAAAGGTTGAGAAAGTAGGGCAAAACAAAAACACATACCCCTGTTTCTCAAAGTTGGAGCTACTGCCTTAGAAAGTTACCCATGGTTATTTTTCTTTCACTTGTCAGAGAGACATATCAGATGCCATTTGCATGATTGCCCTATTTTAATTCCCACAGAACACTAGTTCTTAACTAAAGTTGTATAAAGTACTAGATACAGATGATAAGGATATCATTTTGGTGGTGAGTAGTCTTTGGGACTTTGGAAATTGCTATCAAAGATCACAAATAGGTAGTAAGGCTTACTGCTACTTTCCCCACCCACGTGTAGGACATCAACACTCAAACAGAGATTTCTTTTCTGGTTCCAAATGAGTGCAAGAATTCTTGGAACATAACTATCCAGGTGCAACTACTAATTGAACCACTACTAAACCTTTAGGAATTGCAAATAAATTTTATTTTGAATGCTAATTCTTATAGATGAAATTGATCATGGGAAATTACTTCTGGAAACAGAAGTAAATGAAGTTAGAAAATGTCCTCATTTGGAACTGATAATTAATGGGTTAATGTTTCAAACAAATATGCCTGATAAGACAGTCCCACATTTTATAATTTACTGACTTAAACATGTTAGTATGTTTATATTGTTTTTACATTTCATGCTTGATAATTTCCAACAGATTAACTTTTGCTTGCTACACTTGGAAGGCTCAAATATTCACCTTCAATAATAGATATGCATTTTTTTTTTCTTTTAGAATTACAGAATATAGACTACCAGTATGGAAAGAGATCATTCTAATGATAAGGAAACTGTAAGGAAATGGTCTCCAATGTCTCTTTACTTAGTCTATAAGGTTATATTTTAAGTATTTTTTAATAGATATTTAATATTAATTTTCTTATGAAATTTGTTGGGAACTGTATCCATTTAAAAGCACAACTTGTGATCTAGTTATCTTATATAGATTTTAGATAATATAAACCCCCAAAAAAGCCTTTTTACCTTATTTTGAATTAAAATAGGCAGGAGGAACTCAAATAAAATGATACAAAGTTCCTAAGAATTATTTCATTCATAAATTATAGAATTCATTAAAAATTATCATCTAGTTGGGTGAAAATGTCAGGCAATTTATTTTTAATTATTTAACATTATGCAAGTTAAAGAAACATTCAAATAATGATAAGGCCTTATAACAACATCTAAAGGAAATTCTAATTATATCTGCTCTTTGTTCTATCTTTGGAGAAGCAATTTAATTGACTCAAGTTAGCAAGTGCAAGGTCAATTAGAAGCCCTTTGGCCTAATTTAGATATGCCAAAACAACTGAGTGCCATACAAGAGGAAGTTAATACTTCTTGTTCATAAAACCTAATCAAAGACAAAAATTCAGTGAGCTAAAAATGGAAGTCATAATCTTTATCAAAAAGCAGGATTCAAGTTTTTGAATGGTTGTGAAGAAGTTGGAAAACCATCCCTCTAAATGCCATATGGTTCATGGCATTGAATGACCAAGGGAGCAATGAGTTCTCTGTTTTTCAAGGACAGGGAGAGGTAGATAAGAACTTGAAGAAAGAGGTGTTGAAAAATAAGGAAAGGGGCACCAAAGATAAGGTTTACATAGTTTGAACAGGGCCAGGGTAGAAATAGTTACAGACAGGAATTCTAAGTTTTCAAGTTTGGGGAAAAAATTTTTTTTCAGATTTACATAATAATGGCAAGGCCACAAGTTTATCAAGAAAATGTCCTTAAATGCAGAAGATGGAATTCTAGGCACAGAGGCTGAGGTGTTCTTTCCCCTGATCTGCCCAGCTGGCTTCCTTCACACAGCTTTGGGTGAGAACTGTCTCCCCCTTTTGTTACTCAAAACTTAGCTGAAAAGCTTCCCTTGCATGATAGCCCCCTTTCATCAACCATCTCTATCCTCTTTTATATTTGGGCTTATCACATCCATCTAGCACATTCTTTCTGCAAGTAAATTTGGTTTGGAACCTTTTCTTTGGCCTTAAGCTCAATGAAAGTAGTGAAAATAGAAGACATGAATTAGATACCCTACTGTACCCCTCATTAGCTTATTACCTTAGGGAACTGTGAGTCTCAAGACTGTAAGTCTCTACACCCTGAAACGCAGGTCATAATTTCTATCAAGTTTATACCCATTTTATTCTTTTGTACTCTTAAATAAGTCTGTGACTCCTTGAAGTTGCGTGGCTGCTGATCTAGATTAGCGACTCGTTGGGGCAAGGGACATTGCTTCTTCTTCCTACCCTCTTTGGCACCTGGCACAGTCTCATATACAGAGAAAGCACTCAGTAACTATTTATTGAAAAGGGAACTTAAGAGTTTCCCTTAAAATTAGAGACAGAAGGAGTTCTTGTCAGATTTCTGGTAGGAGTCTGACCAGTCTGACAACAGCCTGACAGTGCATTACAGTGGCCAGATGGGACCTGAACATCAGCACTCAGACTGGGGAGCCAGTGCATCCATGAACGAGTCGATTGTTTCACCTCTGTGGCAAATACACAGCATGTGCTCAGTAGGCAATAGGAACAGATTAATCAACATGAAACTAAGCAGGGTGCCTTATACTGAAAGTTAATTTATTGTGATGTCCACATGGTTTGCAAGTGTTTATGTTTTCTTAATTTCAAGTACTAACTAAGAATAAAAAGGGTGGCGATTTTCTTTTAACAGTAACTTAATTTAAAGTGAGAAAGTTATTTATTCTGAGAGTTTCTCTCCCTCTAAATAGTAGACCTAAAGGGCAAAGTCTTAGAAGGGAACGTCTAAATCAGCTACAGAGTGAATTAATAGAATTGGAGTCAGAAGGTCATTCTGATTTATAAGAGCATTTCTGCTTATACTCAATATAAAGCAAGCAAGTACAGAATCCTCATCTATGAAAACCCTCTTGTTTTAGACTTCCTTAAGGAAAGGGGAAAAACAAAGACCTTTTCATGGTAGGCAAAGAAGGGGGTTTAATATTCCACTGAAAATTATTATATTTAAAATTACAAATATATTCCACTTAGTTATTTTCATATCAGTGCTTAAAAATAGGGGCATAGTTTGGTGAATTTCAAGTAACCTGAATAATTTTTATAATTACATGTCCAATTTTCATATTTAAAAAGGAGAAAAATAATAGAAAAATTGCATTACCATTGCTAAGTAGAACAAGAAAGAGAACTTGTGTCACATCTGTAAACCTGGACTTACTTTATTTGTATTCTGCTAACAAAAGTCAGTCCTCTTAGAGTATCTAAGTTCTAGCTTAAGCATTTATATTTAAGCTTACCTAACGTTTCCTTCTAAATCATTCTTTTTTGGTTAAATAACCAAAGGAGAAAACTTCTTAAGTAAATGTGAAAACCTAAATTTTATTTTAGTGAGATGAAATGAAACCTTCTCAGGGTATACCATAAAAATAGGAGTTTTCTTAGTACTCTATTACATTTATGTATTGCTTTGATTTATTCTTTAATCATTGTAAAATCCATAAGAAAACATTTTTTCCTAGAAGCATATTTAGTATTTTTTACATTTAGAAAAGTTTTTTTCCCCTAAAGGTAAAATTTGTTTTTATAATAAAATCAAACTTGAATTGATTTAGAAAGAAAATGTGTCAATATCATACAGCTCTTGCTTTCCACACTGTAAGTAGAAGATTAGTTCATAGGTTTTTTGACTGAGGCCCAAAGAGGATCTTCATTTTTGATTAGCTAATATATCAATTCTTTGAACCTTAATACACAATATTTGATTTTCACTCATATCAGTTTCAAAAGATTTTACGTTAATTGACTAAAAAGAAGATGATTAAGCATTATCTCAAAATGAAAGTAAACTATTTGAACATTAATTTTGAGGACTGTTAAATAAATGAGTGAATGTATGCCCTCTATACCCTTTTTAATCTAGATCTTGGTTATAGCCTAGCTTTACTGGTAACATACTAAATATATTTGAGAAGCATGGAAAACAAGATGTAACCTAAATGTTTTGATTGATGGTAATATTCAAAATGCAAATAATTTTAATAAAAATACTAACATTCTCCATTTGGTTATGTCCGTAAGTCTAGTGTAATACTTCAGGAATGAAATACGGTTAGCTTACTTATTATAATTGGAGGTAAAGGAACATTCTTTTGAGACCTCATTTCATAGCTTTGATAGTATAATAGGATATTAAAATACAAGTTTTAGCTGAGGCAAGATTTAAAATGAGGTGTTAGCTCAAGATGCAAATATTTTCAAAGTTGATTATTTAGACTACTTCACCCATTTCCAAATTATAAAATATTTGGAAATTGAAGATTATAGTTTTTTCCCCTCTGTCAAGAAAGATGCTTCTTCTGAAACAGCAGGATTGTGACTCCAACAAATCCCAGAAGGGAAGACAGGTACCAGGGAAGGGCCCTTGATAGGACTTAAAGAAGCACTTGGTTTTGAACATGCAGTTTGTGGAACATTGTAGACTGATAGCTAAAGGGTGAGAGAGGGACTGTGAAGCTGCAATGAAAGCAGAGCACAGATTCTATGCCTAGTTGGGATCAGCCTGCACTTACAGAGACTGTGGAGGAAAGAACACATGGCGGTTTTCCATGGAACAGATGGGAGCCATGCTCAAAAATGGAATGGCATGAGGTCACTGTAGGTCCTATACAAATCACTGCATGAAAAGATTTCAGAAGCTAAAAGCTGGAGTATTACCATCTGTCTCAGGGAAAAGAATTAGGATAGACCAATCAGGAGAAAAATGCAGTCACCCTTATCCAAGGAATTACAAGTGAGAGAACTTCAAAAAGTGGAAATTCCAAAAACTCACAGAGGTGCCTATGAAAGAACCATCCGACAAGCCCAGAAAGTTGAGAAGCCAGGTCCCTCTCATAGTGCTGGGGGAGCAGGCATTTCTCTGAAGCTCTTTCCTCTCTTCTGTACCCCTCCTGATATGACTCTAGAGAGGTCACTGTGTATTTAACAGACTTGAGGAGGAAGTGGAGTGTACAAGGTGGGGACATGATTGAAGAAACCTCTGAACATCTCCCTTCTACAAGCCCAAGCAGGGCTAAAGAGGAGGAAGTTCATTTTTAAATGAATTTGGAAGTTATATTATACTAGTTTGGACCTTTTAATTACTGGATTGTTATTGACTGAACTACCTAAGAGTACTTAGAAAGCCATAAGGTGGGCTAGAATTTTTAATAGTCCCAGGAGAAGAACTCACTCCACAGAAAAGATCTAAAGGGATTGTGGGAGATAGAATAAAATTGCTTTATGATTATACTCTATGAGTTGATATAACAGTTACCATTAGTTTAGTAAATAAAATAAATTATTGTGCTCTCAGAGTAAGCTTATTTCTTATTAACCTAT
The DNA here is from genome assembly GCA_026826555.1 of Tolypeutes matacus. NCBI lineage: Eukaryota > Metazoa > Chordata > Mammalia > Cingulata > Chlamyphoridae > Tolypeutes > Tolypeutes matacus. The sequence continues at coordinate 36,284,515 of JAKSZT010053770.1, forward strand.
TTGTCTGCTCCTGAATCCCACAAAAAAAGAGAAAAGAAAGCCAAAAAAAAAAAAAAAAAGAAAAAAAAACTTAAATAATATGGATACAAAAAAGTACTCAGTTTAATAAATTACTCTCTTTGCAATCTGTTGCTTGCATCCTGGTTTAGAGACTCACTCCACCCATGCATGGTTTGAACTGCTTCCAAAATGAGTAACATTTTCAGATGGAATGATCCCAACAATTCATTAACTCTGAAGCCCAACCAAGTAAGAAAACCAAACAGAAAGTACTGAATATTTTTACTGTCAACTAAGACTCCATTAAAAAAAGAAAAAGAAAGGAGGAGGGAGAGACTTTGGGCTTGTATACATTACTCCTGAAGTTTACATAGAGAGGGCTCTGGATTTGATATGAATTATCGTTAGGACTACTTAAGGCAGGCTGAGATAGAAAGTATTATTCACTTGTAGTCAAAGTGACAGATGCTAGGTAGTTTAGAATCATTTGTTTAGGAACCATAGATCCTTAAACATATTGTACAAACATCAAAAACTTTCATTATTATGAGTTTTACACTGAACAGATTTCTAATGCATCACTTATAAGTGAATGATAAATGGATGTAAATGTCTACTCACAGTTGACCACTTTTCTCAAGGAATATTAGAGTTCTTCTTTCAAATTCTGTCTCTGACTTGAGAGATGGGGTAGGATGTTAAGGGCTAGGGCAAGACAATCTAGCTTCCTTAACTTTAACTATGAGAAACTTGCACAGAGAAGAAAGAAAAGACTTCTTTCTGCTCCCCTTCTCAAATATGTTGTCCCCCAACCTACCTAAACAACATGGAAATAAACCTCAAGTTCCAAATCTAAATGCAAACCATTTTTAATTAACAGCTAACACAAATTCAAATTTAGCCATCCATCTGGAACTGGTTCAAATCCCTGAACAACATATGATTTTTTCCTTCCCTGAATTTCTATGATATATGGTCTGTCCCATTATTTTGGACATTTAAACATTTTCTGACTTTTCTTGTAACTTACTTAAGTATGTTATGCCTTGTCTCCCTAACAAGGGTATGAACAACCAGATCAGAGTTTCATATTATTACAATGTTCTTAGTGTCAGCAGTAGGCACTCAATGGATTTTTGCTGAAAAAATGAGAAAGAAACACTGCTTAAAGTAGGACCAAAAAAAAATCTTTCAAGTGCAGTTACTGAAAAAGTATCCTAAGTTTTACTGCCTTAATGCATATCATTTGTTTCCAACCCCTGAGACTTACAAAAGCAAATCAATAAAAGCAGCATTATTTTAGATATAAATCTGCTGGGAAATATATTCAATAATGCTTAAGTTATATGCAGCTTTTTGATTCTTTGAAAATATGTTCTTTGTACATTATATTTTTGGTGGATAATGCTAAATATTAGAACTGTAGAATAATGAATAATGATGTGTTCTTTAATTCCTCGAACTAAATTGTAATCTCCCCACCTCCTCAACAATGCCAGCCCAATTACAAATACAATATTAGAAGGGATAAAATTTATAGGGTATCAGCAACATTGAGGAGACCTGCAACAGACCAGACTTCATAAAAGCCTACATTAAATAAAGAACTTTTACAAAAGCAACTGAAATCTTATATAGGCAAGAGAACTATGTGTAAAGGTTAGAAGATTTTTCAATTTTCACTATGTAAGGTGGAGAAATATAAATGATTTCAAGAGTTTTTACTGGCAATAAATACTTTCCAAGGCTAAGCCCTGAAAGAAAATAAACCCTTCCAGATAATTTCCTGGTAGGACTAGGTAATTTTTAATATTGTCTCCAAATAGGCAATATACTCTCTCCCTTTTGATTGGCTGAGAAAACTTTGGTGTTTGCCTTGATTTACCTATGTTAATGAGGTATAAAAATCAGTCCCCCAGGTAAATAATTTTTTCAGAAACCTCCCCTCATAATTGTAGCAGTCAATGTGTTTGGTTCTTGAACATTCTTTCCACCTTAGATAAGTGATATAAGCAAATTGCAGTAATCCCATTCCCCTTGTGACTTTAGGAATTGGAATTGACCTGGCCAGTGAGATGTGAATGAGGATTATGCAAAAGTTTTCCTTGCTCCTAAGAAAGAGACCTAATAATTAATAATCTTTTCCCTTGAATATTTCCTTGTCTGGATGTGATCCCTGGAACTGCTGTAGCCATCTTGCTATCAACCTAATGATAATGTCAACACCAAGAATTACAGACAGAAAGGAAAGAAAGAACCTGGTTCTCACTTGATAACATTGATAAACAGCTGCTTTTGCCATCTCCACAGTCACCCCAACTCTGGACATTATTCTTATTACATGAGATAATAAATGTCCTTATTTTTCATCAGTCCAAGTGTCTTTCATTCTAAACTGACAATATGCTAAGTGATAGAGTAATATATTTATTTTAAACTCAAAAGAGGAAAAGATAACAAAATCACCTTTTTCAAAGGTATTACTATATATTCCAAAAATTAAATCAACATATATTTAGTATCTTTCATGAGTAAGATATTGTGCTATGTGCTAAGGGAGAAATATGAGTACATGGAAAATGGTCACTCCGTTCAAAGAGTACATAATTTGGATGGGAGATAGATCTAGACAAATGAATAATGATAATGCTATTAGAAAAGGCATGTGACATTGGTATAAATATATAAAATAAAATTCTCTAGGAAACATTAAAAATAGTTAATTCTCCAGAGAGTGAGACAAAGTCTTGAAGAAAAATCAAAAGGGGATAAAAGAGTAAAATTAGGTAAGTGCCTTGAACAAGAAAGTGAATGGCAACCTCCCAGAAGGATTTAGCAAAAGCACAAAACTTGAAAGTAAATTATTTGGGAAAGAATCAACAGGGTACTTTAAGTAGAGTGGAGGAGAGGAGGAGAGGGGAGGGAAGAGAAAAAGAAAAGAAGAAAGAAGAGGAGGAGGAAGCAGTGGAGGAAGCAGAAAGTAGACTGTCAGTGAGGGAACAATGAAGAGTGGCTAAAAAGGATTCTGGAAACCTAAGGTAGCAATATGTTGGGAAGGGTTTGAGAAGTCAAAGCTAAGAGGTCTGGAGTTCAGTCAAGCATCTTCTTTGAGACTTCTTTTTTTTTAAAAGATAACTCTGATGGTTGTGATGAATGGATTAAACGGGGAAATTGGAGATTCGCTTTCATAATATAAACTCAGAGGAATAATGGTATTACCACATAGACTAGAGAATATTTTAAAATGTTTGCCACCTTATCAGGTTGGCTTATCAGCTGCAGCATTTATTGGGACTGCATTACAGTTCCAGTCTCAGCAGTATTTGCCTAATACTGCTTCTTTAGCTTCTCTCTCACAGGTGTTGATCCTGTGATCCATATTTGTTAGAGTAATCTCTTACAAATATGCAACCAGTTAATCTCCATCTCAGAGTCTGCTTCCTGGGAAACTCAACTCATAACCCAACTGTTGGGAGTGGTAAGTGCAGCTCTAGATCCATGTCCTTCCCTTGGAATGTGATTACATCTGGCTGGTTCTATTTGTTCAATTTTGGTCTAGTGTTGGGGAAAGAGAATGTCAAGTCAATGTCCATATCTGTCTTGAACCTGTCCCAGAGAGGAGTTCACAGAATGAACCCAAATTGAAGTATAGCCTTATGGGCCAACTCTGGAGCAGCCTAGCTAAATAGTGAGATGTCATATCCAGGGTGTGTTTATATGTGCCCTGAAGTACATTATATCTCTATAGAAATAGTCCTTTCCTTCAAAAAAGGACCAGAATATTATCCCTCATCTAAATGCCAGAATTTTTAAAAATCTCATTCTACTTAACTTTTACTTTCTAGATAGTGTAAATGCTCTGAAAGGTCTAATTTTGATTTACATCCTCTGTAGTCATTTATTCATGTTTATTGACGTATACCTGCACCATTCACGGTACTAGAGTCAAGATCTAGTGTGAACAAGAGTTGAGATAAAAGTTGGGTATTATTAAATATTTACTATAAAATTAGTTTTGTAAATGATTTTGATATAATTTCTGGAGATTCATCTCTAAATGCCTGTTGCAAATATGAAGTGATAATGGCTATTTTTCAACAAGCACAGCCATGTTTATGCAAAAATTCCAAGTAAAACATACATCCTAATTTTTACCACTTCAATTAAGTGCTTTCTACAATTTTTAAAAAAAAATTTCCCAGGGGAAAAAATTCTCAACCAGTCACCCATAACTCAATTATGTGTTATAGATCACTTTAACTCTAAAGAGTACAAAGGACATCCTTCAGACTCTCAGAGTCTCAACATGTGTGTGGTTTCCTCCACAGAGAAGTTTGGAACTTTGCCGAGGGGCACTGAGCCAATGCAAACCGTGTAGCTCTAAACACTGTTCAAATACTACATCTTAACACTTACTTGCTACTGTGGAATACCTTTGGCACAGAAGTGTTGTTATTGTTTTTTTTTAATGTTAAAGGTAGATACCTACATAAACATAAATTCTTACCTTCACCTAATAACCTCCTTATGAATTGTACATTTTATAAAGATATAAAGAAATATCAGTTATACAGAAAATCTCTAGTAAAAGACCCTAATTTTGTAAGATGTTCAAAATAACCGTCTATTTCAACATCAGAAGAGAAATCAATAAACCTTTCTTTTTAAAATATTAGTCCATTTTAAGCAAGGAATATGGCCAAAAAGAGTAAACAATTTGCTTAAAATAACTACAGGATGAAGTTATGTTATCAGAATTTATTTTAAGCAATGATCTAATACACTTGGTCGGATAAATGGGTTTTTTCTGCCAATCCCTAAAGGCAGAGAATAGCACAAAACATCAATTTTTGCTATTATACCAAAACTGAGACATATTTGGAAAAATGCTTTCAGAACTATGTTGTAGCTTTTAAGGCAAAACTGCAAAGGAGAATGAAATTTTTCTTTAGCCTCTTCCATAAAAAGTGCTATCCCCTGCTAAGGTATTTACTGATGATTAAGTTATTACTGAATACTATTGATAGGCCCTCATGGAAGTTTGAGAACTTTTAAAAGAAATTCCTGAAGAAAAAAACACATCCTTAAGAACAAATAGGATGGGGCTGTAATGGTGACATGAACAGCAAGCTTTTGAAATTACACCATATAATCAACTGCTTATTTCACCTTACTGTAAATAACATCCTGGCTATAGGATAGTTGTAATTTTAAAAAATAATAATCATTTTTAAAGTATGATTGGATTAACAGAAGTTGAGAACAAATATTGGCATTATTTAAGCCCTCCCTTTTTCTTCTAGGAACATAGAGTATATGCAAGGAATGCAAATACATATGTATTGAAAGACAATTTTTTAAATCAAAGTCTGAGCATTAATAAGAAATTACTTATTTCCATTTGCTGGACCCCAGTCAAAAATGTGTGGAAGAACAAACTCCATTGTTCTTAATGCAGGGGTTAACGAAGCAATATTAACATGTATAGAGAAAAATGATGATGCCTGTGTAGATTAAAGTCTAGAGAGTAGATAATACTCAAATAACTGAAAAACTGATATTTAGTTATTAAATACTTCTCAAAATGCAAGCATTAAGTTAAAATTATTGTAGGTGTATGCTATGTAAAGCTTTAGTCTTAGGATGGCTTATAAACTATTTTTCTGAATGGAGAGAACTCAATAATAATTTTATATTTGGAACTATTGACCTGAAACTTGCAATGTTTCCAAGTCTTTCTTTTGCAATGCTTCTGAAAAAAATAAGAGAAAACATTCAAAGACACCTCATACATGCAGAATAAGTCATATATTATGTTTGCTCATCAATGAGTCATTCAATACCTTCTTGTCTTTGTAGTCATCTCTCCTTGCATTGATTTTAGCAGGTCCTTGATATTTGCTGAAGTATTACCTAATATTAATTGATAAAGTCTAAAGAGTAACACCCTTTTCTTTGGGAATTGCAGTACTAGTTGAAAATTAGGATATGAAAGCAATTGCCTTCTAGGTTTGGAATAACTAGTATATATTTTGTTTTTGTGGTAATATTGTTCTTAATGAGTCCTTAGATGGGTCATTAATAATCTTCACTACCAGAGTGTGATGGGGCCATAGGAGAAGCCTGACCAGATGTGAGAGTATAAAGAAAACTGCCTGATGTTAAAATGCAACCATAGCCACACCATCAGTTGAAACTATGTTTATGTGTTAACTGAAAGTTAATAAAAATTTAATTTTACAATCGTTATAGACAGAAATTTTCATTCTTTATGAATAAATATCTTGCCATTTTTCCATCCCATAGTATGTATTTCTACTCTGTAGCCTATATTCTACTCTGTAGCATTATATTCACTCACTTTTAACAAAAATATACATATGGACTTAAATCAATAAACATACAAAACATGTATCAGAGGCAATATTAATCTGTAAATGACCTACTGCATTTGATGTGGAGTCACTGGCAGCAAAACAAAGCAGAAGGAGAAGAGACCAGATGAAAATAAATGAATCAAGCCAACTATATATAAACTGACCTTCTTAAAATTTTTGTTTAAGTCAACCAGACTGAGGAGGAAGATGTGGTCCTTGGCTCCCAGAAGCAGCCTGCCCCTCTCCTCATCTAACAGTAGGGTTTGGAAATCCAGTCCTTCTGCTGAACCCAAAAAGGGCATACAGCTATTGGAAAGAAGCAAATCTATGGGGAGGTAAAAGGAAGAAAGAAAGAAAACAATTTTTAGTAAGCAAATACCTGCCCCATTACACATATTGACTGACTTTGTAATTATATATATTACATGAATATTCCAATTTAGATACATGCAGACAATATACAGTTCTTAGCATAGCCTCATTTAGAAATATATGCAATCTATTATATTTGCATTTTATTGGCTCAATGTTTATTTTGTGCATAGCCTCTACCTACAGTAATATTTGCAAACTGATAAAATTAATCAATATATGTAAAGTAAGCAAACTGAATGTTTGATAAATCTCAGAGCATTTCTTCCCTTCCCACTTTTAATAATGCTTAGATTGATGCATGAGTTTGGGACATTTTGCTGTTCCTTTTTCATATGTTCAGGAAAAAGATGTAAACAAAGGGGCTAAATCCAAGCAAACGGATTATGAAAGAGATATGACTGAACCAGTAATGAATCAGGATTTTAAAGCTGAAAGAGACTTTAAAATCAATTATGTTCATATGCCAGTTGAGCCCTGAATCTCAGCGGAGTTGCAACAGCTACTGTCTAGTTCATTGGACTCGCCCATGACAATTAGCAAAAGGATGATGATGGACAACGACCATCCCAAAAAGCAGGTATCCATAACTGCAAGAAAGACAGTTCCATCCATCTGCCCCATGGGATCTAAGTCCCCTCTCAGTCAGAAACAGAGTGGGCATCACCATCCCAAAATCCTCAAGATTGAGAATGAACAAACATAAGAGAAGAATGTAACTATGGACTAAAGTAGACATTATTATTCCAGCAATCAAAGAACTTGTATCATTGATATAAAGGCAGTGGCCACCAGAGGTTCTGAGGGGAGGGAGAGGGAAGAATAGGTGTAACATGAGACATTTTGGGGACATTGGAATTGTCCTGCATGACATTGCAATGATGAATACAGGCCATTATACATTTTGTCAAAACTTATAAAATTGTGCAGTACAAAGTGTAAACTATAATGTAAACTATAGACCATAGTTAGTAGCAATGCTTCAATATGTATTCATCAATTGTAACAAATGTACCACACTAATGAAAGATGTTGATAATGGGGGTAGTGGGGGAGGGAGAGGGAGTAGGGTGTATGGGAATCCCATATATTGTTGATGTAACATTTAAAGCTTCTTTAAAAATTAAAAAAAAAATCTTTTAAAAAACCAATTAATGCAGATTCATGATTTTGTAAATGAAGATATTTAATCACACTAAGGTGAAGCCACATGCCCTACGTGTCAAAACAATGTGGTCATAAAGATGACAACAGAACCTAAGTTCTTATCTCCATTTCCAGACTTTTTCTTTGCCACTTGTCTGTAGATCCTAATTCTTTGTTTCATTTATAATTATGATATGGATGGACACCGATCTAAAGTTAGACCAGGGTTTAAGGAAGCCAAATCTTTTCTATGGATTTTCTTTTTTTCAGGTACTTACTATACCCTCTCATTTTTGCAATTCTAGGGAATTAAATAACAATAAAGTAATAATATCATATATCATATATTAAAGTCCAATATATGTCACTGGACATAGAAGTAAATCATTATGATAAAGAAATTTGTTATTGATTAAGGAGATAGATAAAAGTGCTGTTTGGGAAACAGGCCTCAAGATGCTTCTAAAATGTGTTATGGCAGTTTTCAACCTCTGTAAAATAGATATTTGAGTTCCTTAAATTTAAAGGCCATATATCCTATCCACTAATTATGGTCTTTATTATTTCATATTTTTAAAAATTCCCTTCAATATTTGTCTAATTTACAATGGTTAATATTATTTCCCTTAGTCATTAAGCTAGATTTTTGTCTTAGTTTTGACAAACTAAGAGTCTATTGAATAATATATGATATTATCTGAATTCTTGAGTGAGTGTGGTTTTACTTATTCAAATTTATGGGTCATTCTTTGTGTACACTGGATGGAATTGTGAACTCTATACTAATTATTTTTCTATTAAGTTAAATATCATTTTAATTGTTTTTCAGACCAGAGACTTTGCAAGATGATATGTTTTAGTAGCTCCACAAGCAGTAAGCCTATTTTTGTAGAGCCAATATTCAACAAATATTCCATACTGATCCAAAAGTAAAACTGAGAAAATAAGAATGGAAAAGAGAGAATGGTTAAGAAGATTATGCTCCAAAGCTTTAACAAGAGAATATATTTCACACAACCCTTCATTCAATTAGGCAACTCTGTGGCTTCCATGGAATTTCCTCTTGCTTAACAAATAAGAACAAAATAGGCAAGATGAAAAGTATGTGAGGGGATTCTCAGGAGTATACCTTGATCCAAGTAATAGAGGAAAGTAGTTTATATGATATAAGTCCTTATTATTTCGAGTGTCCACAGATAATAACAAATTATTTTAAACTATGCCTTGCACTGTTAATAACAGAATGAAACATAGTCTAGAACAATGAGTAAGAGTGTGAGTCCAGACTACTGGGTCAAATCCTGACTTCACAAAATTCATCGACCATGTGATCCAGAAAAAGTCACTTAACCTCTCTATGCCTCAGTTTCCTCATCTATAAAATGGAAATAAAAATAGATACTATTACATAAGTCATGTTGTTGTGACAAATAAATGAGTTAGTACAAGGTCAGCAGTAGAACAGTACCTGGCACTTAGTAAGTACTATTATACTATAAGCTATTATAATGATGATGATGATTTATTTTTTATATTCTATGCAAAATCTATAAAAAGGAATATTAATATCTCTCAACTTAAATAATTCTTTTGATGATTAAAGGAGGTAATTTATATAAAGTTCTTAGAACAGTACCTGGGAGATAGGAAAAGTTCAATAAATATTAACTATTATTTTGAATATGATTATTATTCTTCAATTTAGGTCAAATAAGTTCTATTATATCTCATCTTCCATTAAACCAAAATTATGATTAGAACTCTTCTATGTTTTCTGTAATATTGGAATAACATTAAAAAGCTACCCATTCCAAATATTTATCAGCATCTAGTATGTGTTCGGTACTAAGCAAGGTGTTAAGGTTGTAAGATGATGGAGCATTGCCTACAAGGGGCTCCCAGATCAATGTGGAAATAGATATGTATATAAAATGCAATAACCATGTGATAAAATTAACCATCACAAATTCTAATATTATTGTATATGAAAAGTTACAGTTTTCAAGTAATTGTGCATCACTTTCTAACAGAAGGAGATCTTTGAGCACAGTCTTGAGAACAGATGGAAGTTTGACAGGAAATAAATAAATGAAAGTTTATTCAAGGTAGAAAGAACATTATCATCAAATATTGCACTTATATTCTGTACTTTTAATATGTCTTCTCCTCTGGAGAGTGTGCTCCATTAGGGCAAGACCAAAACAAGCACTTAATAACTATTTGTGGGTCTGTAGTTCAGTATGGCTGCAATATTGAGACTTTGTGGGGGCAGTGAGAAATGAGACTGGAAATAAGGCAGCAGTCAACTAATCAAGGTCTCAGACGTCAGACGGGAGAGTTTGGATATTATGTAGGTGACTAAAATATTTTACACAAGAAAGTGACAAAGACTATAGCTGAGTGTTAGAAAGATAAGTCTCACAGGAGTGTTTAGGATGGATGGGAAGGGGAAAGACGGGGCAGGGAGACTGCCCAGAAGTTTCTGAAGGATGGTGAGTTCCTGAATTAATGCCAGAGGAGGAAGATTTTAAGGGTCTGGAGTTTAATTTTCTGTCTCTAATTACACAGTAGGGAAGAAAATAAATACAAAATTGATGTAATCACTGCTTTATTTTTTTTTCCCCCAACATAGCCAATTCTATTGGGTTTCGTTTTTAACAAATTTGACAAGGAAAATAAAGCAGCTGCAAAAATAGTGAGTAACCTGAGGTATTACAGTTTCCAAATGATTTAATATTGTCTTGTGACAATGTTAACATCAAAATGATGCAAAGTATCCTTCACCAATTTTTGTAGCCAAACTTAAGAATTAGCCTTAGGTATTACACGTGAAAATTTCTCAGACTGACACACACTTTATGAAAAGACCCTGGGGCATTGATTGGAACAGGTTCTCTCTTCCCCCAAGCAGCTTATCTTCCTTGCATTTCTGCCAAACCAAGCAGTCATGTTTGTTTCCATGGGATCATCAACTAAAGCTCAGGGGGAAAAAAAGGTGTTAACTCCTAAGCATGCTTCATAACACCTAATGCTAACAAACTATTATGATTTCAGGAAGCAGAAATTCATGGTACAAATTCGTGAAAATTGAAACTAATATTTTGGCACTATATGCCAGAAATTTTATAAACTTTTTTTCCCAAACTGGAAATTTCAGGGATATGCATTTTTTAAAATTATCCATAGGTTTTTTTGTTGTTGTTGTTTTGACAGGAATGCCATTTATTTTTTTCCTTGGGTGGAGGAGTGAGTGTATTGCTCCATAGGTGCCATTTACTAGCAGGCCTTCTCTATGCCTAGTTTACCAGCCCCACCCTTCCCCAGAGGTCAGCACTTACCTCCAGGTTCTTAAAGGCCCTCTCTGTACTTAAACCTTTGACCTAATCCACTAGAATCACCCCATCTGACTTTTCCTTTTAGCCGTTCATTCTCTCCTACCACCTCATTCCTAGTTTGTAACCTCACTCAATCCCCACACCTTCAAATTCTCGCTCTTTTTCTAGCAGTTCACTTCTTGAAAAATCTATACTTCAAGAACAACCTAATTATTTCTGAAATAAATGAAGCAAAGATATGCTTACTCATTGATCCCAATTGTTAAAATAGGAAATTATTCCACATGATAGATTTTGATGGAAAGAAGACATAGAGAAAGTGTTCTTAATTCATGATCAGTGAACCACTGTAGAACAAAGGAATGATATCCAAGGATCAAAATCTTAATGAACAACATTAAATTTTCATATGTTCATATGTATGTGAATTTTTCTCAAGAGTCTGTACATAGTCTTCATCAGCTTCTCCAGATATTGTACCAAAAGTCACAGAAAAAACTATGCTTTCCACAAATGGTTAACAATTACATTTAGAATAATTTCTCATTTCTAGCACAAGGAAGTGATAAAACCTGACTTTTGAAACAAAAAATTGACTCATCTAAGATTTCCAGGCCTTCTGCCAAGTGCTGGAAATACACTGATAAGCCATTAGACACATGCCTGCCCTCCTGGATCTTACAGCCTAGTGGGGAGGGAATGCTCACACACACACACACACACACACACACACAGAAAATATACTTTAAAGACACATCTGTGACAAAGGAAAGTAGCACCCAGAGTAGTGGACCTTTACGTTACTCTAGCAGTAAAATGGAAAGAACGTCTTATCTACTTGCCCTTTGACAAGTCAAATAATGCTACCTTGGCTTTTGGCTTTCTAATCTTGTGGGTGGAGAAACCAAATGGCCTCCAAGCTCCTTTCACCATTAGAGTTCCATGGCTTTAGAACCTTAGGTTTAACTTTGTTCAAACTGAGGACATATCAAATAACAAATTACCAACAACCAATAGATCTATGACTGCTGCTCTGGTTCCCTGGAGCACGTAGTACCTAAATCTTGGGATGGAGAATAGAAATGTAGTTTAATATAGTACGAACTAAAAAGGGATCTAATTAATAATCCTTTTTGCTTCACATGTTACCAATTCAGTGAAGTCCAGAATGTAAAGTGGGCTCCACAAAACCAATTTGCTCTCAGTGGCAGAGCTCAGCAAAAATGAATCTCCTGACTCACAGCCAGATGCACTTCCATGTGAGAAGAAAGCTAAGGACTGGGTAATCCCTGCTCCTATTTGAAATAAACGTTTTCTCTGAAAAGAATACTTTGTACCTCCCTTTTAGTGTCCCTTAATACAATTGTACATTCAGCCTGATAAAACATTTGACCTGATGGTCTGCATTCTTCCTCTTCACCCCAGAAAGGAAGGGAGTGGTTAGTCATATTGAATCCAATAAATTTAGGATTAAACAGCACAGACTTCCTCAGTGTTTGACTGTTAAATAAACAAGGTCCCATACCCTTGAAATCCTGCATTTATTGCCAATGATCCTGTACTGGGTGGAGTTATCATTTTTGTCTCACGAGAAGACAAAATAGCTACAAAATGGTTTCTCGCATCCATTAAAGAAAAATGCTTCACTGGAGCTTAAAAATCCAGAAAAACAAGGCTATTGAAGGGAGAAATTCATGAAGTGAAAATCCAAATCAACATTGGAGAAAGTCAATTTCCAATCTAAGGAGTAGAATTCTTCAGCAAAGAAAGTTTACAAACAAAAGCAAATCCACATCAAAACTCAATCATCTTTCTCTGTTATCCAAGGATATTCAGCACAAATTCTTGTTCCCCACTCCTTTTATTCCTTAAGGAAATAGCAATTGTATCAGTAGGCTTTTGAGGTTTCTTGTATATGGTCAGAGCTCCAGTCTGTTCTCTGCAAAACTGTCTAAATAGAAAGGTTTTGCTTTAAGTCTTTCCATCTCTTTTCTATTCCTGTCTTCCCTAGAAGTTCAACTTTTCCCCTCGGATCTTTAAGTTCCCAGGGCTTTCATGCTGTTAGTATCCTAAAGATCCCCTATATGGAGGTCTGGCTACTTCCCAGAGTCTCCTAAAGTGCTCTGGCTATAAAACCTTTTCCAAGAAAAAGCCTGTTCTCAGTTTGGGTCAGGAATTGAGCAAAGGGAGCAAACTCTATTCATTTCAAAATGAAAAGAGTACCTTTAATTGTGACTTGTGGCATCCCTTTGACACTATGCGAGCTTGTATGTGCTTCTCTAGCTTTTGGTCCAAGGCAAGGCATTAATTCTCCCTTGGATTTAACCTTAGGAAAATTAACTCCTCTTAAATTGGCCTCACCTGACTCCCAGTTGGTTTCTTGAGGTTTAAAATTGCATGAAAAAATTTTGGTTATCAAGACAGCTCATCTTTACCTACACAAAAATGCTAATTATTAGCCTCCATAGCTAACTGCTCAAATAACATAAAATATAAAAAGAAAGAATATTAGTCATACCTAAAATCCCTGCAAAATATTACTTCAAAAATGACAACTTTATATTATGTTATGTTATGTTATGTTATGTCATGTTACATTATGTTATGTTACTGTTATACCTCTCTAGGTGAAAAATCTAATTCTAACCATTTTCTTCTTGCAAATGCAAGTCCAAATAAGAAAGAAAGAAAAAAAAAATTGACGTTTGCTCTTCTGTAACGGAATGTTGGAGATCATTCAGTTCACTAGATCTTACACAGAACATTATCTATGTCAATTATAAATTAGATGATATCACTTGGGAAACATAAATTAGAAAAGCATAAAGCCTATTATATCATGAGATATATGTTCTTGTCAGGACATGATGTGGAGCAAGAGTGTGGCAATTTAAACTCACATTTCCATCTACATCCATGCTTTTAAATCACAAGTTTATTCTTGTTTGGCTAACTTTCAATAATAGATACCTTATGTAATCCATCACATCCATCACATGTGAGATGCATAATTTATAATGATGAGTTCTTTTAAATTCTTACTTTGAGTAAGAATGCGTTTTTCTAAATTCTCAAAAACTTTGCTTTGACAATATTTCCTCTTGACCTATCAGAAAGGTTAAAATCATAAATATCTAGAAAATTTCCAGAAGAACAATGATTTGATAGAATAAATTTCTTGTACATAGCTGAGTGGATAATTCTGAAGAAGATTATTTCTACTTTGATTCTTTTTCTTAACTCTTTTCAAGATATTTGGAATTTCTCCCTTTTCAAATTTCAAGGAATGGTTAAAATCAAACTCCTTACAAGTGAATATGGATTTGCTTTCAATCAAGTATGTGACTATAATCTTTAACAAAAATTCTAAAAGTCATAGCTTAATTACATCTGTTATTGAATCAATACAAAGACAAATATGAAAAGAACAAATGAGTCCTCATGCTAAGATCAAGAAAAATTAACTTTTATAGCAGAATTATGGGTAAAATAACTTAAAAATATTACTGTATAATATTACTTTTAAAAATTAATTATATTAATGAAAGATAAGTATGCATATCAAAAAGTAATGTTAAAAGCATATTAAAAAAAAAACACATGTCTTCTCCTATCCTTTGTTCAGCCCAATCTAGTACCCATCTAACATATATAATAGTTTAATTTGTATTTACTTCTTCCTTCTTCATGATTTGTTGGAGGATCACAAGATCCAGAAACTTCCTAAGAAAGAGTGCCTGAAACTTAAATTTTGGAAACTTTCCATATTTTAAAATGTTTCCAGTATATTTTCATACATTATTGAGAATTGAGCTGGAAATAGAATTTTGGGTTGAAATCATTCACCCTCAGAGATATAAAGCATTTCTATACTATCTTCCAAAGTCACTCTTGAGCAGTCTTATGTGATCCATATCCCCATGACCTTGAGAATGTGCCTTCTATTTCTCCTGGAAGACGTTCAAATCATCTCCTCATTTCTGCTACTAGGAAATTTAAAATAATTTGCCCAACCACAGGTCTTTTTTTTTTTTCTCCCATTTGTCATGCTGGGCAGTCAGTGTGACAGCTAATCTAAAATGTAATATCCATTGATTCAGAGCAATTTCAGTTAGGTTTTTCTTTGGGAACAAAGAGCTGTCAATTATCTGTAGGACTTTTCTACAGAAGAATGTCCGCAAATAACCTGCCTAATGAGTATCATCCTGGTAGAGCTGTGCAGAGAATTTTCAACAGAATTTGAATATAAACTTCTGAGAGAGAGACTAAAAAATGCAGTCATAAAGTATGGGTCTCCTGAATTTCAGGCAGTATTTATAGGGCATAAGCCATGAGATAATATTCTCATCCTAGTTTTCTATTTATACTTTCTCTCACACAGGAAAAGCATTCTCATTGTTACCTTTCTGCTAATGACTTCAAAATAAACACCTAAAACCCCACTGTCTCTCCCAAGACTCATTTCAGAATTTCTAATAGCCCGCTGAGTATTGTCATATCGTCCCCACAGCCCTGCCCCCTACCATATCATCCTACTGACTTTGCTTATCCTCTTAATGACCTTACTTAGCCCTCAGTCTTAGTCTTTTTTTTTTTTTTTTTTTTAGTTTTTCTTCCTTATTCCCTAACTCTTCTTTCCCCCATTTAAATAATAGGTCCCTCCAAACCCATCTCACTTCCACACAACACCATCCAGCTAAATTTAAAGCCTTATAGATTCTATCGTGCAAATTATCTCTTCTTTAACACCTCAAACATCTCCCTTCCCTTGGCCAACCCAATAGGTTCCACATTACTACTTGTCTAAATTACAATGATGGGCTCATAAATGACCTTGTTTTGCAACCCCTCCCCCACCACAATCTCTAACCATTGGATAATTCCTATTCAGTTTTTTTTTTTGTCCTTAAATAACAATTCACTTAGGTCAATTTCAAAATTAAAGTGCTCCAATGAAGATTCATTCAAAAAATTCTAAGGATTCATTCCATAAATTCTAAGATTCATCTAATGCTCAAAATTCAAGTTCATACCCCATTTCCTCCCAAATTATTTTAAACATTTGGTTTTATTTACACTAATATTTTGAGACTAATCTTTTTGCAGTTATTTTGAATATTTATTATGTCATTTCAAAAGACTAAAATAGAAGCTCTTTGCAGATAAGAGTAACATCTAAATTATTTTTGTAAATTGCTACTTCTTGCACATAAGAAGTCTAATAAACATTTAACTAATGATTTTTCAAACTGTTGCCTGCTTTGGTCTATCTGGCATCCATATAAATTAGAATTTTTAAGGTCTTATTAATAATTTAGAGAAGCTAATATGCCATTTGGAGACTCAGTTATGGGTTTAATGCTTTGCAGTCACAAGAGATTCCCGTTCTGATCTCCACATGCTCATGAAGGGGTGGAGGGAGCAGGGTGGTACCAAACAAAATGCTCTAAATAAAACAGTGCTTCTCAGGCTTTCACATACATTCAAATCACCCAGGAATCTTGTTAAAATGCAGATTCTCATTTAGAATACCAGGAAGAAGGGTCCAAGGTTCTGCATTTCTATCAAGCTCCAAGGTGAGGATGATGCTACTGGTCCCAGAACCACAACTGGGGTAGAAAGGCAGAGAAAGAATACTATCATCCATTATTCTCAGCTTGTTTGCATTGAAAAGCTGGATAGTTTCCTTCTTCCTGCATACTAGAATTTCTCTCAAACCTTTTATTGATGGCATGTTAATTTATGCAAAAGAGACAAATTATTATATTTTTTTACAATTTTTAATTGGTCATATCAGTACAATCCTAACTTATTCCTAAATTGCTAGAAGTGATAAACAATGTGCTTAGTTTACGCCAATGATACTTTTTTCCTCCACACAAAAAAAGGAAGTGCATACACTTAGTATGCATTAGCCTGGAAGGAAGATGACATGATTTATCATAGACTTTCATTTCAAGTACATTTCTTGCTATCTGTGGCAGCAAAAGTCCTAATCAGATTCCTAAACATAATTGTATTTTTAAAGACTTTCCATTTTCTTTATCTCTTAATTCAAATAATTCAATAAAATATTGTGTTTGGTCCCTCTAATCTCTGTCACAACATCTACTTTGCACTTTATAATATTTAAGGGTCTTTCCCATATATATTTTAATTTGATCCTCAAAAAGAACCAGAATCACTGTCACTAATTTCTAGAAGAGAGAACCTAGACTAGAAAGAGCAAGTAAATGTTCTAATTGGGCGTGGACAATTTGTATCATTATACTCTAAGCCTCATCATCCATTACAGCTGGATTTTCTATTTTAAGATTTATATTACTTAGAAAAACAGGATTCTTTCTCAAAACAGTTCTACGTATATCTCCACTGGATATACTAATAGAAAAGTTGATTTCTTTTGCTTCCTCCATTTCACCATTCCATTGGGATTACTGAAATATTTATCTAATTTTCTAGACTATGTCTGGCTCGCTGTGACTTTAGTCAAATAAACCTCTTTACGACTATCTTTCTTTATAAGTAAAAAGCACTTTAGTTCTAATTTATGCCTCTTTTGAATTAATAGGATTAAAGCAGCCTGTTTAAAGGACTCTAATACAAAATGTATACTGCTAGTTCTTAAGAAACAAAGAGACAGTTGTCAAATTTTCCACTAACAATAATTCAATGACATTCTATTTAAAACTTGCCTTAATTTTATATCTATACATATGTATTGAAAGAAACTCACTGTAAAGATGTATTTAATAAAATCCAAGGAATAAGAGCCAAATTTTAAGTAAGGTTTTAAAGTAAGCAGTTGCATATAAAAAGTTTTATATCCTCAGTAATTTACAGAAGAATAAATCAATTGCATAGAAGATCTAAAAGAAAAATAGTTTGCAACCAAAAAAAAAAAAAAAAAAAGAATGGGCTTAATCCTAATAAAAATTGACTACTTACACCATGCCCCGCCTTCATATTTATGCACGAGCAAAGCCCACATGGTATAGTTCTCTTTTACCTTAGTCAGAAGAACATTGTTAACTGCTGTAGACCCCAGTGTTTTTTGTTTTTATTTTTGTTTTTGAGGTATGGGGACCGGGGATTGAACCCAGGACCTCTTCTGTGGGAAGTGGGTGCTCGACTACTCAGCCACATCAGTTCCTGTCCAGTGATTTTTATACCGTCTTCATTCCAAGGTATGCATGCCACTTGTATGGCAATATCACATCATATTTGCTTTATATTATTGCATAATTACCACCACTACTGTGAACCTCCATAGACCAATAATGCTTAGAACAATGTTCCACTTACAGTGTTAGACTTTTAATTATTAGAAGACTTGGATACAGGCAAGTTGTGCAAACATTATTGAACTGGAAACAGGAGACTTGTGTCTGATTATCGGCTTTTCATTATCTACTTATGTGACTATGAGGTTATTATCTAATCCTTCTGGGGTTTTGTTTCTAAATCCTTAGATATCAATCTTTTAAATATTAATCCTGCTCGCAATCTGAGTTATATTACACTGAACACATTCTCTCCTGAACATATTTTCTGTTTAATCTCTTTCCATCTAGACAACAGTTGCCACTGATAATGAACAAGTGGCAAACTAAGCCACTTTTATTAGTACATGTTCTAAAAGTAGCCTGTTTTTAGGTAAAACATATAGTTTCATCAATGTTTTCTTTAATAGAGTAGCTTAGCCCATACCTCTCTGCATCATCAATTATTTCTTTCCTAGGCTATTCCAATTAGCATATAAATATACTGTGGAAAATAAATCTCTTGATCTCACTTCCTCTCCAACTACTGCCCCAGCTCTCCATTACATGAAAACTCCTTGAAAGAATTATAGATAATCACTGTCTCCTGTCCCTAAGTCCATGCTCTTGAAAACATACCACTCAAAGACACTGCTCTTATCAAGGGCAACAGTAACCCCTTTGTTGCTGAATCTAATGGTTAATTTTCCATCCTTAACTCTCATGACATCTTAGCTGGATTTGAAATGGCTTATCACCCCCTTCCCTTTAAAGTACTTTCTTCACTCTCTTTTCTGTATACTACAACCTCTGATTTTCCTACTACCTACCTAGGCTCTCCTAATTACCCTTTGCTGCTTATTCCCACTTTCCCAGATTTCCTGACTTGAGAGTATGACATAACTCAATCCTTTGAATTCTTCCCCATCTACTGGTGATCTCAAAGAGTCACATGGCTTAGAAAATGTCTATATGCCATTATTGCCAACTTACATCTCTCATGGACTTATAAACCAAAATGCTTTCTTGGTATCTCATGTTGATAACTAATAGCCTTCTCAAACAAAATATGCTCAAAGCTCAATTCTTGATCTTGTCCTAAAACCTACTTCTTTCAGTCTTCCTCATTTCAATTAATGGTAACTCCATCCTTAGCCCATAAAAGCATAGGGCATATTTGACTTCTCTATCTCTCACTTCATATCCAACCAATAGCAAATCCCGTTGGTTCTATATTCAAATTTTCTTCTTCTACCTCTACTGCTCCCACTCTGGCACATCAACCATCATTTCTCACCTGGATTATTATAATAACCTCATAATTTGTTTCCCTATTTCCCTACTTTCCCCCTTTCAGTGTATTCACAACACAGAAACCACAGTGATCCTATAAAAAGGAAAGCAAGATCATATCGCTTCTGTGCTCAAAATTCTCCAGTGGATTCCCCTAACACTCAGACTAAAAGCCACAGTTTTAACAGTGGCCTACAGGGAAAGGATCCAATCTCTCCTCTTTCCTGTTAACCATCTAAAATAATCAATCTTTTGCCCTACCATTGGCCTACTCTATTTTAGCTGTACTATTTCTCTTTAGGATCCTTAAAACATGCAAGAACCTTTTACCTCAGGGCCTTGTACTTGCTGCTCTTCCTGCCAAAAATACTCCTCTCCCAGGTAGCTCATGACTTGCTACAGTAATTCCTTTAAGAATTTATGAATATATAGCTCTCTCAGTGAGCTCTTTCTTGACCATCATATTTGACTACCCCACCCCCAGCACTCTCTAATTACTTTGCTGATTTATTTTTCTCCAAAGCACATATCACCTTCCATCATACTCTATTATTTACTCATGTATGGTCTACCTTTCCCCATTAGAATCTAAACTATGTGATGGCAGAGTTTGTGGCCTCTTCTATTCGCTAACACATTCCCTAGTTGCCAGAACAATGCCTAACACATAGGTAATATTCAGAAACTATCTGTTAACTGTTGACAGTTCAATATCACATATACAATAAAATTATCCTTGAACTCTTAAACCTAAGCAAGCAAACTACAATAGCCTCAGTTTAGAGAAAATATGGCTGGGAAATACGGCATATCCACTACAATTAAATCATCATTGAATATATATATAAAATACTATATATATATATAATATTCTATGGGCATTCTTACTATAAGACTGATAATGCTTTTTCACTAGGTACATAGGGGAAGGTGTTGAAAGTAGGTCATTTTTTTTTTACGCAACAAAAAGGATACCTTTAGATTACAAACATGTAGATTGAACTCCTGAATGATTTTATGATTAAATTTAACCTATACTGAGGGCTAACATCACTTAAAGACACTGCTCTTATCAAGATCAACAATGACCTTGTTAACTGCAGAGGCTTGTTAACTGCACACTGTTGCTAAATATTATAGGACCACAAAGGTGAAAACACTGGCACTTCTCAGTAAATTTACAATCTGTAGGCAGTACTTGCCTGAGGGAAACCATCTACTAGAAAATGCTTGGAGAGAACACAGGAGCAATTTTAATATGCATTATAAATCTCCAAGATGGACTTATATATTTTCAAACTTGTTTACATAGGGAAACCTTTGGCCTGGGAAAAACTTAACTTCTAGTAATACAATAATGTTTCACAAAAAAATAATAATTACCAGCATTTATTGAAAGCTTACTATGCCAAATACTGTAATAGATATTTTATATGGATCAACAAATTTAACCCTTACAATAACCTCATTAGGATTAAATAAATTAATGCATGTGACTATTATAGTACAGATTTACTGTGTTATGAATTAAAAACCTGCAGTACATAAAATTAACAAACATTCAACATTCACAACCAGTAATAACAGTTAAAAGCTAGGTGGTTTGATTTCAGAACCTGTTCTTTTCACTTCTATGCCATGCTGAAGCAAGATAGACATAATGTTAGATGAATTATATCAAAAAATTATATCATGGCTATATGAGTCAAATAGCCATGAAATCCCTACTTGAGACATATTCTATATTCACAGCCAACTAAAGTGTAAACACAGAAAAATACAGTCTTTCCACTCATTTCTTAAAAATTTTCAAAAAAGAACCAATTAAATATAAACTCTTGAAATCACTGTGAGAAAAAACCCAGTTTGTAGGGCAAAATATATATAATAATCATATACATAAAAAGAAATATAGAACATCCTGGCCTTCAAGATTCCTTACTTGTTACTCAAGGAACATATTTAGTATAAAAAATATATATATGCAAGAATTCAACACATGAAACAGAAGGGAAATCTTTTTATACAACAGTAGAACCAAACAACCTTTTGTGGATTCAGAGGTTCAAAGCTAAATCTTTATCAAAGAGCATTCTTTGGTTAAAATGGATATTAAATTTCTGTTCGCCTTTAAGAAATCCCTCAAAACTAGCTTGCAGCTGTTTCAAATGGCTCACTCTACTGATAAGTAACGCCTGTGTATCTGGTTAGCGCCTTGGAAAGCAATTAGAAAGCACGGATCATGGAAAGCAAGAAAAACAAAGTTGATTCTGTACCCATAAATATTAAAAATTTTTTTAAAATTTGATTTTTCATTTTGACTGATTTTTAAAATCTCACATTCCAATAGTGTTTTAGTGCTCAAACAGGAATTTTCACACTCAATATTATCCAAGCACCAGGTGGTACCAGCTGATCTCAATTCATTAGTCAGGGTCATACCCAGAAAACAGCAAATGCCAAGGGAGAGTTGTGATTCTTATCTGAGAAGCAAGCTTGTGGTACATGCAATTTTCCTTACCATTATACAAAATTAGCAATAATTTTTAATTCCCTTTTTTTTTCATGGAATTGGCCCCTTTTAAAAATTGGCATGTCAAGATTTGAACTACTTTCCTTTTAAACTGGCGAGATACACTCTAGAAGAAACAGGGAAACTGTTGAAATTCTACTAAGTGCAATGAACATGTAGGCTTAACAGTGCTGAACTAGTGATTCCCAAAGAGAGGGCCCCAGATTCTTTAAAACGGTTGGAAAGAGGAGTGTTCAGAGCTGGTCAAGAGTCTCAATAATTCTCACAGCAAAAGTGAGTAATCTGTGTTTCATATGCAAACTGGGAATGAATGGCTAATAGCAGGCATTGGGAGGTGGTAGGATGTGAGTGTGTGTATTGATTCCTACCCTAGCATTCATTCTCTGCATTGGGTTATCAGTCTTTGACATATAGATAAGCTAAAACACCTGAAGAAAAATAACATTTGGAAAGTATCCAAAGAAGCATCAAAAGGGTAGACTTATTGTATTTAATCCAGCAAATACATATACCATTTCTCCTTTATATATGTTGTGGTAGATTATATTTTTAAAATGTACCTCCCTTGCCACTGTTATTCCTTCATGTGATTTTGACACTTCTCCCATTGAAAGATGGAGTCTATGTGCTCTTCCCTTGTAATCCAGCAAACCTTTATGACTTCTCAGCCAATAGCATACTCTGGAAGTTAACACTTTTTGACTTCTGAAGGTAGATCATGAAAGGAGATATAGCTTCTACCACGTTTGTTGAAACACATGCAATTAAGTCCCTTGAACTAGTTTTGAGGAAGCCCAAGCTACCCATATGGACAAACCAGTGAGAGAGACCCTGAGAGTACATGAAGAGAGAGATGCCAGCCAGCCAGCAATGTTCCAGATCCTTCCCGTTCCAGCACCAGCCACAATATGACTACAACTACACTTGAGAGCAGAACCAGAACCACTCAGCTGAGCCTTTCCTAAATTTCTGACCCACAGAAACTATGAAGATAATATGATTGCTGTTTTAAGGTACCAAGTTTTAGGGTGGTTTGTTATATAGCAATAGAAAGCAAAATTAGGTTTTGGTCTTAGGAATGGGGCAATGACTTAGCAAAAACCTAAAGCATGTGATGTTGAAGATTCTCTTAGTTAAAAAATAAGGCTTCTAAGAATCTTAAAGAAATTTTCCTGTAGTCATCAAAGAAAGCCCAAGAAACAAAAGGGCTTATCTAAAAGAGCTTTGTAGATATGGCTTTGGTCTAAGGAAATGGATTATAAATTGATACATAAGAAACATATAAAGTTTCTTCAGATTAGATAATTCCATTTTTTCTATCCTTAGGTTCCCTGAAATTTGCTTTGCTATCTCCAATCTGCTGATCAGGCTGTGCATTGAATTTCTAATTTCAGACATTGTATTTTTCGTGTCTAGAATTTTCATTTAGTTCACTTTATAATTTCCACTTATCTGCTCAGATTCCCTATCTGCTTATTCTCTTTTATAACATTTTCCTTTAAGTCCCTAAATCCATTTATAATAGCTATTTTAAAGTCCTTGTCTGCTACTTTGCCTATCTGGATATTTTCAAGATTGGTTTTTAAACTTTAATCCTTTCTTGGGATCAATATATTTTCCTGTTTCTTTGCATGCTGTTTTAGTTACCTGGGCTGCCCAAGCAAATACCATGGAAAGCGTTGGGGTTAAAACACTGAGAAATTTTTTGTTAATGGTTTTGAGGCTAAAAGAAAGTCCAAATCAAGGTGTCATCAAGGTTATGCCTTCTTCCTAAAGACTGGTCTTCTGAGGCTGGCTGCTGGTGATCCTTGATCCTTGGCTCCTCTGTCAAAAGGCAATGCACATGGCTGCCTTTCTATTCTATTCCTGACTCCACTGAAGTTCAGCTTCTTTCTTCCGTGGCTTTCTCTCTCTATGACTGTCTTTAATTCCACTAATAAAGGACTCCAGTAAGTATTAAGACCCATCCTGATTGTGGTGGTCCACATCTTAATAGAAGTAACCTCATTAAAAGGTCCTACTTGTAATATATTCACATCCACAGGAATGAATCAAGGGTAGAACATGTTATACTGGGGTACATACAGCTGCAAGTATGCCAAGTAACTTTTGATTATATCTGGATATTGTGGATGCTAATTTGTTGAGGAACTGTTTGTTTTTGGTTTTCACTACTTATTTTATAAATTATTGAGTTTCTTCTAGCATACATTTAATATACTGGCAGATTAGCTTGATTAATTTGAGGCTTACTTTTAGGTTTGTCAGGGCAGAACTAGAGTTCTTTTACTCTAGCACTAGAGCAGTGCTACTCTTTACATGTGGCCTTCTCGGCATTTCAGCTGAGTGCCCAAGTTATTCAGTAAGGTCTTTTCATCTGGCTGGTCAGAACTCCTGTAACTCTCAGCACTCCATGTCCTCTAGTATCTCTGCTCAGCTTACCAATTCCCTATTTCTGCAGAGCCTTGCATGGCCTCAGCCTTTTGTGGTTTCTTTCTCAAAGGTATGTGTTTTAGTTTCTAAAGGCTACCTACCCAATATAATAGAAATGTGTTGTCTGTTATAATGGGAATTTATAGGTTAAAAGCTTACAGTTCTGAGGTCATGAAAATGTCCAAATCAAGGCATCATCAAGAGATGCTTTCTTACCAAGTTGTAGCTGTGGGTGATCAGGCACCATCAGGGCAAAATGCTGGTACACTAGTCTCTCCCCTCTCCTCCTGATCTCCTCTCCTCAGTTTCTAGCTGCTCTGTAGGCCTGGCCTCTCCAGGGCCTCTTTCCATGCCTCCGGACCTCTCCTGTGGCTTTTTTCCTGCATCTGTGGCTTTTTAGTCCTCCATTTGTAAAGGAGTCCAGTAAGACGATTAAGACCCTCCCTTAATAAGGTGTGTCACATTTTAAGTTAAAATCCTACTTGCCAAAAGATCCTATGTACAATGGGTCCATATCCACAGGAATGGATTAATTTTAAGAACATACTTTTTTAGGGCCTATACAGATTCAAACCATCACAGTATGACATTCCTGCTGCCTCTTTTCCAATGTCTGAAAATGATTATTGTATATATTTTGTCCAAATTTACAGTTATTTATTGCAGAAGGTATAGCCCAGTATTAGCTACTCTGGCATTGCTGGAAGCCTTGACTTCACTCTTTAAATTATAGCCCAGTTTTACCATAGTTGTTAATGGTCACTTGAAAACCAGAGAAATTTAAAAGATGGATAGAGATTGAATATATCCATGATTAAGAATTAAGTGATGCTTAAAAACAGCTTTTAATTCTTGATTATATATAATATTTGGATATGGATAAATTATGTTCCACACTGAGATCAAACTTTCTAGAAAAAATAAGTCCAATATTACTAATAAATATACTTCTTTGCATGACTTTTATATATTTAAGAATATAAAAATTGAAAGATAATATGTTGCCTCAAATCTTTAATAAATGAGATTTAAATTCCAACCAAATATCAACATACAAAATATGCTTATTCCATTTACACTATTTGACATCATATTAGCTTTAATTATTGATATTCAATTTGGGCTGAAAAATAAGTTGCCTTGAAGATCAGAGGATATTAAAACTGATAGCATAATTTTCACTTGCCAAGTTTAGAATGAAAGAGTCTGGTTCTCCCTACATTCCTTTCATTCCTTAAAATTATTAAGCCAAGGGCACCTTATAGAAAATAATACAAAAAAAAAAGTATCCGAACATGAAATTTGGCAAAAAAAAAAAGTCCAAGATGACTTTTACAACTTTGCTTTCATATGAACTTAAACATTTAAAAAACAATTGGCTTAGAAGATTGCACTTCTTAGGGTTTTTTTTTTTTTTTTTGGCTCTTTATATTTTAAACCTTTCACATTGCTGTTTTTCTAAAATAAAACAGGCCAAAATTTTTTTATGTTAATCAGCAGTTATCATTATAAATATTGGCTGAAACATTTACAGGAACAGTTTTAGCCTCTATATCCTCATAAAAATATTAAATAATTGGGTTTTGGTTCTATAATAATATTTTCATTAACTGATGCCAATACTATAAGCATTTCACTGGAGTCCATATTTCTAAATAAATTAAATACAATAGTAAAAATACATTAGAAATCTTAATAAGCAATCTGAAAAATATTTATACATTTACCTTTGTAGGTTAGCTTGAGTCGTGGAATATTTTGCTTAGAAGTTCCAATAACTGGAAGAAGCAGCATGCTCATGCTGAGCATCGCTAAGGCATGAAGAAGGTGAAAATCTTGGCTTCTGGACATTGGTCTTTTATCTTTACTTGCATTCATGATGAAAACAATGCTCTCTTTCAAACAGTGCTAGTTTAATCTAAAACATAAGAAAATATAATAGTTTGTGGATTTCCCAAGATTTGCTAAATTATAATTTACTGAAAGGATGTAGATTTTTAAAAATAATTTCTCCTCCTCTCTTGTTTTGCTCTTACAGCATGGTTGCAGGGAAAATGAGACAGAACTGAGAAATAAAACTCATTAATAGCATTACCCAGATGTAAGAATGTGTGTACCAGCAGAAATTCAACTGTTTATGTTAATTAGCTTCACCACCTCTATTAAATTCTTTTAACGCAATTGTCTGAGAAGCAACTCTTTCTGTAAGAAATCAGGATGAATTCTTTAATCAGATAAGAGCACTAATAGAACCCTACCTTTTCCAATATAATCCCCAAAGGAAAAGATCCCCAAACAAAAACAGATAAAGCTGTCATTCTGAGGGAGTTCTCTGTTTCTGACTTAAAAGGCATAAAAAGAGTCCATCTAAAATTGGGGTATTGGACATGATCACATCAGGGCCACCAGTTCAAATGTGGGGCCTGAAACAATATAATCTTACCTGCCCCCTATACTATTCCACACAGAGCAGAGCTTAATAGAAACATAAACTATAAAATAAAAAGTTTTATCAGAAAGAAAGAGATGGTTATTAACTAGTATCCCATAAATAAGCTGCCTTGGTTGTCTTGGTGAAGACATGGAAAAATTCAAAATTCATATATTTCAAACTAATAATAGTTATAGATGATATTTATTGAGTATTTATATGTACAATATACTTTTTAATTGCTTTACATAGGTTAAATGATTTAATTCTAAGGCCATTCATAAGGGTTAGGCAATTATCTATTCCTACTTCACAGAAGAGGAAGCTGATTTACAGAGTTAAATAGTTCACCCAAGGTTACACTGTGAGGAAGGGATGGATCAAAACAATATTTAGTCTAGACATTAGCCTTTTTAACCCCTAACTAAGTCTTTGAGTACTTTTAATTATGGTAGAATCAAATGATCTTCAACTCTTGAAGGAGTCTTCAGCTTCTCTTTGTTCCCACTAGATTACTACTGTCTTCCCAGGAAACAGCTCACAGAAAGTATCTTGCTATTCTGACCTCCAGGGAGGAATCCGAATGTGGTACCTGCTTTAACTTTTGTCCAGAGAATTCCTGTACTTCTTTGAGGTAGCTTTAGCCGTAATAAAATAGCATTAGACTTTAAGTAAATTTCTAATTGTTTAATATTCAAAATAAGTAATTTACGCCTATATTATTTAGTTTTAAGAGAAAGTCTAATGAGAATGAATCATTCTTACCTGAGATCAACTCTTCATTTTACTAAAATGTGTCAGGGACTTTGAGTTTCCAATTATGTTCAATCTCAGAAGTTAGGATCACTTTGGGAAAGTGAAATAAGTCTAAATTTAGAGGTCTTCTTATCTATTTTTATTCATGACAAACATTTTAAGGGTAGACTTCAAATTTTGTTAATTGTCTTCATGAAATATTAAACATGAATGCCTAATAAATTACATTTTGTCAATTCCTCTCATTGCCTTCAAAGATACTGTGATGATTAGGCTAATATGTCAACTCGGCCAGGTAATTGTGTCCAGGTGTTTGGGCAAGCAAGCACTGGGCTAATTGTAATACAAGAACATTTATGGACTTTGGTCACCAGTGAGTTTACTGAGTGGATGGCTGATTACATCTGCATCAATCAGGGAGATTGCTGTCAGCAACGGGTGATGCTTTTATCCAATCAGTTGGATGCCTTAAAAGGGGAAATGATTTCAACATACAGTGAGAATTTTCCAGCTCATCTTTGGACAGCAAATGTCTCCTGGAAACTCATCAAGGACCTTCATTGGACTTTCATCAAAGGTCCTGGTTTGCAGCCTGCCTGCGGAACCTGGACTTATGTATCCCCATGGTCACATGAGAGACTCTTATAAAATCTCATATTATTGACAGATATCTCCTGTTGATTCTGTTTCCCTAGAGAACCCTGACTAATACAGATAACTAGAGGAAGTACCAAGTTATTCTGTCTCTGTGAATGATTAAATAATTAATTTGATCAAATAATTTTAAGAAATATTTAATTATTTGATTAAATATCCACAGATTATTCAGAAACAAATAATCAAATAATTAGAAAGAAATCAAATAATTTAGAGAAATTATAATCCATGCAAATAATCATTAAATTTAAATGGTTACTTAAGAATATTTTATAAATATGCTACATATCACATATTATATTTCTATTTCTATAGCATTTCAAGATGTTTTACCTAATTGAAATTTGAGAGACAGTGAAGTGTCCTTCTGACCAAAATCTATTCATTCAGCAACGCTTTATGTAAATTCTAAGTTTGTTAATTGCAACTGTGTATATTTTACTGTGAAACACTAGCAAAATCTTTCTTTAAATAATACATTTGAAATAATGTATTATTTGAAATAATCACCTCAAAAATATGCTTATACTATTGCCACCAAACACAATCACTTTAGCCAGACTAGAGAAAAAACAGGATTAGTTTTGAATTATTTGAATTTTTATTTACTCAATGTCTAAAAAATGTATCATGTACAAATTGCGACTGTTCAGTATTTGGCATTTACTCCAAAAAAATTAGATGCATTCTTTGACTTATTCTCGTTAAAAACTAGTTGTTTTTGTGTTTTAATGCAAATACCATTACAAGTTTATATGTGTGTGTGATAACATTGTTCTCAGTCATTAGCAGCATAGTTATTCCCCAACCATTTCTTGATGCCTTACATTGAAAAGGTAAAGAAGAGAAAAATAAGATTATCTTTTACAAGGAGCAGCTGATTCTACACAAACGAAGTTCCACGAAATCATTTCTAAAGTAGAGGTATTTATGGGATGCTATGGAAGATAACTCAAAGAAGTAGCATACAAACATAAGCAAGGCAAGAATAGTTCCACAGAAGACAGAAAAAGGAAACTGGAAAACATAAAGAGATGGTTCCAGAAGACAGTTCCGGAAAAGCTAGATGGGCAGCATGATGAACTTGGTTAGATGGCTACAAGGAAAAAGGGAGCGAGAATGTAGCAAAATCCAGAGGATTGGAAGAGAGAGGATACCAAAGAGGAACTTAACCTAACTCTTAAATTTGCCTCATGTTTATTCTGATACCTAATTATTATGACTCAAAAAATGCCCTTTTTCCATACTGTCTTTGGTGTTAGAGCATGAGGTGCTGCTTCATCCACACTCACCAGTGCTTCTCCAATCCCATTTCGCTGTTCCTTTCACTTTTCCCCTTATGCACCTTTGAGCAGGTCACTGGTATCAGAGCACAGCCATGACACACAAACATGTTTTCTCCCTTCTACCCATACTCTAGGGAAAAAGTAAATTGAATGTAGAGATTGTTTATATTAAGTTTCTCATTAGATTTAGTTTTTCTGAGATTCTGGGCATAAGAAATACTACTTTTTTCATGACATGTAACAATACATGTAATGTGATTATATGTTTATGTACAAAGGCAAAAGAGAGGGGACTTTCCATATGTGCATTTTATTAGCAATAACAACCTTATACAGGACATTTCCTGGGAATTAATGACCAGTTGGGGTTAATAGCCCTTAACTATGTATTGAGATAGCTACTCCTCCAACTGGTCATTAATCGCTAAGACATGCCCTGTGCCTCCAACACCATAAGTTAAGAAGATTGATGTTTTGATTTTCATGAACAGTAGTCATACTGTTCCTTGTAACCCAATCATTAATATTGCTAAATAAGTTAAAAATCAAAGGACTGCTTTCTTTACCACTATGACATTCTGATAAGTGCCCACATGTGCTGAAACATATGCTGAAGAAGGCGGAAAACTAAACATAACAAAAATCCTGCAACTGTTGGAAATGTTTTTGTGTTTTCATTTAACTTTAATTTTTTCTTTACTATAAAATATTCACTCTCTACAATCTGCTACTCCAGATACTTCATTTTTCTTTCCAAAAATCCTTTGAGTTCAATTTTAATCTTTTAATTGAGATAATTTATGGGTCAAATGTCTTGCTAACAACTTCTCCACCAATCTATTGGTATTTTGTTACCTTTCAAAGGATGTTTGGGTGTGTGTTTTGTGTATGCACATGTGCGTGTGTGTGTCCTGCATCTGGGAGGAATTATGGAAAGAAATAGGTGTTATTTAACCCAAAGTGGGTGGGTTTAGTGAATTGCACAGGTTACACTGCATGCTACTGTCTGTAACAAGCTCGACCTGGAGCCAATTAACTGCATGTAATCTACTCCAGATGTTCACAGGACAAACAGCACTCTTGGGGATCTTCAGATGAAGAGCCAATAGGGAGTGTTGTGATTATGAGAGATTTTTACATACTGTTTCACTAAATCAGAGATGCAAAGGCATACTCTAACACGCAAGAAGGCCTTGTGCCATTTCCCAAAGGAATGCAGAATCCAGAGCTTATGAGATAGATAGTAACTTATCAAAAATTTTATTTAAGGAACAAGTAATATACACATTTATCTATGAACTTCACTGATTTGCTTTAAGTATTTATATCTGCTTTGTTCTTCAAGGCAGGATAATTTATAATTATATTGAAAAAATACCTTCTATGTATGAGAAAATACATAAAATACACAAGTCTTCACACATGTAAACCTAGGACACATAGATTTAGGATCCTTCTTTCAGGTGTGTGTATGTGTGTGTTTGTGTGTATCGGTTGGGGAAAGGAAGAAAAGAACCCTTGATTTTTAAGTTTTATGAGGAACTATTTGTTCTTCATATCCTAGTGGTACACATAAGATCACATGAGAATTTTTTACCCAACTCAGAAGACATGATGAGTTACCTCCAAATTAAAAGGAATATCTGCATAAACTAACTTTGGAAAAATTGTAACTCATATTTTTGAACTATTGCTTGGTTAGATGGTTTTCTTGTATACTGTACAAGACTGATCAATTATTCTTAATGTACCTCATGGCAAGGCTTGGGGACAACAAAGCAAATAGCAATTATAGAAGAAACCTGAGAGCCAAAGAGGCAATATAGATAAGCAATGAGAGGTTTTATGGTTTCAGAGGGCTATGATATTGATCAAGTACAGAGATATCAAAGCAGCAGGCTTCTAACTTTTTCTATTATGTGTTTTCTAATAAACATAATATTCTAGCACTTTAAGACTTCCAAGGATTTGCAATCACTGATCCAGTACAGTACTTTTACCAATGAGTAGAATTTATAGGGCAGCAACTTTTAGTTGAGAGGCTTTTCAAGCAACTGGAATTGTCCTTTAATAGACTTCATTACCTCTATATATAATAAATTCCTCATCAACTGATATATATCATTGGTGTCTGGAAGACCACCTGATATTTCATAGATAAAGAAGGAGAAATCCATATTTGATTAAATGTTAATTGACTTTGTAAAAATCCTCATTGAAAATAACCAGTAATACTTTACCACACACCAAATTAAGTATGAACATCATCAGTAAGCAGTTGTACACCTGAACTAAACTGTTTGTCAATAAAGACAGATTACAGTAGTTACATTTTCATTTTATAGTGGTTTAAACCCAATGTTTGTATCTCAAAAATATGGTGAAACTATATTAATATGTAAATGCCTGTTCAACAAAGAACCACTGGTACATGTTACTTCAGTTACAAACCTGAACCCATGTATATGTAGCGAGATCAAATTATTCATTATTTTACCTCCAATGAATTCAGTGCAATAGAAAATAATACAACATTCAGAATTCAGAATATACATGTATAACTTCTTAGATTTAATATTGTAGGTTGCATTATTTTACTGAACATAACATTAATGACAAAACAATACTTATGTTGTAAAGAAGTCCCAAAGAAATCAAGTGCCTCCAAGGTACAAATTGCTCAAGTAATTAACACATTCACAAGAAATTAATAAAATGCTACTACAAATGATTTTTTTTTTTTTGCTAATCATTTTCCTTATCCTAAATTTAATATCAATTTGCTACTCCAAGCAGGACACTAATATTCATCAGTTTGTAGGATCAGAAAAAGTACCAATAATGTAACAGTAATTGATATCCCTTCAAATTTGATTAAGCCATGATCCAAAGATTTAAGATATTCTTTTTCAAATTCTCATAGTCTAGAGAGCATTTTAAACCATGCACCTTTATATGACCATGATAATCTAATTTTCAAACCTCTGGAATTCTGATATACTTTTTGAGAATTTCAACAATATTTTTCAAATTTTAATTTCTGCTGTTTGCATTAAAAATATAAATGTATATTACTCAAACTGACTATTTCTTAAAACTTAACACCTTCCACCTCAAATATTCTGATGTGCTCCCTCAAGGTTAAAATAACTTTTTATATGAGAAGAATATGAAGTTGAGTAGGAATTACTACAAGTAAGAAGGCAAAACTATTATATTTTCTTAAAATACTAAAGTAAGAATTAACCATTTATTTATTATTGAGATTTTCCTATCTTTAACTAATTTGATCTCCTTGTAGGAATGTGATTATTATAAGAAATAAATGATTTGGGCAGCTAAGCAAAAATGTTATCTTTTTCCCCCCTGAAACACATATTTAGTTATTAATAATTCAATTGGTGAGTTATGTGTCCAGTAACAATCTTCCCAAACTTGATAATGTTTGTCTAATATTTCCCTTAATGTAGATAGTAAATGGATTTGAATCTTAAGGGAATTTGTCACTTCAATATTAAAACGTTACAGGATATTCTCCATACAAACTAATTTAGTAACCCCACGGCCTCTGAAACATCAGAGATAACTGTGTACTTGGAAATTTGTTTTTAAAAGGAACATAGATATTTTACTATATTTTTAAAATATTGTTACGGTGCTTGCTTCAGTGGCACTTATACTAAATTAGAACAATGTAGAAATGAACAAAGAGAAGAGCAAGGTACCTAAATAATAATAACGAACAAATGTGTAAAGCTGAGCATTTCTTTTTATTTCCTGACCTGGGCAGTGGTCCTTCTTTTGCACAATTTTCATATGTATCTTAAAAAATTAAAATATTAATTGAAAACATAATTATGTGAAAGGAGGGAGAGTTGAATTTTAATTACTTAATGCATAGTTAATAGGACTCTGAAGAAGAGCTTTCTTCATATTCTCGAAAGCAAAATACAGGGGTTATTAGGGGCCAATTTGTAAAAAGATTTCAATTTAGACAAAGCCATTTACGTTTAGGAAATAGCATTTAAATAAGTTACTACACCACGTTTGAATTATAACATGGTTTACACTATATCTAATTTAGAATCTTTATGTTGTAGCTGTTGGAAACTAGTAAATAATTATGAATTAATTAAATTTAGTTTTTGACACATTTGATACAGAACAATTTTAAGACTCCGTAAAAAACCCCAAACATTTAAAAATAAGCAGATCAAGAAAGCCTGGCAAATCTACGAGCAACTCCAATATTTGGCAACAGACTTCTTAATCTAAGAAACGGCAGATAGCAGGAAGAATATGACTTCAACTTCATATTCACATAAATTCTTCAGGAACGCATGCACTTTTGAGATCAAAACACTTATGATAAGTTAGTAGATCCTATGGAGCCTCATTTTATTTTATTTTTTAAGGAAAAAGAAGATGTGCTAAACACATTAACATTGTTAGTTCCTTTCTCCACTATTTAATAAAACACCTTAGAGAAATAAAGATTTCTAGCAATTGAGGCATTCATTCCATCTGCATAAGGAGAAGAATTTAAATAATTCACCTCATAAACAAAACACTATCTGGGAATAAAAGCAGGCAGTGTATGAAAAGAACTTAGTTTCATATACGGAATTTAGGAGACTAGCTTTGATGTCATATTTGAATCTCATGATATTTGACCCAACTCAGCCACTAATTAACATTGAATTCAACAACTGACCGCTATACAAACAAAAAGGTAGTTTTTTTCACAACAACAGAAAAGGCCAACACTCTTAGAAGTAACAGTTCCTTAATGATCTCTTTTTATATACTCCTAGTAATGATAACCATGTTCATAGATTTCATCTGTGAAATCTTAGTTTAAGATGATTCAGTGCAATTGTTCCAATCCATTTTTATTTCTAATTATGTCTTTCTTAAGTGACTATTACAAAATAAGTTTGCAATCTTAAAGTACATGTTCATTGTTGGGGCTGGCAGCCTAGAAAAGGGTAGGTCTCTGAAAGATAGTTACCCATAATAGAACTCTACTGCATTCTGCCATAGATGATCTATGAATTTCTATCCAAAATTCAAGAGTTCCCAAGACCCTGACCCAGTCATATTCCCACATTGGTTTAGATTTTCTATTAAAACACTAAAAAAATTCTAAATGTAAAGCTATAAGTTTTAGAAATAATCCCATATTATAAAATTTCACTTCTCTTTTTACTCTTATATGACTCTTAATTTTACTCTTATATGACTGTAACGTTAAATTGCCTTTACCTGCATTTCTAAATGTCCTCAGTTATATCTTCTGTAACTCTTCTGGGATATGTGAGAAGCAGAGTAAGGTGGTTGTTAAGCACTCAAACACAAAGTCCAGGTTTGCCACTTACTGGCTGTTTATCATTGGACAATTTACTTAAACTCTCTGTGTCTCATCACATGTGAAATTGTGGATAATCAGAGTATTTAACTTATTTGTTGTGCAGATTTAAAAACCATACAATGCCTAGTACATAGTAAGTGATCAGTGAATATTAGCCCTTTGTAAATTATTGTATTCAATTGGTCTTACTTTTCTATTAAAACCCTTTATGTAAATGGTGGCTTTAAAGACTTTTATTTATGAACTGAAAATATGCCTACAGTCTATAAGGCCTGTAAAATAATGAATTCTCAGGAAATTAGTGTACATAATCCAAGAGTGTGAAGACAAATGAAGAAAATCATTACAGATCACTGAAATAAGAAAACAAGCAAACTTCATATCTATGGTTTAAGAGGGGAGAATCAAAGTGATGCTTTGAATTTGGTTAATAAGGGAGGGACATACTTATACCTGGAAGTGTCTCCAATGCTACTCATTTTAACATAATGTAATTTATCAAGAAAAGGAAAACAACTACCCAATGAAATAAGAACTTCATATTAAACTTTAAAATCAAAATGGAACAAATATTAGTGCATACAGGTAATGCTTGACTTTAAAATTTTCTTTTGTTAAAAAAGATTGAAAGGCAACAGTATTAGCCTGATTTTTCTGTCTTTTTCAGGAAGGATACTAAACTTCTAAAGGGGAAAATTGGGAATTTAAACAACCTTGTAGACTTTGTGGACTTCAAGGACACAGTACATTCAATGGAATTTTCAAGTACAGCAATAACATAGGTCTATAATTCAGTATATTGCTTGCACTGGATCTCGACAAGTTATTTTTTTTATTTTTAAGCATGGTATTTAATTCAGTGTACCATCTTCTATTCCCACACCTCACCTTTATTTTTAAAACCAGGAAAAATATCTTTCATTAATTCTTATTAAAGTCCTTTGTTTTCAGCTTTCTTTAAAAGTTTTCTCTTCATAACTGTGATGCTACTTAAGAAGTTCCCATGTTTTATACTGTTATTGCTGACCCACTTGGCATGTATAGGATTATTTTGAATTTTAATTTAAAATTTTTAATTAAATTAATTTAAAAAATTTCCTGTATGAAAAAAAGACATTTTTAAAAAGCTACATTTTATCTACACTCAATTTTTAAAGTATTTTTAGTTACATTAAAATTGTTATATTATAATGTATAGGTTGAAAATCATACCACCTGTAATGGTTAGGCTCATGTGTCAACGTGTCCAGGTAATAGTGCTCGGTTGTTTGGTCAAGCAAGAACTGGCTTAATTGTTAATGTGAGGACATTTCCTGGACTTAAATCATTAGTAAATTGACTCTATCTATGGTTGCTTACATCTACAATCAACTGAGGAGATTGCCTTCAGCAAGGTGAGAGGTCTCATCCAATCAGTTGAGAGCCTTTAATGGAGAAGTAATGATTTCAGCAGTCAGAAGAGAGAATTCCCATCTCTTCTTCAGCTAGCCAGCTTCTCCTGAAGAATTCATCAAAAACCCATATCAGAGTTCCATAGCCTGCCCTATGGATTTTAGACTTGTGCAGTCCCACAGTCCAGTGAGACAATTTTTATAAAATCTCATAGTGTTTACAGATAAATCCTGTCAATTCTGTTTTCTTAGAGAACCCTGATTAATATACCAGCTTCCAAAACATGGTTGATCCAACTCATTATTAACACCTACATTAGTTTCCTTGCTGTAAAAACAAATACTATATAATGAATTGGCCTAAAAACAGAAATGTATTGGCTCATGGTTTCAGAAGCTAAAAGACTTGCCTCCTCCAGGGTCGGCATCTTCTGGCTGGCCAGTAATCTTTGGGGCTCCGGGCTTTTCTGTCACATGATAATGCACATGATGATTTCTTCTTTCTCTTCCAGGTTCCACTGACTTCTGGCTTCTGGCTACCCCCGGTGACTTTTCTCTCTGTGTCCAATTTCCTTTGTTTTTCTTCAGCCATACTGGATTAAG
This sequence comes from Tolypeutes matacus, assembly GCA_026826555.1. NCBI lineage: Eukaryota > Metazoa > Chordata > Mammalia > Cingulata > Chlamyphoridae > Tolypeutes > Tolypeutes matacus. Next base: position 36,321,761 of record JAKSZT010053770.1, read on the forward strand.
GGCCAACCTCATTCATTTGGGTACACCTTAGCTATTAGCATTTTGAAAGGTCCTATTTATAAATGGGAACACACTCACAGGACCAAGGGTTGGGATTGGAACATGCACTTTGTGGAGGACATGCATCAACCACCAAGAAAATCCTATGATTTTATATCAAAACAGCAAAACTGTGACAGATCAGTGATGCTCAAAAATAATTTTTAGTTTATTGATTATGATAACCCAGAATTCAGGGAAACAATATCTCCTGGTTAAGAACAAGTTGAAATAAAATATTACGTTAATATTCAATTGGGTTTGGATAAGTTAAAAAGAAAAAAAAAATTAACTTCCAATCACATTTTGAACTCTTCCAGACCTCTAAATATGCCAAGTATTATTTATTACAGTTTTCACAATTGCTATATTTATAGCATACCAGAGATTTGAGGTTGTCTCTCCCACATATTCAAAAAGCTATTGTGTCTCTTACATCTTATTATATCTGCTAGCCCTAAGATGGCACAATAAAAGCACATATTAAAAAATGACTTCTATATTTAATAATAACCCAAATATATATTTGCATAAGTATTAAATGTTTCTATAACCTTAACTTTATTGTCCTGAATATACATATTTCAATTAATGTTAATTAGAAACTAATAAAACTAAGTGTAAATAGATCAATGCACTCTATAGTTCCAAGTAGCTTAACTGCAAGATGATTGAATATTGTTTTATAATTCATATAAGTTTTAGACTACCTTTATACCTTATATGAGGAAATTATATTTTAAAATACAACTCTATTATAACACTTTTCTTTCAGGAACACTATTAGATATACTGGATAGGCAATATGGAAGTATAATGCTCATGGGTAAAGGTGAATTAATACCTTTACCTATGTTCTCTCAATACATATAAAAGTGGAACTAACACATACGTATTTTAAAAAGCAACTAGCAACTATCCAGAGCATGAGCAATATACCTGTGTAAAGAATGAGTGGGGGTTGTCTCATGATAGTGAGAGTATTAAAGTGCCAGGAATTTCAACTTCTTTTCAGGCAGCCCCATATTTCTAAAAACTCTTCTGGTCTTCCTAACGTAAACATGTTTTGCTTTTTTTTTTTTTTTTTTTTTTTTTTGCATGACTGCTCTGTTGAAGCCATGTGCTGAATATTTGGGCTATCCAATTTCCCCTTCCACCCTCATCATGATCCTTATCTAGTTCCCATCTACTGGTATCAGTTTCTGAGATGTGTTTAATCACATCCTTATATCCTTGCTACATCTGAGCATCTGGACTTAAGTGGCCATCCCAAATCTGTCTGCTTTTAAAAAGTGTCCCCATTAAGAGCAAGCAAGGAATTCCAAAGTTGAACACACAGCTAAAGATGGACATTTCCCCACTTTTATTTTTTTAAAGCTCTCAGAGAGAATATCCTACCACCCTCTACTATCAGACCTATGAAGTTGACTCAAAAGTAAAACTAGCACTGTAGTCTGTATTTTAAAAAACAGAATTCATCTCAGATATTGTCTCAAAATACTCAATAATTAAACCCATTCATTTTTACCATGCACAACTGAGATAAAATTCTTGAATCACACAGCCTACTGCTTAAGAGCTCAGGCCCTGGCTGTACAAGGGTTTGGGTTGTAATCTCAGTTTTGCTACTTATCAGCTTTATGCCCTTAGAGAATTCACTTAATTTCTCTAAGTCCAGTTTCCTCAACTAGAAAACAGGGTTAACAATTCTTATCAAATATGATTGTTGTGAGAATAAAATGAGATAATAGAGTGGAAATCAGTACCTTGTCTGGCACATAGCTAGCTCTCAACAAATGTTAGGTTAAAGCTCTTCCATTTTCACTTGGACTGTGATAGCAACTCTTTTTCCAAAGATATTAAGTGAACGTAAAAACGAAAAGAAAACCTGGAAACTCCCATGCTATCCTATCATGTGTTTGTGTAATTTGGCATTAAAGTTCCCAATCCTCATTCCATAAATGTAATTTTTTTTAAATGCACAATTAGATAAGATTCCTATTACAGTAACAATAATTCATATTTTGTTCTGAACTTCTCATTTGTTGACTCCATATACACTGCCAAAAATGAAATCCTAACCAAAAGAAGACACTTAATTGCTTTATTGGATATAGAAATTATTAAGAAAAAAATTAAAAGGCAGAGTGAAAAAGAAATGTTTTTGGCTTTTTTTTAGAATATTCAATTTAGGATTACTTAGTATGTTTGAAGAAACAGTCCATCAGTCCATCGGGAGGTCTTGAATCTGAGATTAATATTTAGAATTGTTTTTTGACTGTAAGCCAACCTAAAGTTACTTCTAAAGGCTTATTTGGATATTATAATAACTCAAAAAGTTTATGCACATAAAGAACTTAAGGTTTAATTACTGCTTCTGCATTTTTTTAAGAGTCTTCAAAACACAGAGTGTTATAGCACAGTAAACTCACAGTTTAAAAATATTTCCAAATGATCTCTGGGCCACTCCCTACCTCTCACATGATTTTGCATTTGTACCTTCTAGAACATGTGTTCTCCACTGATAGAAACATACACTTCTTTTAAGGTATATAAGGGCAGGGATGATGTCTAGCATAATCACCATTTTATCCCCAAAACATAGCACAGTGCCTTGCAAAGTAGGACATGAGCATATGTTTACTGAATAAATGAAAGAAGCAGTAAAATCCCTCCTCTTTCTTTCACTAGCCCACTTCTATGATGTATGGGGTGGAGCAGCTAAAATCTCTATACATTATCATTATACCCTGTATATGGTATCGTGGAGACTCCAAAACCTTGTGCAGCTTCAAAAGTCCCAGAAACATATGGGAGGTTGGGGACCAAACTAGAATAATCCATGGCTGCTATAAAAAGTTTTGCACCCAAAGAAAATTATGAGGAATGACTGACTGGCTAAGGGACATTATGGATAACTTTTCCAAGAGTTTTCAGAATCGTGCTTTCTCCGACCCTCATTTCAGACCTCTTGCATACAAAGAGAACATGTTATAATTGAAAACTTTTGATTTTTTAAAAAGATTTATTTATTTATTTACTTTATCCATTTTAACTCCTGCTGCCCCCCATTTGCTGTGTTGTGTCCATTCGCCGGGCAATTCTCTGTATCTGTTTCCTGCCCTCTCTTCTCCTCCTTTTCCTCCTGTCTTCACCGGGATTCGATCCTGGGCACCTCTGATATGGGAGAGAGGCATTCTGCCACCTGGACCACTTCAGTTCCTGTTTTTGTCGGTACATCTTATCTTGGCTTTCTCTTGTGTCTCTCTCCTGTTACATCATCATCTTGCTGCGTGGCTCAGAGGGGCCTGGCAGCGTACCTGCATGCGGGGCCTGGTGGCCCACGTGCCTTCTATATTTTTCTTTATTTTATGGGGAGGTCCTGGGGATAGAACCCAGGTCCCTCCATATGGCAGACAGACACCCACCCATTTGAGCTGCATCTGCCCCCCAAAACTTTGGATTTTGGAGTCAGGTAAACTTGGGTATGAATCCCAGTTTTACCACTTTCTAGATAAAATTTTCTAAAAAATTCAGGAAAAAAAAATGTAAATGTTGTTATTGGATTTGAAATAATATATTCACACTGTATGTGAATAAATAATAGCCATTATGAAGATTATCCTTTTTTATAAAGACAGCCCCATCCATCCACCCAGGTGGGTGTGGTCTACCAATGAACACTGCTGGCACTTGTGATTTCAAAGTGAACAAATGCTCAGTTAATGATTTGAGATGTTTTGTGAAGTTTCAAACCCCTCCCCATTGTCTCAGTGGAGAAATCATTATCATAACAAAATGATATTTTAATTTTATTCTTTTTGTAATATCACCTTTTCCCTTTACCTTTCTCGGTCTCTGAGTTTTAGCCAGAAGACAAAGCATAAAGTTGAGCATAAGCAGAATAATTTAAGCACATATTTAAGAATTAAGCATTCATCCTGTCTCTAAATTCCTACATTCCAAGAACATTCAAGCATAGAACTTTTCCTAAGTAAATGGATATCCCTATTAAAAAGGGGAATGGAGGGCAGTATCTAAATGGTAAACTATGCAAACTACTTAGAGTAAAAAAAATAGAGATGTAAAGATTATTGCTATCTCAGGCAAGAAAGAATGTGAAGTTCACTTGTAGTAGTGCACATATGTCTTTTGGAATGTTAAAGAAGAAAAAAAATTGTTGATTATAGAACAATGAGAAAAAGATATCTTTTTATACTTGGGCACTTCAAAAACTCAGCTTTTCAGGCATATCTTTCAATAAAACTCTTATATTTCATAAAATTAAAAGTTCTTTAAATAGTGAACTTGTGTACTATTTTACTTATTCACTCAAAAAGAGCCAACTGCCAGAGACAATGATAAGCAGCAGTATTAAGTAGTCATGCAATTTTGATTTTTTTCAAATTTGATTCATTTAAAACAAGCAAATACTATCTATCTACCGACTTATATATCATCTATCTAGTTCAATTTGTTAATTAACATATTTTTGGAAAAATTAGTACAATCTACAAATTATATTTCAAGATTACATTTTCACAATTGTCATAGATCACACACACACACACACACACACACATATTTTTTTAGGTACCAGAGCCAGGCAATGAACCTGAGACCTCATATGTGAGAAGCCGGCACTCGACCACTGAGCCACATCAGCTCCCGAGTTGGTTTTTTCATCTGTTTGCTTGTTGTTTGTTTTTTTGTTTTTAGGAGGCACGGGAAACTGAACCCTGGACCTCCCATGTGGGAAGCAGGCACTCAACAGCTTGAGCCACAGCAGCTCCTCTGTCTTTAATATATTTTTACTTCAAATCCAAAAAAAAAAAAAGGTAACAGTACTACCATAGGAAGGTAAACTATGCTTTATTGCTGCTAGAAATAGAAGCTGCACCAATAGGGAAAAGAAATGACAATTTTTTCCATTTACATATTTTTACTGTCACGCACTTGAGTTATTAAAATCTGATTTTTAAAATTCCTCCAGTTATTCTTTAAAACATGATACAAACAGAACTCAAGCAAGGATGCAGCACACTATAGTGGAAAGAACATTGAGTTAAGGGTCTAAAGACCTGGAATGAAATCCTGGTTTTGCCTCACATAAAGGCATCTTGGGAATTTAATAAACCACTCAGAGTCTCATGGTTTTTTTATGTAAATTCAGTGTGCTGATAGATACCAATCAAACTAACAGGGATATTATGTAGTTCCAGTAAAATATAGTGCACTTAAATATATATAAAAGATCAATAGACACTTACTTAGGTCTAACTTTTTTCAAAGAGATTAACTTTTTGGACTTAATTCAATTTTACTTTCTCAGGGATCTATGCTGGATCTTATCTAGTGGACAGTCTTGGATCTTATCTAGTGGACAGTCAGATATCAGAAAGCATGCTTTCAGATCTATTATAATTTCTCATTATTAAATACAGAAGTTATACAGACACACGCACAGAGGAGAGGGCAGAGGGAATATCTGTCCTTTAACAAACAAGTTTGTCAAAAGTGTCAATGACGACTTTTAGTAATTAGCATGTTATTTCATCTCTAGGAGTGATTTTTGCTACCACATTATCAAGGCCCTAATGTCGATCCCCCCGCTTTCACCCCCATCCCACCCCCCACCCCAGTTGCTGTGACTGAATGCCTTGATTAACACAATTGTTATTTTGGACTCTGTCTCTAGACTGCTATCTTGGGAATGCCTGATGCTTCCAGATTTGTTTCCTTAAAATTGTCCTTTCATAATGCTATCCTGAATTCAAAATATAAATTCTCCAGGTTGGCATCCAAATTCCTTCTTTAACTCCCTAATTTCCTCTCTTTCCCCGTTCCTCAAGGCAGACTCTCTGATCCAGTCAAGAGATGGTCTATTAACACATGCCATTCAAGTCAGGTTCATTTCCTTCACTCTGTACATGATGCCCTGCTTTCCCAGATACAATCTCATCTCAAAAGCTTTTCTAAATAAATCACGGAATAAAAGGTTCAATCTCTAATCACAATTTCTGTAGAAACTTTTCTGTACATTAATTTATAGTCAAATGTGTTTTGTATATGGTCAAATTAAAATTATAGTAAATATTTATCAAATGAATAAGAACTTTACCCATTAGGAAGAGAAAATATATAATCCAAAATCTGCTCTCCTGACTCATTAAACACTAGATAAATTCTGGGGTTACAAGTTTCCGTAAATATTCTAAGAGAAATAAATGATATTCTCTAATCACATGGAAAACACGTTTCCATTTGTAATGGAAAACCTAAGAAACTACAATAATTATTATAAGGAATTTCAGTGTTAGATAGGCTAATGCTTCATGAAAAATAGAAAATAATTTTTGTTTCTCAGATATCTGAATGATTTTTTACCTGCATTCTGATAGCCATTTCTAAAAGATGGTTATCCATCAATAGAATGATTTTATTTTATTTTAAAGATTTATTTATTTACTTTATCCATTTTAAACCCTCCCTTTCCATTTGCTGTTTTGTGTCCATTCGCTGGGCAATTCTCTGTGTCTGTTTCCTGCCATCTCTTCTCATCCTCCTCCTCCAGTCTTCACCAGGATTCGATCCTGGAGACCTCCAATGTAGGATAGAGGTGTCCTGCCACCTGCGCCACCTCAGTTCCTGGTTTTCAGAACTTTGGGAGCATCTCGTCTTGTCTCTCCCCTGTTACGTCATCATCTTGCTGCATGGCTCCCAGGGCCTGGCAGCCCATGCGCCTTCTATATATATATATTTTTTTATTTTCCTGGGAGGTCCCGGGGATCGAACCCAGGTCCCTCCATATGGCAGACAGACGCCCAACCATTTGAGCCACATCCGCCCCCAGAATGATTTTATTTTAAAACAAACCCTTAAGTGAATTGGTTTTCCAAAAGTTTTCCAATGAGTTTATAGTCAAACCTAAAAAAAAAAAAAAACCCAAAATACAGTTTAGACAATGTATCCACAAATTATGGTTATGATTTACATGTATATCCACAAAACAACGTCTGTGAATTTTAGCTAAGGTGTCGTTTGATTGAAAAACCATAATGAAAGATAAAAATTTGCTTTTAACTTTATAAATAGTGTTTTCCTTAAAAAAAAAAATCTGTTCAAGAAATTATAACTTATGGCAGGAATAGGCATATGGGTGTGTTCCCGGTATCAGTTTCCCTACTTAACAAGAAGCCACCCTGTCTTGAATGTTAGCCAGACACATGGTAGAAGCTACATTTCCCATCTTCTCTCACAGCTGGTAAGACAGAACCAGTAAATTCTCAACAACGTCAAATGATGTGTGTAATGCACTCGATACCTCTTTAAAATAAACAGCTTGTCTCCACTCCCTTTTTCAGGCTGAAGAATGGAAGAGGTGCTGGGGAGCCAGTCATGACAATGCAGCTGAGGGAAACTCTCTGAGGAACTCAGAGCAACAAGCCAGAAAAACCCTGCATCTAAAACGGAACCACCCTTGGACTGTCACCTATATCTGCACTTTTGCAAGACATAAAAACACTTCCATCGTGTTTAAGCTCTGTATTTTGAGGTCTCTTTTTAACAAGAAAACAGGGAGGCTTATTTTATTAATAGTCTTTAAACCGCATATGTTTTATACTTTTTTTTATATATTTCATAATAAATTATTTTAAAAAATAAAAACTAAGAGTGCTGTAAAATTATTAGAAGGTTGAAAGTTTTAATATCTTTTTTTCCACGTGATTAGAAGATAAGAATTGGCAGATTATGTTATATATATTATACATATATATATATAAATTCTAGTTTTCTTGGCCAAGCACATTTCAGCACCATATTATCAACAGCCCTCTATGTCAGTGTCTTAATTTCAACCTAGAGTTTTTGTTTGTTTATTTGTTTGTCTGTTTGTTTGTATGGTTTAGTTTGGAATTTCACAGGCATGTTCTCCAATAGGCAACTACAAAAATAATGACACTGTTAATGTACTAATTAATGAGCTGCTAATAAATATGGATTGAAAGCCTGATAATGTTAGCCAATATGGAATTGATTAGAAGTTAATAAAAAAAGAACAGGTAAATAGGGAATATGACTTCATTTCATAGCTGACAGAAGATGAATGTTTTATCTGTGAGGATGATAACTGCTGTATAAATCTACGCAGTGACAATAAATGTACATCATACAATTATTTTATGAGTTGGCTTGTGATAACTACTTATAAAAACTAGGATACACAATAACCATACATGCCCTGACTTTAAAATATCATAGTTATTTATAACATTTTCCATTTCCTGTTCATTTATTTATACACAGGATATTAGGTTAGAGTATCTGCATTACATACATATAGAATATGTAGTAAATATGCAAATTCAAGTAGAATGCATTGGACTATATGAGAAACTAATATTAGACCAGATGGTAAGGCTCATGTTCTTTGACTGACTTTATTACTTTAAACCATATGCAGTGCAAGCAGCAGAATCTTCACACAGAGGGCAAAGTTAGAAATTTCATTTTCACCCTCTTAGAATTTTCCCTCCTTTTTTATTATCATCCTTAACTAGCAAACAGCTTTTGGGATGATGGAATGGTTTTATTGGAAAACATCATGGTAAAATAAAAAATAAAGCAATATCAATATCAATGTGGGTTCCAGACATGAGTTTGAGGTCAAGTTCTGCCACCAGCAAGCTTTTTCTCCTCAGATAATTTATGTGACCTTTCTAGGTTTTGCTGTTCTTTTCTTTAAAACAAGGAAGCTGCAACTATTAGAACTCCAAAGTCTCTTCTAAATATAAGCTCTTAATAGTTCAGATCCAGTCATATCGAAATGCCTTCAATTTCTCAAAATTAAAAAAAAATCCAACTACAAAGAATTTGAAACAAAATAACTCTATAAACAATGTTAATACTTATTTTTAGATTCTGCCTCATATCTGTGACATATGTTAGGTATAGAGTTGACTATAATTTTGCTAAAATGTTTCAGAGTAATATCAAAATACCAGGTGTACTCAAGAAAAGCAAAATGCACCATAGACATAATCATTCAAGAGCTCTTGTGAGTTAGGAGCAAAGCACCATAATAACTCTAAATAAGAATGCCTCAAATGTGAAAAACTACTTTTCAAATAAATATTGATTCTATAAAGCTTAGGAAAATGCAAACATTATTATTGTTTTTTGTTGGGAGCCGTCACTGGAGTCTGCCAAGAGAGGTGCCAACAACCTAAGCGATAGCAACCTGTGGTTACATGGCGCAACATGGCGGACGCCACAACATGGCGCAGACACAAAATCTGCTTTGTCACTTCCTTGTTCTTCTTCCTCCTTACTCCTTTGTTCTCCGGTTCCCGCCACTGCCCAGGTGAATACAACAGTACGCAGGCACAGGGCGCGAAAGTAAGATCTGCCCCCTACTCCAGCGACAACACCCTCCAATCCCGGAGCGCCACCCAGCCCCGACTCACTTCCTCTTTCCAAACAGCATATAAGCCCTGCTCCCTCAATAAAGTTTGCAGCTTGATCAGAACACTGTCTTGCTGTCATTCTTCACGTCTCTTGTCCCACCATTCTTTCTCGGCAGGTTTCGGGCCCCGTTGCTGTCCCGCGGGTCGGGGCAGTTTTTAATACTAAGCGGTTTACTGCAAATATTTTCCATTTTTACAGAAAGTATTCAGAATTTCTTTGGAAGCTTTAGAAGTTCAAGAATTGAAAGAAATTTTGGTTATTTTTTTTCTCAGGGAAATATTTTTACATTTTTCTAGAACTTATTAGGTAATCATTGCTATTTAATTTACTTTCGTCAGCAGAGTAGTCAATTTTTTAATAAAATAGTTGACAAAATATATAATAATTTGCTATATTATAATTCCTACTTGGGTAGAAATCTGTTGAACTCTAATATGAACAAATATAATCAACAAATTGCTTTGCATAAACAGATGCCATAAACTTTGGAAGCAAGCTTCATAAAGTCTACTTGTTCCATGAGCCATGGGTCGGAAACACAGTCCAAATAATATGTTTGCTGAAAGGGAGGAATGAATGGAGGAAGTTATGAAGGAAGGAAGAAAAATAGGTAGAGAGAGAGGGAGAGATGGAATGGGTGAATATTTTCTATGGTGGTAATCCTGATAGTTTTAAATTCATTCAACTAATATTTATTGAATATCTACCATGTGTCAGGGACTCTTGGGGGCAGGGTGTAAGATAATCAAATAAATAAAACATATAAAACAGGTCGTGACAAGTACGATGGAATAAATTATGAAAAAGAGGAGGATAGAGAATGCCTCTGGTTGGGCATTTAAAGAGTGTGCTTAGAGAAGGCTTCAGTTAAAATTTAAATTGGAGCAAAGATTTGAAGAAGGTATATATTCAGTGGAAGAAATACCGAGTTTTGGCAGTAGAGGTGGCAAACAGGGGTGGTCAGATTCTGGATGTGTTCTTTCTTAGTTTTCCAAAGATGCTATCATAAATAACCACAGACTGGTTTAGCTTAAGCCACAAGCATTTTATTTGCTCACAGTTTTGATGCTAGAAGTCCAAAATCAAGGCGTCAGCAAGGCGATGCTTTCTTCCCCAAGTCTGTAACATTCTGGTGCTTTCTGCTGGTGACCCCTGGGGTTCCCTGGCTTGTACCCTGGCCTTGAGGCACATGGCAACGTCCTCTCCTTTCTCTTCTGGGTCCCATTTACTTCATCTCCTCCGTGTAGCTCTCTCTCATTCTGGTTTCCAATTTCTTTCTCTTTATAAAGCTTCCAGTATTCTGGATCAAGACCCAACCACATTCAGTTGGGCCACACCTTAAGTTTTAAACAACAACTTTAGGAGATCCTATTTACAATGGGTTCATACACACAGGAATGTAGATTAAGGACATGTTTAAATTGAGGTACATAATTCTATCTACCACATATTTTGATGATGGAGCTAACCCCATCAATCAAGAGATTGGACATGGGGCTTGAGAGAAAGAGCACTCAGGAGGAGGTTTTGTGAAGGTCAAGATTTGGTTCTGCAAATGATAAATTTGGCTACTAGACCTCTACACTGAGAAGGCAGTTGAATCAATGTTGGGAGGTGAGGATGGCAGTCAGGCCTGGAGGGTAACATTATTAACATAATTAGTATTATTATTTATTGTATCTTATTTAATCTAATCTAAGATGCCAAATAATATGCATCATTATTTTGGCTATCATTAAGAAAGAAATTTTGCCAAATTGCATCTGTTAGCAGAGATAATAAAATACGGGAAAAAAAGTAAGCATCTTAAAATTGATGAAATATTATAGTATTATTTCATATTCTGTGGCTACGCCAACATGTGCATTCTATTTTTACCAAAGAATGAGACAAATGATGAATATTACAAATTATAGTACATTTGCAGAATAAACTATTTCTACTACACGAAAACATCAACAAATGCACTTATAAACATAATGCTTATAAATGCTTATATATGTTTATAAAATGCTTATAAACATAAGGAGAAAAATATTTCATTTTACTCAATTTAAAATAATTGATGTAATGTGATCAAGTTAATTGTTACTGACTTTTCAGAGGGAAATATTGGTCATTCAATAGAAATCAGTAACACCAAGTTTTCAATTGTAATTTCAACATGATTTTCTCTAATGCATATTGCTTTATTAAATAAAATTTCCATAATTCTTCTCATCCTTAGATATGCAAAACCTTTAGCGTAACAGAATGAAAAAGGCACCATATTAGGTAATGTAAAAGTTGTATTCTGGTTTAAACTCTGCTCAAAATTACCAGGTTGATCATAGTATCTCCCTTGTCAAGTAAGTATATGATAAACTTCAATAAAAAAAGTAAAGAAAAAAATATCAGGGTGACTGTTGGCAAATTATTCTGTCTTTGTGATTTTCAGTTCCTTCACCTTTTGATGAAGGGGAAAGAGAAGATGTTAAGTTGTCTTACTGTTCTAATGTGTGCAGGATCACTTACATTAAAAATAAAAAAAGAAGTTGAGATACACTTCGCTATATCCCTTCAGACATCAGCACACAGTTCTGTCCAATATGTTAAAACAGCACTCTTAAGAGACAGATCTCTTATTCCAAATATATACTTCATGCAACCCAGATTCTGTCATATATTATTTATTTATCTGAAAGCCATGAAGACATTATTAACTGCTTCTGCTGTCTAAGGAATCCCAAGTTTCTGCTACTTTTCCTGAAGGAATGCCTTAATGTTGAATGAATTAATGTATAACATGACTAGGGATGGGACAGAGAGGAGTCTGAAAAACCCTCAATTATTTGGAGCATAGCATTTTTGTGTTACCTTAAAAATGGCACAATTTAAAGTAAGTATGAAATCTTCAAAAGAACAATTCTGCTTTAATGTATTTCTTACTATAAGGAAAAAGATTCCATATTTGTTATCAACTGAGTGTTGTTTATACTACCAACTGCTTTACTATCAAGAAAACCATATTGCATATCATTTGAACAAACTAGCAGGGTTATTTATATGTTCTCACAAATTTTACTGCTAGTTAATTTTGTATCAATAATACATTCTGATTATTATAAAACTAGCATGTGTGTGCTGCACAATGTTAAAAATGACAGATAAGCAGAAGAAAATAAAAGCACACATATCCCTAACCACCCTCAACCCAAAGATGATCACTATTAAAATATAGTTTATTCCTCCATAGTTTTTGATACAAATAAATAATTTTACAACAATATTAAATCAAATGTTCTATTTTGTAGCCTATTTTTAAGTTAATTATCTCCACTTTGCCTGTTAATACATTTTCATTGTGTTTACTACTGGGTCAATACCAAAATTTACAGGATTGTTCCAAAACTGTTCTTTGCAGCTGGTTCATTCTAATCAGGATCAATTTGCTATGAACACTGTATCTGGTTGTTACCTCCCTAAGTCTTTTTTTAAATATAGCAAATACATGACCTCCTTGTCTTTTTTTCTTGATATTGACTTGTTGAGAAGGCTAGGTTCAAGTTATCCCGAAAAAAATGTTTCAACATCTTCAGCAACTTTAATGCTGTTAGAGAGTTAATAAATTATTTAAAAACCTGTGTTAACGGCACAATATGTCCACTTCTCTAAGGTTTTGTTGGAACCCAGAGAAAATTAATCATTGTGCTATTGGAGATTCTGTACTACTTTTAAAAAGATTGAGTGTCCTCTTGATCATTCTCCAGTGGGAGAGGGACAGCATGCTCTTCCCAGCATGATAAGCACAAAGGTGCTCTCAGAACAAAGTCTTAACAATTACTGAAATGTAACTTCTTTTTTGTGGTCTATATGAAGAAAATTTCCCCCACACATTATTTCATCCATTAGAGTGAAATTTAAATAAGAGTGTGCTCCTATGGGCTGAGTAGTACTGTTTAACCTAAATTAATGTTTCCTTAGTATCTAATAATGTTTTCTATCAAGAGAAGCGAGGCTCTGTTTTCTCAAGGTTTTTGCCAAGTCCCATAAATCTGGGAAAAGGCGGTCAGTGTAACTCCTACTAAGACCCAAAGTGGCCACACACAGAATAAACAAGGGCCTAGTTTATAAAGTCATCACATTGGGTGAATTTGGATTTCTTAGTATTAATTTATGATGTGTGCCATGTACTTTGCTCTTAAAGAAAGGGAATAGAAAAGGAGTAAAAACAAACAAACAAACAAAAACCATACATTTAAGCAATGCTTTAATATGCTAATTTTCTATTTAAGTTTAATATCCACCAAAACAAAATAATAAAACAAAAATATATGTTTCTGTGAACTATATGAAACCAGCCAGTGCATTTTAGCTGGTATATTAGCATTTTTGCCAAAAATACGTCAACATCACTAAAAAGGACAATTTGCTGGGTGTTTCTCCTCCAATTTTGAAATTACTTACTTAAAAGCTTGAAAAGTCATTTCTTTAACAATAGATTTTTTAAATAAAAAATACCTAGAAAAATGTTCAGAAAGTGCCCCATTTCATAAAACTTCAGTATGAGCTAGAGAGTTAATTCCCAAATAATTTTAGTGTTTTAAAAGTCAAAATTTATTTCTCTAGACATGAAATTACATAATAAAAACTTTCTGAAGAAGTCATAATTTATCTATAAAAGACACATACTACATAAGGGAAATGAGGAATCTAACTATCTCATGGTGGACCTATTTTTATTTAATCATTCTCCATGGAAATATGACATTTTCCCCACTTTGCAACTGTCATGGATCTCAAGAGAGCAGGATGCAGATAAGTTTTAGAAAGAAGAATAAAGGCTTTTGATGTTTGTTTTATTTCAGAAATCCCAGAAAGAGGGTCTTCATAAGAGGAAGGAAAAGGAATGGCATTTCTTAGTGTCTGAAAAACCCTGTCAATATTTTCTTTAATTTTATGACTCCCTTTGCTTTCTCACTAGAAAGATTCCCAGACAAGCAATGTAATAACCTTCTCTCTTTTTGGCTGGGTGATATTTTTTCAAAATAAATATAACCCATCTTATACATTTTTTCCTAAATATTTTTCTCTTGAGCCATACCCATGATTTGAAAAGACTTTCTCTGGAGATGCCAAATTCTAAGACATAGTTACCTTAACTAGGAACCTTATTAGCTCAGACAAATCTATCTCAAACAACCTGCTGAACTTTACCTCCTCTTTTCAAAAACCTTATCTCTCATACCTTTACCCATAAGGCAAAATTATTTCCAATAAGGTCATCTTACCCATTGACCAGAATGATCATGCGTATCTGCCATATAACAGTCATGACATTTTATGCCTTTTGGTACCAAAAATGATCTGATAGGGTGTACACATGTATAATCAAATCATATAAGTGAAGTGATTAGCACAATGACTGACTTATAAAGTCTAAATTAAATGTTTAAATTGTTTATTATCATTACAGTCATTTCAAGGTGGTAAAAGATAAGAAGAATAACATAAAACTGTATATTCCATTTGTCCATTTAAAATGAGTAATTTAAAATTTTATAGTCACATAAGTAAAGTAAAAAGGAACAGATGAAATTAATTTAATAATATATTCTATTTATCCCAATATATCAAAAGTATTATCATTTTAGCATGCAATCAATATAAAATTACAAATCAGATATTTTAGATTGTTTTCAAACTACAACTTTGAATTCATTTTACACATACATCATTTTTCTACTTGCGTGTTAAATTTTAATTGGAAATATTTGATCTGTATTTAGATTCACAAAATTTACCACTGAAAATGCAGATTGATACACTCAATTTTTTCCAAATAAAATGAAAAGTTTTCCAATAACTGAATTCAGTATCACTTTTTAAATTTAAATTAATTAAAATGAAAATTAGGTGAACTTGAAGCTAGCTTTGAAATCTGGGCAAAATGTTTAAATCCATGCCCTTCATCTTTCCCCCAGAGGTAGAAACCATATTCTGCTGTGAGATGAAAGGGAAAGGATTTCCCAGCAAGGAGTTATAGTTTTTATTTTATATTTCATGTGATACAAAACTGACAGCATCATATACAACCACCAGAATATCTGTGAGGAAACATTTTTCACACAAACTTTTTTTTCATTAGGAACTAGCCTATATATCCAACAATTTTAATTCAGCCTAGACCCCAAAATTAAAGCTGCATTTGTTTTTATCTGCCCTGCACACCTACCTCCAATTTGAAATCTCCAATTAATGGAAAATATATAGTAATTTTTTCAAGGTTTTGCTTAGGACTTAGTATGAATCCCTATGTTAATATTTGTCTGTCAATTAATATTTTGAAGATGGGTGTAAATGTCATTACAAATCAACTTGATTTTGGCAGCCACTGTACTTAACTAAGGGAAATAAATAAGTTCTGGAAAGAAATCATGGAGCAGCTGGGTAATTTATACAGTTCTAGCTGGGCTTTTATTAGTATTTAGTTTGGTTTGATTTTATTTATATGCAAGATAAGGAGGAAAAATATAATCCCAGAAACTGCATTAGGAGGTTTTCAAGGGCTTTGAATATAAATGACAGCAATACAAAAACCTCTCTCAAAGTTTAATCTCTTCTTGGAATGATTCCATTTGAGTATAGGAATTATGGGGTCAGAGATATTACTTTTTATCCTTTATTTTATTCCCAGTCTGGCATAATCCTTCGCATCTATGACATGATCAATTTACTTTGTAGAATGAAAGAAATAATGAATTAAATTAAGCCAAATTGCATATTGTAAAGTATTGACACAGATATGATAGGCTGAACAACATATCAAAGAGTTGCCTTTAATGTTTTACTTGTTTTGGAGTATATAAACAAAAGAAAAATCCATGAATCAAACAATGATATAATAAGAAATCAACATGTTTAATGCTATTTCTGTTGCTTGTTTTTAATATAAAGGGAATCAAATTTTCATTTGTTTGGCAAAATGAAAACTTGTCATTTCAAGAGCTACTTGGCTGGAGACTTGGAGTACTGAAAATACAACTCATGGATAAGAATTCCATAAAAGGAACAGGAAATTATGAGGACTCACATCTTCTTACTGATTAAGCTGCGAGAGTATTTTCAACAGAAAACAAAAAAAAACCAAAAAAAAACAAAACAAAACAAAACATGGAGGGAATCTATTTTGGGGATGAACTTAAAAGGTATTTTCAAAGAGAAGATGTTTCTGATGACTTGAGTGCAAAACTTGTATCTGCATAGTACTTCATAGAAAAGGCTTTACCCAACAATTGTGCAATTAAGACAGCATGCTATTGTATTGGGGGGAAAGGAATTAGTTATATTTTCAAAATTAAAAAAAAAATAACTTAGAGGCAGATATCAAAAGTAAAAGAAATGGAGGAATGGGATATAAGAATCAGTCTTGTATATGTTTACAAGTATATATTTGTGGAAAAATGCACAGTAAAATTTCCAGATACTTTTTGATGATTTATGGCAGTGGAGTCAAGTGAACGGAAGCAGGCTACAAAAGAATGTTGCAAATCTGTGTGGGTGCTTGGAGGGGTAGCATATTTAGCATGGACAAGTTAAGGTAAAAAGCTCAGGAATAGAAAGTCCAATAGAAAGAACTTTGGAATAGCAATCAGGATGAAGTGAATGAGCCAGGAAAACATAGTTCCTTCCTCCAGAGACTGGGGTCAGCATCTTGCTGCTGACCACAATAACATTGGCTCACACATCCAGTCACAGAGCTAGAATTTCTGTCCACCTATCTAGTTACCCATGGTTCAAATTATAGGTAAATATATCTTTATTTATAGGCTTGCTACTAGCTACCTAGCTAGAAAGCATTTGACATCAATACTGGAGAATATAGTACCACAATCAGTTTAGCGGCACTATATGGATATATATACACATACAAACATACATACATACACATATATATACAGGTAGAATGTTTACACAGATACCCATACACACTTATATTTCTGACATTTAGGGAATAGAATTCCATCCAACCAAAATAAATAAATTACTTTTTCTTCTAGTATCTTACTATTTACATATTATTTCCTTCTCTTAATTTCCCACTTACCTAGCTATGGCACATCACAATATCAGAATTCTGCTCTTCTACTAGGGTATGAAATAACCAGTGTCAATTCTGGCTATAACATAGGTAAAGTACCCTTCCCATTACCTCTGAACAGCCTTCATTCATATTACCAACCGTCTCCAACTTCTACCCACCGATATTTAGGAGTCTTTCAGCTGAGAGATTGCACAATATGCCAGGCATGGCACCGTGCCAGGTGCTAGTTCCGGTTTCATTCTTTCGTATCTCTACTATATCTTCAATGATAAGTGATTTCGGTCAATTAATAAAAACTGAACAAGTTATCTCTACTACTAAAGACAACTCATTTTTTTTCCACAGCCACATCCAGTCACAGATTATAACGACTTAATCTACTTAATTGCATTGAAATTTTATCTAAACTAGGTTATAGGTAATTGGGGTTAAAAACGAACAGGTGGGAAAATGAAAAAGTCAAAATTTGACTTCAAAATCATAAGAAAGTCAGAGACAAATAATAGTTACCACCATTGATAAAAGTTCAATGATCAACATTAACACTGCCTGAGGTAGGTAAAGAAGAGCTCATTGCTATTATACCTTCTGTTTCTATTTTCATTTAGAAATGAATTTGTATTCTTGACTATTCACCTTAATATAATTTGCTTTAGCCTTTTGGTCTGAACCGTCGTTGGGATACTGATAGTACACAGAGTTTATCATGTAGGAAAGGGATAACATCATCTGAAGACTCTCATATTTGAATTTTAATAAAGCACTAAGTTCCTTAGCTGAGAGTAAATATACATTTCTAGGAGATATTTGTTTTTAAAAGGAAACAATGTTTATATATTTAACTGGGTTTTGAGGGGACTGAAATGCAAAAATGAAACAAAATGGGAAATGAGTTCAAAGCACCTGCTTTGGAGCAGCTGAGGGCTTATTTGCAGTTAGGATATACACAAGAAGATATAAACCTTCCTCTCAGCACAATGCCTCTCATATGGACTATTAAAAAAAAAGTCTTTCTGAATATAAACTTTCAGGGTTTGTTCTCTCAAATTCCTACTAACTGAATAAAAAATGTAGTTAGAAACTTTGAAAATCGTTTACTCTAACTCTTAAAATGCTGTAAAGACTTAAAATTTCCTAATAGGTGCTGATAACATTTCTTTCCTAAAAACACACAAGTAATACTTGTCCCAAGAATGATGATGGCAGCATACACAGTCACAAATCACAGTACATGATACTATAAATCCTGGAAAGTATTTAATAGAACTGGACTGAGAAAAGTACAAAGTGCTGAGATAAAAGAATGAGATTTGAACATGCACAGTTGTTTTACAGTGCTTTCCATCTTGTTGTGTAGCTGAGATTCAATCACCTTTTTTATTCCAAGTGTTCCGGGAGTGATTGATCATATCTAAAAAGAACATTGTGTGATGTATGGACACAGCTTATCCAAAGAGTGCCAGTCCTGGCAAACAGTTATGGGGACCGTCTCCTCTCCTTCTATCACCTCAGCCTTATCTTGCTCCTCTTTCCAGGGTACAGTGCCTCCCTGTTTGGTCCCAGCTGCCAAGTCTCCGAGCTGCCATCTCCCTTGAGCCTGATGAACTGAGAAATTGTTCTACGCTCTAAATTCCCTCCCTGCCCCATTTTCTGAGGACTGACTTGGAGATATGTTGTTGTGTTTTTTTGTTTTTTTTTTGAGATATGTTCATTAAAGCTCCGCTGTTAAAAATATATAATGATTGATTTAATTTAATGCTTAGATATTTTATTTTTTAAAAAGGTAGAACAAAACATGGAAGTTACAATGGAAGAGAGCCCCTGGGGAATGGGCAGGGAGGTGCACACTTGGAATTACACCAAACCTCACACAGATCCTGCCTGTGGGGGGTCTGCCTACTCTCTCTACTCCCTTTACTTACTAACACTTTAGAAATGAATATATATGAAATGTGCTTGCACAGTTTATTTGTGATTTGATCGCAAATGAAGTAATAGTCGGAATGGCAATGATTTGAAATACAGTAGTACAGATTGTTTCTCGGTTTATAGGGAGCTAGAAGTGCAGTAAAATGTACACTTTTTAAGTGTACCAGAGAAAACCATAAAACTGAATAAGTTCATTGAGTAGAATACAACTAAGGTGATAATTTTAGGTCAGTCTTAAATAATAGACAACAGTAAAAAATAATTAGGTTTGAACACATAATCTAGAGCAAAGGTAAAACTCCTTTTTTTTTTAATATTCATAAACCTGAACAGAATTTAGCTAAGCCTCAGATTTACTTTTAAAAAATATACTTTTCTTTTAAAATACAGCATAGCTTGTCTTTCTACTTATAAAGAATTGTGTCATGTTATTACTGGCATCTCCCTTCATGTTTTATCAGATGACTGCTTTAAAAATGATGTAATAATTTTTCTTATGATACAAATATTTTCTAACATATTGTTATAAAAATTTTCAAATGTATAGATAAGCCAAAAGAATTGTACATCAAACACCCATGTACCCACACCTGGATGCCACAATTAACCTTTGTCATTATTCGCTTTATCACATATCTACCCATCAATTCATCTGATTTTTTCAAAATGTTTTTCAAAGTAAGATGTGGCTATCAATACACTTCACCCCAAAACATTTCAGCAAGATATAAACACTTTTATTTTCTCTTGTAATTTAAAAATACATTGCTATGAGATAATAATTAACAAAATAGATCTCCTATTGTGTACCAAATCACTTGGAGACTGGTTAACTTGTCCATTAGAGCTTAGTGCTTCTGAGGTTGTGGTCTTAGTTTTAATCTCCCTGATGGGTCAATTTAGTTATATTCTTTTCCATGAGCACATGTGAAATCCCTAATACCACTCAGATACACTGAAACTTAATGTATTTTTAATAAGGGAGTTACAGGCAAGCAAACACAAATCTTTAGTTAAAGGCAAATAAGCAAGTAGGATCTACTGATGGGGTTAAGTAAAAGTATCATGTAAATGATTCATTTATATGTTCAGAGACTGTGAAATATTTATTATTTTGAAAAGCTTAAAATAATTACATTTTTACCTTCTAAGGGTATATTTGCAGATATGAATGTTTAATTTTATTTTAGATATCTGTTTTTAATGCAAGTTAGCTCTTCAACAGAATACAAAGCTATTAAACTATTAGGGGGTATCTTAGGTTCCTGGAGTTTCCATACAAGATACCACAAAGCAGGTGGCTTGAAACAACAGAAATTTATTATTTCACAGTTCTGGAGGCTATAAGTCTCAAATCAAGATGATGGCGGGGCAATGCTTCCTCTGAAACCTGTAGAGGAAAATACTCCTCTAGCAGTTTGGCAGTTTGATATAGTTATGAATTCCAAAAATAAATATTGGATTATGCTTGTAAACTGGTTTGTTCATCTGGGCATGATTAAATTATGATTAGGGTTTTGATTGGGCCACGTCAGTAGGGCATTGAGCCCTGCCTCTTGGTGGGTGGGAAATCAAAGATAAAAGACATCGCAAAGGACAGAGTTGGCGTTTTTGATGTTGGAGTTCTTGAGCTGGAGCCCTGGGAAGTAAGCATACAGAGGGGCTTGGTCGTGAGGAAGGAGAGAAGGCCCCGGGGAAAGGAGACGAGCTGTTTGCCTGACAGTTCACAGCCGGCCTTGTGGAGACAGGCAAAGGCTGGAGAGCCTCATAGTCTACAGCTGACCTTGTGGAGGAACCAGAGGAGCTGAGCCCGGAGAGAAATGGAGCCCCGGGAAGAGAGGAACCCAAGAGGCCTAAACCCCGGCAAATGTCGGCAGCTGTCTTGCTACAACACGTGGCAGCAGACTTTGGTGAAGGAAGAAACTCCCGCTTTATGGCCTGGTAACTGTAAGCTTCTACCCCAAATAAAATACCTTGTAAAAATCCAACCGATTATTGGTATTTTGCATCAGCACCCCTTTGGCTGACTAATACAACTCTCTTGCCTCTTCCTAGCTTCTGGCAGTTACTGATAATGCTTGGTGTTCCTTGGCATGTAGCTACATCACTCCAATTTCTGTCTCCTCCATTTTCACATGGGTTTTTTCCCATTGTCCATCAGTATGTCCAAATTTCCACTTCCTTTAAGGACACAGTACTATTAGATTAAGGCTCAAACCAATCCAGTTTAGCCTCATCTTAACTATCCACATCTTCAAAGACTCTATTTCCAAATAAGGGCACATTCATGGCACTGGTGGTTAGGACGTAATAAGCATGTCTTTTTTTTGGAAGACACAAGTCAGCCCACAACATCAGAGTAATCTTTGCACCTATCATAGCACAAGTAAATTATACTTGATTTCTCATTAAAAAACAGAGGTGCTTTAACAACAATTTAATGCTGAGCAATTGAAAATATAAATACTGTATGACAAATCATACTTAATGTAGTTCTCTTTATTTTAGCTGATGCGCTTTTAAGTCCAAACTTAACAGGATTAATCCAATTTGATTTTTCTTCTGAAGAGGATCGGTAATTTTAATCAATTTCTTATATGTTATGCATTTGCTTAAAAATGTTACATGTAGACAAATTAAGGTAACAGTATATTTATATAACACATTATGCCATAAAATAACTAATCATTAAGATAATAAAGCAATTTCCAATTTTTATATATGTCATACAATGGTAGAGCTAAATTCTACCAACTTAAAGGAATAACTTGATTTTCAGAGTCAAAAGTTTCAAAATGACTTTCTTGAAAAGATAAGATCTCTGTTCTTGACTACTTTGCAACTTAATACTGAAAATTTTTAAGAATGCATATCAATTATGAGCAAACGCCATCCGCTTACATGCTGCTTACCTCTCCCCACAAAGTCATCACCTCTGTCATCCATATTCATTCAATACAGAATACATATATGTATAAAGACAGCTAGCAGAAGGTTAAGAAACAGACATTTCTTTATAAACAGGATAAACCTGTCTATCAAGAAAATCATTAGCATAACAGATAATAGAGGAAAATAGTTATGCCATGCAAATATCTCAGTCTACAAACACTTCACGAAAAATCCCACAAGAAATCTATCACAAAAAGCCATGGTTCTAAATGCATTTTGTTTGGAATAATGATGCCTTTAATACTTGGCACTTACAGTGCTCAAATGGAAGTGAGTCCACATAATGGTCTACTTTAATCTTTATAAAGATAAACACAGTGGGTCACTGTGTAGAAAGGCTGTCATGTTTCAGGAATAAATGCCATTTTGAAATATAAAAAGTCTCACTATCCCTGACACAAACTTACCTTTTTAGTCAGATTTTTAGAAAAATAGATCTAGATTTTGAGGCTACTTCTTCATTTCATTAGGTAAAAAATGCATTTTTATTTGCTTGGGTGGGTAAAGAAAGTAAATCCTAAAATGTGGTAGTAACAAAATAATTTTGTTATATTTCAAACAAGATAGCAATTTTTGTGTTAATTTTTAAAATACTTGTATATGTAACGAAGACAAGTTGAAGGAAGAATTCTGGTTATTTTCAAAGTATTAATAGAGAGATTTTTAATTCATTACTCCAAGAGAGACTAAGTTCCTGGAAAGATACTTCTATAAATAAGTTACCAATTTGGTATCTCTAAGAAGCTCCCCAATGAACGCTGTGTGCTTTTCTGTCCACAATTTGACCCCTAAACACATTCTACGGGTGTTATCCAAACTGTGCTTACACTAATACTCTGATGTTTGATTCTTTGGCATCTTTTCCCAAGATAATCTTCCATTTACCTTTTATGTCACTTTTTCAAGACATAAGTAAATTTAAAAAGCATCAATTTACAGTTGTACATGCATCACCATTATTTGGGGGGGAAACAAAACAAAACAAAGAAAACAAATAAAACAACAAAAACTCTGCTATCCAGGAATGTAGTTCCTCTCCCCAATAATATTCAGTCTACAACTTTCAACTTTAGTCACCCAAAGCACACCAATTTCCAGCATCACTCAGGATTTTTCTACTCCACAAAAAGCAGAAACTCAGAATTCCTAGCTCTTTCACATATTCTTTACTTTAACTTCTTTCAACCCTTCCCACCAACTATGTATATTATGTAGCCCTCCTTTGCTAACCCCATCCCTCTCTTTACCCTCATCTCAGCCACCAGTCATCCCCTTCAGGTTCCTACTCTCCTAGTACATTAATTCCACTTGGGTATCCCTTCTTTTCCTACTAGGCCTAGACCCTAACATTCACATATTTTGACCATGACTGCTCTTTTATCTAAAAATTTCATAACAAGTTGTAAGCATTTGAATCAACAGAGGGAATTGTTAAAATTGCAGTTACCAGGACTTCATCCCAAAATAGTCCATATTCTCTTTCAGCAAATTAAGTGCACAGGAGTCTGTATTAACCACAAAAGTATTCCCGGGGGTAATACTCAGTCTAAACACTTTTTACCAACCAATGATTTTAAAGATGATCCCAAAATCTATAGAGCCAGACTCCCAAGTTCCCCCAAGCTCCAATCCTTAAACTGTCTTTATTACCTAATTCTTGGACTATTACAATATTTTCCTACCTCCTTTTCCAGCCTCCCTCACTTCAGTTCTCCATTCATACATATACCCCATTCATACCTCTGAAAGTATTTCGATTAAATTAATTTGGTAGACAGGCCGAACCATTAGTTGTTTCATATAACAGAAAGACAAACTTTTGAAATTTTCAAGGTCCTCCTATATCAGTACAAAAAAATTTTATTTGGGATTTATCTCTCAATATTCCTCTAAGTTGTGAAGAAAATGCTGTCCTATTCTAACTTAATCATAATATTGTTGAATCCCACTCCTGCTATGTATGAGAACACAAAGGACAGAATATAAATGATTAGATGTAGCTGGACAGCTAATCACTTTGAAAGCAGAGCTTAGAATATAGGTCCTGGCTTCTTTCCTTACACTATCTTAAGACAGTAGGATATCAATAACTGTAAGGTGCCTGGGGAAAGGAAGCAAGCAAGAAAGGAAGAAATAAGGAAGGGGAGGAAGAAAGAAAGACCACTAGTGTTCCAGAAATATAAGCCATAATGTAATCTGTTACTATTTCAGAGCCATTATAGCTATTATATCTATATTCCCAAATTTGCATAATTTAAGGAATAAAAAACTAAACTAGTATTATTTATTAAGTTGCAAACAGTAGTATTAACAAGAATTTACAGCTCCATTTTTTTGAGCAACTTTGAACAAAATTGAGTTTTCAAGCCTAACAGCACAATGCCAAGCTACGGACCAATTTGATGAAAGAAAAAAAAAATCACGTAAGATGTTAGACACCTCATGGAGGTGTGAAAAGAAATCAATATGGTTGGGAGATGGATCAATTTGCAATAAGAATGGCAAAATTGTTATTAACACCAAGTGTGAAATTGTGGGACCGAGAAGAAACTGGGCAAGATCAAGGAAAAGGGTGAAAGAGAGAAATAAGTAGATGAAATTGGATCATGAATCAGGCAGGATAAGTAAACTAAAAACAATAAAGAACAAGGGAGGCCAAATCATAGTGAGAGGAAGAAGTTAAGAAAATGAGAGACAGAGAGAAGAGAGTAAGAGAAACAGAGAGGGAAGGGAGTTGGATAGGGAGCTACTGAGATTCCACACTGGAAAAAGGATTAGGAAGTTGTAGGTGAATGGGGGTGTTGCTCCATGCTTTTGACTCACTGGCCAGGTAGAGACCGCATCGTCTCTGTAATGAGTATCTCAGGGAACAAGAAGGCATCACAGCAGCACTAAAGGTAATGGAACCCTCTAGACAGGATCTGGGTGTGCATACCTGGGCACCTCATTATCCAAAAGGGGCAGCAAAGCTGGAAGGAGTTCAGAGACATGAGAGAAGAATGATTAAAATGCAGAGAAAGATGACTTATGATGAAAGCTTAAAGCACTGTACAAACACAGCCTGGCTGAGTAACAAGTTGATGGGCAAAGAATCTATCTACAAACAGGCAAAAGATATAAATAACTCCAAAGAAAAAAATTAATCTGGTACCAGGAGGAGAGGTTTATGGAGAATAATTGCAATAAAGCAGAAAAGAAGGCAACCCTAAAACTAGGAAGGGAGGTAAAAACATGAGAAGCAATTAATCTGAGATGGAGGAAGGGACTAACCTGGGAAACAGCTGATACCACTCTGACTTTATGTAAAAGAAACAAGTCGCAGGGATAATTACTGGTCTTCTGAAAAATAACACAACCAATAGCACAGTAAGGGAATATTAATATCATGTCAACTATTCAAACTCCATTTTCAGAACTGAAATTTTAGCTTTATTCTCCAAATTTTGTTCATACAAAGATGGCCCTCATTAAACCATGACCTGAAATGGTAAAGTAATTCAGTAGTTTCGAGAAGGGGGAAAAAAAGGGATAATAAGGCATTTAAATATAGTTTCCAGTGATTCTATATGTTAGTTCGCAATATGGTGACTTTAAAGTTTAAAACACTTATACAATTAGGCATGTGGATAGATATAAAACCTTGAATCACCTTTCCTGTGGGAGTTTGATGGTTCCTTCTAGAAGGAAATAAAGATTCCCAGATGGGACGTCATCCATAATAACACATTTCTTCATGTCCACATAAGGCCAATTTATGTTTTTTTTCTGACTCACTCTGTCATACTCATCCCATCATAGGAGGAAACTGTGAACTATCCACACAGGTAATGTTTTCAGATCAAGTTTGGGCCATCCCCATAACACACTCAAATAGTCACAAGATTACCTAAAAACATTCTTTTATTAAAACCCAAGGTACAGATTTCAATATTTTAGGAAAACTCCTGATGCTCAATTGAAAACTCTGAATAAATGAAAACTTAATACTGCTCTTGTCAGATTTTCGATTGGTTTTTGCTTTACATTTTTACTTGCTTGACAAACTTTTATCTCTGTGCTTGGAGAGTCCATATAATAATAATATGTACCTGTTGTGTAGCTGTTTCCAATTTGTAAAACATATGTGTGCTTATTATCTCACATGAACCTCACTTTTGGAGTTAGGTATAAATCTGCCATTTTACAAATAAAGAAGCTAAGATCAGAGGCATTATGGAGAAGTCAAAGTCAAGTAGACAAATAGACATGATCTGCAGCCAATAACCTTTTCACTGCACTGTATTACTTATGTGATTCATGTACTCAATCACAGCACCAATAAACACTTACACTTCACAAAGTGGTGACAATTATATAAAAGCACATCTGCATCGAGGTTCTTGGGAGACATCAAAGCACAATTACAATGAAAATTGAATAAAAGAGGCAAAGGAAGTAGATCAGGGAAAAAATAAGATCACAGTTCAGTTGCTTGTTTCCAGAAGTCGTAGCCATTTGTTTGTAAAGAATGACATATCATAGTTAATTAAAATACAACTCCTGCCTAAATGGTAAAAGCAGGGGAAAATCAAGGTAGATTTTAGCTTTCAGAGAAGAGGATATACTGAAGGTTAACAGGGGTGGAACAGCAAATGGGAGGGAAAAAATTATGACAGAGGTGCAGTAGGAGGGTGGGGCAGAAACCTGAGGAAGAAGAATGTAGAACAGGAGTGAAAACCACTATCAAGTTTCCAGGAACTGTGGAAACACACATCTGTACAAAAAGGAACTTGGCAACTTCTTCCCAAATGCACCAAGGAATAATCTGCAGAGCAATTTACAGAGGGGAAATAGCCTTAGCAGAGGCAAGAGTCATCTTGGAACTGACTGAAAGGAAAATAAATTGAAAATGTTCAGACTCCTTGGAAGACAGAAGTACAGTAACTGAGTCAGTCTTTGAATGTCACTGGGCAGAGGCTTAGAGGCCAAGGACATCTCCAGCTGTGAGCTAATGGCATGGAAGGTCAGAGATGTGGAATATAAGGTGAGGAAAAGGAGAGGAAAAGCAGCATATGCTGAAATATTAATATACATTTTGAAGCGAAGAGAGAAATTCCTGAAAAATATTGCCTAAGTGTAAAACATAGAAAGAGAATAAAGGCATGAAAGGAAGAACAAAAGCAGTCAAACAAAAACGAAGGCTTAAAATGTACAAGTTTCCAATTTGGAATGATGAAAATGTTTTCGTAATGGATGATGGTGATGGTAGTAAAATATTATGAACGTAATTAATAGCACTGAAACATATATCTGAATGTGATTAAAAGGGAAAATGTTAAATTGTTTGTATGGTAAGAGAATAAAAATTTGTAAAAAATCAATGGTACTACAGTGAATGCTAAGTTAAACCATGGTTAATAGTACAATTATAAAAATGTGCTATCAATTGTAACAAATGTTCCACAAAAGGCAAAGTGTTAATAATAGGGTAGTATATGGGAATCCTGAGTTTATGGATGATTGTCCCGTAAACCCACAACTTCTCTAACAACGATAAATAAATAAATAAATAAATAAATAATTTTTAAAAACCAGCAACCTTGGAAAGGGTCTCTCCAAGAAAGTGAGTTAATGTTTCTATAGCAGTTGATTATGAGCTCTGTACTCAAACTGCCTGAGTCCATAATCCATCTTCACTACCTATTAGGATGGACCTTGGGCAAATTATTTAATCTTTGTGCCTTAGTTTCCTCACCTGTAAAAAGTAGAAAATAATAGCATCCACCTCATAATAAAATCATGAGAATTCCATAAGAAAATGCTTGCAAAGCAAAGAGCCCAATGCTTGACAGAGTAAGTAGAAAAACGTAAGCTAAATTTCCAAAAAGTCATAAGGGAATTTATAATATTTGAAAAATCATAGAGTTTCTGATTGAAAAAAAAACATTTCTAAAACTAGTAAGCATGATAAGAAAATAATTAAGAAGATACTTAAGAAACGAATCAAGTGCCCAGCAAAAAGGATGTAAGGAGAATAAGATTATTTAAGACTCCATTTAAAAGAAGTAATGAAAAAAAGAGAGAGATGTTACTTAAAACTTATTGGATTCAAGGCAATTTACTATGAAAAATGTATACTCATGGAAAAGGGGCAAAGAAGTCCCTTATTTCTGAAAGACCCGATTCAGAAATCCAGCTTCCATCTTTCAGAGAGGAGCCCTTCTTCTCATCCCCCAAATTGACTTCAACCAGCCAAGTGTTTCAGTCCTGATTCAAGTACATAACCAAGCATTTCACATCTAAATGCCCTTTCAAAATGAGTGAAAATAACGTAAGTCCAGCCAATCTTTCAAAAATAAATTGACATCAGTAAAGTCACAGACTCTGGTTCTAACAAGGAAGGCTAAAGTTTTAAATAATTTGTTTGTAAATGAACAATGGATAGTAACAATAACAAAAGCCAACTTTTAAAAATTGTTTTAACTATGTGCTAAACTCTGTACATCTCATTTCAGGCTCCTGCAGGTAGGTACTACTTTTAACCTCAATTAGTTTGTAATGAAATTGATGCACAGAGAAGATAAGGTCATGCTTCAGGTCATACAGTCAGTCAGTAGCAGAGCACAGCTTTGAATGCAGGTCTGTTGGAGTAATAGTCCACCCTTTTAACCATGCTAGTTTAACCTGTTAAGTCAAACACTTCACTGAATTATAACTTGAACTTAGCAACTACATTTCATAAGGACCATCACCCTGGATTTAAATTATTTAAACTACTAATTTTTCAGCCAAACTTATGTGCACTTACCTAAATGTTCATGATAGAATTTTTGGACCACCTAACTTTTCAAAAATTATTTTAAGGAAGAAAAAAAAAGAAATTACCTCGGTCATTCTCAGTTTTCATACTCTGAACATCTCACGAAGCTGTATTTGATTTCTGTGTTTAAAGATGCATGGATTTTTCTTAGTCAACACAGCCTCTAATGCAAGCCAATTACTTCATCTGATGCTGAAGTGAATAAATAGTGAGTTGATGTGATGCAAAAGGACAAACATTCAGTGTTGTACTTTTTGGAGAAACTGAAAGTTTCCTTTAATGTGGCACATAAATACTGTATAATGTTTTATGGATTTCATTTAGGGACATTTCAGGATAATTCTGACCATATGCGATTTTAACTTTAAATATTGACTTTAGAGCCTAGAACCTGTTAAGACTCAACTATATTGTATTTTGTACACAGAAAGCAAATAAAATGCCATCCTTTACTCAAAGAGATAGCAATCTGGTTGGAGCAATTGAACATGCTTATACAAAGAGCTGCAACTTAGGCAAAATGCAAGTTACAAGAGATATAAAATATGAGTGGGATAGCAAAAAGAAGAGACAACATTACTTCTTGATTAAGATGGGACTGGGGAGGAGGAGCAAGATGGCGGCAGATTAAGGATATCCACATGTCAGCTCGTCCCACAGGGCAGTTGGTAATCACCCAGAGCTATCTAAAGCACCTGTTTGGGGGACCCAGGAGACCAGAATAACATCCTGCAACATCCTTGGAAGAACAGAAGAAGTAGACTGCCCATCTGAGATTGGTGAGTAGAACACTCCATGCTGCTGAGGTTGGTGCCCATCCCCCACTGGAAGAGCAAGCTGCCCTGGGAGCTATTCCATGGCTGGAGTTGGAAGCTCTATTTCCCAAAAACAGGGGAGGAAGAAATAGTCAGGCACCAACTCCAGCTACTAATTAGTAAATTTGGCTGGCTAACATATAATCCTAAGAACAGTAAAAGTTTATACCTGTCCAAGTCAGAAAGAGACCACTAGCCTCCGTTTTAACTCCACTCCTGGCATGATGGGAAACACGGTTGACTAAAAATCACAGTGACAGTAGGAACTGGATTCTTTCCACCCATGTCAGATTGCAGCCCTAGCCTAGGCTCCAACACCATCTCCAGTGGGGAAGAAGCTGGGGGGACCTACACCAGCCTCTCTGGGCAACTGAGGGTGCTTTCAGCCCACATGGACTGGACCGTTGCACACCTGTGGCTCCATTCCTGCCTCCTGATAGGATAGAAGCAGGGGCTGTTTTTTCTCAGCCTCTCTGGGTAACTGAGGGCCTACACAGACTGGATTGTTGGACACTTGTAGCTCTATCCCCACCCCCTGATAGGATAGGAGAGGGGCAGTGTTTCTTAGACTCTCCAGGCAACACAGGTGCTTTCGGCCCACAGGGACTAGATTGATGGGTGCCTGTGGCTCCATCCACATTCTCCAATAGGAGAGCAGGGGGATAGTGTTTCCCTAGCCTCTCTGGGCAACTGCAGGTGCATTCAGCCAACATGGACTAGACTGCTAGACAACTGTGGCTCCATCCCCATCCATGACAGAACAGATAGAACATAGAAATGTCTCTACAATGTTTGCTGGAGACGTCAATTCACCATTCTCCTCATTGGATAGAATATCTGGTCAGAGGATAAATAAAGAGACAGAGAATAATATGATAAATGAACTAAACCTAACAGACATATACAGAACACTGTACCCCAAAACAGCAGGATATACATACTTCTCAAGGGCTCAGGGATCTTATTCCAGTATAGACCATATGTTGGGTCACAAAGTAGATCTCAATAAATTTAAAAAGATTGGATTTATAGAAAGCACTTTCTCTGATCATAATGGAATACAGCTGGAAATCAACAACAGGCACAAAAAGGGAAAATACACAAATATATGGAGATTAAACAGCACGCTATTAAATAATCAGTGGGTCAAAGAAGAAATTGTGAGAGAAATCAATAAATAAGTTGAGAAAAAAGAAAATGAGAACCCAACATATTAGATCCTACAGGATGCAGCAAAGGTAGTGCTGAGAGGGAAATTTATAGCCCTTGATGCTTACATTAAAAAAGAAGAAAGAGCTAAAACCCATGACATAACTACACAGCTGGAGAAACTAGAAAAAGAATGGCAAACTAACCCCAAAGCAAGGAGAAAGAATGAAATAACAAAGGAAAGGTCAGAGCAGAAACAAATGAATTTGAGAACAAAAGAAAGAATAGAGAGAATTAACAAAACCAAAAGTTGGTTCTTTGAGAAGATTAACAAAGTTGACAAACCCTTAGCTAGACTGACAAAGAAAAAAAGAGAGAAGATGCTAATAAATAAAAGAAAAAATGAAAATGGGGATATTACTACTGACCCCACAGAAATAAAACATCATAAGATACTATGAACAACAGTACATCAACAAACCAGACAATGTAGATAAAATGGAAACATTCCTATGAACATATGAATGACCTACACTGGCCCTAGAAGAAATAGAAGACCTCAACAAACCAATCACAAGTAAAGAGATTGAAACAATCATCAAATAACTCCCCAAAATAAAAAGCCCAGGACCCGATGGCTTCACAGGTGAATTCTACCAAGCATTCAAAGACGTTTTAATACCAATCTTATTAAACTCTTCCAAAAAATTGAACAGGAAGGAACACTACCAAACTCATTCTATGAAGCTAACATCACCCTAATACCAAAGCCAGATAAAGATATTACAAAAATAGATAATTGCAGACCCATTTCCCTAATGAATATGGATGCAAAAATCCTCAACAAAATTCTCACTAATCCAATCCAGCAATACATTAAAAGAATTATTCATCATCATCAAGTGGATTTTATACAAGGCATGTAAGTGTGGTTCAAAACAAGAACATCAATCAGTATAATACACCACATTAATAAGTCAAAAAAGAAAAATCACATAATCATCTTGATTGATGTAGAAAAGGCATTTGATGAAATACAGCAACTTTTATTGATTAAAAAATACTCCAAAAGATAGGAATTGAAGGAAATGTTCTCAACATGATAAAGGGCATATATGAAAAACCCATAGCTAACATTGTACTTAATGGGGAAAGACTGAAAGCTTTCTGGTTGAGATACGGAACAAGATAAGGATGCCCACTGTCACCACTGTTGTTTAAAATAGTGCTAGAGATTCTAGCTAGAGCAATCAGGCAAGAAAATAAAAGGCATCCAAATTGGAAAGGAAGAAGTAAAACTTTCACTTTCCACAGATGACATGATTCTATACCTAAAAAATCCCCAAAAATCTACAACAAAGTTACTAGAGCTAATAAACAAGTTGAGCAGAGTAGCAGGATGAAAGATGAATATGCAAAAATCAATAGTGTTCCTATACACTAGTAATGCAGTATCTGAAAAAGAAGCCAGTAAAAAATGCTATTTACAATACTGACTAAAAGAATCAAACATTTAGGAATAAACTTAACCAAGCACTTGTATTCAGAAAACTACAATGCTTTGCTAAAAGAAATCAAAGATGACCTAAATAAATGGAAGAACATTCCGTGTTCATGGATTGGAAGACTAAATAATGTTAAGATGTAAATTCTACCCAAATTGGTGTATAGATTTTATGCAATCCTGATAAAAATTCCAACAGCCCTTTTTTAAAAAGAAATAGGAAACACAATTATCAAATTTATTTGGAAGAGAAGGGCCCCAAATAGCCAGAAACATCTTAAAAAGGAAGAATGAAGTTGGAGGACTCTCACTTTAAATTATACTACCTAGCTACAGTGGTAAAAACAGCATGGGATTTAAACAAAGATAGACATATAGACCCTGACTCACATAAAGACAGATTGACAAACAGAACCGAATCGAGAACTCAGAAATAGACCCTCACAGCTATAGTCAAGTGATTTTTTTTTTTAAGATTTATTTATTTATTTATTTCTCCTCCCACCCCCTCATCGTTTTGCACTCGCTGTCTGCTCTCTGTCTGTTCTTCTGTGTCTGCGGCACAGGGAACCGATCCCGGGAGACCTTCTGGGGTGGGAGAGAGGTGCTCTATCTCTTGCGCCACCTCAGCTCCCTGGTCTGCTGTGTCTTTTATTGTCTTTCCTCTGTGTCTCTTTTTGTTGCATCATCTTACTGCGCCAGCTCTCTGCACAGGCCAGCACCTCCATATGGGCCAGCACTCCTGTACAGGCCAGCACACGTGCGTGAGCCAGCATTCCAGGCAGGCCAGCACTCTGCATGGGACAGCTCGCCACTAAGGCCAGCTCACCACGTGGGCCAGCTTGCCTTTTACCAGGAGGCCCTGGGAATCGAACCCTGGAGCTCCTATATAGTGGACAGGAGCCCAATCACTTGAACCACATCTGTTTCCCTGAAGTGATTTTTGACAAGGCTAACAAGCACTCCCAGCTGGGCCAGAACAGTCTATTCAACAAACGGTGCTGGGAGAACTGGATATCCACATCCAAAAGAAACAAAGAAGACCGCTATTTCATATCTTATACAAAAATTAACTCAAAATGTATGAAAGACTTAAATATAAAAGCAATAACCATAAAACTCCTAGAAGGAAATGTAGGGAAACATATTCAAGACCTAATGGTAGGTGGTGGATTCTTAAACCTAACACCCAAAGCACAATGAAAGAAAAAATGGATAAATAGGACCTCCTCAAACTTAAACATGTTTGTGTTTGAAATGTCTTCGTCAAGAAGGTGAAAACGCAGTCCACTCAATAGGAGAAAATATTTAGAAACCACATATCCAATAAGGGCTTGATTTCCATGCTATATAAAGAGATCATACAACTAAACAATAAAAGAGCAAGCAATCCCATTTAAAAATGAGCAAAAGACTTAAATAGACATTCTCCAAAGAGGAAATACAAATGACGAAAAAGTACATGAAAAAAATGTTCACTATCAGTAGCTATTAGGGAAATGAAAATCAAAACAACAATGCAATACCATCTCACAAAACAGAGAATGGCCATTATTAAAATAACAGAATACAGTAAGTGCTGGAGAGGATGTGGAGAAATAGGAACACTACTTCACTGTTGGAGGGAATGTAAAATGGTGCAGTCTCTGTGGAAGACATTGTAGAAGTTCCTCAGGAAGTTAAATACAGAACTGCCATATGATTTGGCAATCCCTCTACTAGGAATATACTCAGAAGAACTGAAAATAAGGACACAAACAGACATTTGTACACCGATATTCAAAGAGGCATGATTCACAATTGCCAAAAGATGGAATCAACCCAAATGTCCATCAACCGATGAATGGATAAACAAAATGTGGTATGTATATGATGGAATACTGTGCTGCAGTAAGAAAGAATGAAATTTGGACACATATTACAACATGGATGAACCTCTGAGGACATGATGCTGAGTGAAACAAACCAGACCCAAAGGAAAAATATTATATGGTCTCACTAATATGAACTAAATACAAAGTTAAAACCTAGAGTATAGGTAATTAGGAGATAGGATAAGGGCTGAGATGGGGTACTGATGCTAATGTATGTAAATTTTCACTTAGCTCGACTGTAAAAGTGTGGAAATGGATAGAGTTGATGGTAACACATAGTGAGTATAACTAACACAGATGTTTTATAAATGGGATTGTGGCTAAAAGGAGTAGTTTAGGGATGTAAATGTCAATTGATAGAAAACTAGAGAATAATCTAGGGACTAAATAACATAGTGAACCCAGAGGTGGATGAGGATTGTGGTTAATAGTACAAATACAAGAATGTTCTTGTATGACATAAAACAAATGTACATCACTATGACAAGGTGGTAAGAATATGGAGATACATGGCAAAAGAACAATTAATATAACTTATGGACTATGGTTAACAGCAATATTGTAATATTCTTGCACCAAGGTCAAAGAAGGTACTGCCTTAATAATAGGGGGTATGGAAAAAATATAACAAGTGTATGCTATAGACCATAGTTAGTGCTAGCAATGTGATGCTGTTCTCTCATAATCTGTAACAAATGTTCCACAAGAATATAAGGTGTTGGTGGAAGGGTGTTGTATGGCAATTCTGCACATTACATATGATTGTTTTGTAAGTTCACAACTTCTCTAATAAAAAATATATATATATTTTTTTAAATAGGGAAGGGAAGTGGAGTAAAACTAAAAAGTCAGTTTAATAATAGGGCTCCCATTCAAGCTGGAGTTCGAAAATAAATGGCAATAGGTGACCTAACAGTTTCATATGGCTGAGGTAAGCATGGTTTAAGCTGCAATGTCAGATTTCAGCCCAGTCATGCCAAACTAAAGAGTTTAGACTAGATTCTACCCTCATTTGGGGTGGGGAGCAAATGGCAAACAGTGGCATTGGAAGGCAGTAATATTATCAGGCTTAATGTTATCAGTAGAAAATAAAGCCTCACCCACGATGGTTTTCCCACCTGAGGTTTTTCAATAACTTGATACGTATGTGTACAAAATTTTCAAATCCACAGTTTATGTATTTCTGTATACTTTTGGGTCCTTTCCACATGTATGCATACCACAGGAGCAAGTATGTGGTGTATGGTGTCTTAGTTTATGGAGAGAAAATGATGTATTTAAAAATATATTTATCTTAAACATCCTGTTAACTTTTTGCAAAGACCAGGTTCTTACAAAAACATTTTGTTCACAAATGTTAAAAATACAATAAGGGAGAATGAAAAAAATCATAGTTAGATCTCCCTAAAACAAAATTAATATAAATATATATCTGAGAATATTATGTGCTTCTGCAATTTCCTAATCAACAGAGATAGGTGCCAAGACGATGGCTAACAACGTAAGTTTAATATACATGAGTTTCTAATTTGCTTACACTGGGGTTGATTTTACTTTTATCTGTTATGAAATTTCTTATACACATATACATACATAAACACAATTCTCACATCTATACACATAAATAATATTTAATGTCATTTACAATTTTTCTCAAATTATAATTTTTCTAAAATCTTGGCCTTGCCAAATGTATTATCCCTAAGCAAGATAAAGGTTTTGGAATGTAACATCCTAAGTGGGTTAGGGCTTATGATTAAATGAAAACAGGAATATGAGTTAGGAGGCTATTAAAATATTTCAAGCAAAAGATCATGAAGGTTTGAATCATGGTGTTGGCAGTGAGAATGGAAAGGAGGGAAGTTTTAAGAAAACTTGCTGAACTAACTGGAAACAAAGAGCAAAGCAAAGTGATAATAATAGTAGCTAACATTTATTCAGGGGTTACTAAGGACAAGAACCTATTAGTTAAATATTTCTATAAACCCATTCTATAGATTTTGTAAGTAAGGCACAGAGACACAAGCTGATAAGTGACAGAGCCAGGATGACTAGGCAAAAGGGTGTCTTCTATATTGTGGCAGAGATGACTGATGTGTAAAATTCAAGTTACAAGTTGGATGGTGATAATAGAAACAAAGACAAGGAATTAAGAAAATCAGTAAAGAAACCAAAATGAAACACCTTTTCTGTTTCATTTTGTACATTTTGTGTTTAAAGGGCTGGAAGAATAAAAAGATGGATAAGGGTGGAACAGGTAGAGCTTAGTGGTTGAGCTCCTGCATCATATGTATGAGGTCCTGGGTTCAATCCCTGGTACCTCAAAAAAGAAGATGGATAAGGACAGGAGTTGGAGGTTTTCCACATGAATGGGTACCTGATTGTGGCCAAAGCTATAAAACTGATCAAAACCATTGTCTGTATGCTATAGTTATTGTTAGTGTGAAGGTAAATTACCAAATTTGGCTGAAATTTGGCTGAAACAATGTCCAGAAACTAACACAAATGAATGGACCCTAGAAAAATATCTATCAGCAGGGTGGATGGTGAACAAATAGGTATTTTATGAAACAAAGGTGAACAGGAACCCACCTGAAGCCCATAAAGACAAAACCAGAATATGCATCAATATATAGTAAACTACATCAATTACATCAAAGGGTCAGGAGATAAGATATAATAGGCTGAAAGTTTTGTTTGAAATGTTTGCTCTATGGTGTTCGAGGCTGGATATGGGGACAAGTGATGCTAACAGCCTCTGGAAATATAGAGGAGGGTCAAAGGTGGAGATGCTCTGATGGAGACATAAATCACATCAGCAGGAATAAAGAAAATAAATGAGAGATACGATAGAAGGTTGAGTGAGAGGAAAAAATATTATTATACATTTTCTCCCTTGGATGATACTATAATTTTCTGTGAAGCTGATACTATTGGTGAAGATTCATTTGTTTATATTTTAGTATAAATGTGGAGGTTTTTTCCCCTAAAATCTCCTTGATTTATTTTTATGATACCACAAAAATAATCTTAGGAAGCATTATAAGCACTCAAGCACTACCTGTATAGAGATACAATCACAAAAAAATACAAATAACAAGGGAGAGTGTATTTTCATATGAATACACCATTTAAAAAACCTATAAAACTAGGGGATTTATTATTCCAGGAAGGATGGAATTTCCCTCTACAGGAAAATATCCACAAGTGAAAGACATAATGCAATAAATAAATACATGATTTCAAAGAAAAATAAGACAGCACATCTGCTTCCTGGTAGAAATCTGACAAATAAGATGGGAAATGTTTCTTTTGGTTTCTATTATTAGAGGTGACCACATCAAGAAAGCATGGTATTGTGTAAAACTGTTATCTCTTCTTTGTTCACACCCAGATCATAAATGAAAGTGGCAATACTTTAGATAGGTCTATACCTCCTATAGACAAAAACCTATAGACCAGATGCCAGTAGCTGCATTTGATACTGTTAACATGAATATTTTTGATGAGGACATTTATTTTGAACTAATGTCTGCCCTATAGTTGAATGGTTTGACAGCATTTTGTACTTTTCTCACCATAGTCTAATGGCAGAAATAAATGAATCAACCTGGGGTCCTTATAAAATAAAACAAATATTTAGTAGAGGGCCTATCCCTGCTCACATAATCTATCCATTACTCAGCTTCTTTTTTATTTTTATTTTTTTGGTGGGGGCAGGCAGTCTGACACCAGTTCCAAGTGTTCATCCTTCATCCACAGGCTACTCAGAACAAGTTATTCAAGGAATAATGAGCAGTGGATATTACTTAAGAACATTTAACAGTGCTCAATTATGATCTATTTTTATTTAAAAATAGTTGAGTGACTACGGAAAGCAACTCTTTACAAAGGAGTTAAAGAATATGCACAGGAGCAAGTCACCTTCAAAGCAAAACTAACTCTGGCTTAGGTTTTCTGGATGATGAAGTGATGCTAAAACTGATGATAACAGCAAAGTACATCAGAGGGTAAACTCAAATAAGACAAGGGAAGCAAATTAAAGGCTTCACACTATCCAGGTTGTCTGGAAGAATCTTCCTAAACATCTTAAGCCAGTGAGAGCATCATAAAGAAAACTTCTTGGACTTTCTTCCTCTACCAGAACTATTCATTCTCATTGAGCACCTTCCAGGTACTTACTGGCCCAGAGTGATAAAGTGATGATCAAGACAGACATACTCCTGCCCTCATAAAGCTTACATTAAAGTGCACTCACACTCAGAAAAAGGCAATTTCAAGGGATGAGTGTGACAACTAGGAGAGGGTAGTTCGAGTTAGCATGTGCTTTCAAGTTATTTACTGTCATTATAAAAACTACTTTACCCAGGCAATAGGATTTTTCTCTTTTGCCCCAGTGCTTTAATATCCTCCTGTTGAATTTTTTTAATTACTATCTTATGTCTATCATGTAACATGTTAATTCTAAAATAATATAATTTAAGCCTTAATATATATCATATATATTGAGTATATATTACATAGTGTATACATAGCATATATAATATATAGTATAGAGTGCATAATAATATAAAGTATATAAGCATATATGTTATAGAATTAACATGTTACATGATAGATATATATGAATATATGAATATATATGGATATGTATATATAGGTAAAATGTTTCTTTTGGTTTCTATTATTTGAGGTGACCATATCAAAAAGGCATGGTATTGTGTGAAACTGTTATCTCTTCTTTGTTCACACACAGATCATAAATGGAAAGTGACAATACTTTAGATAGGTCTATATATCTCCAAGGGACAAAAACCTATAGACCAGATGCCAGTAGCTGCATTCCATACTGTTAACACAATGTTAATAAAAGCTACATATTAATAAGTGTACTCTTTTAATAAGAAAAAGTATCTAGGTGGACACCATATCAAGGGCAGCTCTATAGATTTTGGTGACGATCACAGCAGAATAGTCCTTGGTGTACCAGGCAGGAAAATCATTTTTTTTCTGCTAGGAATGGTCAGCACTGGGTTACTGGTAATAGTCACCTTGCCTTGATCTAAGGGTCAGCGATTCTGGTAGAACACATGAGATTTCTTTTCTGTCAGTTATGGTCATCAGTTAAGAAGCAGGATGTTTATCATTCTGGGAGTGAAAAGACTTCAGTTCTAATCTCAGCTCTGTGATTACCTCAGTAGTGTGTCTCTCAGCATGCCACCTCTAGTGTCTTGTAGAAATGCATAATGAGGTATTTAAGCCTGGGGCCATTCCACCCTAAACACTCAGCACTAATCTTGGTATATAGAAGGTGTTCTTTCATGTTGAAGGAAGGAAGGAAGGGAGAGAGGAAGAGAGGGAGGGAGAGGGAGGGAACAAACAGAAAGGGAATTCACATTAGCTCATTCTCTATGAAATTATGAAATAGGCCTAGACATTCTCTCAGGCAGTTTTTTATTCTGAAATATTATGATACCATGAGACAAACTAGACAAAAAGTTAGTATTATTTTAATTAGGGGGATTTCCAAATATATATCCTGAGAAGAATGATTTATTAGACTTATGCTCTGATTATTTCTAAAGCTGGAAAGCAAAACAAAGAAACTAAACATCAAAAACCCTCAGGTACTAGTTCTATTAAACAAATTTTAACAAAATACACCAAGTTGGAGAAATTCCAAAATACCGCCTCGGATATGCGCAAATTCAAGGAATTTAGAATGTAAAATTGTACTTTAGGAACACTTTTTTTGAATACTAACACATTGTCTGCTACTTTCACATAGTATTTTTTGCTCTAAACACTCTTTGGAATCTAAGGCCAAAATGAGCTGATAGTTACGAAGCAAAATAGAATACTTAGAACAAAATAGAATACAGAAGGTTATAAAAGCTCATTCTAGCACCTAGTACATGTTTTTTTCATTAAATAACTTCTACCACCTAAAAGACTTATTTTAGTTATCTGGTTGAGAGAGGATAATCAGTCAAAAACTTCCTGATGTTTTCTAAACAAAACTGAAAAAGAATAGCTCAAATATTTATCTCATTATTTATTAAAACAAAAGTAATATTTTGTTGATGCTATCTGTGACCCAGGATCTTATTTTCAGCTTTCACAACTCTACTTTGATTTGATTTTTCATTTGCAATTGCAAATCAACAAATATTGATTACAACAAAAGGTGTCAAGGACAATGAATTCAAAATGTGGACACAGGTTTACCCTAAGGAATTTATAGTTTTGTTAGAGAAACAAGATGTATCCATATAAAATAAATTTAAATTAAGATGATTTATTGTAAAGTGTGACAGGACAAATAAGTTTAGTATGTATGCTTTGTAGAATGGTACCCAGATGGAAAAGGTAAAAAATTTGAATTGGCCTTTGAAAAACAGAATATCAGAGATAAAAAGAAAAGGTAGGAGCCCTATTCAATAGGTTTTTTTCTTATTTAATGCTCACAAGTGTTTTTCATGAAAAACTGTCATTAACACTATTTCAGTAAATGAGTGTACCAAAGCTGATAGAGTTAAATAATTTTGCAAATTTTCCCAAATACTAAATAAAAGAATTGGGGTTATGACTCCAAGTACACTCTCTTTCCACTAAAATATAACTGTACACAAAATTGCAACCACAATAGAAGAAAGCATATGGTGAGATCATAATAAGAACTTAAACAGTTTGTTAGGAAATGATCAATTACCCCAGCCTGCTTTGAAAAAGCTTGTGACAGAATGATTCAGACCAGGAGAGAAATTAGAGTTAATTTTTGCTTAACTCTCATGCTGATAATAACTAAAATCAGGAAAGTGAGTAGATCAGTGAGGAAAGTCTGTAGAGATAAAAGAACAGAACTGTGGACACAGTGTATTTAGTGGGAAGGAGAAAGAGGAACCAGTGATAAAGCTAGAGAATGAGCAGTCAGAGACAAACCCAGGAATTATAGTGACGCCCAAATAAGAACCCACATGATAGCCCCAGGATTATCGCCCCTCCCTACCTGCCTTCAATCTGGTCCATGAACCCGGAACAGGAATTGTTACCTCTATCTAAATCTCCCTCTTTTAGTGACCCTGGTCCTACCCAGAAAACCCACAATTAACCTGGCTAGTCTGAAGAATTACACTCTGTGTTTAATCAGTTGAAGAGGAGCCACCCCATCTCCCACCACTAACTTAGGTGCAATAAAACTTGGCTTGTTTATTTAAAATGTTATCAAAAGGCAAAGCAGCAAATTTACAAATAGTTATTCACTAAAATAATGCTAAAACCCATAAGACATAAGACTGAATTTACAAAAACAAAACAAAACAAAATAAAACTACACTGAACCCTAAACTGAACTGGCTTTGGTTTTAGTTTTTAAAATTATTTCCTTTTCTTGATTTACTCTAACAAAACTATCCTTAAAAGCTCATAGTATAGAAAATGTCACCTGCTGAAGGTTCCCATGTGTTTATGTGTGCCTGTGTGTGTGTGTGTGTGTGTATGCCTGTGAGGCTAGCATTTTCATAGATATATAAAGAAAAGTGTCTTTTCCCTGTGCACATGGCAGGACTAAACAAATATGTGACACTAATCTATTTGTAACCTTAGGATAATATTTAATAGTCCCAAAGTGAATATATTGATAGGCTTTATGATTATTTAGAAAGCACTTAGACAACATTTCAAGTAAAGGTTATTTATCATATCTCTAAAATATTTCATTTTCTGTGAGACAGAGTTATAAAATTATTATAAATACAGGATATATTGATGAACATACACTAGCAACACTAATTACTATGGGATTACTGCACTGAGCATGGCTCTGATGAGACAATGGAGGGCTCCTGACAGCACAGCACACTGCCATTCTGACAGACTGGCTCAAACTACCAAAAATGACAATCAGGGAATCAATAAGAAATCTTGGTCGTTAAACTGATTTTGCTTTCCTTTTCTATATTTCTGTCTTCTAAGAGTTTGTCATAGAATTTTAAAACTGTATTTGTTCTCATAGTTTTTTTTTTCCTTTTGGTTTAAGAGTTGTCCAGATGTTGTTCATAGTTAGTACATTTGATTGCAGACAAATTTTTGACACTTCTAGCCTGTTAAATCTCTAGAATAGAGTGAATTTCAACATTAGTCAAGGTTGCTCTTCAGTTATATTTACGTGTGTTGTAAATGTGTAAATATATATTTTACTTTAGGTAATCATCTTCAGAAACGCAATGCACTCCTGGTTAGATGGCAGTGAGTTTGAAATTGTTGATAAAATGTTGAAAATGTTATGTGTTTGATTTTTATATAACAAGTTTTATTAAATATATTTTTTGAAAGCTAAAAAAAAAATAACCATGGGAAAAGAATAATCAAATGATAACTAAGAAAGTCATTAAAAAAGTATTTTCCCATAAAATAACCAGAACATTATTTAGTTTCACTTCTACTTGCTCAGAAGCTGAAGTGACCTTTAAGTTCAATTTCTGGAAAATATCATTGATTAAAATACTTGTGGGTTTTATTTAGTTAAATTACAGAGAACTGTCAAGCAGAGGAGGCAGCCTGGGACAAAGATTCTCTTTGCATACTAGATTCCTCACACTTAGAAACAGAAGTTATCCATTTATCCCTGGAGTCTTCCTAAATGTCCTGCTATAGAGACAAGGGCTTAGCTTCCCTTAATCAAGGGACCTCGATTCCATAACTGCTGCATTCCAGGTTCCTGCAAGATTCCCTGACAACCGAAAGTTTATGGAGTAAGGATCTGGGGCTTTCCTAGTGGCTAGACAACTCAGAGAGGGAAAATTTAGCAGTGGTTTGCTCTCTAGAAAAGATCTAGTCCCTGGGCATGAGACTATAATAAAAGAGAAAGTTGCTGGGCCAACCTCCAGATCCTGGAGTGATTGGTCAGTGAATTAGGTCACTGTGTTTCCCTTCACTACCTTTTGAAGGCGACTAAAATAGAATATTCTGAAACTGCAGAATAATGAGAGCATTTAATGAGCAGTCCAAAGAGCAAGACCTGG
The DNA here is from genome assembly GCA_026826555.1 of Tolypeutes matacus. Taxonomy (NCBI): domain Eukaryota; kingdom Metazoa; phylum Chordata; class Mammalia; order Cingulata; family Chlamyphoridae; genus Tolypeutes; species Tolypeutes matacus. The sequence goes on from JAKSZT010053770.1 coordinate 36,365,396, forward strand.
CTAGGAGAGGTACAGGGACAAAATAGCGATCACACAGGAAAGCAAGCCACGGGCAAGGGAACCAGTATGACAGCAAACCCAAGTTGGAGGGCTAACTAAATATCTATGCATTGGGTAAAAAAGGGGGCGGGGGCTGTTGAACAAATCTGTACTGCTTATTTTGAGATGGAGTGCTGTAACAAGGAACTTGTTATCTCCAGTAGTAAATGGCCAGAGAGAGCACCCTGCAATGCTGAGAAATAAGGCTGGCAATTTAGATTGGGGTACCTTGGGAATTTATTACTTGCTCTTTAATATCTATAACTAGCTGCTACTTCTGTGACAACTCATAATGAGGGGCCCCTCTGACCTGGCTTTTTCTTACTCACATCACTTTAACATGATCTGTTGCAAAGTGCCTCAAAATTATTTCTCTTTAAACACACAAAGGAAGGAGGTGTTAAGAGTCAATCTGAAAACAGCATTCTCTTATCCAGGAATATATTAAATGAGGTCACCCAAGGACTGTTCTTTGAATGAGATGAATGGAACTCAGCAGACAAAGAACAACAAGGCAGTAGAATAGTGTGTAGGTAGAGTAGTGTGTGCAACAGGCATAGACTATGTAAGAACAAAGGAAAGACAACACTCATACAGCTCTTCGAATGTGCCACACAGTATTTGCTTTTCCTATATTGACCCAATTATTCCTCAAAATAGTCCTACAGGCTAACACTTTCATGAATCCCCAATTAACAAATGAGAAACCGAGGTGTAGAAGAGTAGAGTAACTTGTCTGAGTCACAGAGCTAAGAGCTGACAGAGCTAGGATCTGAATCCAGGCTGTATACCTTTCATAGGCCAATGGCACCACATTCCCACCACACGTTAAAGCCTCAGTTCAAAGATACATTAATCAAACGTTCTGAAAGTTTCACCTACCAAAGTGAGTGGCCTCCTTTTCAACTAAAATATTGAGCAATCGGGACCAATCCCCAGGTTATGAGCTAGGGCTTAGAGTGGTGTGGTGAAATCACATGAGCCAACAGAGAAGTAGGGGTTGGAGACAATACTCTCTGGGCATCTGGGCATAATCTCAACATAGATAAAAGCAGAATTTAGGGAAGAAGAAAGACCATGAGGAAACATAGGCCCTTTTGTTTATTTGGATTTTAATATAATAAAGAGATTCGGATTTGACCCATGATGATGACGAATTATTTTATAATTATCTACCTCAAGGCAGCAGTCATGCCTTTCATCTGTTTCGTCAGTGACTCTCACAATGTTCAGCACAGACACCCAATAAATACTTCTTGAATTAAAGAAAAGATGGCCTGAGAATTTGAGACAGGAGGCCACTAAGAGTAATGTGACTATATGGATTATATATGAGTAAAATAAAATTTATGGTAAAGGAATTACAAATATAAAGAAGTCCACAAGAGGCAAAAACAGAGGTAATGGATTCTGAATGAATTCATTTCAATTCAAGTAACAGAGAACATGCACCTCTTATGTGAAAGATTTGTTGATATACTATGAGAATATGGAGAAAGATGTAGAGGTAACAACTATTTGGTCATCCTTGACAAACTTAGTTTTGTGGTGCAGGAAGAAATAAGAAAGAAGGTAATAGTGACTGGGGACTGGAAAGGTAATTAGGGACTGCTGGGCAGAATTTGAGTGAAAAGTGCTTCTCCAGGCAAAATTTAGTGGACAAATGTGGGAATCATTGGGAATGGCATAGTTGGGGAAGGGCAGAGATTGGGGGCCAAGAAGAGTGGTGGCAATAAAAGGAAGATATAAAATTATTCCAAGTGAAAGGAGAAATCGGTAGAGCAAAAGGCTCATAACAGAACTGTAAAGTGAATGTAGATCCATGATTTGGGGAATTTACAAGACATTTTGTTGTGCTCTTCCTAACACATGTAAGTACATGACACAAGTTTTCAACACCGCTTGTACACAATCAATAAAGAACAAGAGGGAAACTGGGAAATTCAAAATCCTCATTTCCAATTATTAGAAATAGCCAAGGGTTTCAAATGAACAAAAGGATGATTGTTGGCTGTCATGGAGATAATGGTTTTTGACTACCAAAAATCAGGGAAAAACAGATCTGAATACCATTGCTATTTTTAATAAATCTTGAGTGAAGGTGCACAGATATGAAATGAGTGTTCACTGTACACGAATAACTTTTGAAATATAAATCAAAAGTACCATTTCCTGGAACATGAAGAGACATATGTGATGGTGACACAACAAAAGAAGGGTTCTAAATAATCAGAGTCCAGAGACTGGGGTAGAGTGGGGTGAGGAATCCTGTAATATCTTACTCCAAGCTTTCTGAAGGTTTATTGAGTGCATATGTGTAAGCACAGCATTCTTTTTCTATGCAAGTTACTACTGCCAAAAACTTGCCCTTTTTAAAACCTGAACAATGAATGCTTTCTGCCAAACCTCATCACGACTGAAGTCTAAGACAACAATCCCTACGGCTCTGCAAACTGTGACTCAAGCCAGAGAAAGGGAAATGTTAGTCTCTCATCTTTATATCTAGTGTAAATGCTTCTGAACACCTACTTTACAGGTGCTAAAAGACTTAACTTCAAAAGTTGATACAACATCACCTGATTTTTATTAACTTCCTATTTTAACAGTACAAATAACTCATACTATTTCATCATGAAAATATTTTTGCATACAGAACAGTCTTCCTACTTTACCTGCCACCAACCTGCTCAGGGGGAATCATATAACACACTAATTGCCAGGATAGGGGCGGGGAATGAGGAGTTAATGCTTAATTGGTAAAGAGTTTCTATTTGGGATTATGTAAAATTGCTGATAATGGATGGTGGTGATGGTAGCACAACATTGTGAATATAATTTACTCCAATGAATTGTATAGTTGAAAGTGATTAAAATGGGAAATTTTAGGTCACATATATGTTACCAGAATAATTAATATATATATATATAACACAACACAACACAAAGACTGAACCCTAAAGTAAACAATTTTGAACTACAGCTAAAAGTATAATTATAACAATGATGTTTGTTTGTTTTTTCCAATTGTAACAAACGTACCACACTAATGCAAAATGTTAATAATGGGGAAAACTGCGTGTGTGGGGAGGGCAGGGTAATGGGGACTCTGTACTTCCTGCATGATATTTATGTAAAACTACAACTTCTCTAATAAAAAAAAAAAAAAGAAAAGAAAAAAGTTAATGTGGACAAAAGAGTGAATTTTGAATATGAAAATATATCAAGAATAAGATGAATAAACACACTAATATGGAGAATTTGTTCTCTAATACAGAAAATCAAACCTTACAGTAGGATCTAGATGATTATTTTCATTAACAAAAAATTTTAAAAATAGCTCCCTAGTTATAATTAAGTGTTCACAAGTCATATGTTACATAAAAATTATTTTGACAGGAAACTGCATTATAGTCTATGCAAAAATGTGAACTGCACATTATCTGTATTATGCAAACTTGGTATGCATTTTAAAGTTTTTAGTCTGGATATTGTATCATTTCATTTCATGTATCATTTCTTTTGACTGAGCTAAATTATTGAAGGCAGAATCTTTTTTCATTCTTTCATTTTTTTCATTTTCTTTTGTGTAACAAGAAAGAAAACCCTGAATCTAAGATCCAATGAGAGCCCCAAGCATATTAGTCATACTGATCTGAGTCTTTTTTTCAGACATTTTCATTGTTTCAGGAAATTCAGTGAGGTATCACCAAAAAAGGCCCTTTAATCACACATTCTGGAGCAGTTTCCATGACTTTTTCTGAACAAGTTCTTGAAATATGTAGCTTATGCTATGACTCATATTAACTAAAAACAGGAAAAATATATGCATGCCTGAACTTTGTAGTAATTCTATGTAGAATACAAATTCAGCAGCTAGCTATAAAGCCTAGAGCCAGGTAATTATTAAAAATTTATAAATATGAGGTAACAGCCAAGAGTAAGACATCAACATGTACAAAAGCTTATAGGAAAGGCAATACGACAGTCCTTTTGTCAGGAGAGTTCACAAGAAGACAGTAAAACACATTTTTTTAATAAAGCCATTCTGAATATAGGGAAGGGAAAGAATAATGTGTGGAGGGGTATTGTATTAGTCAGCCAAAGAGGTGCTGATGCAAAGTACCAGAATCTATTGAGTTTCATAAAGGATATTTATTTGGGGTAGAAGCTTACAGTCACAAGCCCCTCAAGAGTCCCACTCAAGGTACCATAAAAGGTACTTTCTCACCGGAGGTCTGTTGCCATGTGTTGAAGCAAGATGGCAGGCTATGTCTGCAAGGGTTCAGTCTTTCTCCTTTCTCGTAAGACTCCGTGGTCCCAGCTTCTTCCCCATCTCAGCTGTAGGCTGGCATAAGGCTCGTCTCTCTCCCGAGGGCTCATTTCTCCCCAGAGCTCATTTCTTTCCAGGCTCAGCTGCTCTGGTCTCTTCACAAGGTCAGCTGTAGACTATCAGGCTCATCTCTCTTCCCAGGGCTGTGTCTATGGAGCACTCTTCCTGCGTATCTGCTTCTCTGTGTATATGCTTACATGTGAGAATCTGTTTTATCCCCACCCCCTTGGACTCAACCCTGCATGCCCTAATGACATGGTCAAATAAAAGCCCTAATCTTGTTTTAATAAAGTAAAAGTAAAACCTTTGAATCTAACACAATCTACTATGCCCAAAGGAAAAGACCAGTTTACAAACACAATCCAATATCTATTTTTAGAATTCATAAACAATACCAAACTACCACAGGTATAAAAGAGAGAGACAGACAGCATTGACATTTTGAGGTTAATAGAGACTCACCTTATATATAATATAATAGGCAGAAAGGAAAATGACAACCCACATTTCCTACGCACTACACACTGGCTGGAACATGTGTTAAGTCTAGCTTCTAAGAGATGTTTTGGGAGACAGAGGCCTGCTTTTAAATTTCAAAATAGTAATGATATGTGTATCATATATATAACAGTTGATGGAGAATAATTTTTAAATTACTTAATGTAATAGATATCCTTGAGATTCAAAGAGGGGAAAAAAGTCATGTGGTCACCTGGTCATTTTGGTAAGAATTTTGGAAGTATGATCATCTATAACTGAAGCCACCTGGCATTGATGGTAGATCTTGTCAATATCAACAAAATAGCAAATACAGAAGTAAAGAAAATGTTTGCCTTCCTATTTTAATATTTAAGGTTCACTAACATAGCTTCTTTTGCATGACAGTCTTTTATAATGGTGTTCTAGAAATTTTTAGTAATTCAAATATTCCATTTTATTTTGAAAAAATAAATAATTTTGATGAGAACAGATAGTTAACAATATTTGTTTGCTGTGGTAGGATCTGTGATACTTGGTATCAATAGAAATAAATGACAGAAAACGATACCTGGAATTTGAGGAATAAAGTTAACATTCACTTGAAAGATATTAACCTTCCAGACAAGACAATGTTTCACCTTTTATACAGTTTCTCACTATGGCTCATCTATATGCTTTCAAATATATACACTCATAATATAGAATTTAATTTTTTGAACAGTTTTAGATTTACAGAAAACGTAGCAGATTTTACTGAGAGTTATACCTTGTACTCAGTTTCTACTACTATTAACATCATATTTTAGTGAGGGGCCTTTGAACCAATACTAATAATATTACTAACCAAAGTTCATAGTTTACTCAGATTTCCTTAGATTTTTAAATTTTTGTTTATTTTAAAATTTTATTTTGAAATACTTTCAAACTTACAGGACAGTTACAAAGATAATATACACCCCATACAGAGAACTCCAACATATCTCTATCTCCACAGATGTCCAGATCCACCAAGATTCACATTTTGCCACATTTGCTATATCATTCTGTCTATCCATCTATTTATCAATCCTTCTATCTACCCATCTATCCATCTATCTGTCTGTCTGCCTATCAATCCATTTTCTGAACACTTGCGCACAGCATGCTCCTTGAACACTTAATACTGCGATATACATTCGTTAAGAACAATGATATTCACTTATCAAACACATTCAATGAAGTTATCAAGCTCAAGAAATTCAACATTGATACAAAACTTACAGCCTATATTCCAATTTTTCCACATGTCCCAATAATGTCCTTTTGAGCCTTTTTTCCTCCCTTATTAGATCCTGTCCAGGATCATGTAGTGCATTTGATTGTTACTGACTATTCAGTTGCTCTTTCTTTTAATTGTTGTTGTTAATTGTGGGAAAATAGGGACAACATAAACTTTCCAATATCATCCACTCTCAAGTATACTATTCAGTGGGATTAATCACATTCACAATGTTGTAGTACTCTCACCACCTTCCATTACTAAAATTTTCCCACCTCCTCAAACAAAAACCCTTTACCCATTGTGCATTAACTCCCCATTACTCCTGGCCCCTGCCCCTGGCAACCAGTACTCTACTTTCTGTCTCAATAAGCTTACATACTCTCTTTGTAGTTTTATTTAATATCCTAAATCTATAACAATTTCGTTTGCTTTAATACCAACTTAACTTCAATAGTATGCACAAACTATGTTCCTATACTCTTCCAACCCCTCACTTTTATGTAGTTCTTATCACAAATTACATGTTTATACATTATAAGTCCCAAATCACTGATTTATCATTACATGTTAGGCATTTGCCTTTTAGACCCAATAAGAAGTAGAAATTAGAGTTACAAATCAAAAATACAATAATAATGGCATTTATATTTACCCATTTCATTCCCCTTACCAGAGATCTTTATTTTTTTCATGTGACTTCAACCTACTGTCTATTATCCTTTTCTTTAACCCAATGAACTCTTCTTAGCTTCTTGTATCGGCCAGTGTAGTAGTGACAAACTCCCTCAGCTTTTGTTTACCTGGAAATGTATCAATCTCTCCATAATTTTTGAAAGACAGTTTTTCTGGATATAGAATTCTAGGTTGGCATTTCTGTTTGCTTTCAGCACCTAAAATATGTCATCACACCTCCTTCTTGCCTCCATGGTTTCTGATGAGAAATCAGCATTTAATCTTATTGAGGTTCTCTCTTGAGGCTTTCAAAATTCTCTATCTTTGACATTCAACAGGCTGATTATTATATGTCACGGGTAGGCTTATTTGGGTTTATCCTGTTTGGAGTTGTACATATTGGATATGTATATTCATATCTTTCATTAAATTAGGGAAGTTTTCAGCCTTTATTCTTCGAATGTCCTCTCTGCCCCTTTCTCTTTTCTTTTCCATCTGGGACTCTCACAATGTGTATATTGTTATGCTTGATGGTGTCTCACAGGTTCCTCAGCCTCACTTTATTCTTCATTCTTTCTTACCCTTAAACTGGGTAATTTCAACCATCTTATCTTCAAGTTCACTGATTCTTTCTTCTGCCAGCTCCAATCAGCTGTTGAACCCTGTGGCAGTTTGAGATTATTTTATGAATCCCAAAAAGAGAAAGATTATGTTTATCAACTAATCTATTCCTCTGGGTATAATACCCTTTAATAGCATTAAATTCAGTTGAGCATCTTTGATTAGATTGCCTGTTAAGAATGCTGTAGGGCTTTTTATGGACTACATCAGTGAGGCATGTCTCAGGTGGAATTCTCAGCCCCCTTGCTGGGCTTGACATAAATGGACACTCAGATAAACAGACAAAGGATAAAGGGAGCCTGTATATTTGATTCTGCAATGTGAGAGAGAGGACTGCTTAAGCACAAAGCCCCCAAAAGGCTGGGCCCACAGAGAAGCTCAAGAGGATAGCAGCCCTGCTATATGCCTGATAGCTTACAGGTGAACTTGGGAAGAGACTGGAACAGCTAAGAATGATATAGGTAGCCTAAGAGACAAACCCTATAGACAAACCCTATGCCAGCTATAGCTGAAATTGAGAAGAAAGTGGAACAGCTAAGCCACAGAGAGGAAGGGTGGAGGGGAAAGAGTGACTAGGCAGAGATCGTCTGCCATCTTGCTTCAATACATGGCAGATGAGTTCGGTGAAAAAGCACATCTTATGGTTCCTTGAATTGGAATTTTCACAGCCTGGGAACTGTAAGTTTTTACCCAAAATAAATTTCCTTTATAAAAGCCAACACATTTCTGGTAGCTAGCTTAGGCAGTCCTTTGGCAAACTAAAACAAACACCTTTCGGGAATTTTAAATTTCTGTTACTTTGGTCTTCAACTTTGTTTGGTTCTTTTTCATAATTTCCATTTCTCTAATGACACTCTCTTTTTTGTTCATCTATTGTTTTCCTGATTTCCTTTTTTTTCAGATTCATGTTTTCCTTTAGCTCTCTGAACACGTTTTGAAAGTCTTTTTTGGGAGAAACATGTGGCTCAAGTGATTGGGTTTCCATCTACCATATAGGAGGTCCAGGTTCAATTCCCAGGGCCTCCTGGTTAAAAGCGAGCTGGCCCATGCAGTGAGCTGGCCAGAGCGGAAAGCTGGCTGGAGCGGAGAGCAGGCCCGTGTGGCATGCTGGCCCATGCAGGAGTGCTGGCCTGTGCAGAGAGCTGGCACAGTATGATGATGCAACAAAAAGAGACGCACAGGAGAGACAATAAGAGATGCAGCACATCAGGGAGCTGAGGTGGCGCAAGAGATTGAGTGCCTCTCTCCCTCTCCAAAAGGTCCCAGGATCAGTTCCTGGTGCTGCCTAAAGAGAAGACAAGCAGACAAAGAAGAACAGACAGAGAGCAGACAGCAAGCACAAAACAATGGGGGGCGGGGGAGATAATAAATAAATAATAAATCTTAAAAAAAAAATGATTTTTCCATATAGGCAAATGAATTTCTGTGGGAAATCTTTAAAAATAAAAAAAAATAAAGTCTCTGTTGGGCATGTTCCAGGACTGATCCTCTTCATTGATGGTTTATAATGCTTTTAATCTTCTCCTTTGCCTGGGCAATTGCTTCCTGTTTCTTTTTATGTTTTGTAATCTTTTATTGTGTACTAGAAATTCTGATATTTTAATATTTTATTGCTGGAATTTAGATTCTGAGGCTCTGTTCCTTAAACTTGTATCAAGAGAGTGTTGTAACAGAACTTTGACAGATTTCCTTGAATTCTAAGAATTTACAAAAAGTAAGGACAGAAGGGAGGGGGGGAAGAAAGAGCCTTTCCCAATGTTTCCAGATTAACAAGCTCTCCCTCAGAGCTTATCCATACAATAAGTTTAGAGAATAGCTCAATGTCAAAACTTATCCTTTCTGTGCATGTGCCTTGTCCTAGGAAATCCTTCAGATAAAAATGCCCCTTCTTCCCTAGGAAAAAGTTCCCTTATGGTCTTGGGCACTGCACTGTAGGTCTTTCAGTCAGCAATCCCTGCTCCTAGAGAACCACGACTTAAATGTTCTCACATAACATTCTGTAGAAGAGCTTTTTGAGCTGCTTTCTACACACAGGGCAAGTTCTGGGAAGGTGAGCCTGTGACAAGTGTCCTGGTTCAGTCCCTCAGCCACAACCACTGATTAGGCCAGAGTTACATGCTCCCAGTATGTGCATAAGGGTTACTCTGCTCCTTCTGGAACTGGGCCCATGGACTTGCACTGGGGGTGCAGGCTGACTCAAAGCTGATTCAGTGAGGGGATGAGAGAAGGGCCAGCCAGGGGCGAGGAGATCATACCGCTTCTAAGTTGCCTTATTCTTGATTTTGTACTCACCCTGTTTCTGCAATCCTTTAAGTGTTTTCTGGAGCTTTGAGAAGGATGTTTCTGCCAGTTCTTGCTGGTTGTTCAAAGTTTCTGCGGGGAGACAGAGCCCTGAAGTTTCTTACTCTGCCTTCTTGATCAGAGCAGGGCTGAATTCCTACTTTTGTTATGTTTGGGTTTTTTTTTTTTTTTTTTTTTTTTCCTACATTTTAACAGATTTTTTTTCTGTTCCAGGATTCCATCCAGGATACCACATCACATTTAGTTATCATGTATCCTAAGGTAACTCTTAGCTGTAAGTTTCTCAGTCTTTCCTTTTGTTGATAACCTTGATCATTTTGAACTGTATGGTTAGGTATTTTGTAGAATGTTTCTCAACTGGGATTTATCTAATGATTTTTTTCTCATTATTAGACAGGGGTTGCAGGTTTTGGGGAGAAAGATCATAAAGGTAAAGTGCTATTTTCATAATATCATTTCAAAGGTACCTACTATCCACATGACTTATCACTGTTGATGTTGACCTTGATCATCAGGCTGAGGTAGTGTTTGTCAGTTTTCTGCACTGTAAAGTTGCTCTCCCTTCCCCTTCCCTAACCCCACCCCATACCTTTCTGTAGTCTTTGGAAAGAAGTCACTATACATATCTACACGTAAAAAGTGGGGAGTTATGCTCCATCCCCTTGAAAGTGGCATATCTACATAAAATATTTAGAATTTTTCTGCACTGGGGATTTGTTTCTTCTTCCCTATTTATGAATTCAGTAAATAGTTTATTTATATCAGTATGGACTCGTGGATATTTATTTTATACTTTGGGCTATAATCCAATACTACTTTATTTTGTTGCTCAAATTGTTCCAGATTTGGCCATTGGGAGCTCTTTCCATTGACTACTGTGTCCCTTTGATATTCTCCCCTAAATGTGTGTGTGCGTGTATGTGTTTTATTTGAGCACTTCCTTACTTTCTTGCCCTACCAGATGCTCTAGGTTCATCTTTTCTTAAATATATTTGCTCCCCCAGCCCTAGAATCAGCCATTTCTCCAAGTATCCTTGGTTCCTTTTATTTTAGAATAGTATTAAAAATCAATATAAGGGCACTAGATGTCAAGTATAAATAAATAAATTTTTTCTTTAGAATAAATGTCATATCTAAGCAAACACGTATTTGTGTGTAGAATTATAGATAAAATTTACAAACACGTCTCTTCATGTTTATCTGTATTTTCTAGTTTTTCAATAAGTATGCTCTATATCTGTAATGAAAATCAATTACTATAAAGATTAAAAGTCTACGAAATTACACACCCTCTATCCATATGGACACTCAAAGTACTATCAACTTCTACTGACCCAATATTTAGTATCACAAGTAAACTAAGAATTTGGATAGTTCCAAATACCTATCTTTGAAATGAAGTGAGATATTTGAAAATTGAGAGTGTTCCTCCATATAAGAATAGAATCCATCTTCCAGATAATTTTTCACCTTAGAAAACACTTTTCTCTTCCACAAAGCAATAACTTAAGAAGTGCAGAGCAGATATTTATCTGAAAACAACAAAGCAAGAACAGTAACAAATACCAAAATCCCACAATGCCAGAATTAAAATGTTTGGTTTATCATTACAATAAGGATAAAAAGGGTAAAATAATAATTTAATGAGAGTAAAAACATAACCTTGTTTGTGTACATCAATCAAAGAAAACCAGATTATTTAGACATAACATGAGATGATACCATTGTTAAGCATGGTCCAACTGTCTATATAGTATGTGAAAATAAATTTTTTTATGGGAATACTTAGAAACTTAAGGGACCTATTTCTAAGCAGGTCATATGTGCCAATAATAAACATATGGACTATATTATTTTCCTCTTTCTAAGGCAAGGCCAAGGCATTATTTCTACTTAGCAATTTTATCAGTCTAAATTCTCTACGAAATATCCTTAAAATCTTTGTTTAACACAGTTAAATTATTTAACTCAGTTTAAATTATTAATTAAACTTTGCGTGTCTAAAATATCTAGAATATATTCCGCATTGTACTAATCTGAAGGTATAAAAAGTTAAAGCAAACAAATTCCTTCCCTCAAAATTCTTATGACCTAGTTAGAGATCATGAATAACAAGAAAAGAGTAAAAAAGAAAACAAATGATTGTAAACTTAAAATATTTGCTTGAAAGGACGAAGATATGAAAATGAAGAGGGACTTTGGCCAAGGATTCTCGGAGGAAGGGCAATTTTCACCCAAGGTTTGAGGTGGGAAGGAATGTATTTAACAAATATTTTTCGATGGTGTCAGCATCATCATTACTGTTGTTACTATCAGTGTTCCATAAAACTACTTTTTCCACAAATGTGATCTAATAGTTGAAGGTGGCTTCAATTATATTCCTGACACATTTCATATATACCTTTTCCTTTCAAAGACTATGTTATTGAGTGTTAAAATGCTTATTACTATCTCACTGATTTGAAATAATTAGAATAAGCAAACTCATCGAGTCAGGATCTAGAATGAAGGTTACTAGGGAACAAGATAGGGATAAGGAATGAGAAGTTAAGGCTTAAAATGTACATGGTTCCTATTGGAAACAATAGAAATGTTTTCATAATGGATGGTAGTGATGGTAGCAAAACATTGTCAACAATTTTAACAGCACTGAAATACATATGTGAATATGATTAAAAGGGGAAATGTTAGATTGCATAACAGAATAAACATTTAAAAAATAAAAACATAGAACTACACTACACAAACAGCGCACCCCAAGTTAAAACATGAACTATAGTTAACAGTACAATTACAAAAATGTGCTTTCATCAATTTTAACAAACATTTCACAACAATGCAAGGTGTTAATAATAGGGTGGTATTTGGAAATCCTATATTTTATGCATGTTTGTTCTGTAAACCCACAACTTCTCTAATAATGAAAAAAAATGCTTATTACTTTATATAGGCCCAGGTATTTATGGTAAGTAAGAATGATAAGAAATTTTCAAAACAGAGTTATGATTACTTTTGTTTTAAAAAATAAATCATTAACTAATTTACACAGATGCTTTTCGAGGAATACATGTCATCAAAGCATTATACTGCCCTGACAAAATAGTACAATTCAGAGTCAACATTGGTTTTTCCCAAAATAATGAAGCTATAACAAACAAATAACACTAATTATTATCAAACCAATGCCAATACGAGATAGTTAGCTTTATGGGTAAGGTATCAGAATGTTTTCCCCTTGAAACTCAGAAGATACTTTAAATATATAACAAAAATATGGGCAACTTAGTCCAATAACTATGCATGCAGTGTATGCCACAAAGACACTGGTCAATTCCAGAACACATCTTCAGAGAGAACCTCAGGCTCGTGAAAAACCTTCTGATAACTTAACAAATGTCCATGCAATGGAACCTGAACAAAGTTATGAAGAATAAGAATTGGGCACTCTGAAACTTCCTGCCCTATCTTAACCCCAACCCCAAAGAATATCCTTCCTAGTTTGGGAAAAGAAAAAATATGAGACTAATTCAGCCCGGTCACTCGTGTTCAAACCTATAGTCTGATCTGCTAGCTCGTCACTGGAAATGGCAGAAGCTATGTTTTCTTTACCTTTATAATAGATTATATCCCTGACCCTCCCTGCCATCAAAAATAATTCCACTCCCCCTTCACCAGAACTCCCCACACACAAAAAAGAAAAGGTTAAAAATTCAGCTTTTCTGTGTGCATTTTCCTCTGCAAAATATAAAGCAAATTCTTTATCTAAGACTTACCTATATATGCGATCTGGTAGAAGGCCAAAGAAAAACCACAGCATTACTTCTCTATTATTTACGCTTAGTTTCTGCTTGTGTTGACTGCAGATTCCTGATAGTTTCAAAACATTTTGTATCACTAACTTTCTCCATGACCTCCCCTCTCAGAGAGTCAGCAAGAAGGTAACAAGAGTCAAATCATTACTCTTACTAAGTGAGTGAGCAACAGACTCATACAAAGGTGAACCAGTAATGCTGAAATAGGAAGTAAGTTTTTTAGGTGTTCACATCCTGGATCCAGTAAATAGACTGAAGAAAAGCTCAGTAATCTCGGGAAATGTTCTCAATAGAGCCACAGGTTGCTATTTGACAAGGTAAGTTTCTTCTTCTTTTTTACCTTTACAATTATTATTAAGGCCATTAATAAACCTTACACAGTACAATAAGACCTGTATAAGAATTATTAATATGTATTGACTAAATGTGATTCTAGGCCAACAGACTTTATGTGGTTCATAGCCACCCTCAACCATGAAGTCTAGTAAATTTTGGGAAGTTCTTCACATATAAATGATAACAAAGATACAGCATCAGAACTGACCACAGAAAGGGCCTTCTTTTAAGTGGAAAGTTTCATGGAAAAAGTTGCCAAAGTCCCCAAAAGGAGTCCTACATCCAAATAAAAATTTCTAGACTCAGTTTTGTCCCTTAATAGTTTACATTTGGACATGCAGACTAACACCTTTGAATTTCAATATTCTCATCTTTAAAATGAGGATGGTACCTTCCTTTCCCTCTTCCCTATCAATATAAGTTTTACAAATTATGATTGTTTGGTAAAACCATAAAAGCCAAAATGGGACGCGACCCATTTCTAACTCTTTGTAACTTTTTTTTTATCTTAAGAAAAATGATACTTCATGTAGTGTTGTTGAGAATATCAATTGTGATCATGTACAAAGCACCTGAAATACAATAGATGTTTAATAAATTTCCTTTCCCTTCACCAATTTTCCATTTCAGAAATTGGCAAATTCCATTTGAAATGCTGGCAGTCCAAATCAGTACCCTTTTGTCTCTCAGCGACCTCTGGACCCTATTCTTATCTCATCCCACATCTCCTTCCTGTATTTCCTGGCCTTTCCCTTCCAAGGGACACGGTCTTTCCCATATCCCTGACCTGTGCCGTCACTTTGCAGCTTGTCAACTATGGTTTCCTCGCCAGGATTAGCTAATCGGATGAGACCAAGCCGCTCCAAGGCTGGAGAGGGTTAAAGCAACTCTGGGTTGGAGTTGCCTGCTCCCAACCCCAACTCTTCTGGCTCATCCCCTTGGCTGTCTGGCCACGGAAAAGGAGCGCGAGAAGCGAAGGCATCGCTGGAGTGATGACAAGTGGCTCTCTTCCTTCCCACTCTTCACATTTTTCTTTCCACGTGCGGAACCAAAAAGTCTCTGACCGACCTTGCCCCTAGCGGTTGTCATGGTTACACAAGAGCGGCAGCATCAACCCATTCCTCCCTGTCAGGGAATCCCCCCTGCCCATCCCCACTCCCCAAACACACGCGCGCGAGCACACACACACACACACACACACGTCCAAACGGAGAACTCTTTTTCAGCTGAATCTGGGAGTTCAGGTCCTTCCCGCTTTTATTTTGCTTTTGTAAAAAGCACTGACAAACTAAGGGGGGATGGGAGGTGTTTGGGTGGAGACAGAAGAGTTGAAGCCGGGGCACTTGCCTTTTATTATGGCTTCACTTGGGGCCAAATGGCGAAAGGCTTGACTATTTAACTCCGACCTCCATAGCGCGGAATACCAGGCGCCACCGGCTTGGGCTACAGGACCACCGGCTCGCATCCAGTCCCTTCGAGTCCAGTCTGTCCCGAAAAAGCGCGGCATCTCCTCCCACTGTCACGTCCCCTCCACGCGATGGGAAGGAAGTAAAGCAACTCAACCCAGAGAGCTGAACACAAGTCACCAGGGAAGCAGACGCAACCGGGGCCGAAAACGGCCCAAGCACTGACAGGGCAGCCTATTCACGCGTCAATTGGAGCGCGTCCGGAAGAAGCTGGGAGGGGCCACCCAGAGGGCGGCACTCGGAGTAAAAATTTTAGCAGGAATCGAATCGGGACTCATCCTGAGTGGGCAAAGACGAAGTCCACCAAGGGATCCCCCGCTCCAGCAATAATCTCATTCGCTGCGCAGCGAGCTTTCTGGCTGGTGTATGACTCCAACTTTCCCTTTTGGTTCTAGAAGGATGCACACTTCCATCAGACAGAGCGTCGCTATTCCAGTGCAAGATAAAAGGCGTTGCCCATCCTCCCCCACCCCCCAAAGCTGCACAACAAAACAACCACCACGCTAACCCCTTCCCCTCCCCCAGCCCAGCCCGAAAAGCAGCGTTTGAGGGCACGGAGGGCCTTGGCCAAGTCCTTCCCGGACGGTCCCGAACAACGCGTCTCCAAATGAACCTGCAGCCGGCGAAAGCCCTAGGACACGTTCAAACGCGCTCTCCGCCGACATGTCCCGAGAGGGAAGTAGGGATAGGGAGAGGGAGAGAAGTTCTGGAGCCCGTCTCCGGAGGAAAACTTTGAGCGGTTCTAGCAGGAGGAGGTTCCGCTTGAAGAGGCTCTCGCAGCCTCGAGGTGGACTGCTGTCCCAGCCGCCGCGCTGTCCCGGGTGCCGAGCGCGCTAGCCGTCCGCTCCCCCGCGCTCGTGCTCCGCAGCGGCACCCGAGCGCTTTCTCCGTCCCAAGACGGTTCCTTATCTCCCAGACGCTCGGCATCCTCACTTAGGACCCATATCCACCCCCACCCCCAAATTCCTGCTTAACCTCCAAGGGTCCCCAAGTTGCTCAGCGGCACGGTCTCCAGTGCGCCCTCACACTGGTGCAGCAGGTGATCCGAAACTAGCCTTACCTGCCGTGAACTCTCCTGTCTTTCTCCCTCCTCCTGATGCCCTCCCAGGAAGAAAAGAAGGGGGTGCAGGCGGTAGGCGAGCGCGGCAGCGACCTCAGACACTGGCTCTAGCTCTTCTGAGCGGCAGCCCAGGCTGAGCCGCGGAGCCGCCCGCGGCCCTGGCGGAACGCGGAGGCTGCAGCGGTAGAGACCCGGCCCAGAGGCAGGGGGCGCTGCAGTATCCCGAGCGCAGTGCCGGGACTGAAGGCGAGCTAGGCACCAGCTGGAGCTTTGGGAAGGCGACGGTGGCGAGGAAAGACACGCTCCGAGAGGAAGGGCGGCTTTTAAGTTTGTGGTGTGACCGCAGCAGCTGTCTTGGGAGAGACTCAGTCTTTCTAAAAGGGGATGCTCGCAACGCCCGGGGATTACCTCTCCCCTTCCGATCTCCTCCCCCAGTCTCCGGCCCCCCTTTCCCGCTGCGCAAGCAGTCCTCCCCTGCCTGCAGAAGTCCATCCCTATCCGCGCGCAGGCTGTCAGCAGCGTGGATTTAGAGGCAGCTTGGTCTGTGCTGAGGCATGTTTTTTTCCCCCAGACACTGCACCCTGCCTTGACCGTACGGCGGCCTCTGATGTCTGAGCACCCGACCGCAGTGGCTTTGGGACATTTTCATTCCCTACTCACAAAGTCTTCGAAGGACCTTATGATGGAGAAACAGGGGTAATGGCTGCCCACATGCATCACTCTAAAAATTCTAACCTCAAAAAGTATACCTGTGCTCCACTGTGTAAAGCACCAAATTAGAGTTAGTGCCCTTGAAAGAGAGAGGAGAGGAGGGGGAGGGGAACAGAGAAGTATTGAGGCCTATCCCCCTTTCCCTCATATCAGGCGAAGCAGGGTGTGCCACCTACTCCTGTGCTTCAGAAATTTCTTTTGTAGGTCTGTGGACACCTCGGTCAGGCAATAGGAAACTTAGACATATATGAGAACCAGGGGCAGACTCACGTTTTGTGGAGCCTGGAATTTACACAATTTGTAGATGGGGCCTTCTTTAAGAATGCGGAAATATCTTAACTTTTTCGAATTTATGAAAACATGTTCCATATGAATGTATTGTAGGGCCGCTCTCAGGGACATGAGGCCTTATTAAGCTGCTTGGTAAATCTTCCTCTGATGGGAACCCAACTCCTATAGTGGCACACCTTGCTTTTAAAAGCCCTAAACATAAAGCTGACTTGGGTATTGCCATAGAGAAGCAGCAGCCACGGGTCCTTCATTTACTTGCTTGATTTAGGAGCACAACAGTTTAAGATCCCAGAGCTCTCTTAGGAAATCATAAGGGGTGTCTGGGTAATGGGGTCGGTGATGATCAGACAATAGCAACAATGGAAGAATTGGGGGTGGGGGAGTCTTTATTCAACTCCCCTCTGCAACAGAGACCTGAAGGGCAGAGAAACTAAATGAGTCACTTTAAATTACAGATGGCAGAGTCGGCTCAGGAGAGACTCAAGTTTCCTAACTCTGACTAAGGTTCTTCTTGTGTCTCCTGCTGCCTCAACTCTCTAACCTTTCTCTTGAATTTTGTTTTGACTGTCAACCAACCAACCCCATAATTTTCTTTTTGAATACAGGAAAATTGAAATCCCTGCAGACTATTCCAGCCTATAGCCACCTTTTTATGAATACTTTATACTCAATATTATGCCCTCTATTTTGAAATTAGTCATATCCTTGGTGTGTTCTTTGCATTTTTCTACGGCTTATTATATTGTTTTTGTTTATGTTTTTGCCCCTCCAGTCAAACTGCAAGCTCATTGTTAGAACAAATTACCTCTTTGTATCTCCTATGGTATATAGCTTAGTGCCTTGCCACATGGTGGGTTCACTATAAGTAGTTTCTGAATTTTAAAAATGCTCTGTTTATTATTTTTCTAATAATTTTGTCAGTTTCTTGGCCAGCATATTATGTTTAACTTGAATGGTGATTAACTCTGCATTTTCCCTTTTCCCCCCTTTCTACATCGTAGCTAAATATATTCAAAACAAAGGATGCCTCCCCTCTGCTACCATATCAGCCCTTTCCACAAAGCCCCTGTGGAATTAATCACTCCCTCCTGTTTTCCCAAAGCACTTTGATTTCACTACTATTATAAGTTCTTTTCATGTTTATATCATAATTAGTTGTGCATGTGTCTGAATCCCGTACAAGAGTGTTGGCTGTTTTGTTTCTTTTCTTCCCAAGCCCCTAAAACAATGCTTATGGGTTTTATATTGAACTGATTTAGTTTGAAGTGCTCTGACTCCAAATTTAGACTGCACTTACTAGGGTATCTTTGAATGTACCATGAGAGGACAACATCTGGAACCTAGATTCTGTGCTTTCCTTTTAATTACTCTGAGCACACAGCACGCAGAATCAACTATGAGGCCCAAAGTTGTGAGAGTGGCCTCAGCAGTGTCCTTGGCTTTGTAATCTTCAGGATGTCTTGCATGTGGTAGGTTTCTAATAAGTATTTGTGGGTTAAATAAGTTAATGAAAAAAGTGGATATGATGATTATAATCAATCACTGAGTTCATTTCTGAATTTTTATTAACTATATAGGACTTCCTATCAGGGTTTTTTTTTTTTTTTAATAGCAATTTTATTGAGATATAATTCATATAAATACAATCCATTCAAAGAATACATTCAGTGGGTTTTGGCTTTGGTATAATCACAGAGTTGTGTATTCATCACCACAATCACTATTTGAACATTTTCATTACTCCAAAAAGAAATACCCCCTACCCCTTAGCCTTTAAAGGGTGTTTTTAACAACCTATTCAAGAGCATGAGTTTCACTGTCAACAAAAACAATTTGAATAATTTGCCCTATAGGGTGAATACCCTGTCTGAATCTTTGCAATAAAACCCAGTGGGAAGAAAAGTCTATTCTACATTATGTTTTACTAAAATGTAAGGCGCATTGTACAATATAGTTTGTCCCCAAGAGTCGCTATTGAAGATTCAACAAGTGATCCTTAATTACACTGAAAGAGATGTGAATATCATCAGTTAGAACTACCTAATTGCTGCTGCTATGCCTGATTCAGTCTGAGAACAAAAGAAAAAGAAAAGGAAAACAAAATGCTTTCCAGGTACATGGGAAATTTCTCAAAGGATTGCATTTTAATATTGAATGAGGCTAAAGAATAGAGTTCTAATTGTAGAATTTGAGGAATCGTCAATTTATATTGGGAGACAGGGGGAAGGGAGCAGGGATGCATAAGGGTAGAATAGACATATTCTAGGCGTCTTCAACTCCACATTTAGCTACTCTAACTAGAAGACAGGAGAAAAATAATTACTGGATCCAGAATTAAGTAGAGCAAATCTCAGAGGATTTGACTGTGCTCTCAGCAGAAGGTCCTAGCCTGCAGTTCTCTTCAAATAAAATCTATAGTCCTAGTACTTTCTGCACAATCTTCTATTCACAAAATAAATGGACATTTGGTGAATTTAAGAGGGGAAAAAAAGAAGGTAGATAAAAGAGATGGCTAAATTCTATTCTCAAAGACAAACAAGGAAAATAGAGTTAAAGCCATTAAGTGCTCACTTCCATAAAATTAGTCATACCTTTATACATAAAACCTCTCTGTCTTGTAATAAATGCTACTTCATAAATGTTTTCCCATGCAGTAAATATTAGTAGTGATAGATAAGAAATGTTATCCTCAAATGAGAAAATTGGAGCATATGTTAATTTATGTCTAATTGGAACAAGTGATGGCATGAGTTGAAACCAGCTCACCCACCTCATAATCTTTTAGGTATTTTCCCTTTATAAACTTTTGGATTTTTTTCCATCTGTTTCATTTGATCATGGCAATCCAACTCATCACTGGATCATTGGATATTTAGATCATAAGATCTTTAAGATATGTAAAGTGGTCAAAAAGAACACACCTGACTTTTATCTTTTACTTCAGTATTAATTGCATACATAGAACTCTCAAAAGTAAATGTTTCTCATCATCAGATAAAGACAGGAGATAGTTCATGGTTAGTTAATTAGAATAAAACCGTACAAACTTTGCTTCATGTCTTTGAGTTTTAAACTCTATAACATCATAAATTATCAAAAACATTCAGAGTTAGAAGACACCCTGCAGCCCTCATTTTATACATGAGGGCTCCAGGACCAGAGAAGATGGGAGTGATCACCCAGCCTCTTCTAACACATGCCTTGCTGTCTTCTCTACAACATAGCACCCTGCTATTGGGCTCTTTAAAAAAAAAAAAAGAATCAACTATTTTTCAAAACCTTACCAATTCACAATCTTAAGGTTATATTTTCTTAGCTGGGTTGGGGTGTGGTGAATAATTAAATTCAGCAGGAATGCACTTCAAAATATAAATAAAAACATAGCCCAGCCCCTTTGGCCCAAGTCCTGAGACCTCAGAAAAGAAAAACCTCCTTGACTATGAACACTCACTAGAGGTTGGAAAGGTTTTCCATGCCTGATATAGGAGTCCACACAGCTACTGCAGAAAGGGGACATTTAAAGTCAAGTAAATGCCTCTTTGTTTTTGATGCTTAACAATGTACTTCTATCAACAAACAATCTCCAAGGAAGGATTTTAAGGAAAAATAAACAACTTTCCTATACATCATGTAAGAAAAAAATCATCTTTCAGCTTGTTTTTCTTATTACCTTCATACCATTACTAATCAACCCTTAGAGCATGTTTTAGACATAGTGTATTCTTCTAAGAAAATGGGTGGGGGTATGGGGGGAATTCCTATGATAACTATTGAGGCTTGTCTTGTTTGTATAAGGGTGATGAAACCAAGAAAAATATGCCCTCTTGTGGCTTATTTGTTCTAGTTCACAACTAATCAACAGTACTCTATTATTTCCTGAAACCCAAACATACCTATACTCCAAGTGGGATTAAACTATTCCTTTATGCGGTAGCTGGAGAGAACAAGTCCGTGCAGACAGCAGGAAGACATTCCAAGATTTCTGCTTTGTTCAAGGTCACAAGCAGCTGCTTAGCCACAAAGAAATCAGTATCCCCCCAAGACGGGGGAAGATTTTTCCAAAACAACCCACAGATTCAGACAGATATCAAAATGCCTTCCAAATGAATCCATTAGATAGAATTTCTTTCCTGAATAGTAGGGTTTATTTTGGACAGACTTAAACCATCAATTTCCACAAACAGGAGAAAATTCATGCTTTTCCTTCCTACTGTATTTGCGCCTCTAATATTTCTTTAACTGTGGGATGGTGCTTGTATTTCCATTTAAAGAAGTAAACTATAATAAAGCAGTTAAGAGACTACTGATTTTCATCTGTGCTTATTTTTTCTCTCCTTTCCCCTTAGTTTACTCAGAAATGAGAATGAAACAAGTTCGTTACATCCTATAATTCAGAGCTATATTTAATATCACGGTACTACAAAAAATGTTCACTATGTTTTCCTAAAACAGAAAAATGGAGATGGGTCTGGTGGAAAATAGCTTTTGCTGATCAAGAGAATGACTTTCACGTAAACTACGATTTAAATTACTGTATAAATTAGTGAATGTCAAAGGTTTAAAAGAGGCAAGTTGCTAGATCCTTAGTCAAGCAATATAATAATAATGATATTATTAGTAGCAGTATTATTATTTTACAGTCAAAAAAGCAAAGCAAAGTGACTTAAAGTCATACATTTATCAAATGACAAGATCTGCTTTGTGCGGTAAGTAGGCCAGTGGGCCATTTCCTAATCTGCACCCTTGCTTTAGCAAATTACTGCAGAAATATATAAAATTGTATCTCACTATTCAGAAAGGAAAAAAGCAATTTCCCAAAGTGCCCAATTGAATACCGCTACTGCTTTACAATGTTCCAAGCTAAAATGGAATTCTGTTCTTGTAAATTTATCTAGTTTTAGGAACATTCTGACAATTCACAGATGTACTTTCATTAGAATTATCATTTGCAAAGAGCATTCATAAAACAGTTCAAGATTTTTTATTTTATTTACTTTTAATTTAGTGAATAAAATGAAGCACTACACTATAATACTATTAACAAATTGCTATCTCTTTCTTCTTGATATTTCAGTGAAAATATCTTTCCCAACATCAAGCAAAGTTATACTTCCCAAATATTTATTGAATTTTCCAAAACTACCTCTGTATTAAAAGCCTATGATATTCCATATATAATTTTAATTATCTCTAATTTTACTATATGTAGAACTTCCAACTTTAAGGAGAGGAGCCCAGTTTAAAAGATAAAAATTGCCTTGTAAAAAAAAAATGTATAAGAAACTAAATTAACATTTCATGAAAAATAAAAGAGAATCCATTCATATTAAAAACGGTGAGGATCTGCCAATTAGCTATTAAAATATTATAAAATCATGATATTGAAACAGTGAGGTACAGGTTAGTTAATCAAATAATTAAAACAAATTAGACTTTCAGAGGACAGATTAAGATATATATTATAATTCACATAAGTACTGAGAATTATATCTTCTGTCCCCAAATTTGGGTGGACAATAAACATCTTCTTTTCTAAAAATTAATTTTGTTATTTATCATTTGGAATATAGAAAATAACATGTATGCATACACACATACACACACACACGTAATAAAGTAAAAACTTACACTCAAGAATTCACCACCCAACTTAAGATTTTGAACACTATCAGTATCTTTAAAGTTTTCCTATGCACTAAATCCTAAATTTAGTGTTTATCTTGTCTTGCTTTTCCCTTCACATATACACAGGGCCCTAAACAATATATTGCATGACCTATGGCTGTTGTTAGCTTAATATTAATGGTATCAACTTCATAAAAATGGTAATCTTCTGTGACTCTTCACTTAGTTCTATATATCTAAGATTCATCTTCCCTATTCTTTGTAGCTGTTTTTTTTCACTTTGATTATTTCAATCATATTAATTCTCATGTTGATGACCATTTGAGTTGTTTCCAAGATTCTGTTATAACAAACAATGCTGCATGAATATGCTTATACATGTCACTTTATTTTCTGTTATTTAACACAAAGTGTGTCTCAAGCCCTCTATCAGTCAGGGTCCAGTTATGAAAGCAGAAACCATTCCAAGTGTTACAAACCAAAGACATTTAATATAGGGAATTGGATAAAAAAGCTTTGGAAGGAGGGACAAAAGGGAGAAGAAGAGGGTCTGGAAGAGTAAAAGGGAAGAAAAAGTGATAACCCAGAGAGTAGATGCTGCTAAAACTCCAAGACCAGAAGTCTCTAAATCTCATCAGCTGTCGCAATGTTGAACATGATGTTCTAGTACATACTAGATCTGTCAAGTTATGCTAATTTGACCAGCACTTGGCTGTCTAAAGGTATTATCTCTGCAATACTGGAATTAGAAACCCTTCAACCATACGAACACCCCACTTGTAACAACCAGGAACTACCAGCACCTGCCTCATGGTGAGAGCAGGAAGCATAAAACATTTCTGTTGCTCCTGCCTACTGATCTTCCAGTTTTTTCTCCTGACTAAGCCCAACTAAGGGCCAGAGTATAAAATGTAATTTTCACAATCCCAGTCCCAGAAAGAGTATAAAAGAGCAGATGTGTGGCTGGCAAGTAACAGAAAAATAAGCAGCACAAACCCTTATTTCTACCTATAAATTTAACTTTGTTGTTTTCAGATAAACTCAGCCAAATAGTGATTTTCCAGCCATTTAAAAATATAATTACATTCAAATTTAGGATTCAGCAATTCGTTGCCTTCTCTTAATGGTAGCATTTCATTCAAAAGGGGCTTAAATAAAGTCCATGAGTTGAAGGGAGGAAGGGAATGTCTTGTGTATAGACATTATCTTCCTTCCACTGACATCCACAAAGATAAATACAAAGTGTCCTCCAGGTGTGTATCCTTTCTTCCCATTATGTCTGTTGAATAACCATTATCCTGTTATGGCATCCAGTCATAAACTCTACTTACATTACTCTTTGTTCTAAACACTAGTTCTGTTGGGCTAACCACCCTTTTCTCAGATAGTTCTAGGTCTGTGAGAAATTGGGGCTTAAGAGCAAGTTAGGATTCTTGTGTCGCCCAGTGGCTTGGCAGACTAATCCCTCAGTTCTACTTATTGACCCTACAGCTTCCTATGCTGGGGCACAAATGTGAGGCTGCTAGCTGTAGAGGTCCAGAAGATAGGTACTAATTTCCTTTGCTATCATTTTACCAAAGTTACAGGATATTCTATCATTCCCAGACTTTGTCAGACTGTGGCAAGCTGGGGTAAACCCATGATCCTATCAAACTCTTTTGTTCCTTCAACTCAAGGCCTACTTCCCCAGAATGGTCAAATTTCATATAGCCCCTAAGAAAGGATAATCTTGCTCGTCATCTACTCTATTTACTATGTCATGTTTATAGTATATATGTTATTCTTCAGGATTTAGAAACTTAAAAAAAAAAACATTTGTTTGTGCAAGTAAAAACAAAACCTTTCCTTCTTAGATGCTGCTAGAAGTTTAAAGAAATCTATTTAGAAATCTCAAAGCTAAAAGTTGAATCTTTTTGTTTCATTGCATTCCTTTGGGTTTTTCTTTTAATTAATGACCCCATAGGACATGGAATACTAGTGCCTCAATGAATGATGGGTACTTGAAGTAGCCAACAAATGCTGAATCAAAATACTTGCACCCCCAAAATGTTATCTTCAAAATACATTCCATGTATAATAAAATATGGTATTTAAAATTAGTGAGATGATAAATATCCAATAATTATTAAAATAGAATAATTAACTATAAATTGGGAAAAAAATAGCACTTTTTTCTTACAAGAGTCCCTAAAATGGAATCCATTCATTAATGCTTTCAGTGTAAAAATGAAACAGCAAGTTCTAGGACAATTAGAAATCCATAAGTCAAGTGAAAAGTGAATCCAGAACCCTACTTCACATCATACACAAAGTTAAATTCCAAGTAAAAGTTAAAACAATAAATTTTTTAGAAGAAATCATGTGAGTGTATCTTCTTGATCTGGAAGTAGACAAGGATAGTTTAAATAATACACAAAAATGCCAACCATCTAAGACAACTTGAAAATTTATAGTTTCCTTCATCAAAAAACACAATTAAGCCAAACCACAGAGTGAGAAAAGATATTTGCAATCCGTATATATCACCAAGTCTCATATCAAGCATATTTAAAGGACTTGTACTAGTGAAAGAAAAAAAAAGACAGACAAAAGAAAAATGGTCTAAAGACCAGAGCAGGCTTTTCATGAAAGAGGATATTCAAAAGGCCAGTAACTTCTATAGTCTTCAACAAAATGCAAATTAAAACCACAATGTGATTCCACTGCAAATCAATCAGAGTAGCTGAAATGAAAAAGACAAAATGCCAATAGTGGTAGAATTAGAACTCTTAATAAATTTGTACAACCACTTTGGAAAACTCTTCCACAGTATCTACCCAAAGCTGAATATATTCATACTTTATAACCCAGCAATTTCATTAATAGATAGAGCCCAAGAAAAATGTATTGATATGTTCATCAAAAGAAACTTAGAGTGATATTCATTAAAACACTATTTGAAATAACTTCATATTAGAAGCCATCCAAACTATCCATCAACAGTAGAATGGATAAATAAATCGTGGGCAGTTTACACAATGGAAAGCTATGTAGCACTAAAAATAAGTGAATTACAACAATACCAACAATGTACATGCATTTCAGAAAAGCAATAGTGAAGGAAAGAAGATAGTCTCACATGGTATGATTTTTAGCTAATCTTGCATGGCTATTTTTTTAATACGAATCTTAGAACCAACTTATTTATTTTCAAGAAAAAAAGTTTCGTGTTAAATTTATATATTAACACTAGGAGAATTGACTATTGTGATCTTGACTCTTCCAAACTAATAATAAGGAACATCATTCCTTTCTTCAAGTTTGTTTTTGTGTCTTTCAAGAGTGTTTTAAAGCTTACCTCATATAAGTTTTGTACATTTCTTAATAATATTACTCCTAAATATTTTATATTTATTGCTGATTTTGAAAATGAGATTTTTCTTCCATTATATCTTCTAACTGGATATTGTTTATATATGTGAAGGCTATTGATTTCTGTAGGCTAATTTTATATTTGCTAATTTTCTGAAATTTTTTTTCCCTTACTTTTATCATGAACTATTTTGGAGTATTCAGGAATATTATTATATAATCTACAAATAGTAGTATCAAGATTATCTGGTCTTTTGAAGATTTGGTGGCAATCTTTAATAGCTATTTCTTCTATAGAAATTTACCTATTGCTGCTTAGATACATTTTGGTATATTGTATTACCCTAGGATGTTATCCATTTCATTAGATTTACAAATTTATTTGCATAGAGTAAAGCAAATAGTCTCAATGTTTTCATTTTTTTCATTGATTATTCCCACTTTGCATGTTTATCATGTATATCTCTGTTTTCTTTCTTTTATGTTTTCATTAGTTTAGCTAGTTGTCTTAGTGTGCTAGGCTTAAACAATGAGAATTTAATGGCTTATGATTTTTGAGGCTAGGAGAAGTCCAAAATCAAGGTGTCAACAAGGCAATGTTTTCTCCGCAAAGTTTGCAACATTTTGATGCTAGCTCCCATCAACCCTTGGGATCAAGCCCTTGGCTTGTATCCTTGCCTCATATCACAAGGTAATATCCTCTCCTTTCTCTTCTGGTTCATTGACTTCCAGCTTCTGGTTCCTTCCATGATTTTCTCTGTCTCTGAATCTCTTCTGCCTGTAAAGATCTCTAGTAATCAAAATTAAGAATCAACTTCATTCAGATGGGACACACCTTAACTAAAAATAGTATCTTCAAGAGACCCTAATTACAATGGATTCATACCCAAAGGAATGTGGATTAAGAGTAAAACGTGTACATAATTCACTCTATCTCACTAGCAATTTTTCCTTTATCAAAATTTTCATAAAAC
Source organism: Tolypeutes matacus (assembly GCA_026826555.1). Taxonomy (NCBI): domain Eukaryota; kingdom Metazoa; phylum Chordata; class Mammalia; order Cingulata; family Chlamyphoridae; genus Tolypeutes; species Tolypeutes matacus. The sequence goes on from JAKSZT010053770.1 coordinate 36,392,726, forward strand.
AGCTTTTCATTTATTCATTGGCTCTGTTGCTTTTCTCCTTTTAAAATTAATTAATTTTTACTTGTACATCAATTATTTTACCACTTTAAGTTCCTTTATGTTCCTTTCTAACTTTTATTTTGAGAACTTAAATTTTCACGATTTGATTTTTATTAAGTACTTAAAGCTTCAATTTTTCTCCTAATACACTGCTTTAATTATTAGCCAATAGGGTCTGATATGTAGTTCTTTAATTATAATTATTTTTCAGAAGTTCTATAATTTCAGATCCTATTTCCTCTTTTTCCTATGATTTAACAAAAAATTTTTTTTTTAATTCCAGGAGAAATGTACTTTATTGTTATTGTTTTGTTTTAATCTCTGTTATTTTCTATAGCTATTGTATTGTTGTAAGAAAATATTGCTTGTAATATTTCTACTTTATTAAAATTTGGGGAATTTGGAGGACCGAGTATATGGTCATATTTCTTGACTATTTTGGGGGCACTTGAGATAAAAGCATTGTTTCTGTTATTCTATATATTTCCATAAGATCTATGCTACAGATTATGCTATTTAAGTCTTTAAGCTTGTTTTTTTGTTGATGGTTTTTTTTTTTTTTTGTCCACTTGATTTCTATTTGACTGAGAGTGGTATGTTCAAATATACTTTTGGTGGCTTTTTGTCTATTTCTTTTCATCACCTGAGGTTTCTACTTTATGAACTTAGTTGCTGTACTATGTGAGTGACAGATATTCATAACATCTTCATATGAATTGTGGCCTTTAGTATTCTAAACTGTTCTTTTTAATGCTTTTTGGCTTGAATATTACCTTCTCTGTTATCAGGATTGCAACCCATTCTCTTATAGTTTACATTTGTCTGTTAAACCTTGCCCATTCCTTTATTTTTAGCCTTTCTGAAACACATTCTTATAGGTGTGTCTCATGAATTCAGCATTTAATTGGGTTTTACTTTTGTAAGCCCATTTAAAAATGTTTATCTTTTAGTAGATGTTTATCTTTTTATAGGTGGGTTAAGTCCATTACATTTTAATATGACTTTTGACAAAATTCAATTATTTTACTTTTTGTTATGTCAACTACATATCATTTTCTACTTTCTTTATAATTTTTCTTTATGCTCCCTAGTTTGAGTTTTTGATCTGCTGGGTTTTTTTTTTTTTTTTCTTGTTTTGATATTTGTTGATTTTGAATGGAGTACTTTCTGTTATTTGTTTCTCATTTTGTTTTCTTTACACTGAAGTTATGGGTGTGGGTTTTTTTTTGTTGTTGTTGTTTGTTTTGTTTTGTTTTTTTGCAAATTTCTGTTCCTATTGAAATATCTTATATTTTCCTAGACTAGCAGTAACAGGTAATTCTCTGAAGGCAAGGGTATTGAGTTTGGATATGTGGCTACTTAAGTTTCTTAGGTCCAGATACCTTCCTCTGGTGAAGAAGAATGCAGTTCTAGTCCTTGATGACTTCTTTCATTTTGGGGGAGGGGAAGGATTGGTGGGTCTCCTGATTTTGTAATTCTCTTGGTTCTGTAGGACACTTAATCTCCACCATTTGTCCCATTCTTTCCTCTCAGCACCAATCCCCCAAGGGACACCTCCCTCTCGCCATAAGTGGTTCTTTCCTCAAACCACTAGTTTTAACTTCCTTATTTATAATTCCTCATCAGTCAGTGCTCTGCCTCTTCTCAGTATCTTCCCACTCTTTCATGAGGTAATTTTCTGTGTTTTCTACCATTGCTAAGTCCCACTGCCATCTCCTTATTTCTGTTCATTCTCTTCCTCACTTTCAGGTCCAGTGAGGTTTCCAGATCTAGCTTTAGTCATATTGGGATGCTTATTTCCACATTTATATGTAATTTACAGATTGCAGTTTTTTTTTTTTTTTTTTTCCTGTGTTCTAGTTCTGCACTAGGCATGTGTATTAGTCAGCCAAAGGGGTGCTGAAGCAAAATACCAGAAATCTGTTGCCTTTATAAAGGGTATTTATTTGGGGTAGAAGCTAACCATTACAAGGCCTTAAAAAGTCCAACTCAAGGTACCATAAGAGGTACTTTCTCACCAAAGTCATTTGCCACGTGTTGAAGCAAGATGGCTGCCAGTATCTGTGAGGGTTTAGCCTTCCTCTTCCTCTTAGGGCTCTGTGGGCTCAGCTTCTTCCTATCTCAGCTGTAGGCTGGAGGGCTCGTTTCTTTCCTGGCCTCAGCTGCTCAGGGCTCTGGTCTCTTCAACTGCAAACTATCAGGAGAATTACTCAGCTCTCCTCGGGGCTTTAGCTGTTTGAGCCTTCTCCTTTTTGTCACACGGCAGGACCAAAATGACCAAGTTCTCTCCTCTTCTGTGTCTTCTTCTGTGTGTCTCCTTGAGTGGCTGTTTCTATCAGCCCACTGAGGGGGCAGGGACTCAACCCTGAGTCACACCCTACTTGTGTGGTCAAATCAAAGCCCTTATCTTGATTTAATCAAGTAAACATAAAACTTTTGAATTTAATACAATAAGAGGGTATCACACCCAGAGGAAGAGACCAGTTTACAAACATAATCCATATCATTTTGGAGTTGACAAATAATGTCAAACTGCTACAGCATGAGTTAAGGGTGGTTTCATGTGTGTTCCTTGTTCTGCATGGGTTTTTAGAGGCTGTGTGGAGAGATTCTGATTTAGGTGGTTGCCATCCAATGGAAACACAGAAGGTTTTTCTTTCTCACTTGAAAACAATTAGAGTATGCTTTTATACTGTTGGAAATTATGTATTAGAGGGTGTAAAAATATATGATTCTGGAGAATTAGGAGAGTACTATTGGAATAATATCTTTGCCTGGGCAAGAGGGGATGAGGGCTAGTACACAAGTTGAAAAGTTACTCTTAGGAGTAAGGACAGTTCATCTTTTGCAACATGAGGGAGGGAAGAGTTATGTGCCCTGTGATGCAGGTCAATGGGTAGATGAATTGGCATAAGCTTGTGAAAGTTCTCTTTTTATTGTCTCTATTTAATCAGTGACATAGAATTAAGGCCAGTAGCTGAAGTGGAAATTGGAAAGGGTGTAATGAAAGTATGAGGAGAGCAGAAATAGAAAATGGATATCCAGAACAATGGGGGTTTGATAATCAGTAAGTCAGCTTGGTTGTATGTTTTTTCCCCAAATATGTTTAACTATTTACGTGCATGGGCTGATTAAGGGATTTAACTAGGCTTAAATCCAACATGGGCTGTTGGGTATTTAACCAGAATTGTAGTTTTTCCATATGCTTTGAAAAACAGAAAGGATATTTAAAAGGGTAAAACATGAAGTTCTACAGGAGTTCAGAGGTAAAAAGAGATAAACTGAAGTCGTGCAATTAAACTATAAGGTTAAGTACAGAGAGTATATGATTAAGACGGTTGTTGAACAAGGTCCTGCAGGAACAGCCAGATATAACCTACCATAAAGCATGGTGGTGGGAATGGGAGAGGTTGCAAGGTGTGATATTTCGTAGGGAGAGCTGTACAAACCAAGGCCTGAGGGGAGAATATGGCCAGTATGTTAAAAGGAATATCAAAATGTCCAATTTGATTGGAATGAGTAGGAAAGAAGATTCAAAAAATAGAATTAAATGATATCATGACAAATTGTGGATGCCAGGATAAGAAGGTAGGACTTTATAGCTTGAGGGAGATATTGTGAAAAAAAATTTTTTAGCAGAATAGTAATATCTCTGCTCCTCAATTTCAGAAGCCTAGCCTAACAACACTTTATAACATGGATTAGAAGTAGGAGAAATTACAAGCAACATATCCTCTTAAGAATTTCCTATAATATTCAAAGGTTATAAAAGCCTGAAATAAAGTAATGACCCATAGAATGAGGGGAAGTTACAGATATGAGAAATAGCATAAATTACGTATTCTATATAATCTATATTAAACAGGGACAGTACATGATTTTTAAAAAGTTCTTCTTTTTATAAAATTAATTCATAATAAAGAACACCTTTTAAAACTTTTGGACTCAAAATAGGTTCATAGTTTGGCATTGGCCAGGAAGAGACTATTGCTAGACTAGGCTAGACTATTACTTAATTGACCTTTTCTGCTTTAGTCATCTGAGGGCAGTGACTTTTCCATCTTGCTTAAGGCATTTGAATCCAACTGAGCATTATTCCAAAATAAATGAATGAATAGATCTTTTAAACTTCAGTTATTGATCTAATATGGTAAAAACAGACTGTCATCCACTTAAAATAGCCTTCTGAAAGTCATTTATTGATTTTGTTAGACTAAGAAGTTAATTTTTCCTGGAATCAGTTTTTACCTGGTGGTTAAGATCCCAGACCTAAGCCAGTGCATTACAACACAAACTTAATGTGTAATAACATTTCTATGGAAACAGCATTTTTAATTCTTTCCATTTCTGATGTTGAGAGGACTCCTTGCAGTGATGTGTATGGTTTCTTTCCATTTCCATATTGCTGATCATTATGAACAAGGAGAAGAAGTTTCTTGCAGTAGTGAGGCTAAGAGGGGGCTGAGGTTTTTGGAAGTAAGGAGATTATTGGACCCACAGCAAATGTCCCAGTCTGACTTATTCTTCTTCTAGCCTTAGGAACTTGGCCTTCTCACATCCTTTTTCCCTATCAACACCCCTAGCTTCATCCTTTCCAAATCCAGTAGGAACTTTGTTACTCTCTAGATCCTGAAATAAACTCACAGATATTTTTAAATTTTCTTATAATGTTAACAACAATAGCCAGATGGAAATTAAAACAAAAAAATCCCTATTTTTCTTTACCCCATAACTTGCTATTTTCCCCCTATTTTATCTTCCTCTTTTCTTTGTCTTTTTCTTGACTTATTTTAGATAAAAATCTATAATTTAAATTCTCCTTTGTTGTAGTGTTCAGTCTCTTTTGGATATAAATGCTCAGGCTCTTGGATAATTTATCCCTCCCCTTTGCTTCTTTCCTTAAAATATGACCTGGCACTTATGTGGCCTGATGGCAGCAGGGAAGTTCCAAAGTTCTGGGTGTGGTGTCCTTAGATTCTTCTGTCCTCCAGAAAAATATCCCTGACTCATGTGGGTGCTACTTGTCCTGTTGGCTTCTTCACTGAAATCCATGGCTGATGATCTCTTGATTCCTTCATGCCCAATAGCATTCTGTGAGTGTCTTGAGTTTACTTTGTCTCTCACTGGTTCTAAAGGCATTCTGAGATCTGCCTGTGATACCCGTGAAACTATAGCTGGGGCGGTCTCCTCTGTGGTACTCAATACATAGTGACTTGTTTGTTTACCATGGTTGTCAGTAGGATTAGGCCAAAGGATTTTATTATAGTCACCTCTGCATTCATTCATTCATTCTTCAAATATACATCAAGTGCCTACTCAGTGAATGAGTCAGACAATGCTGTAGGGGTTGGTATGGAACAAGTTGCCATACGGTGCATGCTGGGAACAGAGGCCCAGGCAAAACAGGTTCTCAACAAATGACCACGTTATTACTTCCACATCACGAAGCATCCAAATGATCAGGGCAAGAGGTCCCATTGTGGCTGGTGCCCCGGGGAGGCCAACTGCTCAGGTCAGCCTTGGAGGTCAGGGTCGGTGGATAGCAGCTCCACATGCCCACATCACATAGGAGACAAGGGCTGCCTGTGCTGTCTGGGGCATGGGTTTGTCCCAGGAGGAGAAGGCCCTGCCACTGAGCAAAAAGCAAGTATCAAGCAAACTTTATGCAGAGTTTCAGCCCTTATAAGCAGCTGGGGCTGCTTGTTCCAGGTTTGGGGTTCAAAGTACAGTCAGGCTGTTCCATTAGACCTAGAGTCTTCCCCGGGATGTGAAATGGAAACTAATTGAAGGATCTGCACACCAAGAAATGAAGGGGATTACTTGAAGTTTGGGACATGGCCCCTGAGCTGGTCTGTGTTTGTGTCTTCTCCAGCAGTTGGACGTAAAATAGTAAGTAAAAATATTCTCAACTCATGGAACTTATAGTTTAGTTGGGGAGACAGATATTACCACATTAACTTCCAAATAAATGTAAAACTGAAATTGAAGTAAGTGTTGGGGAAGCAAGGTACATGTTGCTATGAGATTATAGTAGGGACTTCCATGATCCCTTATAGTTCCAACTCAGTGTCTCACACAGAATAGTCATAAATAATATTTAACCAAAGAAGATGAATAGACTTCAAAGCAAATTTAAGGAGTTTCTGGAAAAAAAAAATTTGATCCAAAAAGGAAACTGGATTAAAAAAAAGGGGGGGGCGGGGTGGGATGAAAATAAAAAGAAGAAGATATTTGATTCTAAAAAAAATTTTTTTAACTCTATTTCTATTCTCTAGTTCTCTTTTATTACTCATTGATCTCTATCAGGGCCTTGTTCAGGCTGAATTCCCAATTTTCCTTCTCACTTCCCTTTTGGATTTTTGTTTTGTTTTAGAGAAAATTCATGTGAACCCTAAAAATTTCTTTTCACATGATACTTGGATTCTGAATGTAAAGGCAGTTCAAAAGAGCAAACATTATGTTTGCTGAAAAATTGTTACCCCCAAAACTCCAGTCTATACCTGCTAAACTGGTATTTTTCCTGAAAGAGAGTCCAGGGCTAATTTATTCTTCTAAGAAATGTGGTACCTGTGTGGTCTTTTTGACATTTCAGCTTTGATATGGTCTTGGGTTAAAAAGAAAAGTCTGTTTGTAAATTGAGTGTGCATATGTGTGTGTATAAGTAAATGTGAAAAAATATTCCTTCTTTTAATATAAAAATTTTATACACGTGGAATGAATGTGCCTGTGTTCAGTAATTCACTAAAAACAACTTTTTTTATATTAAAAATTCAGCTCTGGTAACACTTCAATTCCACTTTTACACTTATAAATTTATGTTTTTTTTTTTTTTTTTTCAAAATTAATAAAGTTTATTTCAACTTCAAAAAATAAAAGACAAAAGGCAGCTTAACAAATTATGGAAACATTATACAATTTTTCCATAAAAAATCCTGTCTAGGAACATTTATCTTATTAAATCCAATAGCAACCCCAATGGTTTCTCCAGTGTTCATAAAGATGAATAAAAGAGCATAGATTGGTTAAATGACATACCAAGATTTACTTGTTAATGAAGAAAATGAAAAAAAAAGCTTGGTCATATTCATATCTCATAAAATTAAACTCCATATTTTTTTTTTTACCTTTATCATTGATAGTGCCTTCTTTGCCTTTGCTACAAAAATACTACAATATTACTGTTAACAATAGTCTCTAAGTTCCAATAGTTGTATTTTCCCATGTATCACCATATTCTTAACACCTTGTAATGGGACATTCTTGAATTTGTATTATTAACCACATTCTTCAACTACCACTGAAATCACTGTTACACATTCCCTAGATTTTCCTCTAGCTGGCTTTCAATTAACATTAACCTCCCTGGGCTACCCCTTTGAGCCACAATCACATTTATAAATCAGCTGTGTTAGTTATACTCATTATAATGTGCTACTATCAACTCTATACATTTCCACATATTTACAGTCAAGGTTGCTAAACATTCTACATACATTCAGCATCCGTGCCCACTTCTCAACTCACATGCTGTCTCCTAGTAACATTTACTCTATAGTTTAACTCCATAAGATTACTCATTTTATTTAATTCATATCAGCGAGACCACACAATATTCGTCCTTTTGTGTCTGGCTTATTTCCCTCAACATAATATCCTCAAGATTCATCCATGTTGACATCTACATCCCAAGTTCATGTCTTCTTACAGCTGAATAGTATTTCATTGTATGTATATATCACATTTTATCTATTCATCGGTTGACAGGCGCTTAGGTTGTTTCCATCTTTTAGCAATCGTGAATAGATGCTGTTATGAAGATCAGTGTGCAAATATCCATTCGTGGTCTTGCTTTCATTTTTTTCTGAATATATTCCTAGTAGCAGGATTGCCCGATCATAAGACAGTTCTATATTTAGCTATCCGAGGAACCGCCAAATTGCACCAATTTACTTCCTACCAACAATTAAGGAGCATTTCTATTTCTCCACGTCCTCTCCAGCACTTGTAGTTTTCCATTTTTTCTTTCTTTTTTTTTTTTTTTTTAATTTAAATAATGGCCCTTCTGTAAGGAGTGAAATGATATATCATTGTAGTTTTGATTTGCATTTCTCTAATAGCTAGTGATGTTGAGCATCATTTCATGTACTTTTCCATCATTTGTATTTCCTCTTTGGAAAAATATCTATTCAAATCTTTTGCCCCCTTTTTACTTGTGTTGTTTTTCTTTTTATCATTGAGTTGTGCTATCTCTTTATATATATTGTTATTTTCAAAACATGCACTGTTTATTAGTTTTTAGGTATTTTTCATTTCTACCCAAGATATAACAATTTTATACCAAGTGATTGCAGTTTAGGCAAATATATGTTAAATGAAAGCTCATGTAATAACGATTTGTAAAGTACATTTGACAGAATTATGGACATGGCTGAAATATCGTCTCTAAGAAAACTTATTTTGTCAAATATTCAAAGAAACTTTTCTTATTCTTGTAGATTTATTCTGGAAGTTATAAATTATCAGTTGACCACAATATGGGTTAGAATGCATTTAGGAATTTTACCTCTAGAATTATTAAAAGAATAGTTCTCCCAAGTGCTAAGCATTATACAGGACTAATTTTCACAAATTAAAAGTGTCATATATTGGCCACACCACTCGTGGTCATTGCTTTCTTATAGTCTATTTTATCAGTAAGCAGTCAATTTTAAAAGGCATTGTGCTTAATTTACAAACACATATAAATAATTAAAAGTTGCCTTTATTTGCAACATGTCTCTTTAGTAGCATGTGAAAAGACTTAGAACCAGAGTTTTGAATAATTTCTACAAACGTTGAAAGCATCTAAAGAGAAATTAAGTTTTAATAGTTGAAATTCCTTTGAAAGTATAGTATTCTAAAATCCAATATATCATTTTCCTTTCGTTTATGCAGATTATTACATGAGCTCTAAATATTAATTGCAAAAGAAAACTGCTTTCCAACAAGCTACAATTAAGGGCTATTGTTATTATTGTTGTCATAGAGCATTTTTTGACTGTTTTTAAACAATTGCCCAGTTACATTCTGTATCTCCAGGGAACTATTTTCTATTTATGCAGAGTGTTAATAGTTATGCTGCATCTGCCACAACCTGTATTTCTTCACAGGTCTGATCATTCAAGAAGACAAGAGGGGACAGTGTCCTGGGGCGTTGAAAAGGAAGCTGTTCTCCTTTAATCACTTAAGGCAAGTGCATGATGACTTTTACCTTTGTGACCCACCAGTAATTGATTAGTACTAAAACTGCATTTGATACAAGTTTCCTTTTAATTTTCATTTTGTTTGTACTATGTTACACTAAACTTAGTTTAGTTTACATCAGCAACATTTCTAGATGTGGCTCTCTTTGGCTGCCTTTCAGTCTCATGAGCTATATAAAAAAATACAAAAATTATTAAGTTTAGCATCATTGAAAACATGTGCATCTATGTAAAGATGTCATATATTCAGTGGCTACCATCTGTGGCTATGGTAATTTAAACCCATAAATGTGCACAGTCCTGTATATTGAGTCAAATAAACAAAATCCACTTGGATACATAACCTGATATTGTGGTTTGGGTAGGTACCATTTCATTTTGTCAAACATCAAATGTCAAGAGTAATACAATACGCATATTGTTTTGGTTATTTGGCACTTTCTTTCCCTAAAAACATGATCCATTCTTTAGAATAAAATCACTAATTCAGTGTTGTGGACTGATAGCAATGAAGACCTTTTCCATATCCCAACAATGGTCATCATTAGAATATTCATTTTAATTGTATACATTTTATAATAAAATGTCTATGTTGTTTTATTAATTGTTCTAAGATTGACATTCTAGAATCATTTGTTGAGGTAGGGAAGAAACAAAAGACACATAGAAAAGTTGTTATTTAATTTTAGTCTGGAAGGATCAAGATGACCTTTTCTCTATTTTTGAAAAAAAAAATTAGCTTCTGTCTTTTATAATGATATTTTTAAATGTTTATTTCAACATGTAAACACAAACTCAAGAATTCTGAGGACAGGCCAAACATGCATATGTATGCATCTTCCAGTGATTCTTTTTTGGCCTCTTTATATGACAATAATTCTTACTGGAAAAACAATAGGAAAAAAATCAGTCTTTTCTCCATCAAGGTTAGTTAAAATATTTTATCATTGACAATTTAGGAAAAGTCCTTTCTGCTTTATAACTTGTTATTGCTAATGTTTTGTAAATATTTAGGATTTTGTTCAAATTTGCAGGAAACTCTACCAAGTTTTTTTTTTCATATAAAAGCTATAAGATTTCAGAGCCTTTCTGTTTTTCTTTAATAGCAACTAATGTTCAGTGATCTGAATTGTCCTACATTCTTAAACCAGGGCCTTGAAAGGTGCCTGTGCAAGTCACAGGTCTAGAAGCATAAGCTACATTAGTTTCATCTTAAATCTAACACTAAGAACTCTAAGAAATAGATGTTATTGTTATTCCATTTTAAAGATGAGGATACAAAGTATTAGAAACATCAAGAGATTTCTTACTAATATCAGAGAGATACTTACTAATCAAGAGTAGTTTGGAATAGGGCCAATTTAGTTAAACTGATTCCAAGTCATTTGTGCTTAACTATATTGCCTCCCATAAACAAGAAAGTTGGATAAAAGCAGTTGGATAAATGGTAGAGCTGCTACCATTTCCTTCCTTGCCTCCTTCTCTATAACAGTGGTTCTCCAAGTTTTTATCTCAAGACCCCTTTCACACTTAAAAATTATGAAGGACTCCAAAGAGATTTTGTTCCTATGGGTTATATCTACTACAGAGGAAATTAAACTGAAAACAATTTTAAAAATATTTATTTATTAATTCATTTGAAAATAAGAATAGTAAATCCAATGCATGTTAATGTAAATGGCATGTTTTTATGAAAAAACTATATTTTCCAAAACAAGACCAAAACACAATGAAAAGACAAGGATATGTTTACATTTTTACAAATATCTTTAACAACATTTCAGATAATTATAGATATTATTCTTTGAGACCACACCCAAACTTGGCAAATAGAAATTACATAAAAATTACCTTCAAATTGAGTGATTTTTAAAACGTATGATAGTACTACATTTTCATCTGGAAAAGAGCATTTCACTGAATTAGCCAGATCTTCCAAATATTAGTACATATCATTATATATGTAGATCTCATCAGAAGTCTTGAAGTATTGAGATGTTGTCAAGTTCACAGTGGCAGATACAGGTTTTCTAAAGTTCTAATTTTTGCTTGAAAGCTCTAATTTTATCATTGGCAACAAATAGTTATTTTCATTGAAGTGGAAGGATTACCACATGCATTTTTTAATATAATTTTTTTTTTATTTTTTAAAAGATACTTAGATTACATAAATGTTACACAAAAAATATAGGGATTCCCATATGCCCTGCTCCCCACACCTCCCACACCCTCCCACATAAACAACATCCTTCATTAGTGTGGCACATTCATTGCAATTGATAAACACATCCTGGGGCATTGCCACTGAGCATGGACCATAGTTCACACTGTAGTCTACACTCTCTCCCACACAGTTCTGCATGTTATGGGACGATATAAAATAGCCTATTTCTGTCATTGCAATGTCATTCAGGACAATTCCCAAGTCCGGAAAAAGCCTGTATTACAACTGTCTTTCCCTCTCCCTGAGAAAGTATCAGCCAAATACCCAAACCTGAATAATCATAGTTTGTCTGTCAGTGTTCTTTCAAGTAAAAATGTTGTTCTAATAAAAAAAGTGGCTAGTTCAGCCTCTAACTCAAATATTTTTCCTTGAGATTACCATTGTACTTTGGTATGCTGTACAAGTGCTTTATCCCTATTTCCCACTTTATCACATGAAATATTAAAAAGGCATGTATTCAAGGGTTAAAATTTAATAAAATTAATAATTTCTACTGCCGTACCAAGGATATTTTAAAATTAAATTGGCTTTTTTTTTTTTTTTTGCAAGTTCATGATGGTAAAGAGTACAAAGACTGCTGGTAAAGTTGGTGTCACTGCCTTCATTTGTGCAAAGGCAAGTTTGACTCACTATTGCTTTTGCATTATCAGTGCCAATATCAATACAGTGAAACAGGCAAAAATGTAGGAAAAACTGATAAGGTAGTGTGATTGTGAATATGTGTTATTTTTCTAGATGGTAATATCTTGTCTTTAATATTGGTTATTTTTCTATACTTGTAATTTATTGGAATTCCTTTTCTCATACTAAACAAATATTTACTTTTGTATACAATTTGATATTCATAGTACAAATTCTTTTTCTTAAAAAGTCCCCCCCCAACACCCCCACCCAACTATATAAGCTTCAGGCTCCATAAAACTTGGATCTGCTCTTGGATCCTTGTGGGCATTTAATGAGTTTCTATATAAAGAACTTAGTGTGTTATCTTGTAGCAAGCATTTTATATAAATGTCAACTATTTTATTATTACTAATGCTAAATAAAGCCATATGATTTTTTAACCTTGAAAATAGGATGGATTTATATAATTTATAAATTGATATATTCCAAAAAGTTATACAATTCTGTACATAGCCTTTTTTTCTCCCCCAGTTAGCTACTCTTCTTTAGCGATAATTCTCTGACTTCAAACTACTTAAAGTCATTTAAATTGTAGGCCATACTGGATTTATTTTAGATCTGCCTAGAGTACCATTAGGTTATAGTTGCCTATATTTTTGCTAAGCCAGATTCTTACATTCAGTCATTCAGTCATCAAATATTTATTTGACACCTGCTGTATGTTTACATATTCCTGGGTCCTGAAAAGATAAAGATGAGTGATGGATATATGGTTCTTGTTATCACAGATATTATAGTCTAATGAAAATATAGTTGGGAGATGATGAACAAATATAATTAAATGTGCTATTATGATACCAGTGTACTGGGGCACTTCATTCATTGGAAAGGAAGAATGATAAATGAAAAAAAATTGATATGCTAAAGTACAAGACTTAGCCTGTAGAAAGAGGATAAGAAAAGGATAATTGTTCTCAGTCCTTGAAACCAATGTGTGAGGACCCTTTTGTTGTGCTGTGTCTTTGCCCAGGAATGTCAGTGACCAAGAAGCACCTAGTAAACACCATTTCATTTTCCAAGGGCCAGTACAAATGTTATATATTGTCAAGCCTTTTATGACTGTCGAACAATTAATATCCTTGATATAGGTATTCCATCATTAATACATGAAGATAAAAATAACTACCTTTGATGGTGTAGTCTTAGTACAATGCTTGCCATAGAGTTTTCATTAAAATATTGTTAATCTTATCATTAGTACGACTCTTCATGACCTCACAATTTTCAGCTCTCAATTATAACATTTGGAGCACTGTGTATTTTAGTAATACTCATTACTTAGATAGTAATTATTTGTCTGCTAAAGAGTAAGTCATTCCCAGGCATATCTGAGTACTTGAATAGTGACATTCAGGTAGAAATTCGAAAGAAACGGAAGTTGTTCATTTGAGATAAAAGGACATTCAATTATTCTTCTTTGATTGACTCTCCCTACCTAAGAAGTGGGCACTTTGGGAAGGAATATATCCTCTATATGAACAAAATAATTAAGAAGAAAACCATTAGAGCTATGGTCTCCAGACTTTTCTGATTGTACACCTATCTGACTAAAAAATATTTTAATGTATTACAATGTATTTATTTATTTATAAACTATATGCACTAATATACTAATACATTAGTCACACTATAAAACATTAAAAAATAGAAATTTCAAATAAAATAAATATTAAATAAACTATTTTTTTTTTTTGGAGGTCCCGGGGATCGAACCCGGGTCCCTCCATATGGGAGACGGACGCCCAACCAGTTGAGCCACATCCGACCCTAAATAAACTATTTTGATATACTTTTAAACTTTTTCATTTAAAGTATACCAATAACTATTATTGATGTGAATCCATATTTCAAATAGTCTCCTTGAAAATTTTGAATAATTTTATGTGATTTCTTGGCATATCTGAAAACATTATCCTTGTTTTTACTTCTGATGTGTAGTTCAAAGAGTTTATACTTGGGGAAGATATGCCAACTATCCATTTCTTATTATTATGTTTTGTATTTCATTTGTGTTTGTTATAATAGCAAAATCTTCTTAGTTTTAACAGAACATAGTTTATTTAATTGTCTATTTATTTAAATAAAGAATAATATAAATGAAAGTAGTAATATTATATTCCTGTCATGAGCAAGCCATGGATACATAATCTATTTTGGAGACCTTAGAATTTTTTTTTACCATCTCTGATTAGCTATAACATCATGAGATGTTTTTTTATCACCCAGAAGTCTTGTTTAAAATATGGGCATACCCAGGTTCCAACTAACACTGATTTTGATTCAATAGGTCCTGGGTAGGCTCCAGGTAGATGTGTTTTTAAGGTACTTTCTAAGTGATTCTGAAGCACACTTACTATTGAGAATTAAGAGATACAGATTCTGATATCTATATCTTATATAGATTATACTTATATCAGAAAACCTTCTCTCTGCTTCTTAATAATGATTAATTGTAAAACTCTTAAATAGAAAGGAGCCCATTTGCACATCATGAGTGGCATCAAGCAAAGGGTGTGCAGCTTGGAAGGCCATATCCTCTGCACCCTCAGGCTTGTGTGATAAAGAACCCTGGGGACAAGAATTTGTGGTGGCAGCTGCCAAGAATGAAAAAAAAAAAAAAAAAAAAAAAAAAGCAGGCTCCTCTCCAAGAGCCTGGAGGGAGCAAAGGGAACAAAATATAAATACACACACACAGACAAAGAAGAGAATAAAATTAAAGAAAACCATGAAGACCCCTTTGATGCATGAAGGCAGTGAAACAACTGAATAGCAAAAAATGGTTGTGCTGGCTTCTCTGGACAATGCTCTCAATGAATTAGAGCTCAGAGTGGACACTGATCATATTTTATTCATCTTTGTATTTCAAGTAAATTGACCATACCTGGAACATGTTAATAACCCATGAAGACAGGACAGAGAACATTTTGGTTTTCTCAACAGTACATTATCAATTCTAAAGTTACTGTCTACCATATAGTGATTATATGATATTTCAATTTATTTAATTGAATTTATTTAATTAAATATAATACAGAAATATATCTAGTGAAAGGAATTAGATGGTAATATTAAAAGATTCATTTAAAAATAAGAGTCCTGAGAGAAGTATATAGAATGTAACACATGCACCCACACACACGCACAAACAGGTAAGCCATTCCAGATTCTGTAGAGGTCCTTCAGTGATGTGGGTATAATAGGACTGTGTGCTTATCTTTGGAGAGATACTGGTAGAAGATGCATAATTCTCTAACTATACACACAAAATATCTTATATTTGCTTAACAATAAATATGACTTAAAGATGTCAAAGGAAATTTGTGGGGGAAAGAACAATAGAAATGACTGCAAAGTGCTTTCAACTATAAATTAATTAAATAGAAATAAAGAACACACTTAAAATTTCACACAGTAGGTTCATAGGATTGTTTCTTCACCATTATTTCAATTTTGTTGATTAGGAAATTGCAAATCAACGAAGCTTAAATATGTTAGCTGAAATGTCATTAGCAAATCGTCAGTAACCTCCAAAATATATTTGTTTGCTTCTAATATTAATAATTTTAAAAATCAGTATTTCCACTTTTCAGTTTTTCTGTATTTTACTTTATCCTATAGATAATACATTATTTCATTTAACAACTAGTAATATTTCCTTAATGTTCTGAGTTGTATCTAGATACCATGTGTTAGGACTATGCGCTTAAGCAATTTTCTCTTTTAGTGACTATGGTTTCTTGAGCTATGTCAACAAGTCAACCTAGAAACATTTCAGTAAAAAATACTTATGGGTGGCAGAGTTTCAGGGTCCAATATTTTTTCTCTCCAGGCAAATGTCTATTCACAAATTTATGCTCAATTTATCAATATGTTATATCTGACCACTCGTCCTCACCCAAAGAAAAACAAAAAGAAAATGTTTCTTGGCACTCTGTCTTCCTTCATTTCAACTGACACTCGATGAATAGTTCGAGTCAATAATTAGTGGGAGAAAAAAATTGTGGCTTCTGCCAAAAATCGTGGGATTCTATCTCAGTTCTGCACCTTGCTTACCTTGTAACTTTCCAGAAGTCATTTAGCACTCTGGGTATCTGGGAATCTTTTCCGCATTTAATATCACTATAATAATAATACTTGCCTTATCTGAATCATGGGGTTAGTAAAAGACATTAAAGAGATAGTAGATATTTTGGGTTTTATAAACTCTAAAGAACACTACAAATTTTATAATTAATGAGTTTAAGTCTTGACTGATAAAGAGGCAGAGCTATTTGACAGAAAACTGTTGAGATGCTCTTGAAAGAGAATGAAAGGAATGTTCTTTGCTTCTTTGATCCAACCAGAGTCATCACTTAAACCCATGGTAAAAATCAGTTGGTTCAGGTCAGGGGCACAGGATTCAACTACAGAGAATCATGTTGAACAAACTGCATGACAAAGAAATCATCAGGATAAAAATGTGCCAGAGCAGAGGAGGAGAAGTCAGAGTAACAAACTGCACATATATATATATATATATATATATATATATGCATGTATCTATATGTCAGGGTCAGGTATAGAAATGATGTAAGAGTTCAAGGGTCCTGACCTCAGATGTTTTCCAGCCCTGCAATGTCATGACCCTGGCATAAAAACAGACAAAACTAGCATAGATCCCATTGAACCATTAGAGAAAGAATGATGAGTCCATTTGGGGCAGTGGATGCCCTTAATAGAAAGAGAGAAAATTGAGTAAAGAACACCTCAATAAAGAACATGATTAAAATCCAAATTAAAATGCAAAAGGAGAATAAATAGAAATACAGATAATACCCTATTGTTGGAAGCACAAAGTGCATCTTTTTAAAGGTCAAGCCTCCAACATACCCTTGCTTTACATTTAAGGACACCAAGCCATGGAAGGATATGACAACATTTATGTATTGAGCTGAATTTGAACCCAGGGTTGTCTATCAAGCCCCATGTCTTTGAACCCTATATCAGACCACCCAATATTATTATCAAGATGTTCTCATTTGGTCATCACCAACAATAGAGTTGATCATACTCAGATCTCTCAAAATATAAATAAATATAAAACAGATAGCTATATGATAGTTCTTTTTCTAATTATATGTTTACTTACATAAAGCATATACACAAGCACATGCAAACATGTAAGGTATCACATTGAAAATATCAAATATGGCTGTCTTTAGGAGAAAGTAAGAGAAAAAACCTTTATTAAAATAAACAGTAATAATGCTATGAATAGCACAAAAAAGTGAAGAAAAGATAGCATTGATATAAATGTTAAGTAATCCTTTTTAAAAAAACAAACAAACACATTCTATAATTACAGAATTTCAACCTAGATTTTTTTAATGCCACTCAAATTCATCCACACATGTTTAATAGTCATTAAGAAAGTCTTTTCTGAAGACAACACTCAGAGGCAAGCACAATAATCTTTGCAGATAATAAAACTGCTAAAGATTGCAGTGTGGTTTAGAAATCCCTTATCAAATTTAGCTGTCTTTTCTCAAGATGTGTACATAACTAGTTCAGTTATCCTAATATGGATTCTCATTTATAAAATACACACCCTTAAAAACTAGCAAAACATCTGAAAGTATTTATCTCTCAGAAACTTATTTTGCTACCACTTTCACCCCTGAGAAGCTAAACATTTCCTTGTGTTTATGCTTTTGACAATGATTTGACATTTTATTTAAACAAAGCTCTTTTCTAAGTAGCTGAAGATAAAATTGGAATTTTGTATTTAAATTTCAAATTACTTGAATGGAAAAAAATTACCTAAGGTGGGTGTCTGGTGATAGGTGGAAAATTTACCACTCAAACACACATATTAAAACAAAAGATTACATATAATGATATAGGCTAAAGATTAAAGTGACCTGTTATTTCCCATTTTTTTCTTTCCTAGTGACTTTTACTTTAAGGATAGACTCAACTTTACTGTGTATGAAGGATCTGAGCTGTTATAAAGTAATGGACTGAATTACTTCATGCTTTTCAGAGCTTAATTTGAGAACATTCTAATCTCCTCATCCATAACTAGTGATGGCAAAAGGATCTCTCCCACTCTGCCACACAGAAGGAACTGCAGCGCAATGCACTTCAGTCTCCAGCAGTCTTCAGGGCATTATTGCACCGGGAGTACATCATCAATGAGGAATGTGACCTTGGACTACAGACTAGGATCTAACTATAAATTTGCACTTCTGCTGCCCCTGCCTTGCTATTCTGGAAGAGTTTCCTTATACTACAATGATAAGTGAGGGAAGGCTGGTAAAATTCCATGGTTTTTTAAAAAATTATTTATAGGTATAATGGTTAGGTTCATGTGTCACCTTGGCCAGGTGATGATGTCCAGTCATTTGGTTAAGTAAGCACTGGCCTGATTGTTACTGTGAGGACTTTTCCTGGACTTAAATCATCAGTAAGTTGATTGCATCCATGCCTGATTCCATCTACAATGAAGGAGATTGCCTTCAACAATGAGAAATGTCTCATCCAATCAATTGAAGGCTTTAAATGGAGAAGTGATGATTTCAGCAGTCAGAAGAGAGAATTTCCATCTCTGCTTCAGCCAGCCAGCTTCTCCTAGAGAATTCATGGAGGACCTTCATTGTCTACCCTTATCGGAGCTACTGTCTTGTAGCCTGCCCTACGGAATTTGGACTTGTACATCCTTACAGTCGTATGAGACAATTCTTATAAAAACTCATAATGTTTACAGATATTTTCTGTCATTCTCTTTCCCCAGAGAACCCTGACTAATACAATAAGTCAACAGAATTTTGCTTAACTTTTTGTTTGACAGCCCTTTATAAAGAAAGCTTTACTTAAGGAGAAACACACTGGTGATATTGCTTTTCATTTCCAAAAAAAACCATACACACACAAACTGAATGAACCTAAAGGTAGCTGAAATCTAGAGAATTCAAATAACTTTTCAAAGTACCTGTAGCCATCTAGAGGGAGGGCAAATCCTGGAGTCTTTGTTGGTACCTCCCAGTGCTGAGTTTCTTATACCATCGCACATTTCTTCATGGATAATACTAGCTTACCTGGTAACTTAGAGTATGTCACTTCATGTGTTGCTGGAAATACGGAATGTCATAGCTGAAAGTATTTATATATTTATAAAACTAATCTTGTAGAATTTCTTATTTAGCAGATAAGAGAACAAAGGCCCAGAGTAGTTGCTTAAAGTAACAGTGAAGTTGGCTAATGTGACAGTGATAGATGTGGAATTAGAATGCACATATTTTAACTACTAGTTAGTATTAGTTCTGTCACAAAAACTTAGTCATTCCTGTGCTCTTCTCTTCCCCTCTTTTTTCTTATACCCCACTGTATTAGTCAACCAAAGGGATTCTGATTCAAAATACCAGCAATCTGTTAGCTTTTATAAAGGGTATTTATTTGGGGTAGAAGCTTACAGTTACAAGGCCATAAAGCATACGTTACTTCCCTCACCAAATTATATTGCCGCGTGTTGGGGCAAGATGACTGCCAACGTCTGCCAAGAGTTCAGGCCTCTTGGGTTCCTCTCTTCCCGGGGCTCCATTTTTCTCCGGGTTCAGCTGCTGTGCTCTCTCTACAAGGCCAGCTATAGACTGTCAGGCAAACGGCTCTCTCTATCTTCCTGAGGCCTCTGCCTGTGTTTAATGGAGACTTCTCTCCTTCCTCATGTATCTGCTTCTCTGTGGGTTTACTTCCTGGGTTGCAGGATCAAAACTCCATGTCAGAACTCCAACTCATTCCTCTGCTCTGCCGTGTGGTTTTATCTGTGAGTCTCCACCCACCAAGAGGGCAAGGACTCAACATCTTACTGATGTGGTCCAATCAAAGCCCTAATCATAATTTAATCATGCCCAGGTACAGAACAGTTTACAAAGATAATCCAATATCTATTTTTGGAATTCATAAACAATGCCAAACTGTCACTCCCACCTTTCCCCCTGCTCAGAATCATTACATTGAGTAATATAGTGAACTATATTAATTAGAGTAATGATAATTTCTTAACAAATAATCCCTAGAATTCTATGATTTAATACAATTAATTTTTGCTCACCCATCAACCTGTTACACCTGTCTGTGGACAGCTTTGTTGCATATGGATATTCTGGGAATCAGACACCCTCTATCTTGTAGCTATGTCATTCCCTACAGTTGGGAGTCCTATGCATACAACTGGTAGAAGAGGAAAGGGAGTGTGGAGATGGCATACTCTCCATAAATGCTTTGGTCTGTAAATAGCAAGTATCACTTCACTTGTGTTTCCTTAGGAAAAACTAGTCATATGGCTCCTTCTAGGCACAAGGAGGGCTGGACAGCACTACAGTGATAATTCTGCATGGTAGAAAGGCGAGCACATATTTTGGTAGCTAGCTAACCATCACTACTGTAAAACTGTATAAGAAAAGTGCTTCAATGTTTTTGAGTTTTGATTTTGCCTACTAATGAGTCATTCCTAAAATGACTTCCTAATGGACACAGCAGACATTGGATTCATATTCAGGCACTGTTAATTATATGGCCTTGGGCAAGTAGCGTAAATATCCTGTGCTTCAGTTTTTCCATCTGTGAAATAACCATTTAGGGCTCCTGTCAATACTACATAATGTACATAAAACCCTTAGAACAAGGGCTATCCAATGTCGGTGCTCAATAAATGTTACCTGCTTTTATAAAACATAATTGATTTCATTAATCACCAAGATATTGTCAATTCTTCTTTTACAAGGTTTGCTTGGCATTATAACAAATTTTCTAAAATAGTTCTGTCTGCTCTGGTTTTTGTGTCTGTAAATCTGGAACATGAGTGGAATAAAATTCATTATTTTACATGTGAAAAAATCCATTTCTGCCTGTAGCTAGCAAACTGTATGAGTTACCTCTCTCTGTTGTATAATATATGGCAGTGTACCAAACACATCTATTGCATTTGACTGGTTGTCATACAGATTCAATCACATCTTACTAAATACACATAGTTACATTTTCAACTACAGTATAATAAAAAAGACCCCTCTAAATAATGTAGAATATGATTTTCTATGTTTCCCCAAACTGAAACTGAAGGGCAAATAGTCTTTACACAAAGCAACTGTCCAACCGTCTTTTTTTTTTTTTTTTTTTTTAACATTATAGAACTGATAGTACTGTAACAGGCTACAGGATAAGACTTTCATTGCATTGTCAAATGCATCTGTATCTGAATCTCCATAAGTCAAATAGCCATAGGTAATAGAGAAGGTAAGTTGAAAAAAGCTTTTATATCTTCTGCTGATGGGAGGGTGGGTTGTGAAAGCTTGCTGTGCTTGAACTGTGGCATAGATTTGATTACTCTTTTTAAAAGCATAACACAAAAAGTCTCATTCTAAGACTACTGTTGGGGTGAGAATAACACTTCACAAATAAACCTCATAGTTTTGTGTTAGAGAGATGCACAACATCCTACCAGAGAAAATGTTTAGGCTTTGTCTTAGTTTGCCAGATCTACTATGACAAATACCATGCACTGACTGGCTTAACAACAGGAATTCATTGGCTCGTGGTTTGGGAGGCTAGAAGGCCAAACTCAAGGCCATGCTTCCTCCATAAAATCTGTAGTGTCCTTGCCGTTCTTGGCTTGTACCTCTGCCTCCCATCTGTGGCACTCTCTTTATCCTTTGTCTGATCTCTTGGTTTCCCCTGTCTTCTGGCTTCTTCCTGTGACTTTCTCTGACTGAGCGCCCTGAATGTCTCTCTTTATGAGAAATCTACTCACACCCATGAAGAAAGACCAACTCTGATTCAATTTGGCCACACCCTAACTAATAATAACATCTTCAAAAGTTCTATTTATAGATGGGTTCACACCCACAGGAAGGCGAATTAAGACTTGAATATGTCTTTTGTGGGGTACATCATTCATTCCTCAACAGGGTTCATGAAACAGTGAATTGTTTGCAAATTGAGTGTGCCATAATCCAAAAGTAGTGCTATAGGGAGAATGTTTATTTTAATAAAAGTTCAAAGAAATATATTATTTATACTGGAGACAATCTTTAAATCTCAGTCCTATATTCCTGGACTGATTTCCAAATTTAGAGCAAAATAATATAAACAATAGCAATATTTTCCTGCTGTAAGGCAGTTTAGTATTCCTGATCTAAGGAAGATATGGTTACTTTTCCTGAAGTCAAACTTGTTGGTTTGTAAGTTGATACAGCATCTCTAACTCATCTGGATAATGTGTTACAGTTTATGACACAGAAAAATACCTAAACCAATTTGAGGGAATTAAATTGTTCAGAGCATAGCTACTATTCTTGAACTTTCTCTGTGCTTACAAGAAATTTGAAAATAAAAAACTATTAGCCTGTAGTTTATAATCACCCTCCTACTTAGTAATCATTACATATTTCAAATTAATTTACTTGAATACACAAAATAAATTTAGAAAGAAATGTACTCAGTATAATCTATTGTGTTTTGAAGTGAGCTGGCTAAGTAGAATAATACTTTTCTAGTAATCAGAATTTTTCATACTAGAAATCAGAATACATTTTTATATATTTTATTTGAATGCAAAGGTTAAAAAGCCATGTTGATTTTCTAAATCATCCAGTGAATACCTACATCTCAAACTAATGTATTCCACAATTTCTTGAAAAGAGAATTCTTATATATGCTCAGAGATAAACTTTCTCTCTTTAATACTTAACTAGAGTTTTCTTATTTTAAAGGATATAATTGAGAAGATTTGCTTTTTGCCTAGTTTAAATTCAATGTATGCCAAGGCTTAAATATCTCAGGATACAACTTGGGGTGTTCCAGGACAGTTTTTCAGGTACCTCTTTGGATAATTATAAATAAGACAAGATGGGACAAATGTACTCAGCTAGACAGAATTTTAAATTGTTGATTTTTTTTCTTTAAAGGAAACAATTGGACTTTGCTCTTTGAGCCCAGTACAAGATAGAGTTAATAAATATTTGCTGAAGGAATGGAGGAAAATGAACAAAAGAATGGATTTGGCAAAAAAAAATTTAATGAAAATAAAACCAATCATAACACATAATATTTCAATTATTCCCAAGAAGAACTTGGTTAGTATACATGTGCACAGAAATGTATATACATATTAATTTGTTTTCAATATAAAAGTATATCCATATATACTAGAATATACTAGTTTATTCACTCAAAATATATAAAACAATTGTTTCCTAATCAATAAATCTACCTAAACTTATTTTAAAAACTATCTGATACCCTCTTTATGGATATAGAATAATATCCATCCAAACCCTTATTGTGTACATTAGGGAGTTTCCAATTTGTTTATTATGAATAACATGGTTATATTTATTACTATAGCTAAAAGTAAGCCTATGCTCTGATTTCTTTAGTGTAAATTCTTGATATTGATAGTTTAAAGGATATGTTATTAGAGGTTTTAAAGGCTTTTAGTAACTATTCTAAATTGAAGCAGAACATTATAATGTGGCCTTTATAGTATAGTTTTTCCATGTGCAAATAACCCTGTTCAAATGGCCCCAAAGCAGGGCAAGTTCACTGTGACTGTCTGAAGCTTTTGTGAATCCCAGAAAAGAGCATGTTTTTAGAACATCTCCATTCCTGTGGGTATGAGACCCTTTGATTGCATTAGATCCAGTTAAAAGGGATATTTTGATTAGGTCACATTTGGTTAGATTACTTTAGGGCCTTTGATTGGACTATGTCACTGAAGTGAGACCCAGATTGGGTCTCGACCCTCTTGCTGAAGTTGTGTATAAGTTGAGAACTGAAAACAGAAACACACAAGAGTAAGACATCTGCCATTCTGACCCTGCCATATGTTGGAGAGAGGATTTCAGGATCACCCACAGCAGCAAAAAGGCAGAGAAATCCCAAGATGCTGAGAGAGAGGCTGGAGGCTGGAATCAGCAGAGCAGCCCAAAGCTAAAGAGACAGGCCCAGAAAGAGATGAGCCATATGCTGGATTGCCCACAACTGAGATTGGGGAGAAGGTAAGCCTGGAGGAGAAAGCAGAGGTCAGCTGCTAGTTTGCCTTGCCATGTGGCAGGACTCCAGTGTCACCAGCAGCCAACTTTGGCAAGAAAGCATTTCTGCTGATGACTTGATTTGGACATTTTTGCTGTCTCAGAACTGTAAACTTTTAACCTGATAAATTCCTATTGTAAAAGCCAACCCATTTCTGGTACTTTTCTCTCAGTAGCTTTAGCAAACTAAAACAGTCAACAATTAATATGTGGAGTAACCACTTCCTTGGTAACTCTGTCTATAACTCCTAATTTAATAATATAGGCACTATAGCTTTCTACTCTATTCAATTCTGATTTGTTTGAATATATTAAATATTCTTATGAAAAATAAGAAAATAATAACAAGAAAATGATTTTTTTGATTAGCCAAGAATACATTTTCAGGTATGTGTCACAATACCTTCATTGTAAAGGTGTTTTTTGATGCCAAACATAATATATGTATAAGAGTTATAATTTAAGAACATTGAGACATCCTGGTACTGAGTTATTTATGTCAAGTGGTGCCATATCTTTCACCCTACAATGCTAATAAACATGAATAAAGTAAAGCCACCAAAACAAGTAGCTCCTAAAAGCAGATATGCCTATTCTATGGCAGTATTTTTGAACCTATGCTCCATTTTTAAAAATACAACAATTTAATTTCCTTCCCTCTTTGCCACAAGACCCATATCCTTAGCTAAGAAGATTTTTTCAGGCTTCATTCTGAGTACTTTGTACCATGAAAACAATATATTTGTTTCCTTTTCCAAATACAAAATCATATATTGGCTAGGTTTTTCAAACCACAAATTCACTGAGTTCTCTTTTTGAGAATCATCTCTCTTGATTTTTCCAGTGGAATACAGAGCGAGCTGTATTTGTAGGACTTTTGACCTTTCCTTTTCTCTTTCCCCCTTTCTCCTTCCCTTCTTTCTCTTCCTGTACAGTTCAGCCCAATACCTGGTAATGTGACTTGGTGAGGGATGTTAAGAGTGCAAAGAGTATGAGGAAGTTATCCAGGAAGAGGGGTTGGGGCAATCTGATGTGGGGCATCAGAACTCAAGTAGAGGAAGAGAGCATCCCTATGAAGGGATGACTTGCCTTAGGTTTCAGAGTCCTAGCAAGATAGGGCTATGTCAACATGTGGAGGTGAATGAGTGTGAGATATAAAATCCTGAATGGGGTAAAGAGGGTGTTTACACATAGGGGTATCCTTATGCAAGTGTTGGGTGAGCAAGGTGCCCACACAGGGGAGAAGTAGGTCATAGTGCCAATGGGAGATCGGTTATGTGTAGAAAAACAAATCAAATAAGGAAATAAATTAACAACACTGGGATGCAAGTTTCACTGTTGGAGAAGGAAGTTACAAATATGGAAAGAGAGAAAACTAGAAAGAACCCTGTGGGTTGATTGGAAGTAGAGTGCAAACTCATGGATTTCAATAACTATAGACATAGAAATGAATATATATGTCTTCATGTGTATTTATCTATATACATATATTCCTACAGAGAGAGCTTGGAGCCATCACCTTGACTCTGCCTTCCATATGACTGGAAATTGAAGTCTGATGGAGACTCTTTACACTTCTAATTCCCTTGTTGATCTGGGTAATTCTTATAGCTTCTAATACTAGTCCAAGGATCAACCCCTCTGGGAGACTTCTCTGACATTCCACAGGATGAGTCAGCTGCCTATTTCTGTATTTCTTGGGCCTGCTTCTATTCTACCATTTATTACACTGCTTATGTCATCCATTCACTTCTCTAACTTCACACTAGTGTGTTTTTCTCTCAGTAGCAAGGATTGTATCTTTTTTGTTAACTTTCTCATACAGTGATTCCACAGAATGGACAATCACTGAAGCTTGTTCAATGCATATTTGAATGTGTATGAAAAAAAGAATAGAACACATTGCAGGTTAAAGAGCACAAGCTTTGATACCCTTGAAATCTTGGTTCATATCCTTATGCCATAACTTGTTGACTGAGATCTTGGTTGTGTTTCCTTATTTCCCTGAACCTGAATTTCCTCATCTGTAAAATTTCAATAATAATGTTTGTTCTATTACAGTATGTGATTTTTTGTGCGTGGTGAGGGGAATAAGTATTTAATGAATAGGTATATGGAATTTACTTGTTAAGTGTTAAGTGTTAGATAGGTGAATAATGGTTTCCATCCCACAGAGACGCTGGCACACTAACTTGCTTATAAATAGATATTCAATGAATGTGATGATTGATTTAATACAGGCACATTTATATTCAATAATTCTTTCTTTATACTACAACTTTAGTTTCATTTACTTCTTCATATTTAAAAAATTCCCTCCTCTCTCCTTTTTCTTAGCTTTTATAATCACTGTTTTAATCTGAGTGTGAGGATTGTTCTAAAATACCACTTTCTTAAAAGAAGATGAAGCATATGTTGTGGATTGAAATTGCTTGAAATACAAATCTGTTTAAACCCTTTGTGTCACTTTTGCTTATGCATACACACACATGCACACACATATAGGTATATGCACACACATATGTGTACACATATGTATACATATATACATATATGTGTGACACATATATGTTTTACTTAAAAAACCCTTTGACTTGGCTGTTTAGCAAGTCATATCTAGCCAGGTTGAAAGTTTAAAAGCTTTCCCAGATAGCTATAGGTGATTTTTATTTTGGCAGTAATTCCATCTGAGCAGAAAAATTTTGACAACTATATCAGTATTGATAATAACTGAATTTCTTGTTTATAAAATACATATATCATAGATGTATTTTCATATTTGATACCCAATTTACATACGTCATTAACGTATTGGACTACAGTACGTTGACCTACAATTCTACTACTCAAGTTTAATCCTACTGATATATTCTAATATATTATAATTATGTATGTAGAAGGATTTTCATTGTACCATTATAAGTAATAAGGAAAAAAAGAAGCAAATGAAAGGCCCATTTCTAAATAATCTATATGTACTGATATGAAAATTTGACTAATCTAATATTTTATTGCAAACCACCGGTTCCAGAAGGGTTATTTGTGTGAAGTAAAGGATTTCTGAATATACAGTGGCAATATTAAAGATCTGCAAGGAAATATATAAATGTGTATATATATATTGGACGAGGACTCTAGATTGTAGGTGGAGGTAAGTGGGAGATTTTTGCTTTTTAGCCAATACCTTTCTCTGATTTTTAAATTATGTTTATCATGACCATACAGAATATTTTAAATAAAATTTTAAAAAGAGTTTCTATAACTGACCAATGTCACAACCTAGAAAGGGGTAGAATCTATGAATTCCTCAAAGCCTACTCTAGTCAGCTTATTTGGACCCAGCACACATTTCTATTATTAAATGCATATTTCATACCTAGATATTTTTCTTTGATTTTACCTCCACTTTGTCAGAAAGATATATCTGAGAAGTTATCATAAAGCAAATGAAATGAAAAATTGCGAAAAAACAAAAAGTGCTACTAAAAGCACGGAAAAACATCAGCAGTAAATATATTTGTGCAACATCAAAATTTATTTCTCAGTGAAGTTTGTGTCTTGAATTATCCCATGGAATATTGCATTGGTATATTTTAAGACTTTGATATTTAGCACATGGTTTAAAACAAGCAAAAATGAATTTTATGGTTTCATGTTGCAAGCATCAGTTCTTGAGAAAGGTATTAACTTGAAAGTTTTACCTACTATGCTTCCCAGCTCTTTTTATAGCATAAACATTCTACATTGCAGTAATTTTGATTTAAAATCAGGAGCGTTTTTCCTAAACTTGTGTTTTTGGATTCTCCCTTACCCATTCATCATTAAACTGTCAAAATCCTTGTTTGAACCCTCCCCATCTAATTCTCTTATTTTTATACAAATATATTATTAATACCCTACCCTATGGTTTTAAGTCTGTTTAGAATTTTAGAGCATTCATATGTTTTAGTCACTTTCTTTGATGTAATTATTCTTTTCCAGCTTGAATTTATATGACAGTCTATTAAACAGAAAGCAAGGTATTTTTTTTTCAAAAGTGGGCTCAAGAATTTAATTTCAAAAGAAACTAAGATATACCCTTTCCATCACTTTGGAGATTTGAAAAAATAAATGACAACATCATTGTTGCAGGTGTAAATTGTAATAACTTACCATTTTTTTTCAGTTTCAACCCAGAGACCATGCAGTATCCATATTTTCATAAAACCAGTTTGACATTTTTTTAAACTATACACTTATTGTAAATTTAGTGTCTCTTCTTTCTTTACGCAAGTATAGAACTAAACTATAAATGATAGCAGATTTTCCTTCTATTTTTGTGGTTGTGGAAAGACCCCAGATAGCATATTTTCAGGTTTTGTGGTGGTTGTGGTAGCAAAAGGGATTTTGAACTCATAGTTGCTTTGAAAACAGCAGTTTTCCAGTTTCAACATTAAAAATCCAAGATATTGATTTTTTTTTTCAAGGATAAAGTCTTTGTATCACAAGCCAAAGATTTCCATCATATTAATTAGTATTGTTTAAAATGAAGGTTAAAATGCTCTCCTTCTTGGTCATAGACTCATTATACAGAGCAAGAGCATATGTTTCCAAAGTATATGCCATGTAGTCCTTTATTGAGTTTACATTGTGGAAATTTATGATACTATAAAGATTAATCTAGACATCAGTGAATAATTGATGGCAAATGAAAAAAGGCTTGTGGTTTCCTAAAAGGCATGTGCATTAAGCACAATGACCTATGTGCTGTTTCAAATAAAATAAAATAAAATTATAAAAACAATAATTAAGCTTCTTTTCTAGAGTTTATGTTTTTGAAAATGATATTGAGCTAATTGGTTCTTTTTACTCTTTGTATTTATATCTTCCACTGTAAAGTATTTCTCTAAATGTCAAAAACATTCTGTTTATGAAGCATAAGGATTAGTTTTAAAAATGTGTGTACACAATAAAAATATCCACTTCACTATCCTTTGAAAGTCAATTTATATGACATTTAATTTGAAAAAATATGTAAAAAATATATATGTATGAATATACAATGTAAAGATAAATACTTTTTCCCTTAGTAGAAAACAAACATGATGAGTTTCATAAATTAGAGCTATTTGCCCTTGCATTGTGAAAAATTTTCTAAGATCTTGTTAATCATAAGTATAGTATCTCTCAGATGCTTTCTACAATAATGCAAAAAAATCTTTAATTTGCTTGTGATCAATAATATATTTTCCAAGCAGAACATTAAAAACAGAGATTATCACTGGCAATAATTATGTAAATTAAATGATTTATGAATTAAGAAATTGTTCTTGTTTCCTCTGCCAATTTTCACATAATCCACATAGTATGGATACAGAGGAATATTGGTCACATGCCTAATGGTTTGGTGTATGTATTAGCCAGCCAAAGGGGTGCTGATGCAAAATACCAGAAATGGGTTGGTTTTTATAAAGGGTATTTATTTGGGGTGGAAGTCCACAGTTACCACGCCATAAATCATAAGTTTCTTCCCTCACCAAAGTCCATTGCCATGTGTTAGAGCAAGACAGCTGCCAACGTTTGCCAGGGTTCAGGCTTCTTGGGTTCCTCTCTTCCCGGGGCTGCGTTTCTCTCCGGGCTCAACTCCTCTGTTTCCACCACAAGGTCAGCTGTAGACTCTCAGGCAAATGACTTATCTCTTTTTCCAGGGCCTTTTCTCACGACCAAGCTCTCTTAATTCCCAGGGCTCCAGCTCAAGACTCCAACATCAAAAACTGCTCCCTCTGTCCGTTACCTTGCCTTTTATCTTCAATTCCCCACCCACCAAGGGGTGGGGCTCAACATCCTACTGATGTGGCCCAATCAAAGCCCCAATTATAACTTAATCATGCCCAGATTAGCAGACTAGTTTACAAGCATAATCCAATATACATATTTTTGGAATTCATAATTACATCAAATTACCCAATGGCTACAGTGTACTTTTTAAGATTTTATAAAGGAAAGGACATATATATTTTCACTTAAAAATATGACTTGAGTACCTTCAAGTTTTAATGTGTTTGTCATAATTATAGATTTTGTTTTTATTTTCTACTTTCGTTTTTCTTGTCAAACATTTGCCCATGGAAGAACAATGAATATTATGCACCCAAAAAAAAAGTTGTGGCTAAATAAGTTCAAAACATTCAGATTAAAAGGGGAAAAGAAACCTAATCATCCAGGTATTTTTTTCATTAAATGCAAATTTTCTGAATGATAACTTTCCTTTTCATTTTTTGATCAGGAGTTTGTCATCAACTAAGCAGTATGTTTATTCAAAAATGGAACAAACCAGGAAAAAAAAAATATATATATATATACAGAGAGAGAGAGAGAGAGAGAGAGAGAGAAATAGAGAGAGGAAAAGAGGAAAGAGAAAGAGAGAAGAATTCCCCCAAATCTACTGGTACACAATGGACTAACATCTACTTACAGTGTAAAATCTGGAAATCTCATCAGATAAACTCTGTTGATTCATTCCAGGCTACAGAGTTGAAATTCTATTCTTCAAGTTCTCTCTAGATTCAGTTCTTTCTTTGACCACCCACATTCATGTTTTGGAAAATGTTTTTTGGCAAAAGACCTAGTGATCCTTCACTCCTCTACTCTTTCATTTTATGTCCTCTATTTTCTTTTTCCTTCTCCTTTTCTTTCTTTCCATTTTTTTTTTCTATCTTAAAAACCGCCATTTTTGTGAATCCCTTGCCCATGAATGTCAATGGGAAAATTATGGAAGGGTGCAAAGAGAAGTGTTGCTCTACTTTGCAATCAACTTGGCTATGACAAGAGACAAACAACAACAACAAATAAAAACAATTTAGTATCTTGTGACCTATTTGTAATCCCAGAGAACAATTAAGTTGTATACTTTATACAAAGCCTTATCTACCATAGCACATTGGCTATGATGTACTCTAAAATGTGTTCATAAAGTAAAAGAGGAGTGGTTGAATGTTGATTCAGTGATTTTCATGCACCAGGTTGCTTTTTAAGTAAAATAAAACTAAATTTATCAACTTTTCTTTGAAAACTACATTTCTTATTTCCACTGCGTTCTTCATTTTCTTTCACCAAATAGTTATTTAACAAGATAAAGAGGAGAGGTATCTTGTAGAATAAAGCCTTTCTGTATTTAATAAAAAGAAAATATCTGTAACCAGGCCTTAGTAATCTTGAAATCCTATATAATCTTAAACTTTTAGAAAATAAATATTTCCCTTCTACTTCACTAACATGGGTGATCCAGCTATTTCTAAGGTGTTTTCATCCTTCATCCCTTATCTCCATTCATTCCCAACTCCCACCCTGTCAGCTTGCTACTCTCTACCCCATCCTTTTGAAACTATGTTTACATGTGTGGCCGTTGGGCAGTTTGATGTAATTATGAATTCCAAAAATATAATTGGATCATGCTTGTAAACTGATCTGTTAATCTGGGCATGATTAAGTTATGATTAGGGCGTTGACTGGGCCACGTCAGTAGGGCCTTGAGCCCTACCCCTTGGTGGGTGCGGAATCGAATATAAAAGGCAAGGCAGAGAACAGAGTAGAAGCAGTTTTGATGTTGGAGAAAAGGCCCCAGAAGAAGAGAAGTGAGCCGTTCGCCTGATCGTCTACAGCTGACCTTGTGGAAGAACCAGAAGAGCTAAGCCCAGAGAGAAACGCAGCCCTGGGAAGAGAGGAACACAAGAAGCCTGAACCCTGGCAAACAGCGGCAGCTGTCTTGCTCTAACATGTGGCGATGGACTTTGGTGAGAGAAGAAACTTAATGCTTTATGGCCTGGTATCTGTGGAATTCTACCCCAAATAAATACCGTTTATAAAGACCAACCCATTTTTGGTATTTCACATTAGCACTCCTTTGGCTGACTAATACAACATGTCAGCAAGCTCCAGGGTATGACTTCTTTAAAAAAGAAAATTGTCTTAATTACTTTAAATAAAATTCAATTTCTTTGAATGTCAAATCTTCCCTTGCACACTTTTTGCTTCCTTAGTTCATTTATTAATAACCAAATAGTATACATTTCTCTCTTACCACTGTACAACAAAGCAGCATTGACTATCCATCTACACTTCTGGGTCTTAATTAATGCCCTCTTTCTTTTCACATTTGTCAGTCTGTCCCTTGTCTTGAATCTTATTTATGCCACCATGAGGCACCCCTGTGCCTCATCCAGCCCGTTTTTGCTCAGCTTTTTAGTGTCTTTCTAGAAACATATGCTTTTCAACTTGTGGTCAACTATTTCAACAATTCCTTTGCTTGAACCTAAGAATCTCTTATTTCCTTCACCTATTTTGCCAAAACTCAAACCATGGGCATCACTACCCTGCATTTTCTGTGTTCCTAATTTTGGGCTGTTCTTTGTTTCAATGCACATGCATGCACTCAATCTTCCAAGTGTCCTCAATCTTGACAACCAATTGAATTACCAACCGTGTTTCAGATCATTTTATCTAACTTAAATAGTTCCTACCCTTGCCAAAGTAAGCAAATTATCTCCTTTCCTACATTGCAGAGATTGTGGTCATCAAATATGAGCTGTTTCAATATCTCTTTGCTTCTCCTCAACATCCATTCTCTAGTTTTCCTTATTAAGATTAAATCCTCTATTAATGTGCTTATTTCCTCCTTGCTCATTTAATTAGAAATTTTCTTCATTAGTGATCACTCCTCTTTCATAGTCTTCAAATCTCCTCTCTTCATCTACTTCATTTCTATTTTCATTCATCTTTAGTTCTTTTCTGAATCAAAATGCCTTCCTTCAAACCTGCTATTTCATCATACAGGTAAGTAGTTATTAAACAGCAATCATGTCTCTCAATTTTAAAGTGCATGTATTAGTTAGCCAAAGGGGTGCTGATGCAAAATACCAGAAATCTGTTGGCTTTTATAAAGGGTATTTATTTGGGGTAGAAGCTTACAGTTACCAGGCCATAAAGCGTAAGTTACTTCCCTCACCAAAGTCTATTGCCATGTGTTGGAGCAAGATGGCTGCCAATATCTGCAAGGGTTCAGCCTCCCTCTACCTCTGAAGGCTCTGTGTTCCCAGCTTCTTCCAATATCAGCTGTAGGCTGGCATAAGTCTTGTCTCTCTCCCAGGGCTTGTTTATCTCCAGGTTCAGCTGCTTAGGGCTCTGGTATCTGCAGCCGCAAACTATCAGGTGAACAGCTTGACTCTCTTTCTGGGGCCTTTGCCGTGTCTAATGGAGCCTTCTCCATTTCCTTACATATCTGCTTCTCTGTGTTTACTTCCTGGGCTCCAGAATCAAAATGCCAACCTCCCTTCTCTGCAGCTGGTTTCTCTGTGAGTCCCTGCCCACCAAGGGGTGGGACTCAATGTCTTACTGATGTGGCCCAATCAAAGCCTTAATCATTATTTAATCAAGTAAAAGTGAAACTTCTGAATCCAATGTAATCTAATATGCCCAGAAGGACAGACCAGTTTACAAACATAATCCAATACCTATTTTTGGACTTCATAAACAATATCAAACTGCCACAGTGCACAAAGACGTAATCTCTACTTGCTGCCTGGAAGAATAAGGATTTTTCTTCCTCAGCCTTCCTTCCATCCCCAGTTACTTACTGGAACAAACTCGAGAAAATGGCTGGTTCCCTTTAATATTCAGCTTTGGTCCCAACTCTCCAACTTTCTGAGTTCTATGCCTGGGATATTTCCCATCCTTTCCACCTTGAGGAGGTTACTTTCTTGGTATCTGGGTTTTTGTTCTGAGATCATTTCCAGTGTCTCACTGTACTTTTTGTTTGTTTGTGTCTTCATATCTTTCTTTCCTTTCTCTGCTCTAAATGTACACACTCCCAGGATTCTATCCTTGGCTTTCCCTTTTTTTCTCTGTAACCCCTTTACTCTGTTATAGCATATGCTCCATTATCTAATCCATCATCTCTGTAGATTTAGCCAAATATATCTCCAGGCCAAGGTCTCTCCTATTCTTGAGAAACAAGTTTCCACACAGCTGCTGCAATTATCCATCTTGGTATATTGGTGTATTATTTCCGTTTTTGTTTTCTTTCCTAAACATCTAAATGTTGAAATTTCAAATCATCATTGAATTCTTCCAACCCTCAAATCAAAATCAGCTATAATCTCCTTTGGAGTCAGCCTTCACTGAGTTTCTTCTGTAGCAATATCATGTATTGAGATTTTATTCTTGCACTGTACTTTTCTATATTTATTGCATATCATTTTTCCTCAAGTCAATCAAATGATTTACACTGGCTAAGGGGAAATTGTACTGTTACAGACAAGTGAAACGATAAAAATCAAAATTCCTTTTTTCTTAAAAAGTAAGGTCTCAGGGAGCGGGTATAGTGGCTGAGCACCTGCTTCCCATGTATGAGGTCTAGTGTTCAATTCCCAGTACCTCCTTAAAAAAAAAAAAAAAGTAAGGTCTCACGTATCAAAAGTGGAATTAGAAGAAAGCAGGTCTTTCTTCTAATTATGCAAAAAATAAGCAAATTAGAAAGAAAATGAAAAAGATTCATCCAGTCCATCTGTTGAAATAGGACATAAGTGAAGGTTTACCAGACTGGTAACAGGGAAGAGAAATAGAGATGGGAGTATGGCCTCAAGGGAGGAGTGCTAGAGAAAAGGAGGGGGGGAGTATTGGGAAAAAAGAGTGGTTTAGTGCCAGGAGTTGACAGTTCATTATCTGTCAGTGCTGGGGAATCACATAGAAGCTAGGAGAATAACTGCTGGCCATATGCCATTACTTATAAGTTCTGCAAGGTTCATTGTTGTATGGTGTGAGCCATGATTGAAAGCTGTCTGCAAATCATTATTACATCATCCAGCAGAAGGACAATCATTCATACCCTAACACTTGACTGACCTTTTGCTGAGTTGTCCTATTTTTTGTAATAACTTGGGGCATTTATAAGAAACTCTAACAGAGAACGCATGGACTTTATACTCAAAGGGGTTCTGGCAGTGTGGAGAGAAAAATCTTGGAAGCTATGTTTGGGTAGGATGAAGCAATACCCTGCCACATATAGATCATGATACAAATACTGTTAACTATGAATTTTGCTCAACTTTAAGTTTCATTGTGGTCACACTATCACCCCTACATTAGAAAAGCATCTCTCTTTCTCTTTAATTTTTTCTTATTTTTCAAGAACTGCACTACATTGTCATAAGAAATGTAGAGGTTAGAGTTAGGATTGTCCTGATATTGATGGTAGGGATATATACTAGATAAGATTGATATAGGGTAAATGTGGGAGGTGTCATTAAAATCAAACTATATGTCTAGGGAATAGGTACTATTCTATGCTGAACCAAGTAAATTGTGGAGGCTTTTATGCAATTTCACTGTTTACTTTTATGCCTGGTCATTAATTCTCTATGAGCTCCTAGTCTGGATGGAGAGGAGAGAACAAAGAAAATGATCCTTAAACCTGACCCCTCCCCACCATCATCAAACAATTCTCTTTAAATCATTCTCATTCCTTAAGGGAGAAAATGCATAATTAACCCACCAGTTTAATGGTAGAGCCCTGCTCAGTGTCAAAAAACTTCTCTGACCAGCCTGTAGAGATGTTTCATCACTAGAGCATTCCCTTGTTGGAACCCTGTTAATGAAGAAAATGTGATGTGTTTATTTTCAGAAAGAACTGTCCTAGTGCTGGGCAAAATGGTTTTTAACAATGGCTAGTGAATAGGCAAAAGATGTCACTTGAATGGCAAATAGTCAAATTAAAGAAATAGACTAGGGTGACGGAATGGTGGAATGGCTCAACCTTTGAGATTATTAGGGCCTCCAAATGAAACCAGTATCTAGAGATCTTTCTAGAATGCCTAAGCACCCTTGAATTAGTTTTAGGTATATGGAATCAGAGAGAAATATGACCTCATCTCTACATCTTTACTGGATGGCAAAGAGAAAGTGTATGCATATATGTGAATAGGATGGATAATCAGGTGAGAAAGCACAGTCTAGAAGATTCTTAGATAAGAACTCATCCAAGATTCAATCCAGGCTTCACATTATGTTAACCTAGACAGAGAGTCCTCCTGAGCACATCTCCTCCCTCCACCCCCACCTCAACATTGTTTGGTTATTTATATTGATGTGGAAAGAGAAGAGGAAAAATATTGTATTTATTGGAAGGGGACAGTCTGTTTTTACATTTTACCAGTGCTGATGGCTAGTCTAGAGGAAAAGATATCAATAAATATAGCAACAACAATAATAACAAGGATAATAATGGAAGAAAAATGGAAACAAAAGTAAAAGCTTCTACTTCTACAAAACAGCAGTCCTGTATTTTAAAAATATCATGGCTTTGAATGACAAAGAAAGACTGTAGGACCCTTCCAGATCAAAGGAGGCTAAAATATGACAATCAAAGGCAGTGCATGGGCCTGAATTCTATCTGGTTTAAGGGAAAATGTCATAAACAAAGTTATTGGGATCGCTGTCAAAAACTGAATGAAGAAAGTATAGTAAATAATAGTATTTCGTCAATGTTCAATTTCCTTTATTTGATAATTGTATTGTGGTTATGGAAGAGAATGTCCTTGATCTTAGAAATTACAAGCTGAAGTATTTCAGGGTAAAAGGGCATGTTGTTTGTTACATTTCTCTCAGATGTTTAAGGAAAAAAATAAAAGTTTAAACTGAAAATTTCAGGCTTTGGAAAGCAGAATGGATATTCTCCCTGAGAGACTCCTGAAAGGGCCACCTGCCAAGATGAAGGGCATACTACATGATTCTCTTCCCTTAACTTCTTAGTAGCCCTGAGCATACCCTGAAGACTGTGATAAAGAAGAAAGGGCTGAAGCTGTAGTGAAGTGTTAGGAAAGGGCAAAGAGATATAAGACTCAAACTTTCTCTGAGTAGAACCAGAGTAGGTTCATTCATTCTGCACATCAAAATATTTTTCCTTAGTAATGCTTGAGCCTAAAAGAAGACAGTTGTTTAGCAGAAGTCATTGGGAGGTAAATGAGAGGTTGTTGAGGGATCAGTGGTTCTGTTGCAAATGGCCATTGCATTAGAATTGCTCAATGGCAAACATATGATCTATCTTCAACTGCAGTTGCTTGAGGGCTGCACCTATGTGTTTTAAGCTTAGAAAAGCTTAAGAAAAGCTCAGAATATCTTATGAAAGCCTTATAAAGTTTAAATCTTTCACTCCTACTATATGTAAAGAAATAGATATTAAAAGGAAATAAATCAGTTATTTTTAAAAGAACCAATATGGTTTTACAGTTCTGAGCAATAAAGAGGTAAATAGTCTCATTCACTTTAATTCTTCCTTTTAGAATTTACAGCATGGCAAAACAAACTCTGGAAAATAACGGGAAAAAAAGTGCCTTTGCCCCACTGCCAAGTTCTCTAGCATAGATCTTTTGAGCAGAGGCTCCCTCACCCCTTGCTGGCTAACAGCCCTTGGGGTTTCAGATAAACACAGATTCCTAAAGAATTTCTCAAGTGTTTAGGGAGTGAGCTGAGCTTGTACAGGAGCTGACACAGGTGTGTATGTCATTAATCTCACCAAAGTCTCAAGACAGACAGGCCTTCATGCCCCCAGTGCTGGGGGTAGCACCTTTGGGCATATTAAGGAAGTAGAAAATAATAGTGGTGGTGGATGTTGCTATTTCCCCATCTCGATAAAAATTCTGTGTCTGGGTTTATCGCAAGTCTGCCACGATGGGGAAAAAAACAGATTATTTCTCTGCCAAATTTACTTATTACTGTGAGTTCTTCTGGATGCATTAAAATTTTTGTTTTCTAACAGAATTTGAGTGTCTTAGTACATGTGTTAGAATGAAAGATATATAAAGCATAGATTGGGGGCCTCTGTCTTATTCATCACATAAAAATCTAATTTTCCTGAAAACAATTCTAAATAACTGATTAGTGGATATTATAAAAAGATAATTGAGTCTGCTAATTTCACAACATACCTAAGGCATCGCATATTTATGGCTATTTCTCAGAGGGAAATAGAAGGAAAGCAATGTTTAGAAGGGGATCATGGAAAAGTTGTGTTTTGCTTGTTTTTATGATGGAAGATATCTGAGCAGACTTGTCAACTGAGATGAAGAGCCATTGAGAAGGGAAGATTTCATGATATTGATGAAAAAAATGAAATAAGTGATATTGGTTGAAATATTTCCAGAA
Source organism: Tolypeutes matacus (assembly GCA_026826555.1). Lineage (NCBI taxonomy): Eukaryota > Metazoa > Chordata > Mammalia > Cingulata > Chlamyphoridae > Tolypeutes > Tolypeutes matacus. Next base: position 36,431,158 of record JAKSZT010053770.1, read on the forward strand.
GTAATGGACTTCATAATTTTGAAGCAAAAGTGGAGGAATTAACCTTGAAGAGTGAAGGACTCTTTTTGTTGTGTGACCAGAAGATGGAAAAAGTGACAATGTAGGTACAATTTTATGTGAGATCTATATCCTCTGAATAGGAAGTAATACCACTGCAGAAAGTAAAGCCAGTTTGAGGAGAGTGGTGAGTATCATTTGCAGGTAATAAGAAAGGTGGTTGGATAAAGTTAATTAAATATTACTGGCAATTTCTTTACAGCATCATTTTAAATTATTCAGCCTCTAAACTTCAAAAAAACAGGTTTCCTCTTTAAAGATTTCGTATTTTATGAGTTTCCCCTACATTCTTCAGATCATGCCATTTCACATTATTTATCCCCACATTTTCATACATAACTTAAGTCATTCTGGTTTTGTGCACTTATGTATTGCTGCCTTTGTTTTTCATATACCAAATTTAAACTACTATTAGCAGATTCATGAACATGTCACCTATTTCCTGGTGGCACTGCCTTCATTCCAAGAACGTTTTTTTTTGCAGTGTGACTATCTTTATAGGAACACTTAAATTTCTTGGTTAAATGATTTGACCATTTTAATTACTTTAGTATTTTGTTTTATTTGTTTAATAAAATAAATAGAATATAGAAAAACAAAGGTAATGTCAATAGTGTTAAAAACAGTAAGTCTCATAACTTGAGTATGAGATAAAGTGGAAATAGTAAAGATGAGAGCAGAGATAAATGAAATAGAGTATAGAAAAATAACAGAGAGAATCAACAGAACCAAAAGTTGTTTTTTTTTTAAAGAGCAATAAAATTGACAAACCTTTAGGAAGTCTGGCAAAGACAAAAAAAGAGCATACAAATAGCAAAAAACATAAATGAAAGTAGAGACATTACTAGTCACCTTACAGAAAAGGATTATATAACAGTATACTACTGTAAACAACTGTATGCCAACAAACAGATGACCTAGATGATATGGACAAATTCCTAGAAACAGAAATTACCTCAACTGACTCAAGAAGAAATAGAAGATTACCAAGGAACAATAACAAGTAAGGAGTTTGATCAGTAATCAAATCCTCTCAAAAAAGAAAAGTCCAATTCATGGGTGAATTTTACCAAACATTCAAAGAAAAATTAATGCCAATCCCTCTTAAACTCTTCCATTAAAGGGAAGCAGAAGGAATCTATCTTAATTCATCTATAAGGCCAGAATCACCTGAATACCAAAGGCAGATAAAAATATCACAGGAAAATTACAGACCAATATATCTTATAAATATAGATGCAAAAATCCTCAAAAAAATAGTAGTAAGTTGAATCCAACAGCATATTAAAAGAATTATACACCATGATCAAATGGGATTTATACCAGGATTGCAAGGGTGATTCAAAAGAGAAAATCAATGTAATACACTATATAAATAGGATGAAGACAAAAACCCACAGATTGTTTCAACTGACACAAAAATGACATTTGACAAAATCCAGCATGATTTTTTTGTAAAAGTTCTCAGAAATCTAGAAATAGAAGGGAATTTAGTCAACATGATAAAGAGCTTATATGAAAAACCCACAGCTAACAACATACTCAATGGTGAAAGACTGAAATCTTTCCCTCTAAGATCAGGAACATGAAAAAGAGACCTGCCTTTAACCACTGTTATTCAACATTGTATTAGAAGTTCTAGCTAGAGCAATTAGGCAAGAAAAAGAAGAAAATGGCATCCAAATTGAAAAAAAAAAAAAAAAAAAGAGTAAAACAGTCCTTATTCACACATGGCATGATCCTATATATAGAAAATTCTGAAGAATATACAAGAAAGCTACTAGAGCTAATAAATGAATTCATCAAAGTGGCAAAGAGCAAGATAAAGTCCAATGTTATTTCTATACATCAGCAATGAGAATAATCCAAAATGAACGTAAAGAAAGTAATTCTACTTGTAATAGCAACTAAAAAAATAAAATTTACAAAAATAAATTTAAACAAGGATGTAAAGGACTTCTACACAGAAAACTACAAATCATTGTTGAAAGAAATTAAAGAAGACCTGAATTAATGGAAAGATACCCATGATCATGGATTAGAAGATTTAACAACATTAAGATGTCAATATTACTCCCAAAATTTACAAATTTAATGCAATCCCCATCAATATTCCAACAAGCTCATTTGCAGAAATGGAAGAGCTAATCATCAAATTCATAAAGAAGGGCAAGGCATCCTGAATCTCTAAAATCATCTTGAAAAAGAAGAACATAGTTGGACTAATATTTCCTTATTTCAAAATTTATTACAAAGCTAAAGTAATAAAAACAGTGAGGAAATGGCACAGCAACAGACATATTGACCAATGGAATAGAATTGAGAGTTCAGAAATAAACCAATGCATCTGTGGTCGATTGGTTTTTGATAAGAATACCAAGTCCACCCAAAGGGGAAAGAATAGCATATTTAACAAAGAGAAATGGAGCTGGGGAAACTGCATATCCATATACAAAAGAATAAAAGTGGATTGCTACCTCATGCAGTATAAAAAAATTAAGTCAAAATGCATCAATAACCTAAACATAAGAGTGGAAACTAAAATTCTTAGAAGAAAACTTGGGAAATATTTTCAGGAACGTGTACTTTGCAATGGATTCTTAGACTTTAGATAAATTTTAGATTTAAATATTTATTATATTATAAATAGATGGAAAGCAGATACAGTGATATAATATATGTGGCAAAATATTAAAATTTGGTAAGTCTGGGTGTCTAGGTAGGAGGTATTGGAAGTTCTTTGTATTATTTTTGTATTATGTTTGCAAATTTTCTTTAAATTTGAAATTATTTTAAAATGAAAAGTTTAGAAAAATTTAAGAAAATTTAAAAAGCACCAACAAAAATATCATAAAACCTTTATAAGGATGGTTTTCTCAATAAATGTTTTCCAATACTAAACTGTTTTCAAATGTTTTGTTTACTTTACATTAATTCAATTTAAATTATTGTAGTATTTGATTTCCTATCTTCAGTACACATGGGAAACTTAAATATTTGTCTTACTTAGGATGTAGTTAAGCTTTAAGTGAATTTTAAAAAGTGAACTGATTAAATATGTTAGTAATTATCTTACCTTTACGTAACATGTTTTTCTTTTATAAGAGATAAATGAGTAACTCACAAACATTTTAAAAGCTGTAGATTATTTCTCATTATATCTTCTCTTAGACAGACATCTTTATTAAAGTTTAATTAAAGTATTTTTCACAGAGTTACAAAACATGTGTACATTGTCTAGACTTGTTATCTTGCCTTTGGTTATATCATAGTTTGAAGCAACCAGGTAAGATTAGAAGAATTAAAAAAATGAACCAATAAATCTGCTGGCAAGTAGGGTTTTGTAACATAATGGAAATTGACATAAAAATCTAGGATGTAGAATATATGGAAAAATAGTAAAATTGGGGTAGATGTTAATAAATAGATTCTTTTTGTCCCCATAGCAATATGCAAATATCAGTATCAACTTATATTTATTCCTTTTATAAATTTGTACTATCATATTGTGGTTTTGGTCATCAAAACTTAATGCAGACATTTTTTGCACATTTAAAATTTGTGTTATCAGCTTGGGGGAAATCTTCTCCAATGTTCTATTTTTAAACACATCACAGGTAATATTTTTCAAGACAGATTGAATTACATATTATTTGGATGATTTGCCATATTCAACAAAGGAGATAAAGACTATGTTTGAAAGTATTACACACAACAAAGTTGTAGAAATGTCCCTCATAACTTTCCAAAAGCTTGCAGAGGCCTCCAGGAACTTCACCCTCATTCAGACTTTCTCATTGGAGAGATGACCCATTTTCTTTGACTGATAACGTAAATATACCATTGCAATATGTGAAGATATCCTCAATGATGACAAATGAATGACACAAATACATGAAAAGCTATTCAACCTCATTAGTAATCAAGGAAATACACAAGGAAATATATTTTATATCTACAAATTGACATAAATTAAGTCTGAAAATTCCAAATATAAGTGAGGTATAAAATGGAAACACTCATAAAATGCAGTAAATATTGTTAAAAGAACTATAGAAAAAATCGTTGATTTCTAGTGAATTTGAAGATAAGCATTCCCTATGACCTGGAATTCCACTTCTACAGAAACTGTTGTACCCAGGAACTAGGCGACCTTTGTAATAATGCTTATCAGTATATGGAAACATACCGACTCTCTGGTCACATAAAATGGGTAAATGAAATGTAATACAGTACAATAGTGAAAATGAAAGAACTGATGTTACCTGCAACAAAATATTTAGGGGAGTGGGTATAGTTCAGTGGGTGGGCTCCTGCTTCCCATGTATCAGGTCCTGGGGGTTTAATCCCCGGTACCTCCCGAAAAAAAAAAAGAATATATATATATATATGAATCAAAAATACAAAATATTGACAAATAGAGGGAAATCATCTAAGAACACACTTAAAACATTACATTTATTTAAGTCAAAATATAAATCAAGATAGTGATTACCTTTATGGGTACAGAGAATGAGACCAAGAAGAAGAGCATACAGAATTTCAGATGTACTGGAAATGATGTATTTCTGAAGCTACACCCTGAGTACATTGAATAGTCTCTAAACTGCAACAGACTATACTCTGTTTTGTATTCATTATATATTTTACATATTAAAAAGGCAAATGTAAAATAAAGACCAGATAGAATTTCCAGATATGCAAATTAATTGGAATTTAAAATTCAAAATATATATGAAAAAGTAGATTAAATAAAGTTAAAGAGGCAATTAAATGAACTAGAAGATTAATGTGAAGAAATTACCCAGAATAGTCTTTAAAAAGTAAAATATAGAAAAAATGAGAGAATGAAAAGATTGAAAGACAGAAAAAAGGCTTAATTGCTTCTAATACACTTTTTTTTTTTGGTAATAATAAACTTCATTTTTAGAAGATGATTTTAAGAATTTTATAACAGATTTAGACTTGCACAAAAGTTGAAAAGATAATACAGAGATTTTCCATATACCCCACACCATGTTTCCTTTATTATATAGACATCTTACATTAGATGGAGAAATTAGGGAGAAGGTAACAGAGGAAATATTAAAGGTGATAACCATTAACACTATTCCAGAATTGGTGAAAGGCATGTATTTTCAGTTTTTGAAAACATACAGAATACTAAAAAGGTTAAGTAAAAAGCAGTTATATGTAGACACATCATAGTGAGTGGTTGAATAGCAAAGACAGAAGAAAGATACTAAGAACAATCAAAATAAAAGGGTTGTCTAAAAAAGAAAACAAGAATTTGGTTGGAATTAGACATTTTTGAAGCAAAGATAGAGGCTGAAGTCTAGGGAAAAAATCTTTAAAATATTGAGTGAACATCGATGACAGAGTAGAATAGTATTCCAACTAAGATTCCATTAGAAAATAAGGGTGAAATAAATTTTCAGATAAAAATATTGATTTTACTACTAACTTTTCCTCACTAAAAACTTGCTAAAAAAATGATCCCAGAAGAAAGGAACTAAATTCAAGAAACCATAGTGAGCAAGAAACGCATAAAAATGTAGATAAAAATGTGTGTCATTTACACATGTGAAGATTAAAAATATAACTGTAACTTCTATAAGCATAGACATGTCAAGTTCAGTTTCCACTACAGTGAAGTAGCTGGTATCAGATTTAACCGCCATCCCGATCACAAACTATATAAAACTAAACAAAATATATTAAACAAATGTTTGCGGCATGGGGCAGTCAACAACACAGGGTGCATTTCTTGAGTCAGGGAATGCACACAAACTGAGCTCCACATTTACCCATGCTTCTTCCCAGAAATAGACCCACACATATAGAAATTTGAAAATTGACAAGAGTAGAAAAATTTGATTGCTGCCTCTTGTCATATATAAAAATAAATTTCAAAGTAATTAAAAACAAATGTGAAAAGCAAAGCTTTAAACATTGTTGAACAAAAATTAAGAGTCCATTTTATGGTCATGGACTAAGGAGAATTTCTTAAATAAGATGCAAAGTACACAATCTATCAAAAAATGTACAGTAATAAAGACATGCATACTCCAAGAAATCATAAAAAAATGAAGAGGACAGCCACAGACTTGGAGGAAGTATTTGCAATAAATATAAGCAACAAAGTATTATGTAAAGCCGATGTATGATCCCTTACAAAGTAGAACAAAAAATTTTTTTTAAAGTAATGAAACAAAATAGGAATCAAAAACAATAAAAATCATCAACAGAATAGAAAGATAGTCAAAGCCTCTAAAAAGGTGATTCATAAAAGAGGACAACTATTTAGCCAGTGAATTTAGGAATATATATTTACTAATAATCATGGCAAGTCCAAAATTAAAGCAATGAAATATATTGTCACATCACAACAGTACCAATAATTTTAAAACTTTACCATATCAAATTATGTCAAGTATAGAGAACAAAGGATTTTCTCAGATACTGTGAAGTATAAGTTGAGACAAAAACTTTGGAAAGAAGGGATAGCAAAGTAAAAGATGGACAAAATCCATGACAAATTAAATCCTATTTTACATATATTCACTGGCGAGTCATTCCCACATGTACACAAGAAGAGACTGCAGCATTATTTGTAGGTTAATATAGTGAAAGATTGGAAGTGATCTACTGTCCATCAATGGCAAAAAAAAATTAAATTTTAGAATACAATAAAAGTTAAAGTATATAAATTAGAGAGCTACACATTTTCAACCTGGATAAATCCTAAATCCCTACTGAATGTTGTCATGAGAATGGTATTAACCTCTGAAGTCTTCTTCCCCCAAACCCATAACCCCAGTCTAACCATGAGAAAAATACCAGACAAATCCCAATTGAGGGACATTCTACAAAATACCAGTTCCTCAGAACTGTCAAGGTCATCAAAAACAAGGGAAATCTGAGAAACTGTCATGCCAAGAAGAGCCTAAGGATACATGATGACTGCATGAAATGTGTTACTCTGGATGGGACCCTAGAGCAGAAAAAGGACATTAGGTAAAATAAATAAGGAAATCTGAATAAAGCACAGACTTTAGTTAATACATTGATAATGTATCAGAAGTACATTATAATACACCAATACTGGTTTATTGATTGTAACAAATGTACCCTACTAATGTAAGATGTCAGTAATAAAGGAAGCATGGTATGGGGAATATAGAAAATCTCTGTACTATCTTCTCAACTTTTGTGTAACTCTAAATCTCTTATAAAAATCAAAAGTTTATTTTTAAAACCTATTTAAAGTAAAAAAAAAAAAATTAAATGCATGATATCATTATATAAAGTTTAAAACCGTTCAAACCATTCAGAATATGCAATATATTGGTCATATGTAGATAATTAATTAAAAGTAAGTCCATCATGAGAATGACAAACAAAATCAGAATTGGATGGGGAGAATATCATCAGCACAGGCTTTTTAATGTGCTCTAAATGCATCCGCAGTGATTTTATTTTGGGGATTGTATATCTGGAACAAATATAGCAAAATGTTAAGATCTGACAAATCTCGGAGATAAATACCTAAGTGTTTGTTATATCATTCTTTCTTCTTCCCTGAATACTTGAAATACTGTGTTATTTTTAAAGAAAGTCCTCCTTTTCTCTGTGAATGATCTTTGTCAAGAGGCAGCACTTTAAGGGGTCCTTTGAGCTTCATGCTTGGGTTGCACTAAGCAAAGCAGGATCAGAGGTATTATTGTGGGCAAGCCAGGGTCCAAAATTTCTGAGATTTTCTTCACTATTAATATAACCTTAACATCCGTCATATAACAAGTGTTTTTTGTTGCTAAATACAAAAGAATAAAGGAAGCCAGGATGGGTGTATACAAGTTAAGCCATGTCTGTAAAGCATACAATTTCTGTTTTGCATTTACCATCACAACGGAACCACTTTGTTGCAGCTCTCACCCTTCCATTCAATCATCTTCCCACTCACATCCCCACCTAAAATTCTGAAATTCTGAGCTCCTTCAAAGAGCTAAAACCCTGTACCCTAAGAAAAATATATTTAGCATGGGTTGAAATAAAAAAAACCTGAATATTTAATTCGCCATTTTTCAACTTACTAGAGTAGGTATTTGTGCAAATCATTAGAGCATTGACTGCTTCAATATAAAATGGTAGTATTATTAATTACAATGAAATGAAAGACCATTGTACACTATGAAGAATTGTAATACTGCAGGGTGTCATTATATTTAGAGCAGAGCTGAAGGGATGGACTATTCTTGAATTGTTAGAGGCTGAGTTGGAATGTGTTCATTTTCTTCAATTGTCCCAATTATGTAAAATCTTCAGGCGGGTAGAGTGAAGTAACAAAACTGGAGAATATTCCCATAATGCAGGAGACAGAAATGCTGAAAGAAAACTAATATATGATATCAGTTTTCTTTTAATCATTTAAGATATTTTTTCTTTTTTTAAAACAATTTATTGAAGTATGTCATTCATACATGTACATAAACAATACGTGTTCAGTAAACATTGTGAACTTATAAAACAAACATGCATAACATCATACAAAGCTCCCCACATCAGCCCACCACAAATACTTTGCATTGTTGTGAAACATTTGTTAAATTATGAATGAGCATCGTCAAAGTATTACTACTAACTATGGTTCGTATCTTACTCCCTTACTGCCCTATACTTTTTAAAAAAGGATTTATTTATTTATTTTTATCCATTTTTACACCCCCCCCCGTTTTTGCTGTTTTTGTGTCCATTTGATGGGCAACTCTCTGTGTCCATTTCCTGCCCTCTTTTCTCATCCTTCTCCTCCTGTCTTTGTTGGGATTCGATCCTCGGTATCTCTGATATGGGGGAGACGCATCCTACTGCCTGCGCCGCCTTAGTTCCTGGTTTTTCGGCTTGTCTCGTCTTGGCTCTCCCTTGTGTCACTCTCCTGTCACGTCATTGCCTTGCTGTGTGGCTTGCGGGGTCTGATGGTGTACCCGCTCGCGGGGCCTGGTGGTGCACCTGCTCACGGGGCCTGGCAATACATCCTCACGCGGGGCCTGGTGGCACACAGAGCCTGAGGTGCGCACCCTCTTTCAGGGCCTGGCAGCCTGCCCACCTTCTATATTTTCCTTTTTTTAATTTTTACTGGGAGGTCTGGGGATCGAACCCAGGTCCCTCCATATGGGAGACAGATGCCCAACCATTTGAACCACATCTGTCCCCCTGCTATATCTCTTAAGGTTGAGCAAAGATACCTAGATTTACAGTCATTTTCCATACAGGATGGTCATATAATAAATCAGGCTTAGTTTATCACCAGCATTCTAAAAACCAGACCTAGGGAGAAAAACTAGGTCTGGGGACACATGCATGGTTTCTAATATAGTGAATGTTTCGCTTACCTGATTATCACAAAATCAGGATGGCGAGAATATTCGCAGCATTTAAGATATTTTTATAAAATATCAAAAGGAACAAAAGGAAGCAGGGTGGATTGTTAAAGAACTAAAATGTTTATATTTTAGTTTTCCACAATTTCTCAAAACTTTGGCAGTCTATTAGGAAGAATACTAATTTTGGTTACTGTCTTCACTCTATATGAACAATTATATATCAATTTTTTGTGTTCAAATTTGTTGTATAGAAGGATGATCTTTTAGGAGGACAGAGTTTTTGAGACCCTTTCTTTGGCTGTGGAGGTTTTGAGGACTGTTTCAGGGATCAAAGATACCAATAATCATGAATATTTGCTTAGAAAATACTAGACCTACCTATAATAAGAATAGGTGACCTGCTGTCATTATGGAGTGTGGAAAGGCCTTCCTGAACACTTTTTTTTTTTTTGATGTGTGTGATTTCTACTTTTTTGTATTATTTGTTTATTGTTTTTATTTTATTTATTCACTTATTTTTTCTGAAGTCTCCACCATTATGGTCTTTACTTTCATTTGGGGCAGATTTCTTTTCTCACACTTCATTGTATGCAAAGGAAAAATAAAGCAAGATAAGTATTGGTGCCTATTATTAATATTGTATAGTGAAGCAATGTGTTGACTGGTTACAAGCATAGTCTTATTTGTACCAAATTCTGACTTTTGAGAAATTGTCTGAACTAAGGGTCAGTTTCCTTATTTGTCAAATGAGGATATTGATATTTACATCATAGATTGCCTGGAGGAACACAATAATAAAATGTTAGACATAGTGCAGACAGGTGTTTAAGTGTTCCAAAAATGGCAGTTTCATATGAAAAATTAAAAGTACATCCTGAGGAAGAAATGAATTTTGATTGAAGTGGAAGTTATAAAGATAGCAGAGTGGAAGACGATTGTCAAAATGTTAAAACAAAGGGAGAAAAGGAAAAGACTTTGCTTATTCTATCATTTTTCTTTGAGTTGACATTGTTTGAAGAATTGATTCACACTTCCAGCTAAATTCTCTGCCATTTACTGCATCTCCCTGGACCAGTTTCCTAACTTTTCTAAGCCTCAATTTGCTCACCTATAAAATGGTGATAATGATATTTAGCTTTTAGAATTATTATGAAGAAAATAATAAAAATAAAACTCCTAATAGGGCTGGCACATAGTAAGCACTCAAACCATTGCCAATATTTTGATAATGACTGCCAGTGTTACCTGCCTAAGAACACAGAGTTAAATGTCAATAAAATGGTGATGATGATAGAATTACTTGATAGGCCTGTGTGGGTTTTATGAGATAGTGCACATAATACTTGCAGTAATTATGGCATATAGTGAATGTTCCATAATTATTAGCTGCTGGTAAACTGCTTCTAGACTTAAGAATTCAATCTGTGACTCCTGCAGCAGGGGCCTACTCTTCCACTTACAGTAGTCCACTCTGTGCTGGATCTGGGAACTTTTGAATGACATTGATGACAGAGGAGCTCACTTGCAAAGAACAAAGCCCAGTGTGAGTAACTAGTTCTTCTTCCAATTCTTGCTCCAACCACTCTCAACCCCGTCCCTTGTAAACATCATATCTTTAACTCAAGGTCTTGACAAGAGTTTGAGGACTTTTCCATTTACTCATATGAGTGAAGACATGTTAGTATGAGGTTTTAGCCAGAAACCAGAAACAACTTCATAAGAAGAACTGGAAGTCAAATTCCCTATTTGGTCCTTAAGACTCAAGTCTCCTTTTTATCACCCAGAAAATTTCTTCTCTGAAACAACACCCAGCAGATCTCATAGTTTTAATAAGTTAAATAAAAATCGAATGCTCTAAGGGATTATACAAACAAAAAATAGATTACTTCAGTTGGCTTGGAAGCCCAGTGAACTTAGTTAACTCTCTCTCAGAGTTATATATATATATATATATATATATATTACATAACTCTCATAACTGAGTGTAAACCCAGAGGCAAAAGTAATTTCAGAGGATTATTAATTTGCAATTTGATGACTTAGTGTTGCCATGTGTACCTGTTTCTTATATGTGATCCAGTTCCCCATGTGGACTTTCATCTCAAGGAAAGGTAAGTTCCTATAACTTGGGTTTAGGCAGAGAGCAGGAATGAAGGTTGTTTTTATTTAAGACTATTTGGTTTATATAGTTTTATGTTGTGCCTGTGATTACTGGAGTTTTAAATTGATGTTTGGAGTCAAGATCTATTTATATCATCTTTTTCCCCCCTCCTTTGTGGTTATATCTTCAACTAAGATATAAAAGGCTAAGAGGTAGCTAGGAAAAACAGGTCTTAGCTATTGTTGAATATCCAGCTAAACCCCTTCACTTTTAAGTACTGTAAATACCTTCTAGAAAATATTTAATCCAATTGAAGCTTGAATATAATTTATAAAGTATCATTCAGAAAAAAGCATAATTTACAACAAGTAAGATTTTGAGGAAAAAAATGTATTACAGGAGAGGAAAAGTACAGGAGAATACAGTTTACAACGTCTACCAAGACCACCCCCACTTGGGCATGGAGTCTGTGCAGTGATCTCTTCTTGCTGCTTCAAACACAGCTCACACAGAAAGAGTCAGAGCATCATAATATGAATCTTGGAGGAGGATTTCTTCACTACATTTCTTTTTCCTTCCTTCCTTCCTTCCTTCCTTCCTTCCTTCCTTCCTTCCTTC